>JAOTQQ010000041.1:12760540-12773318 GCA_026546715.1 Gallinago undulata | reverse complement strand
TGGAGACATTCAAGGTGAGGCTCGAGGAGGCCCTGGGCAACCTGGTCTAGTTGGAGGTGTCCCTGTGACTGCAGGGGTGTAGGACTAGATGACCTTTGGAGGTCCCTTCCGGCCCAGATGATTCTATGATTCTATTGGTGAAATTCTGGAAAGTATTGGTGAAATTCCACCTTCAGTGTCAAAACACCCTCTGATTTTGTGAGGCTTCTTGCACATCCTTCCACCTGGGGCAAAGGTACAAAGAATTTCCTTGCCATAGATTATTCCAGGAAACTTTATAAGTAGTTCACAAGTCTCTGAAGATGCTGAGTAGGCTTCCTGCTTTCAACAATTAAGACTCAGCTTAGTCTTAAACTGTAAAGGTAAAAAACCCCTAACTCCCATCATGAACTCACTAAATCAGTGATTAAGTTAGTTTTTCACGATGTACACATCAGTATTCAACCCCAAGAATGAGCGTTATATCTTCCACAATCTACTTCACTTTCAGGCTAAATTCTGTATAAAGCTGGCATAACTCCAACAAAGACAATGAAGCAATTCCAGATTTACCAGGATGCCATGGTATCATGGTTTAACCCCAGCTGGCAACTAAGCACCAGCCAGCCGCCCACTCACTTGCTCCTGTGGGGTGGGGAAGAGAGTCAGAAGAGTAAAAGTGAGAAAACTCATGGATTGAGATAAAAACAGTTTAATAACTAAAGGAAAAGCTCTGCACACAAGCAAAACAAAACAAGGAACTCATTCACTACTTCTCATCGGCAGGCATCTCCTCATCCTTCAGCCATCTCCAGGAAAGCAGGGCTCCACCACGACTTCAGAAGAAAAAAAAGGTGTAACTCTAAACACCCCCCCTTCCTTCTTCTTCCCCCAGCTTTATGTGCTGAGCATGATGTCAAGTGGCATGGAATATCCCTTAGGTCACTTGGGCCAGCTGTCCCACCTGCGTCCTTTCCCAACTTCTTGTGCAACCCCAACCTGCTTGCTGGTGGGGCAATGTGAGGAGCAGAAAAGTCCTTGACTGTGTAAGACCTACTCAGCAATAATGAGAACATGCTTGTATTATCAACACTGTTTTCAGCACAAATCCAAAACACAGTCCCATACTAGCTACTATGAAGAAAATTAATTGTAGCCCAGCCAAAACCAGCACAGATGGAGAGCAGATTCCGGTCCTCCGGTTTTATAGTTCAGACAAACGAGGCCACAGCCAGTGTGTTCATCACCAAAGGGGAAAACTGGGGTCTAATACTTACTGGTCTTAAATGCTTGGCCTCCTCCTGAAACAGCAAATAGAAGGAAGCTGTATGAGAATTACATAAAATGGATTAATGACTTGGTACTTGATAGCTCCCTCCTAAATCAAGAGTTGTCTGTTGTACTGCAAAGCCTACCTCAGCCCCCTCCCACTTGTGACTCGATTTCTTACTGATATTATGTGCTGACACCAACTACGATAAGAGACCGCAGAGGACATCAGAAGGGGACACAGAACAAATTAGGAATAGTTTAAAACTTTGGATGGAGAGGAGGGAGAAAACAAGAAGCCTGCAGCCATGCATGCCCTAGGAAGAGTGTTAAAAAGGAAAATGGCACTTGAAAAATAGAGCCAGTAGGAAAAAAAAGATAAAAAAAGCCCTCAAAAGCAAATAAAGAAACTGATGAAAGAAAATCAAAAGAAGGGAGAATTCTATTTGGGCCTATTTTGCCTGCTGAACATTTTTTTCAAGAGCAAGTATATGAGGCAATCCATATTCTTAAGCAAAAAAGAAAATCATTCCACTGCAATCTAGATAATTTCCCACTCCATTTGATGACATAATGCACTAAGAGCAAAAAGCTTTAAATCATCTAGAATAACCCACCAGTCTCACTTTTCAGCAAAAAGGAACAAAGTTTATTCTAAACTGTTTCACTCTTGGAACTAACGCCTTTTACAGCCCCCGTTTGGTATTCTGTAGATGCAGCGTTCCTTCCTCGTGGAGGTGGAGGTGCCAACCAAGTTCTTCACGCAAGTGTAGCTGCTTTACCAGGGCTCTGCCCATACATAGCATGAAGCAGTTTCTCCTTTCCAGAGGCCTCCGTAGGACCATTTCAATCATGATGGGCATAAGCAAATGAAAGGAAACAGGGATTGTATTAAGTACACCTAGCTGTGCTAAATGATTATTTTTAACTTTATTTTGCCCTTCTCCTGCAGAAGCAAGTTGCCATTTCGTTGTATGGGGGTTTTGTTGTTTTGTTTTTTTTTTCTTTTCCCTTTAAATAGTGCTAAATCCAGCCAGAAAGCTGTTATGAAAAAATACCCAAGGGAAGTGTGATGGAGAGTTTCTCTTCACTGATTTCTCTTCTAACATTGTTTCCTTCCTTCCTCCCCTCTCCACCCTGCAGACTCAATCCTCAGCCCATTGATGTCAAAGGAAAAACCCACACTGACCTCATGCGGCTTTGGATCATGCTTCCAGTCCTGGGCCATTTGTTTTTATAAGTGAGCTAACAGGAGCGCTAAAAAATCCTGTCAGCAGAGCTCTGAAAGTGCCATCCACTGCCCTAATGGCTGGTGTGAGTTTTCAATGGAACTGCGTCGTTTGAATCCAGGATAATATTTTACCTTCAATAGACCACCATTATGAATTCATTTGACATTCAATGTACAGTAATAACAATGAATTTGCTGGATATTGAATGTCACATACTTTCACAAGTACAGCATTTCATTGTAATGCACAGCAGCGTTAGTTTAACGATACCGGGGTTTTTCCAGAATCCCTCTTTATGTCCCCCCTTTCTCCAGGAGAACAATAAATACTCCTTAACAATGCCTAAGAAAAATAAAATCATACTTCGCTTTTGGAGAGAAATATGATCTATATGCAGGCCTCTAGTGAGCTGAACAACAATGCTTCCTGGGACACTGTGAGCAGGAATTCGTGCACAAAGGCTTTTTCTAACCATAAAATGGATGGCCTGGAATATTAATCAGGGTGGGTTTTTTGTTGTTTTGCTTTTCTTTGTGGTCGGGGTGGTTTTTTTTTTCCCTTAATTGATTCCAGAGTGCAAAAGGAAATAACCTTGCTTCAAACCATCCTACACCAAAAAAAAAAAAAAAAGATATAAAGATGTTAATCTGAAGAGTGGTCAGGAGATTCGTTTTAAAATGAACATTATAGAGTTGCTCGCTGAATATTTCAGGTAGCGAGGAATAACATGGAGCTGTTCTTTGCAAAGTGAGGTGTGAAGTTCAGGGCCAAACCCTACCTGTTTCTTACGTGGGTTGTCCATTGGAGATGAGGAGATCACACTGCAAGAGTGTGGTGAGTGGAGCTGAATCCCACCACTGGTGGAGTGAGGGGCTGGGAAGTGAGGGAGGAGTGGGCTCCCTCTGTGCCAGAGCAAGGGAAGGCACTCATGCAAGTGCTTCACTGGATGAGTGAACCCATGCTATTTATCTGCTATTTTTGTGACACGGTCTGCCAGCCATCAGCTGGTCCCAGCTCTGCACAGTGGGGTCAAAGCCTTGTCATCCACTGTCACAATGTCTGGTACCTCATCCTCCTCAGAAGGCAAAATGTGTGGAGAAGGGGTCTCCTGGCTACCTGCTGGTTTTACAGGTTATCCTAAAATAAAGAAAGAAAAAAAAAAAAAAGAAAACAAAAGAGAGAAATAGAGACGCAAGTCATCTTTTATTGTAGATGGAATGATCAGTATTAAAATGGATTTTTTTTCTAACCTGTTTTTGTGCAAATCACTTGGATGTGTAGTGTCTATAAATGTTCATGAAGAAATCCAGACAAACCTTCTTTGATTAACCAAGTTATTTTCTGAAGCATTCTATTTTGTCATTTGAAGGGGAAAATTAGTAATATTTCTGATGATAAAGTAAACGCTGACATCAGCTCTACTGCTAGTGCTGAGTCCCTCAAGAGTTTTGTTATAGGAAGACTTTGATTAATTCCTAATGTTTGGCTGAACTCTACAGAATCACGGATAAATCTATTTTTTCTATAAGTGGTCCTTCAGTAAGATGAAAAGAATTATTGAGTGACCAAATATGACAAGCCTTGATTGAGAAAGACCCCTTGATGGGCATGTGGAAGTCCAAGGAATCAGAGCAGCCTGAAATTAGCATGTGATATGTGGTTTACTGTAACATGGGTGTGCCAGTCCTTTCTTCAGTTTAAAAGCTCTTGGAGCTGCAAATTTTGAAGCTGTCTCTTCAGTTTTATGTTTGCTTGCATGTATTCTGGTTTTCATCTGAGAGTTCGGAGGCTGTTTCCAAGGCAAGGTGCCCTTCAGTTTAAAATACAGAAGCATGGTGAATATATTAAACAGCAAAATGAATAAGACAGCAACTGTAACTATTGCAGCTAATGCTACACCACCCAGCTTTACATGGAAAGAGTTGAATCTGCACAATTATTTGCAATGTGTGTGCTCCAGATCAACATTTTGTGTTCAAATCAACATTTTGAATGAAAGAGAACCTAGGGGAAAAATTGCTAATCTCAAATAAAATAATGGGGGCAATAATCAGTGGGATAAGGCAAAATAGATGGCAAGACCTACTTGTTAAATATTAGCTCTTCAGACCCATACAACAATAGAAAAGAACTGCATCCTAAATGAGATACTGTTATGTCACTTGTCATGGATATTTAATCATGTCTGGACAACATTATTTTTTCCCACTTATCTCCTAGTGCCAATATTTTATCCCCCGTACTGTATGTGGGCTTTCAGCCAGTTGTCTACATATGGTAGTTTTAAAGAAGGCTGGGTTGGGAATAAGAAAGTCTGAAATCTGGGTTCCTCGCACTTAATAACTGATGTGATATTTCTATATTCAGTTCTCGCACCACAGAATGGCCAAGAGAAAATTTCACCATAATTAGATCCTGTTGATGAAATGCTGCAGACAGAAGGTGTCTATGCATGGGGATGAAATGGGCTTGCCTCAGATATTTATATGCCACTTATTTAATGAGTCACTGATTGATAACTTACCAATCACTGCATTGCTTTTTGTAGTGCAAATACACCAGTATGTCCAGATATATAAACAGATAAAAGACAAATAGAGGAGGCGATGATCAATCCAAACAGACGTGTTTTAATGAAGAATTACAAATAGGTAAGCAATTTCAGACAACACACAAAAGGCAAAGGTTTAGATCAAACTATCTGAATAAACGGTGACTTGAAAGAGTTCAGAGCAAAGGATAGGGACGTCCCAGGAGGGTCCATGTGTTTTACCTGTCGATTCGTACAATTGCCTGCTAGATCAAATAAAATATTTCACTCGTACAGTCCGTGCAGTGCTAAAACAGAGACAGGCAGGTTTTGATGTGTCAGCATGTCAGAGCTGAGGCATCTGACACATGATGTTGCTTCATGTGCTTCTCTTCTTGGACAGCAGTGAAATACCAGCAGAACCGCTTGGCTGTGCTACCTTGCTAGTATAATTACCAGCTTTGAACCAGCCCAGTCTATGAGGAAGATGAGCACAAACCCTAAGATACTAATCACAATGATGCCTCAATTGTGTGTAACACTTTTCCTCCCCAAAGCACTTAATAAAGCAAAAGCAGGGACTGTTTCATTCATTGCTTAAAGGGACATGATTGCTTAACAGCACATGGCCACTCTGCCCAAGAGCTTTAGATCAGAAAAGAAGACTAGCCCACCTAATTGAAAGTTTAAGGCAGTCAAACAGGCAGTAATCTTTCAATATGCAATGAGAAGAGGATTTCTATCCTTACTTTCTTATGAAAAATGCAGTTTAATGCTTTGTGAATACTGGTTACTGTGGCTTGAGTTTTACAACTTTGCTGATGGCAATCCCAGAAAGTCAAACCTGTTAACTCCATGATGAATCCTTAATTTTATTTTAGAGGAGAAAAGAGTAATGCTTACTGAATTAGCTATATCACTTCTTCTAGCAATTTAGAAGTTTTATGGACCCAGAGTTTTTTCAGTTACAAGATGTGACATGATAACAGCTTTAAGTGAGGCAGCTGCTCCTTATTATCAGATGGAATCTGATCATTCATTTAAAACATCCAGCTATGTTTACTGTTCCTTTTAATAAAAATATGAATTTCATACATATTCCATCTAGATATGTTCATGAGCTTCAGGAACACACAAAACCAGACATTTTTCATTTTCATCAAATGCTTCTTTTTGTTCTGACACTTTAAACTCTTTTAATTTCCTAGAAAGAAAATCCATCATAAACTATGTGTCATCATTTCAACACTTCACTTCCTGGCCTTTAACATAACTCTTACTCTAGTAATCTGCATTTTGAAAAGGCATGTTTGGCCACATGCAGCCTCCAACTTCAGAATCTGTTTAGAGAATTAAAATGCTTGGGAGGGGAGATACGACATTTGGGTTGAGCCTTTTACAGAAGCTGGAAGAAACTTAAAGACAGAAGAAGCCAGATTATAGGTGATAAATAAAAGCAGGACTTTGTGTTACTGACATGTTTGAAATTTTTCCTGGACCTTGTCCTGTACAATTAAACAAGGTATTTAAGCACATGCCTAAATTAAAATCTCTCTAGGTTAGCCTCATTTCCTCCCACAAAGTTTATTTCTACAATCTTGCCTGTGCACACTTCCCTTCGTTCTCTTCCTCACCGTTCCTTTTCCTTTCAGGAGCCCTGTTTCAAAAAAAGTAGCAGTATGCTTACCCAACCTGCAGTTCAGTTCCTGAAGCACACCGGAAACTTTTAAATTGCTTTCAGAGAGTAAAGTCTGATTAAGTGCTGTGACATCACTCTAGCATTAAGGTTAAGTCTCAAATTAAATCTTTGGGTAGTTTTGGTTTTGTGTGTGTGTTGACTTGGAATATCTGAAACGTCTCACTTTCTCCACCCTAGTCCCACCCGAAATAAACAACCCACCCATAAGTACTTACTCTGAATTGGACCCAGTTTTGTTACATCCATACCCAAATTTACAGAAGCACAGAAACACAGAATCACAGAATGATATGGGGTTGCAAGGGACCTCTGGAGATCATCTAGTCTAACCCCCTTGCCAGAGCAGGTTGCACAGGAATGTGTCCAGGTGGGTTTTGAATGTCTCCAGAGAAGGAGACTCCACCACCTCTCCCGGCAGCCTCTTCCAGGGCTCTGTCACCCTCAGAGTAAAAACGTTCCTCCTTGTGTTTAGGTGGAACTTCCTATATTCAAGTTTGTGCCCATTACCGCTTGTTCTGTCACTGGGCACCACCGAAAAAAGACCATCCTCATCCTCTTGACACCTCCCCTTTAAGTATTTATAAGCATTGATCAGATCCCCCCCCAGTATTCTCTTCTCTAGACTAAAAAGACCCAAATCCCTCAATCTTTCCTCATAAGAGAGATGCTCCAGACCCCTAAACATCTTTGTAGCCCTTTGCTGTGCCGTATCCAGCGGTTTCCTGTCCTTCTTGAACTGGGGAGCCCAGAACTGGACACAGCACTCTAGATGTGGCCTCACCAGGGCAAAGTAGAGAACCTCTTATATGCTATTACTGATATGGTTATCTAAGTACAGATGGACTTAGAAGATTTGACTCACTCCAAATTCTCCAGTACATAATTTTTGGGTGAACTTCAGCTGTTTCTTGTGCAGCTTCACCTTCACCACCTCTGTGATGCAGCCATCCTCCATGGAGCCGTCTGTAACTTTTGTCAGCTTCTCACACTGCTCTCTGTCATAACCAGCAGTTTTTCATGTCATGTCCAGCAGTTTTCCACATCCTGTTCAGTTAGCTGCACCTCAGCTCGGTTGGCACCTGGCTGGTCATCTGCCTGCTGCCCTAACACTGTTGTTGCAAGAACCGTACCAGCCAAAGGTCTGTCTTCTGGATTCCCGTTACCTTTGTCACCGTGCACAGGGCTCAGTGAAACTCTCCTTGTTTGCATACAGCTACCCAGTTCTTTCTTCATGAATTTTTTTGTCACAGTCATGTTTTCTTTTAAGAAAAATACCTTGTTTTGTTAGAGAAAGCACCCTAATCTGTTAACAAAGAAACAAACTCGCTTGCAGTACTGATTTCCCTTATGTATGGACAACTCAATTTAAAATCTAATGAAACAGTATTCCTTTTAGCTCCTGTTCCCTGGTGCACAGCGATTTTCAGTTATTCATTTTCACTTCAGGATACTGTATTATTTTTGCCTTCGAGCCTCATGTTGGTAAGATGAGGAAAAGCAGAGGGATTCAATTTGGTTTCATCATCATTTCAGTTTTCTCTAATTCGGATGCTGGGTTTACTCACAATGGACCAGTCCACTGCACAAAGGCAACAGCTTTTTAACCACTAAACTCTTTCTGCTTATACCTAATATGACATAGAATATGAAGATTATGCTGTTAAGTTACCAGGTAGTTGCAGGAAAATGCAGGCTGTGCTGTCAATACTGGATTTATTTTGCTTGCATCGACTCACTGCTTCCCCAGCCTGCAACCGAGCACTGTCACCATACTTCTCCTCATCCTAATGGAAATTTCCCCTCAGCTTTCTTGTTCTCACTATTCTTGCTTTTTTTCCCAGTCCTTCCACCTATAAAATCTCCTCCCAAAATTCAGGCATAGCCCAGATTGCTGAAGGCAAGTGGCATGGCAGAGCTCAGAGAGTAAACTCTACCCCAAAAAAGGATAACATCATCCCAAAGCTGGTACTGTCTCTGGTCCATGCTCTATTCATGCCCGGGACTGGTATGTACAGGCTAAATCCATCCTAGGCAGCACACTAATGACTAAATAAGGATAAATATTGGGTAGTCAGGTGTAGCTGTAAAGATTAGGGACTGAGAAATCATCTTTCACATTTTCAACTCTTTTCTTTGATAATATATCAGCTTTGAATATATCATATTCTTACAGCTTGGTGCAGACTGATGATTTGGTTTCTTTCCCTACAAAGCAGGTCCTTGGTGGGAAGAAGTGGCAATATTAACAGAAAACCTGCAGAGATGCAAGTAGGTTGCACCACGTCACTAGTGAAGATATCGAAAAAAATGGCATTTTCGAAGGAAAATGACATAGCTTAGTAAATATGTTGTTTTATCAGTGGTCAACATAGCTAGAAAACCGCTTAGTTAAGGGCCAGGGGCGGGGGAAGAGAGAGAAAAATAGGGAGGGGAAAACAGGGAAAACGAGATGGGAGCAAGTGACAGTTTGTCAATTCTATGTATAAATGCTGTATAAATCACCTACCACAAGCTATCATAGAGCATTTGGTATTCTGCTCCAACTATTTTTTTGTGAGCAGCTGACCAGTCACCATGAAAATTTCTCAATTTTATACCTAGATTTTTTATCAGTTCAATATTATAGTACATTCTTCCTGAGCTTAACAGCATCAGGAAAATAAAAAATGCAAATAACGTTCCTGATCTAGCAACAACAGCAGCCAGACAGATCGCTGACTCTCTCCATTTAAACTGAATATTTATGTGTTGAATTTTAAATAACATCTTCCTATCACTTTTCAGTAAATTCATTTCTTTTTCTCACCCAAAATGTCTACAGCTGTGACCTTACCGTGTTGGTGTTACGGGGACTGTCCCATTTCCAGCCACAGATAATTTATTTAAGAATGGCCCAATCATGTCATGCAAACTTCAGCTGGCCAAAGAAGTCACCATTTTGTTAAGAGATAACGACGTTGACACTAATCTGTTTGCCAGCTGACCTCTGTTTATCATTGTGTACCAGTTAAGACCTAAGCTGAGAGTATGTCTGGGGAAGAGCTTGAAAAAACAATTCAGAACCCCAGACCCTGCAGAGCACTGAAATCAGCAATAAGATTTAAGTAAAAATGTAATTATTTTAACATTGCCTTGGTATAATTGCGGAGAGCAGGGGCTACAAAGAGTATAATCCAGATTCTTGCCAACATCCCATCCATTCTACCAATTTCATACCCACAGGGATTTTCTGGAGATTTAAATCCAGGCCTTCAGGAAACATGAGCATTGAAGTGGTCTGTAAGCCACCAGCAAGTACATGTCCAGTTCATGTGCGTGACAACAGGATGATCTACTTGAGACGCTTCCTCTCTTTTCCATTTGTGTCTTCCTCCTCTGCTATTTGTGTATTGCTTATTACAGTACTGGCATTAAGATCAGAATGACCATAGCTTCTCCTGCCACAGTTTTTTCCCCATTTCATTTCACGTAATCAAAACAAATCCGCAAGGCTCAGGGAAAATAAACACCGTTCAAAAGTTGTACCTGCCTTGGAAGACTCTTTTGCTGTTGTTCTGTCCCTGGGAAACTGGAAGAAGGCAACAAAAAGTCATACAGGAGGGCACTGCCAATAAAGCCAGAGTCCATAAATGTGGCCATGGGAGCTGGGAGGAGGAGGCGAGGGAGTGTATCTTGGCAGGCGGTGAGGGCACGGTCCTCGATGCCTGGCAGAAGAAGCAGAATCTGCTGAACGATGACTGAACCAGGCTGAAATGTAATGATTACAATGCGGTGTCTCTCAGCACCCAGAGGGCACGTTAGCTTTACAGTCAATGGTGTGATTAGGGCATTAATAACAATAATAACTGCTGTGCTGTTTCTGAGGGCTCCACAAAGGGTGATGCAGGAAAACTCACTCATTTTTGTTTCATCTGCCAAAACATTTTCAGGGCTCTGGGCATCAAAAGGGGTGGGAAGTTACTGAATGAAGTAATCTCTGGCAAGAACGAAACCATGTTGGTGTATTGCAGACTTGCATGAGACTCTGTCAACTTCCTTAGGTAATAAGTCAACGGTCCAGCTTCTGACACCTAGTTTTCATTGCTGGGGTACCTGAGGAACCTGCAGGATGGAGCTAAATCCAAAAAGCCCACTGCCACTGATGCAATCAGTTGTCTCAACTAGCAAGCATAACCTTGCCTTCCCAAGGAAAGAAATGGTCATGTTCTTAGTTGATATAAATTGACATAAATACATGTTATTACAGAAATGTATATCAGCCATGACATACATTGCTCCAGGGTTCCCATGTGTTTGATTGTACAACCAAACTCTTTTATGGTGAAGGTTGCAAATGAATCTGTGGCTCCTTCAAATTAATCCATTAAAAAAAAAAAAAAAAAGTTATTTGAGGTGCATTTGTGGAGTGTGATGTACTTAGGTGTGATCCCAGAATCTGAGGCGAAGCTGAGCACTGGCTTTGCTGGAAGTTCTTGCCAGAATGGAGGCCAAAGAAACTGTCTGGTTTTATGTTGATTTTAAACCAACATTTTGAAATGTTAAAGTCTTTGCATCCCAGGCACAATAATAAATATGTGGTTTGAATAACTTTAAAGAGACTATTTCCATGAAACCTAATAAAATCCCATGTAGTTTACAAAACAAAACCCAGCTTAGTTGGAGACAGGAAAGTTCATTCTGGTTACATTTCCATGAGATTAAGTTTAGGAGGATTAAAATTACTACACTGGAATCACTGAAATGGAATTTTCTGGCTTTGCAACAAAGTTGCCTTATCTTTGTTTAACTTCATTGTTTTATCAGCTGTGTCCTGTTTTCTGCTTCATTGACAATTCTGTTCACACCTAATCAGATAACATTAAATTCTGGATTGGAGGTTCATCCAACAAAAGCTTATGTGGGGGGGACTTTGTGTGCTTTGCATCATTAAGATTTTTTCAGCATTCACATGCCATTTTATAGGTAGAAGAGTTTTTACAATTTAACTTTTATTTTTAAAAAATGTCCCTCAGTATTGTCAGTTATGTACAGCATCTGGCAAAGGTTTTTTTGAAACAGTGAAATCCAGGCTGCTGGGTTTATTACATGTTCCACCAAAAAGCTACATGTCTCAAATGAGTAGATGTTTCCAAAGGGCAGAAGATCACATTTATAAATAAAAATTTTGATAGATGACACAAAAGTTGAATTTAGTCTAATCTTGCACCATTAGAGACTTCTAATCTAGAAATAAATATTTCCAGATTCCTGTCCCATAAAATGCATCCCCATGGAACGTCACCAAACTGCACACACTTGAATAATTTCTTTTATTAGTCACATGGGAAGTTTATTTCTAAAAATGAGTGCTTTCTTTTCCGCCTATACAAAGGAAGCCACAAATGTTTACAAGTGGAACTTAGAAATCTGCTTTTTCACTGAGGATATTCTTTAAATTTCTCCACAGCTTTTACTACTGTAAACTTAGAGCTGCTTGATTCTCTGATACACCCTATAGCATTTCCAAGCCCAATGTCACCGGGAGTGCAGGACAGTGAGGTATGATTACAAAGTCCATGTTCTATATACAGCACATGCAGTTTGAGGAAATTTGGAGCAAATGAAACTTCTAATGGCTTGATCTAAAACCTAATGAAATCAAAGGAAAAAAAAAAATCATTAACTAGGGAGCTGCCGGGTAGATGGTAGGATCTCACTCTGTTTTCCCTGAGACAGCCCTGATCAGAATTTCTCTCTCCCTCTGTCTTCTGCCCTTCTATCTCATTGCCAGTAGTCTGCAAATAAGATTGTTCTCCACTAACTTTGACTGTCTTAACATAAACTGTCTAGCCCATCTTGGCCACCTTCTAGACAGAGAGAAGCAGATCATATTCTTAAAGTGATACCTGAGATCATCAGGAAAAAAAATCTTTCTGGATCTATGTCCCTCTTTTTGGTAAATTCTTTAGACTAGACACTGAATAGAATCATAGAATGATTTGGGTTGGAAGGCACCTTAAAGATCATTGAGTTCCAACCCCCCTGCCATGGGCAGGGACACCTCCCACCAGACCAGGTTGCTCAAAGCCC
>JAOTQQ010000041.1:12711953-12754074 GCA_026546715.1 Gallinago undulata | reverse complement strand
CTTGTCAGAGTTGTATCACCTTCCTTCACCGTCCCCTCTTACCTGCTTCATGCCATTGGATCTGGTCCCAGATCCACGCTCCACAGTTGTCATGCAGTTCCCATCCCAAGAGATAGTCCTTTGGGGTGACTTTGCTACGAGCATGATTAAATACCCAACGACATGGGCTAAAGCCCAAGGCACAGCCCAGAAGAATCCATCTCCATCATTTCTACAGGGAAAACGTTTAAAGTTCTGCTCTACCAACAGTATTTGGAGTTGCCACGCGTCCCTGTTTGCACCAGACCCTACTTCTGTCTATGATCAGTCACCAGATCCCCTCACCCTTCTGTGTTCAGTATTAAGCAACTACACAACATGGGAATTGACGCGCGTATAATGAAATACTGGTTTGATACCACAACACACTCGATCCCTAACTTAGCCCTGTTTAATTAAAATTTGTTACTGCGACAGTAACCTCATTGTGTAGAGCTAGACCCAGCATAAATTATCAGCGATTTGCCACTTTGATAAATAAACATTAAATGTGTGTCAGGGCCTCTTGCTATCAAGCATGAAGTAATTCCTGCAAAAAAAAAAAAAAAGGGGAAAAATATTTTAATTATAAAATTCATTAGAATCTATCTAAAATAAAATGCTTTGCTTTTCTAATGGTAAAATGATAAAAGTACTCAATGAACCAATACTAAACAACCAGGATGCAATCTCTGAAAGAGCTGAGACCTGAAAAAGAACAGTTTAATTTACAAAGCAAATACTGCACTTAATAGAAAGAGGATCAGGTTGCAAACCATAGGCTCATGACCGAGTTTCTAACTCCCCAAAGTTCACTGTTGGTCAGTGCCTGAGTCTTGATTTATTTATTGTGAGGTGTCTATTATACAAAGTAGGTGTGAGAATGTTCCATACTTTGTTCACATTTTGGTGTATATTTTTAAGATTTCAGGTTTAGCTCAGGGATTGCTTATCTTTTACCTCTTCCATTTTCCAGTGGCTCCAGGCATTCCTGCATATGCCAAGCTTTTAGAACATCAGCTAACTGACTGCAGCGGATTGGGTGACCTCATGCTCCAAGCTGAGATTCAACCAAAGCAACTAGTCACAGATTTAACCCTCTGTAGCCAGAAGAAGCTGGTTAATTTCAGCAGAATTCATCTTCCTCCAGCACTAAGTTGAGCATGTACCCTATACTTTGGCAGATGGGAAATTTTAGAGGTTTGTTCAATATAGGGAGGTTGTTCATTTAGGGGACGAGTAGAACTCCTCCAGATTTAGAGAATAAAAGTTCCGAAATTATTCATTTTTTTGATATTCAGGAATCTCTCTAAATTTTTTAAAAACTTTGAGACAAGAAGTTCTGTAGGGAAAAGGTAGAGGTTCTGTTTCTTTGGGACCATTCTGAATAAAAGCAAGAGTTGTATGTCTTTGCTGAGATACCTGACACCTCACCTACCAAAGTCCATGTTATGTCTATGCCTGATCTTTCAATTGATCAGACACTGCAGAGGTGACATCAAGCATTTCCAAAAAGAGCAAACCCAGACTGTCTTTGATTTCAGCACGAGATACATTCTTAAGATTACATCACAAGGGAAGTAAATAGCCTTTGGCAGAGAAATCAGATCTGTAACAAATAGTTGGTATTTCCCAGAAACATAAGGCACAGAATTTCAAGTCTGTTAGAGAAGGGATTTGAGCTGAGGTCTTGCATATCCCTGGTAGAAGCAGTAGTCTCTGCCCTACAGACAAGTGATGG
This sequence comes from Gallinago undulata, assembly GCA_026546715.1. Classification (NCBI taxonomy): domain Eukaryota; kingdom Metazoa; phylum Chordata; class Aves; order Charadriiformes; family Scolopacidae; genus Gallinago; species Gallinago undulata. Next base: position 12,752,315 of record JAOTQQ010000041.1, on the reverse strand, counting down.
ATGATGCAGGGATGGGACATATGAGATCCTTCTTCATGACAAACTGCTTTTCTGGATCTTAAAAAAATCCTTGTGTACACTTTACTTAAACTTTTTTGGTGAATAAACACTCCGAAAAAAAAAAAAAAGTCATAAAGTTCCCAGCAAATTTTAGTGAGATCTAAGAGTTCTGAATCTTACCTTTTTGCAAATGCTGAGAGCACCCTAATGAATTTTCTGGATTTGATACTATGTAAATATGTATGTAGCACCTTGTTTGTTTCTTTTGTTTCTTTTTTTCTAAATAAATTCCAACATCCATGTTCTTGATACTGGAAAGTCAGGACTTCTAAATTCCTTTGTCACAACGAGAAAGAAGAAAACAATTGCTAGTTTCCTCTGCTTCAGGAAAAAAATCTCTTGCCTGAAAAGATTATTTAATTTCCACTCAAAACCTATATTTTCCCAGCATTTCTACTCTAAACAGATTGAAACAGGTCTCTTGTTGCTGACAGAGGCATCTGCTAGAGGGTTACACTTGGGGTCCAGAACTCAGCTGTTCTGAAATGAGAGATGATTACATCAACCCAGTGGACAACGCCTTGCTGTAATTGCCTTGCTTTGTTTCGGCTGGAAATTTTTATGCCATGATGCTGTCTTCCTATTAGTCTGATACAAATAAACTTTGTTACATGACCATCAAATTAAGCTAATGTGAAAACTAATCAAAAACTTTCTGCTTAGCTCCTTTTGGTTCAAACTCTATTCTAAACCTTTTCGGACACCACAAGTCACCCTATGTGTTGAGAACAGCCTTTTACCAAACTTGCCTGACCTGGCCATTTAATTTTAAAGCAGTCACCTGCAGGCTAGCCCCCACCATGCAGGGAGAGGGACCAGAATGACATGAGTTAATCTTGCATTAACAGATGTCAACTGACGGTGCTACCCGTGGAAGGGAGACTGGAATGGGGCACACAGAATCATAAAATGGATAGACTTGGAAGGGACTTTAAAGATCACCTGGTAACCAACCCCCTGCCATGGGCAGGGACACCTCTCACTAGCCCAGGCTGCTCAAAGCCCCATCCAGCCTGGCCTTGAACATTTCCAGGGATGGGGCAGCCACAGCTTCTCTGGGCAACATCACCACAGACCATTAGTGTGGCAGTGCAGGGTTTGGGGGCCAGGATTACTAAAAGAGTCCTATGTTCACCCCACTCCCAAATTCACATACTTTCCTGCACGCTTCACGTGCTGTTGTTTAACTTTCTTCCTTAAGGGAGGCTTTTCCCGTGCAAGGCTTGCAGATGCTTTTCCCTTTCCAAATTCCTTCCACCTGTTGGTTTTTGGTTTGTCTCAATATTGACATTTCCATTCTTTTGGGACTGGTCATACAAGATTTGCAATGTGGGATCAGACAAATTGCCAGTCTTATCAGCACCCTGACTCCTGAAGGAATGAGGTGCACTGGGCAGTAATAATCTCAATAATCTTCTCAGAGAAGAAGGGTTAGGGGTTTTGTTCTTTGGGGTGGAACAGAAGGGAACGGTAAATCCTAATCTCCTCCTGACAGTGACTGACAAACTTGATTCACATAGATTATATTGACTATTTTCTCATGTAATTTTCTGTTTTTATATAAGTATTTTTTTCTGACTTTTTTTTTTTTAAATTTGACTTTTAACAAAACAAAACACAAAGAAGGTGCACAAGCAGCTGCATCCTTGCAGACCTGAAAGCTATTTAAACTAATCTGGCTGATTTTACACTGTTAACAAGGCTCAGCTGTGAAGGCAATATCAAGTGAGCAGAAAGTAGTGAAATGCTGAACGTGAAAGTGTCTGCAGCATGGTGAACCAAGCATCTCCTACGTGAGCTCTTTACATTCATCCCTTTCTTCATCCTCATGTGAGTATTCTAACCCAAAAGGTTTTTCTCAGCCTTCATTGCTCCTCTCTTTTCATGTTGGTTTAAAAGCTACTTCTGTAAACAGACTTTCTGCCTCTCATTTTGTTATAAAAATGAAAAGCGTAGACCTTTGGGGAATGAGTAAACTGTTATTATATGGAAGTGGAAAACAAGTAGGTTGTTGTAATAACTGCTTATGTACAGCAGATTGCCTAAGTATGCAATGAGAAATTATACAAAAGATAACAAGTTTGTTTGATTGCAAGTGACTTCAAAGATGACATCTGAAGAAGAGAGACTATTCATCAGCCTGTATGATAGCCAAATCATGCCTTCATTCCTTCAGTTCCAAGTGTCTATCAGACTACTAAATCACCATGGGAAGGACAGTGATTGCAAGCTTACCATGAAACTTTACAGTATTTTTGACCGTTTTTCCTAAATTAGGGAATAAGCATTTTAAGGGATTTCAGTATATACGACTTTCACTTCTGTTAAAAGACTTAGGGTCCTATGTTGAAATCTAGAAAATTGCCTGATATAGTGCCTAGGAAAAGTAGATACATCTAGAAAAACAGAAATATATAGAAAAGTTGCTGAAACATAGAATTTGGGTTCTGACACCAAAATCAGATTCTAGGGGGAAAAGAAAAATCTGCTCTAAATAGTCAGAAAACCCACAGGGTTACCTGAGTAGTAAAGTCTTCAGAAAGAAGGCAGACGTTCTGCCTCATTTCCTTTCATAGGTGTGTTGAGAGGGAGTGTATAATCCCTTTTTTTTTAATAATAGACTAAATGGTAAAGCACTCATCCGGGAAATGGGAGATGAACATTTTAAACCCTCCCATCTTATCTTCTTCCCAGAAAGATGCCACTAGCACCAGCCTAGTCATGGGCAAGGGTATGATTTCTCCATACTGATTTCTCCAGTTCAAACTGAGTAATAGGGAAAGTGTCAAGTTTACAAGCTGGGGGGGGGGGGAAGGAAGGAATGCAATAGCCTTATTTTGTACTTTAGTGCTTAACAAAAGAGGAAAAAAAAACAGGTTTCTGGTTCACGTTTCAGTTTCCCTTTCCCAGATGAGCATCTTAACCATGAGCAGATTCCTCCTCCTTTGTTCTCAAAGCCAGGAAAGGCTTTCCAAGATAAAAGCAAGCAATGGGACTGGCGCCATGCTCCAAGTCACGCAGGCAGGAGGATGATGTGGAGCGTGGTGAAGTCAGCCCATACCCTGCAGGGTCTGCTCAGGTAGGTCTCCCCCAGCTCCCCAGGCTCGCTGAGCACAAGTCCTGAGTGACTGTCACACGCTGCCCTGGCTTCATCTGTGAGAGACTGAGAGAACCCAGATCTGAATGTACCCTGCAGGCACTGTTCCTCTTCGTTTTGTTATTCCGTATACTTTTAAGTGTATATCCTTAAGCAGTGAGTCTCCAGAGAGCTGTAGTTAGTCTTTTGATTTATTTTTTTCTTTAAATCAAATTATCTCCTAACTGCTGTATCATGAAACTGTTCAGCACCACAAAATAGAGAGCTAGTTTGTGGGATGCACTTTTTTAAGAAAGAAAAAAAAAAAAAAAGTAAGGAAAGAAGTAAAGCTGTAGTCATTTCCAGTCTCCCTGACTAATGATGGTGTTACCTGTTCCCAAGGGCCCTTGTCACCTGTTCTAATTCGCTGACTCTGACACTTTGCGTGCAACCATGGACAACTAAAATCAATGGGAAATGGAAATGTCCTGACAAGGCCAAATTGAGCCCACCTAGGCTGTCAATGATTTCTTCACTCTTATTAATGCCGTGTGAATCTTCCTGGGTGTACAGTGGTAAATCAAACAAAAGCAGGGCAATAGGGAGCGATGCGGTGCCTAGCTCTGATGTGCCTGGTCTCTGGAGAAGAGCCTTGGGGTTAGGGACCCTGCTCTACATCAGGGGAGTTAAGGACCTGGGAACAGGACCTGAACCAACCAACACGTTTACTGCAGACCTGTCTTGCCAGTCAACAGGTGAACCCTGAAGACAAAGGTGTGCCTTATTCCTTACTTGAACATAACCAGCTATCCTCCCTCTTTGCACCCTACTCCAAAAGCTCATTTGAAGTTACTTTAACTTCTCATTGTAGTCCTTTGATGTCCTGACATGCATGGAGGGCTTTTATGAGGATCCACAACAGAAATAGGTATTAATCACTCCTTGTTTTAGTCAAGTAATACCCAAGCCCTGTGACATATAGTCATTTAGGAAGGTAGACTTTGGGTCTTCTCTTTATTTTGCCACATGGCATCTCCATATTCATATTTTGGAAAATTTAAAACTACTAATTTGCCTTTCAGATTTTTTCCTCATTAAAAATTAATATGTTTTAAAAATCAGCTCTTTTACACTTCTCTAATTAAATTTCCACAGGATATTTTTTGGTGGGAGAATTCAATTAGGTTTTAATTTTAGTAATCAAAAAAGCACTGGTGCTTTGAGTATTTGATTTTTAATTTAAAAATTTGACATGGCATTCCAATTAAAATGTTCAACAGTTGCATTGTAGCATAAAAAGTCTATTACATCTGGTAATCAGGAGAATCCAACGACCATAAAAAATGCAAACAGTATTTCAAGAACCCTCAGGTAATAACCATATTTAGCAAACACTAAACACTTCAATTATAGCTGCCTGTAGTAGCTCTGATCACTCAGAACCAATGGCAGCAAGTGGAAGCAACTCTTTACCTATCTCACCTTCAGATAGGTTTGTGCCTTGAAAATATCACCTAAGCTCAGGTTCCAGAAGTATAACCAAGCCTGCCAGAGGCAGTACTGGAAAGAAAGTGTTGACTCTGCTTCCCCATTTATGGAAGCTCCTGTCTCTTGCCTTTTTGAACTCGCTCACACAGTATCTTCTTTATAAACAATGGAGGCTACATCTTGAAGATCTGATATACTACTCTGTTCACTTATCTTCTTTTGCTGCTTGCCTACAGATTTGAGTCGGGGAAAAAAAAGTAAAAATTTCATAAAGTTCCTGAGCACCCCTTTTGGGGGAGGAAAAAATATATATAGAATATATATTCTGCAAAATATTTTGCAGAATTGAGAACCTGATGTTCTTCCCCTCTCAAAAAAACCCATTCTAAATAGAAGGCAATTTTTCAGAATCAAACCCCCTACATAGAAAAATTTTAATGCTGCTTGTGATCCCTCATCAAAAGGTACACAACCTTTCAGACAATTGAAAAGCGGGAGCTTGGATGCGCCAAATCCACAGAACAAAGAAGAAAAACTAATCACGTATAGTCAAAGCAAATTAGGAATACAAAAAAATTGTTTCAGTTTTCAGGAGGCAGGTCATATATAAAACGTATACCAGTCCCTTACCCCTGTCCAGCACAAGCTGGGCTTGTGGTAATTGTATACAAAGCAACCCAATTCTGGTCCCAGAGGGTTTAGTTATTGTCATAATGGATCACAATTGGCTCCATCTAGTCTACTGACCTACCTCTGACAATGAAAAATGCCACTGAAAGATTCCAATATTGTCATTGCCCCCAACAAATTGTTTGGCGTTTCAGAAGAACTGTATATGTCTGTCTCAGTTTTCATATGTCCTCCATTGCTAAATAACATAATATTCCCGTGTTAAATTTTTCAGTTTTCCTTTAAATGTCAATTTCACCATGTAGTACTCATCAATCATGTGATTATTAGCCATTATTTTTGAAGCTCCTTTGCTTCACATGACATTGCATGGTACAGACAGCAAGGCACAAGGTCAGGTGCCCCTGCATATTAAATATCTGTTATGCTGCAATGGGGGGGGGAAATAGGCAAAAAAATTGTCAAGATGGTCCATTTATTCTGTAAAGAATGATATCGTGCACTTGGGAGAGAAACTGTGCTTCAAACCATGGTGATGGGTGAATTCAGCATCCAGCCTTGTACCACACCAGGATGAGGTGGGAGCGATGCCTGCTGTGGGTGGCTGTGTATGGCTGTGCTGAAGATGCTGAAGAGCCAGCTGAGGAAGGGAGTTAGATTGGCTTATTGGTGGTTAATAGAGGGAATTCAAAGGTAAAAAATGAAATAGAGAGGAATTAAGATGAAAACAAGAAAAAAAAATGAACACAGAGTCCAGTGGGACAGCTCTGCAGGTCACTGCCAAAGGGTGAACTGCACAGGGGCAGGCTTGGGGAAGCTGGAGAGAAGCAATGCTTGCAAGAAGCCAGATTTTACTTTCATCAAAGGTGAAAACTGCTTAAAATGAAGAGGGGAAAGGACTTCATGAAAGCCAGTAGGCCTGAAGGCTGCTAAGATACGAGACGAGTAGTGCAGCAAAAAACGAATTAATGGAATACTAACTAAAATAAATATGACATGAAATTAAACAGGTCCTGATGACATAGCCAAGGATAAGCAGTATCAGTGATTGTCTAAAGAGTGCTCTAAGCTTGGAATAGCTTCTCTGGAGTTACATCAAGGTAGAGTCATTGCAGGGAATGAGAGTCCTTGCCCCTTTGCAATCCACTGTGTGTCACCCCACTGCTTAGAAGAGAGGTTTGGTACCCTGGCGCCCGGTCCTGCTCATTGCAGTCCCATGTCTAAGGGCAGCCCTTGCAGGGGGTGAAAGGCTACAGTCCCCCCAGCCTCTGCTTTTGTCACCTGAGAAAGCTAGATCAAAATTAGCAATCTGCAGCAGCTCCGTTTCTCTGTGTTCACAGGAGTCTCTGCAGAAGACTGGCATTTTAAGGAATGAACGTGAAAAGGCATAAGCTTAAAAGTCTAACTCGAAATGTAATAACAAACACAAGGAAGATTAAACAAAAGTTGAAAACAGGCTTAAAAATAAAGGCAAAAGCAAAAAGAATCATTTACAAACCAAATGAAGAGGGGAATAGATAAGATAAACTTTGAATATTAATGAGCAATCAGAAGAAGGGGAAAAAAAAAAGAATCTAAAATAGGTCGATTTTACCACAGGCAAAATAATGTACAATGTGTCAATCTCCCCAGTTAAATTACAGAATAAAAAGGAACCTTAATAAAATATCAGTGTGTAAATCTCTCTCCAAACCACCCACGTGCTGAGTGTTGCTGGAGACAAATAGGTACAATAACAAGTAGAAGGCAAAATGCCACTGTCACAAATGCAGTCAGGTTGATTTTTTTCTTCTGTGGACAGTAAAGAAGGTATTTTAATAGGCATTAAATAGCAAAATTGAAGCAGCTGCGCTGACCATCAGAACAATTTTACAGAAACTGAAAATACGTTATGTGGCAGCCCAACCCTGTCTGAGGGGGCTGAATGTGTAGGAAAGCTGCTAGATAGTCTTCCCAAAGTGTTTGGACATTTCCAGTCAGGGTGCTCAGATTACTGATAACACTGAAAGGTGATTGTTGCATTGAGGGTCCAGCCTAAAAAAAAGTCATACTTTCCTACATAAATGTGGCAGGGAGCTTCTAAGAGAGAATGTAACTTTGGGAGAAATAAAAATCATTTTTGCCCCTTTAATTTTTTTTTTCTTTTTTTGTTTGGGCTGGGTTACATTATTTAAGGGTGTCCTGGGGGCTGCAGGGCTCCTGGGAGTTGCTCCTCTTTGAAACAATGGTGTGTTTCATTTGTTGTGGCACTGGAGCAAACCTTCAGCTTCACATCTAAACTGTTCATGAGGCATTCTGCAGTTCTGCTGCTTATATCCTCAGGGCACCATATACACTAATAAGACAGAGCAAGAGGAAAACTTACGTGGAAAGCCTTTGATGTCTTGTGCTGGGACTCCATGTACAATCTGGTATGTTAATCATAGCGTTAGCCATTATAAAGAAAGGAGGGGGGAAAAAAATCATTTCTACTATAATGAACATTTTGTTTCCTGGAAGTGATTGGACAATTTGGGGTCTTTTCCTGGCTCGCTCTTTCCTATCAGTTCCATGATGCTGTAATTTGTCTCACTGGGGCAGTCTACTTATTCCTCACTGTTGGAAAACAGATCTCTCCTTCTTCTGCTGGCAGAACAGCACTCTGGAAACAAAAAGAGTGTTGTCAGAGACTGCTGGCATCTATCTTCTGTTCAAAAATCCTCCCAGTGAAAAAAAAAAAAAAAAAAAGAAAAAAAAACCCACAGGTTTTTCTCATTGTCAGCATGTCCTTGTCTATTGCCCTGCAACCTAACAGAGACGTGGGCAAAGCTTTGAAGTTCAGTCTTGCTCTCCTGAAGACAAGTTCTGCAGCCTGAACTGAATGAGAGATGACACTAGCTCTGCATTTTTTGTTGTTGTTGTTGCTTTCCCAAGATAATCCTTATGAAAGGTCACAGGTGAGCATCTAGGAAAAAATACTGACTAGGTCTGCAGTGGAATTTCCCCAGCTTCTGAGAGCTCAGGTCTGGCTTTGGTGAGCTCTGATGTCCCCCCTGGTTCTGCACAGCCATGAGACTTACCAGTGGCACAAGTATCCCTGTACTCCCACCAAGAGGTTTAGTCATTTTTCTCTGGGAGCCTTTTAGCTAGCATCAGAGACTGGATAATAAGAACTCATGCAGACATCGTCCAGGGCCTGGAGATTCACACAGCGTGAACTTAAATATTGAGGGGTATCCTATATTAATTTATTTTAGACTGAGAAATACAAGACAAGTAATACAGAAAATAATCCTGAAGAGGATAAGGGAGCAATCACCATATATTGCGTAGTGAAAAAGAAATACTTTCATTCTTTTTATCATCCTGAAATTATCTTGTGAGGACTCCAGTTCCAATAAGAGGCTGCCTTCTTGCTCAAGGGAATTTCAAATTAGCAAAGTCAGTTAAACTCGAAGAGCTGCTTCTCCTGGGAATAAACATTTGTTTTGTTTATCTCCAGCCAACAGCTAATAGCACAATAATGATCCAATCCCCAGATCCCTTTGGCTGGAAACTGATACCTTAATCTCTGCAGTGCAAGTCTTATCAGTCTTCGCTCCTATGCAGTTTGAACATTTCCTTTATATCCCCGATGCCCTCTGCAATGAAAGACTGTCACAGATTCTGGTTATCTTTACCACGAGTTACCTTTCCCTGACCCCACTCACTCCTTTCTCACAAATATCTCCTTTGAACTATTTTCTTCTGGCCCCTGTATGACTGTTTCTGAAGCCCAGTGTTACTGTCTTAATTTTGCTTAACTTTCTCTGTTGTTCACTATCCCGTGGAATGGCATTATGTTTGATTCAGTGATCAAGACAAACAAGCCCTGATGTTACCCTGCCTTTACGCAATGGCAATCAAGAGAGATGTGTAAAGCAAGGACAAAGTGGAAATTTCTTTTGAATCTCCAACTGCATTGAACTTCTCCGTGCTATCAATCCAATTCGACTCAGTACCTCAATGAAAGAGAAAATTAATAATCCCAGCGGTGGTTTTGTGGCATTCCTGCGTGGTAACGTTCTCTTTTAGATTAATAGTCCAGACATTTTGAGTCAGGATCAGGTTCTAGTAACATTTAGGGAATCTTTAGCAGAACTGAATCAAAACTGATTGAGTTACTCATCACATATATCAAAGCATAAAAAAAGCCGCTATTAGAAATGAATGTGCCTGTGAGAAAACACACTCCATTCTTCTCTCTACACACACAGAGCTAACCACTACTTTACCCTGCACCTTACACTGCTTTAACGCTACCCTTCTCTTACAGAGACCACCCATCTCTTCTCCTGTAGTCTTAGATGCTGCAGCTGTTTGATCTGGTAACTTGATGTGTAAGGGAGAAATAACATAGGATAGCATAATGGCATAAACTTGCCAACCTCACCAGTTTAATTATTTTATAGTCACCCCACTAGCTTAACCCTCTAATTAGAGCTGACTTGTCCGATAAGCAAAGGTTAAGTGATTTTTACTATACCTCCTCCAAGTTGTTGCTTCATTTGAGTACAACAAAAATTTCTGTACCCATGGTCATTCAGAGTACATCTGTAGCTGCAGTGCATAACAAATATCACTGCTTGTAGTGAGTAACAAAGATTTTCTTCCCTATTTAAGCTTCATTTGTTTGTAAGTAGGTTTAGATTTTCAAGGCGTCTATATCTCAGTAATAAAATTACAGACAGACAGGACATGTGGCCACGTTTGCCCCGCAGTATGCCATCCTCACATTTATGTCATGCCACCCTCTAAAAACTATGGTTCCTAATTTTAGGAGACTAATTTTGCCTAAAAAAAATCTCAAAAAACGAGTGAGAAGAGGCCTCTAATGGAAGCATAAAGCTTTACAGAGACCATGAATGAGTCACACGCCAGACAGTGACACTGTCCAGGAATGCAGATAACTGCATGATAAAAGGTTGCGCTGCATTCCTCCTCGTTTTGCCTCAAAAAGGAAATGTACTCAGAAATAAGAGTCAAGAGCACAGGGACTGCCAACCTGGTGCAAAACGGACACCAGACTTTCTTGAAATGCAAAATAAGCTTCGGCATACCTGACCAGGTGAATGCCACTTCTAGGTGCACATTTACCGTTTTTATGGTAGTCAGAGGATTGTTACTGCTAGGACATTTGGACCAATTAGAAGCTTCTTTTTTTTTAGTAGCATGGAAAAGTAAATTTACCACACTCTCTTTAGTATAATTAGTTGCATATCAGTTTGCCTGGGGAGAAGCAGCTCAGCTGGGACATATGGAGTTTACCAGCGCTGTTTGGCATTTTGAAACTATTTTCTTCTGCCTCATGTAGGAAAAAAAAATTGTCAAAGTGTGCTGCTAGAAGCCAATTTGGCCCAAAATCTGGCTCCAAACAACCCTTTGCAAAATACAGGAAGAGTAGGAATAGTTTGGGGAGTTTAATGTTCCCCACTCTCCCTTTCTTCTCCTCCTTGTTTTTCCCTTCATCATTTACAGCCCAGTTATTGCTGATTCGAGGCCGGGAGCCCAGCAAAGCACCCTGATGAGAAACCGAAGCTGAATAAAAGTGAACCTGACTGGTTTATTTCTACAGCCCAGCCTGAGAGAACTGCAAAGAATTTCGAGCAACCCAGCTAATGGAAAATAAATCAGTCGTTTAAAGTCCTTTCTGTTTTAGTAACTGCAAGTGTTACTCATCAGTGACATGGATGAGGGCTTTCTTTTTAATTGCACTACATCCTTGCAGCGATTTGGCAAACTCAGAGGTGATCCTGGGCTGGCTCCTTTGCCACACGCCATGGCTCTGTCATTCACACTTGTTGCAACTGTAGAAAACTGGTGTAAAATGCTAACAGCTTCAATTTCAAGAAGGGAGCAATCCAAACTCACATGCTGGAGAAGAGGGTGCGATGAAGACTTGCCTCTTATTTGTATTTTGGCCAGCTCAAGACCCTTAGCCTCAGTGGACTTGCTCAGATCTGTAAGGGGATTAAGCTCCTATTTACACTGCACGCTGCAGTGAGCCTGTGGATATTTGAGTTATTTCTAAATTAATTGCCTGAGGAACCAGGACTAGCTTCACCAACCCCTAGTGGGACCACATCTGGAGCACTGTGTCCATTTATGGGCCCCCCCCCCAGTTCAAGAAAGACAAAGAACTACTGGAGAGAGGCCAGTGGAGGGCTACAAGGGTGACCAAGGGATTGGAACATTTCTCTTATAAGGAAAGGCTGAGAGACCTGGTTATGTTTAGCCTGGAGAAGACCGAGAGGGGATCTCATCAATGCTTATAAATATTTAAATAGTGGGTATCAAGAGGATGGGGCCAGATTCTTTTCAGTGGTGCCCAGCAACAGGACAAGGGGCAACGGGCACAAGCCAGAACACAGGAAATTCCATCGGAACGTGAGGAAAAACTTCTTCTCTTTGAGAGTGACAGAGCACTGGAACAGGCTACCCAGAGAAGTTGTGGAATCTCCTTCTCTGGAGATACTCAGAACCCACCTGGATGCATTGCTGTCCAACCTGCTCTAGGTGAAACTACTTTGGCAGGGAGGTTGGAGTTGATGATGTCCAAAGGTCTCTTCCAACCCCTACCATTCTGTGATTCTGTGACCAGGCTGAGAGAAAAGGGAAAGCAGCCTGTGATGGATGGCCACCAGCTCAGCCCCCAGCTGCTCCCACAACTTCTGCACAGCTCTGCCCTGCAGTGTGGGTCTGCACGGGGACCTCACTCCCCGCAGAGGGCTGGCTTCTCATCCACACAGACCTGCCTGGGAGGGAATAGTTTAAATAGGGCTGCCCTTGGGTCAGCCAGGGGGTCAGTGCAAAAGCCAAACAGCAGATTTCCTGCCTTCTGCCTTATCCACATGCCTTTCCTCTTGTGGACCCCATACAGCTCCACTGTTGAAGACATTTTTGCTGAAATGCTTTGCACCATCCAAATAAGCACAGCTTGACATGTGTTTGGTGGGGGTGTGTGTGGGCAGGGAGAGACTCGGAAGGGAAACTGTGGGTGGTGGAGGAAATGGAAAAACAAGGCAACGCTGGGAGGATTCAAGGGCATAAACATGACATCAGACCTGGAGTCCACTGGGCAGGGTGCAATGTGTGGTGAATCCCTGACAGGTCAGAGGAGTCGCGTTGATTTGCCTGATGTGCTTGTCCTGTGGCTCAGTGGCACTTGGTGGGACAATGCAGCTTTGATCAGAAGGATGCTGCGTTGGCAGAGGAACAAAGAGACATGGGTCAGATCCTGCACTGCTGCCCTTCCATGAAGTTCTGTACTGCTCTGACAGTACGTGATGCGTGATATTTCTCTCTTCTTGGTGACTGAGAAATTAAATGTGGTCGGCCACATGCATCACAAAGTGCTCACAGAGGAAAATGAAGAGTCACGAGGGAGTGGCAGCCCTCAGTCCCCCTTCAACCACCACCAGGAAAGGCCTGGATGGAGCTTTATGTCAGTGAAAGCTTGTGTAGGAGTATGGAGGCAGAGATTAGAGTGTCTTATTCCAGTTAAAGTATTGTCTTGGACTAGTGCAGAGTTTCCTAGTGAACCCACTGTACACATGTGCCTGATTATGCAGTCAGAGGAAGCAGGGGTCTCTGAAAGTCCACTGTGACTTACTTGTAGAAATTGGTGTGCCTGAGTCATGATAGTTCAATGAGCTGTCTTGCCTCAGTGCCTATGGGCTCCATCAGGGCTCCACACAGCAGTACAGGGAGGAGGGAAACAGCCAAAAGGCCAGTTTCTTTCCTGATAGACCTGAACAAGGTCCCAATATGAAGGAAGGAGCTAAGGTGCAGAGGAATACCTTTTTCTTAAGGAGAATGAAAGAATTAAGAGCACTTTTTCCTAGAGGAGGCAGGATTTTCCTCTGAGCCCATTGAAGGTCACATCTGCATTGCACAAAGGACAGCAGAAGGGTCTTAACACTCTGTAGACAGGACCTGCCCTGTTTCTGCAGTGCGTCCATCTGTAGAATAAAACCTTCCTGAGAGATTATTTCATCAGCAAGTGTTTTACATTCATTGCTTGGGCATATACGAAACCATGCCCCTGACTCCTTGAACAAGGGGGACACAGAGGGTCAGGTGGGAATTGGTGTGTCTGGACAACATTCCTCCCATGTTTCTGAGACAGAACAGCTGCTCTGACTGCCCTGCCTTGACATTGGCTATATCTTGCAATTTTACCCCAGCTGTATGTTTCTATTCCTGACAGATGTCATATTTTTTTCTGTCAGAACTTAAAAGCGAAAGTTATCTGCCCATCACTCCACAGAATCAAACTTAAGACATGAGTTTCTGAAGCATCTTCCCCAAACGTATGGTCCTCCCTCATTGACACAGCCCCAACTCACTCAGTCAAACAATTTAGTTATAAATTAAAGATTTCTGCAAGCTTCCAACATCCTGCATCTGCTGGATCAACGTACTCTAGGGGAAGGATGTCAATAACTAGCACTAAGGTTAGATTTGGAAACAGGGCTTTAAAGCTGGTTGAAAAACAAGCTTTTGCTGGAATTCCCCATTCTTTCACCCATAACTTGCTCCCCAACCTCAGACTTTAACTCAAGCACTGAACGCTCTCAGGGGAGGACTGTTCCTCTGGAAATGTGGTCCTCTGGCCTCCTGCTCCTGCCTTCTTCTTTAAGCATGACTTTCTCTACACTTCATATGCCACAATATAATCCCTCCCCTGTAGGAGAAAGAAGGCAATAACATTGGACAGAAGCAGATGTCATTTGGATGGGAACTCCAGCCTGAGGTGGCAATTTGATTTGGATATTTTCCTCCATTGTCCTGCTTCCCTGTTGGACAACATGGTTTGTGATATACCCCAGTCTTTTCTCTCAGGGAAGAAAAGTGATGCATTATGGGGTGCATGCTCTAATTAAGAAGCATAACTCAGAGACAGAAATGGATCACCAAATAACTGATAAACGTAATGGTATAAGACAGTAATAATTTCCAAGTAGCCAAATTATTTGGGGCTTTGGATGCTTAGCTTTTCAAGAACACTTCAAAAATTTCCATGGCAAATACAAAACTTCTCATATTATTACATGGAAACATAAGCCTAGATTCTGTCAGAGAAGAGTTTAAAAAAGAAAAAAAAAAAAAAAGGAAAGAAAAGAAAAGAAAAGAAAAAATGCTGGCAATCTTAATAGTTTCCTTAGATGGCAAACCAAGAAATATCTAACTTCTGCACAGGTAAATTGGAACCATTTTGTGAAGAGACTTCATTGAAATGATAATGTTAGCAATACAATGAAACTGTTGCCTACTTCAGAACAGAATCTGGCACGTGCAGTGGATAAAAGGGATTATGCACTATAGTTATAAATACAGCCTATATCACAGATATTTCCCCATAGTAGAGGAATGAATTGATACACTGAAATATAGCAACACTGGTCTGAAACGAAATCAGCTTATCCCTCCTGATGCAGTAAGCAAAAAAGTGTACTTTCTTTACAGAAGGGAAAATGAACCAGAATTAGACACAGAGCATCTTCCATTTCTGCTCCGGGAATGGTGCCACATCAGATTGGGACCCTCTCGTGTATTTGCTGGTTCCGTTACAAGGCGGCACTGGGAGCCTGCCCAGCAGCAGGGTGCTGATTGATAGTGTGTCAGACACACACTGCGTTGAGCAAAGCGTGATAGCTACAGATTTTATAAGCAGAGAGAGAGTTGGAGGCAGGGTGAAAGTAAATAGGTTTAGAGCACAGGGTAGTAAATCTTTCTAAAAGTTAGTACAGGACTTTTTTTCACCAATTAAAAGTGAGACACTACTGAAATACTTCTTATTTTTTTAATAATAATGACAAATCTGGATTAAAATAAGCAATCCAGCAATTTCTTTATTCTCAGGGGAAATTATCTTTGTTAATGTTTCTTTGTGGCAGCTGTAGCTGGAGACTCAGTATTGGGCTGACAGACAAGAACCTCCGAGTGAAACATTTTAGGATCAGGTTGTAAACAGAAGTGAGACAGACTAATCTATATTCATTTCCCAAACAGAGAAACACCAAACTGTGGTCACCTGGCAGAGTGAATGGAAAGTAATGGAAATGGAAAGTATATTTGAGTTGTAATTGAATAACTCATTATCTATATCACTGGAAAATAAACTCAGTGTTTGGGGGCTGTTTTGGTTTTTTAATATATGTTTAAAACTGACAACATCCCCTGAAAGATCAAAACTACCATTGTGCTCCATCCCAGGTGCAGCTCAGCAACAGGGACTCTGCAGAACACAGATTTGTTTCACTGAAGCCAAGTCAATGCGACTTAAGTGCTTTGTTGAACTGGACCTGAGTGAGAGACCCATCCACCTCACATCCTGGAGCACTTCCACACTTGATGGAAATCCCATTTTCCAGCTGTAACATTACCTGTCCTGGCAGAGAGGGGTGCAAATCCTGCAGGGACCTCGAATAGAGGTGTTTCCACAGAGGGTCTGTTTCCCCGTTTGTGCTGGTTATGCATGAAGCTGATGTTACGTTGCTTACATGCTCTTACTTCTTTGTGATCTTTATAACTCGTGAATAAATTATTTGTTTTATGGAGCTGTAGCATATGGCAGCAAAGAATCGCTCTGTTATGAGGAACTCCCAGGTGACCAAAAGAAAATGAATAACTAATTTGTTCAACTTCTTTATTGCTATGAATGTGCGAGCACTCCCTGGTACCCAGTCCTAGGTCTTACACGAGTGAGCATTTCACTCCGAAGACAAGAGTCAGGGACCAAGATCTATCAGACCCGGCGTAAACTATGAGGCAAAGGACTGGATGAGATTGATCATTTGAGAGGTCATTTCTATTGTTTTTCCTTGCACCAAGAAGGACCGTGGTATTTCAATTATAAAGATGGAAATTAAATGAATCATGTAAGCAACTGAATAACCAGCCCAGGATTATTTTGTCCTATTGTTTTATGAATAGAAGACACCAACTACAAAGATCACATCCAGTTGTGGACAGTAAGTAGTTTATAAGATGTTTTTAGTTTAGCTCTCTGTAGAAGGGTGGTCAAACTTGGACACAAAACCTAACCCCGGTCTGTATACTCATGCAAATTGAAATCCCCATTTTATTTTATTTGGATTAATCTTTTATTAGATCTGAACAAGTAAAGGTTTTTGCCTCTCCAGTATATTCACCAAAGATCTGTTTCATACATAAACCGATCCTACATTTAAGTGATGGAACAGAATTCATTAGCTACACCATAGCAGTGGTTTGGTGTCAGGATGCTCTTAAGCTGCTGATGTGGGTGCTGGGCAGATAACAGTCATAAAAGATAGTGAAAAATGTTCCTGAGGATGTATTACCTGTAATTGGCTATTTTTAAAAGAGCTATTGATGTGCATGAGCAGTTAGTATTTATTTAATGCCAAAAACATGGCATGTTATTATCAAAGTCCTTCCTAACCCCAGCTGATTACAGTCTAACACAGAGACACAGAGGAGACATCATGGACAGGAAAATTCAGTGGAAGCCTTGTATTAATAGGTTTTATTTTTAGTTTAAATTCCCTTCTTGTAAGCCTTGTAGCACTGCCCTAAGACTGTCATGAAAGGACAGATCATGGTGACTGTCTTTATAATGCCAAATGCCTCATAAATTGCTGTCACATGATAGAAAAATTCTGCACGGAGGATTGTTTCCCTTCAGTATTAATATTTTAATACATGGGAGATGTGTATGAAAACAGGACCTTCTAATTAAGAGCTGCTCATTCCCTCACCTGAACCTCTGATCACTGATGTATGACTTGAAAATGCTTTCTCCAGCAATCGGTTGTGATGTCACAGGAAGATTATGACCTCAAGTAAGAATCAGTAACAAGAAAAGATAAAAATCTTAAACCCCCAAAAAATGCTTCTTTATGCAAATAGCATCCAGTAATAAAAGTGAGGAGAAAACATGTTGCAGTTGGTAGTCTGTACCTTTGATCTTACTCTATTCCCATAGTCTCTTAATATTTGTTATGTCTTTTCCTCATTAACAGAACGGAAGTAATTGCCCTTGTTGGAATGGGATCATAAAAACAGGCATCTTGAGAATTCACATTCATTTATATAAGAATTGGTATGCAAATATTTAAAAGCAAATATTTACTTAATTGGCACTGGTATTTAGATGAAGTCTCACCTTCATCTAAATACCAGCCATCTATAATGTTTGCTCAACAGATCTACTGCAGAATCCTCACCTAACAGTCCCTCACAGGAGGTAAATTTATTAAACAGGCAAAGTGTGATATTCACCTTAACATGTCCCTTGGATTCCAGGGTGTTAGATTTCCTCTTAGACAAAGCCCAAACCTAGCGTGGGAGACTGGGGCTTCAGCCTCTGTTTTCCTTTAAATTTGTCTCTGAATTTCAGCCCAGTCTCTCTTTCCTGTCTTTAGAAAGGTTGATTTTCCCATTTCCAAATTCCATGATGCCCCCTGACCAGCTGTGTGAGGTGGAAAAGTCCCTGACCCTTTGGTATTTACAATTGGCCACAGAGCTGCATGCTGGAGAAGATAAGCTGAAATCCAAGGAGAGGTGGTTCCTTTTCTAATGTGCCTTTTCTTGGAGGAATAAGGATTAGGACTTCTGCTGAGAAGGGCAGGAGCATGAAAGAGGGGAAAACACATGCTTTGCCAATAGCTGCGAGTCCATTCTGCTTCAGAAGGAGGAGACTCATTGCTTAGAGAACAGTATGAATAGGGGACTACAGAACAAGCTCCCAGCCTGGAAACATTTTGCCAGATCAGGGCTTCAGCTCAGCAGGAAAAGTTTTTACCAAATATGAAGAAGCACCTCGAGAACTGCCTCATTTTTGGATGCCAGCCTAACTCTGATATTCACCAGATCTTAGGTGCTTGGTGTTGACCAGGAATTTCTTCAGCTCTCTGCTCAAAAGCATGAGCTGAGATTTCTTTCCAACTTTCTAACCCTAACTTCCATTTTAACACTTAGCTGAAGCTTAGCCTGAAATAGGATGCAAAAATAACAGGGTTCGGTTAAGACATTTTCCTAGAACTTTGCAAAAAAGTCAGGTTTATATAGGGAGGGTCAGTTTTTGTGTAGCTCCTCTTGGTGCTTTGCAATTTAAATTGACATACTCCTAGTGTGCTCCTAGCAGTAAAAAATAATTTACTGACAGAATTGCAAAGGTAGAAGTGGTGTAACCATGGTGGTCCAGGCATATATTATTCTCAAACTATGCTTTGTGCTCTTCAGACATGAAACATGGCCTAAAAGAGTGGTTGTTGTTTGTCTCCAGCAAGCTAATACCTGTGCTTACAGACTTTGCCCTGGCCAGTTGACATTCTCACCAGTGTGAGAATGTCAGCAAGCACTGGCTGCCTCCAGCATCACTAAATCCAGCTAGATTTAGTGACCTTGAAGGTTGGACCTGTACTCCCATGACCAACTTCATTAGAGTTCCTGTATTTTAGTTCTTTCTGCTCTCTTTCCCTTTGCCTTAACCATATATAAACCTCTGAGCCTGGAGATCATGAGCACATTGCAAAGGTTTCCAGTGCTCAGACCTAATTGCTGCTGTCACAAACATCCAGGACAAGCCTCAGGTTGTTGCTATCCAATACACTGATCAGAAGAGGATACCTCGAAGTCTGATTTTGGTCAGGCTACAAATTGACTGGGGATTGTTCTATAGCCTCAGTGCTATGCATTCCTCTCTGAAAAATTGCATTTCTAGTAGCCTGGGTTCAAGACGCGACAGGACAAATCAATGGAAGAACCTGGTTGGTGTTATAAAATAAATCCCCTCTTCCTTGAGGAGGTCCTCGGCCACAGACCACTGGGAGGATATTCTAGAGTCATTAGGTACTTGCTTCATTCTTACATTCCTTATGAGGCATTTACTTGCTTTTGGGCACTGTATAATACAGGGGATAGAGCTGGGCTGTGCACAGTGCCTGTTCCTGTGATCCTGTATAAAGGGAGAAAAAAACAACTTTCAACATCAATAGGGTAGAACTGTTCCTGGTAGGCAAAAAAAAAAAAAAAAAGGAATGGGATTATATCTTTTGTAAAGAGATTAAAATCTGCAAGGGCTTTAAGAACGTAGCTTGAACACTTGAGGAGATACTAAAAAAAGAAGAAGAATCACCAAAAGTAGAAAAATGCAGGCCCATGAAAGATTGCCATGATCATTCCTGCTGAAAACTATTAGAATACGGTTTGTGCAGATACTGAATAACCCCATGCTGGTTGCTCTGAGCTATCTGAAGATTGAATTCTGTCAGATCAATATAAGAAATGTGCTTTCAATACAATGTCAACACTTACTGTAATAGGCAGCAAAATGCTGCATCCACGTCTAACTCTGTATTGCCATTTCAGATTAGAGTTCAAATATGTAAGACATTTTATCGCGTGCCACAGGAGAGGGACATAGCCTCTGCAGCGACGAATATTTTCCCTCTGAGGCATAATGCAACCTAGTAACCCCCATTTGCATTTTATGTGCATTTAAGTTTAAAAGCCCAAATTTTAAGGCCTTATTCTCTCTGTCTGACATCTAGGGATTTTCAAAAACCAGAACCTGAACTCCTGTAACCCAGCAAAGCCAGATGGAGGGGCAGCAAACCTGGTGAAAAGGGATTCCCTGCCTGCACGGTGAGTTTGTTCTGACAGAAATGGATGGCTCCTCTCTTCAAACTCAGAATGATAGAAATACTGCTGAAGAAAGGCAAAGATGAACCAAATTAATTTTAAGCTCTGACATTTACAAAGCTATTTTCAAGACCAAACAAAAAAATGAATAGGCTCCGTGTGTTGAAAGACTTGCTGTCACCTGTGTCAAGTTTAAAAGTCCATGTCACATCTCTCTCAGGTGCCTTTCTTCTTAACAAAGATGCCCGAGTCTAAGACCTAGCTCGATCTCACCACTCCACAGAAACAGAAAAGCCCTTAAAAGACAGGTTCTTCTTACTCTAAAAAATAAAAACAGAATGTCAGCAGTTTTTATTATTATAGCTCTAGGGAACTAAATTGGAATTTTTTAAGGTAAAGGCATCAGACCATTAAAGCGTATCTGTTTATGGTTATAGAAAATGGAATAGAAGATCTTTAGCATATACTGTATTCATAGTGTCATCAAAATGTTCATTTCAGGTCTGGAAGGTTTATTAAGTTGCCTTTATGAGTTGAGGGTGCAGGCACAGGTTTCAGAAACAAGGTCATTTCCAAAGCTAAACTGCCTTGTAAGGGAATGGAGATAGTCCAAAACCAGTTTTTAACATGAGATTTAATTGCACAGAATGTTTCTCTTGCCACATATCAGTGACTCAGAGAAATGTCTTTTTTCATGGATATAAATTCACGCTCTACTCCCAAATATAGTTAGCACTCTTCAGCAAATCTCTGCCTTATTCAATAGGGAGCTCATTTATCTTCCTATTCAAAAGAATGAAATAAGGGGATCTCATTTTTCCCTTTTTTTTTTTTTTCTCTTTTGTTTGAGCCCTCATATTCTGCACTGCAGAGCAGGGAATTATTAGGTCAGGAAATGGAGTCAGAGCTGCAAATTAATCAATCATGCCTCATGTCCTGATATTGCAACACACAGACTGATGTCATTGGGAATTGATGAATGCCACATCTGCATGTAAAACTCACAGGCAGTGTCGGGAACTCATTCCGCAGCTATTTTGTGGTTACCTTCAACTGTGATTGATACCATCTTCTCACTGGGCCCTTCTGTAGTCCCTGTGAAGGAAGACAACTTATTCCTGACGCTCCCCTCTCACTAAGAGATGGGGATTCCAGCTTTTTCTTGCAGACTCCTTCAAAATGGGCCCAAGAGATAAAAAAAGTTGACATTTAAGATCTAAATTTTTCCCAAATTCACCAGCGTTTGCTTGGACAGTTTTGTTCTGACACATTTCTCCTTTGCTCAGGGTACCTAAGTGCCTGTCAGGGTCCACATACCACAGGAGGTGATTAATGCTCTGCTTGCTTTGTCTGAATATTGAATGCTTGCTCATCCAATATGAGCAAATCAAGAACAAAGGACCACACACGTTAAACTGCTAGACATACTCCTAGAGAAGAGTTCACTGCAAAAATTTACTGCGTTCAGATAAGGAATGGGGAAAAAGCAAAGAACAAACCCCGTTTTGTTCAATTAACATTCAATCTGAATTTATGCCAAAAATTAAAATTAAAGGAAAAAAAACTGGGAAAAAAATCTAACTAATAATTTCTATTTTCCCTTAGCGCACTGAAATTTTCTGTCATTTGGGGTGAGAAAGGGCCAAATGCTAAATTCATCATTTCATCATTTCATAAAAAATTCTATTTTCTTCCATTGATGAGGGCTACAAATAGTGAGCTGAGCACAGAGGTGCTGAGAACAGTTAGACCATGATCTTCACTCTTTCAGCCAGGCCACGCAGCCTTCCAGAAGACAGCTTGGTACCTTTTCACTCTGGATAGGAGACCTTCATCTATTCACCCAGCTGAACACATACATCAAAATGGAAATTCAAAAACTGTATTAAAAAATTTAAAATTAAGCCTCACCACATGGTGGATTCGTGTGTTCAAGGTTGTGTTCAAGTGGTGAGGGTCTGAGTCCAAGTCAGTTCATGTCATTGGAAGCTACTTAAATATCCAGTCACTGGGGAGAGCCACAGCACATGAGAAGTGCTTTCCATAGCACTGTAAGGAAATCAGGGTATGATTTCAGGGTATGAAAGGCAGGCCATGAGCTCACAGGACAATTAATCCAGCAAGCAATGCATCCATTGCACGTATCCAACGGGCTCTTAGGGAAAATGGCAATCAGGAGCGTGTTCAAAAGTATTAATGAGAACAGCGCTGAGTCTCTAAAGTCCAAATATTTGCTACTCACCAGCATGATGTCTTTTGGAATCCAGAGTAGCTTTGGATATGATACCCAAGTCTACAGCAAAATTAGTAAACATGCTTTGAAGGACAGGACGAGGGGAATCACTTCTGGGAATGGAGCACTGAGACATGTCTCCGGTTCTGATCTTACTGAATTTTATGAGAAATAACTAATTTTAATTACTGCTTTTCCAAACTAATTTCAAACATTTCTCTGAAATACACAGGCTGCTACAGAGACTCATGTGCATAATGAACATCTGTAGTAAAACTGCTTTATTATGGGCTGTTTGATGCTGTTTATTGCATAGCCATTGGTTTTTGGAATGGCATTAGTGAGCAGCATTTTGAAGACGGATGCTAAATTTTGCTGTGGCAAATTAGTGTCAACCAAGAACATATTAGCAAATAAAAGAGTGCATCTGCTCCAAACAATGGGGTTTTTTCTTTGTATCATGATGATGATTGAAAGACTGTAATAAAGAAATGATACATACACTGCATCCCTCAAACTACATTAAGAAGCTGTTGCGAGTAATCAGTAATGCAGCAGGATCGACAACTGCATTGCATGTAAGCAGCGTTTGGTGGCAGGACCCCAAGAGGTTTTCCTTGTGTTTATGAAGAGAACACCATGCTCAGTACTCAAATGCAGTTCAGTGGAAAGCGTTTGCCGTTTCCACTGCCAATAATTTTTGTCTCAGCTATCTATCTCCCATCTGTCCCTATTTCCTGGATATCTCTTTGTCTGGGTTTGTCCCCCTTTCCTCCTCTCTAAATTAATATCAATTCCAGGCCAGGGCATGTAAACTCCCTTGATGATCATTACAGTAAAACTTCAAGAAAAATCTTTCTGAGATATGGATAGCAACATATGGGGACAGTTTGCTTTATGTCTCATTTTTCATACTAATGTGGTTATTTTATAGGACTGCATCTCATCTCCTGTCTGACTAATGCCTGAGCTGTGTCTCATTCAAATGAGAGGCTCCTTGGGTTTGCTAAAGCACAGAAGGTTTTCAGCTTTATTGTGCATCCAATGTTGTGGTGAATATTTGCTTGATGTTGCTCAGTAGTGAATTAGCTCCTCTCTTCAGCCTCCCAGATCTTCTATGCAGTTCAGTTAAATCTGAAATGTCCTTTAAATCTGAAATGTCCTGATACATCATACATGAACATCTTTTTTGCTCAGACAGGAGGAAATCATGGTTCAAGCTGCTCACGTGGTTTAGGTTTTCCTACGGTTGGAATGACACTCCAATGCATGATGCTCACAGTCACTTGGCAGTCTCCTTGTGGGTGTCAAAAATGTTCTTGGCTTGAACTGAACGTCTGAGCAACCACATTTCCTTGAGGGCAGCACTAGACACAGCAAAAATGTCACCCAGTGCAACAACTTAGGAGAGATAAAGTTTTTTAATGGAGGCTTTGCCATGAAGTGTCTGTTTCTAATTACTGGAGTAGAGGGAATTGTGGGGATAAGGATGGAGGGAGAGGAGATGTTCATTAGGAATTTGGAAAGCAAAGGGTTCTTTTTTATTTCAAAGTCTCACTTTAAATGGCTGCATTTTCAAACGCAAGTTCATTTTTAAGGGAAAAAAAATCAAAAAGTATCAGTTAGAAAATCAAATGAAGTATCTTGAAACCATTCCTGTGACATGTTTCAATGAGTCACATCCGTGTTTGGGGACACGATTTCAGGTTAAGCACATTTGCAAGATTCACAATTTGTCTTGCCTTGAGTTTGGATATTTTTTTTTTAATCTTAAATTTTATCGTAAGGGGAGACTGGGTTTGTGCCCAAATATATGTCTGAGAAACAGTTCATGCCTATAAAAAGTGCAGGTTTACCAGCAAACTATATCCAGGAAAACCAAATGCTGGAATGAACTTCCTCATGAGTGTTTGGGGGATTACACGTGTAATTAATGAAGGTCAAAACCTCTTATACTAGTTAATGTATTGTGAAGCCCTTCCTCTTGATAAATTTGCAATACTACCCCAGCAGCGCACATGCTAAGGGATTACAGTTAGGAATTTTTGCATCTTGATTGCTAGCTCTGATTGCAAAGGTGAAGTCTCCTTGGCTGCAGAAATGTGGTGGCTGGCTGGTTCCGCATGAGCACCCACCACCACAAAAGCTGCCCTCCCGTGGTTGTATCCTGCTGCCTCAGAGTCACAGAATCACAGAATTGTAGGGGTTGGAAGGAACCTCTGGAGATCTTCTAGTCCAACCCTCCTGCCAAAGCAAGTCCACCTAGAGCAAGCTGGACAGGAACTCATCCAGGTGGCTTTTGAGTATCTCCAGAGAAGGAGACTCCACAACTTCTCTGGGCAGCCTCTTCCAGTGCCCTGTCACCCTCGAAGTAAAGTAGCTTTTTCGCATGTTTGGGCAGAATTTCCCATGTTCCAGCTTGTGTTCATTGCCCCTTGTCCTGTCACAGGGCACGACCGAGAAGAGCCTGACCACATCCTCTTGTCACCATGACTTGACTGACTGAGCTAGGGTTTTCCTGGCAAGCGAACAAAGACTTCAGTAGAGTTTAGCTGTCAAAAAGGACAGTGCTCAAAATTTCTGCCTAGCCCCTGCCCCATGCAGAGACTTACCTTTAACTTCCCTGGTGCCTGCTTCAAAGACCTCTTCTGGGGGAAATACATGCACATTGCTGGAGCAAAGAGTAAGTCCAACCTCCCCAAACTTAGTAAGAAGAAAGGCTTGATTATTATCACAGCTACTTACAGTGTGGCATTTTGGGCACCTCATCAAGACAGGGGAAGTAGATTTGAATCCCATATTCAATAAATGCCTGAAAAATACAAAGATCCCATATGGCTGAAGAAGACAAAAAAAAAAGAAGTGTGTGTGTCTCGCTTCCTGACAACTCCTGTAGCAGCAGGCTTTAACATAAAGAGTTAAACATCACCTCTGCTTTCTCTGGCAGTCCTTTAAAAGAAGAGCCAGCCATTCACCAAAAACAACCAACTTGATGCCTAAATGAGGAAGGGCCTGGGTTATACATCCCAGCTTTCCATAGATATTGAATTCATGCTTAGCTGTAGACATCCAAATCCTGGAGAAACTTTGGATTTCAGGTATTTTCTACTGCAAAGAAACCAGATATTTTGTACTAGCAAAGAAACCTGGAACCTCATAATAGGTAAGGAGAATGTGAGTAGGAAAAAAAACAGCAACCAAATGAAATTACCACACAGACAGGCACAGTACAGACAGATGAAGTCCTTTGTCACCCATGGAATAGACCATGACATTCATTGACACAGGCTGACAAAAGTTTGAATGGATCTGAAATGCAGGAAGACAATCAATTAGGAGATACTGAGCAAAGAGAAATAATCTCTGATCCCAATGGTAGTGCTGCATGGGGAACAAGCCACTTGCTTCATTCTTACATACTTTTCTAAGCATCTGCTACGGTTCACTGATAGAGACGTGAGTTTAGACTAGGCAGACCTTTGACTTAGCGATTCCCCAGATTGCTGGCTCCTCCAGATCATATCTTAAAATGCCTCTTACTCAACTTTAAAAGTCTTTTCCCACAGACTTCACCTTTCGTGAGTACTGTTGTCTGTGTGGAACTAGGACATCAACTATTGGACTCAGGATGATGAAAATTTGCTGTGTTATAATGCAGACTTCTCTGGTGGAGTAAGACAAAAATCAGACCATTGAGTTTTAGTCTTTCTTCTGAATCCAAATTAACTCATAAAATAACTCATTCAAGACCTGCTAGTGATTTTTATGGTAAAAATCAACGTCCCTCCTAAATGGCACTAATCTTTAATATCTGTGTTTTACATAGTCAGTTATAAATGACGATAGAAATAATTCCCTTTTCTTATGCTTCATATTTCTCCAATTTTGAAATAAAAAGCTTCTTAGAGTCTTTATGTTCCTATATGTGCGAACCTGGCATTACATACCATACAAACGTGAATAATACAAATGCTAGCTAGAGCACTGAAACAGCCACCCAGCTGCCAGTTCTTCATGGTGTGCCGAGTGGTCCCTGACATGGGATAAGCCGTCCTGCAGACAGCTATTAATAAAGATCTCATTTTTAGATCTTCTCCTGTGAAGCTCCTAGCTCGTATTTTCTCATTCCTCTCATTCTTTTTAACCCAGGGAGGGACTGGGAGCCAAGATACCATATTTTCATTAGCTGAGTGAAGCTGCTGCATAGCTAGCGAAGGGTTAAAGAAAAACAAACAGCCCCTCAAGATGTTCCTGAAAAACCCGTGCAGATAAGCACATGGGAAGCTCAGACAGCCGGCCTTCTGTTAAATATGTGACAGAAATTTCCCATCTCGAGGTAAGGAAGATAGAGGCACAGTTAAATTATGTTTCCCGTGAGTGTTGCTAAGGCATACTTACACATATTATATGAGGTAGAAAATTAGTACTTTGAATTGTTATGGTTACATTTGCAGTAAAGTGTAAGTGTTTGCAGTTTTTCAGAAGTTTGCCTATGGTTTGTCATGCAGTTCACCCACTGAGAAGAAAATTTACTTGCTGTAAAACAGCGAAACAGATCGACGGCTACGAGGGAAGGATTGCAAACTCTACCCAGAGTCCTGCTTCTGGAGGACATGATTATTCTAGAGATGAAAAGACTTAAATGACAGCTCCAGGCTTCACATTTATCCACTATTTACCCTCAGAAAGATTTAGGCCTGATCCTTCTGGCACACTCAGCAGCTATAATGGAGGACTCGCACACGTTGGCGTCACTCTCTGCCCCTCAGGGGTGTGAATCTGCTTGTGAATCAAGGCTCAATGTTCTCACACACCTGGGATAAGGTTGGGGTTTCTTCAAGAATGACAAGCCTCTCTTGGAAGATACGGTACCCACGTCTCAAAATTTTTTAGATATAAATGTATATAGCTAGATATGTACATACTTATTTTGTTTATGTGCGTGCATCTATATTTATATATGTGCGTGCATATGTACATATAAATGCATATGTATGTACAATGTATATAGGCTATATACTTAAATTAGGTAGCCCCACTACTAAGAAGTGTGAAGAAGGCTGAGTTCTGACAGCCCTGGGCAGTGGTGGTGTGAATTGCTCCCCTTTCTCCTTCTTTAACATAGATAACTAAGGCACCTGCTGTAGGCAGCCTGAGCACAGCCCCATAGCAATTGCAAGGAATTTTGAATTGAATAATCAACTTTCATGCATGCAATAAGTGTTTTTTTCTATATCTACACAGCACACATGTCAGGGAGAAAAAAAAAAAAAAAAAAAAAAAAAAAAGGAAGAAATCAAATCAAAATCTCTGGCTGAGGGAATGTGTTTCTTAACCCAGTCCACGTGTCAGAGCCTGGTATCCCCATCCTCACCCTGACACTCATGTGACCAGAGGACTAATTCAGGGCAACTAATTTTCTCCCAAAGTCTTGACACTTCTCTATTGTTGAAGAAGCCACAGCACCACAAACTCCTTACAGTCCCTACTCTCTTTTATAAGTCTCTTCTTTCCTGCCAAGGAAGGGAACAAGCCCAGAAGCTGTCCGGTATCTCTGCACCAACTGTTCCACTCAGCCCCTTACCCAAGTGCTGACCAGCCATGAACGCTGTTCTCATCCCACCACAAACTAAGACAAAGCCCAGAACGGTGAATTAACGTGTCTAAGGCCTCACTGAAGTCTGGGTCACAGCAGAGAACCAAATGTGTGTGACCCTAAAGACCACAGACCCATCCTTCCACTGCTTGCAGGCCTAAGCAAAAGCACTTAAATGCCATGGAGTGCCAGCTACCGTGCACTTTGCATGTGTGTGTGAGAATAAACTGCCATCAAACTCCCACGTTATTTTCAGTGCCACCACTAAGTGGATGAAGTTTTGTCGCACCATACAGCGGTAGAAAGCTATTCAATGGCAAAAACAGGACAAAGCAAGAGCCCTTATCTTCAAATTCTGAAGTCAGTCAGACTGAAAACAGAGATCCCAACCCTCAGCTCATTCAATCAGTGTAACTTTGTTGTCTTTACTAGCTGTGGTTTTAGCCCTGATGAAGATGCTGACCATTCATTTCAACTAAGCTTACAGCAAGTGATTCTTCCCTTCCTGTTGCAATATCCTCTGCAAAGTTACATGCAATTGCTTCAAAGGGAAATTTCTTTGCAGTGTTCTTGTCACTGGAACTGGTTTCTTAAAAGCTGCAAGTGCTTCTGTATGGAACATCTCCATTTAGACCTAGTGGTTATTTGCTCTTTGAAGTTGCTCTGCACATCCAGTGGCAGGACAAGGTGAGTAACATGGACTAAACGTACAGAGAAAAAACGCAAGAAACAACATTTCATCTCTCTCAGTGACTCATTTGTTAAGGGTCTGTGATTTTTATTTTGTAGGTGTAGGGCAAAGATGGAAGTGCTGAATTTCTGTTAAACACTAAGCATTCTTTACTGAGTATCATAAGAACACATGTATGTCCCATCAGATACTGAAAAAATCAGAGCAGGGTGTTCTATGCGGTAAAATCATTTACAGGAAGAGCAAGGTGAGAAGTCAGTACCTTATTTCCATATTAAAAAGAAAAGTCTGGAAATGCACGGGGGAAATGTACTAAGGAGATTAGAATGCCTGGGGAGGGGAGAAGCAGCTAAAGGAAAAGAGGAGGGGTATTGACTTCCATTGTGACTAACTATTCAGCAGAAAATGGCCCAAGATCGAACATGTCCTTTTATGGCAGTTGTAAGAGAACAAATCCATCACAGGGAAAAGGAACAGAGATGAGGGCAAACTGATTCAGCGTGAAGCAGTTTTGCCTTCCTGGGTTGCTTCTTTCAGAGCAAGCAACTTGTTCACCTCTAAACCCATCACCTGCTACCACAAATGGTCACCCCATTAGGGCTCGTACAATAAACACTCATGCTTAAATCTAATCAGAACTTTTAAAAATGACAAGGGCAGTTGGCTGGATTGCTGCCCACAGCACGCTGAGGCTGCACCATTAGTTAAACACAAAGGTCACCATTTTCTCTTTGTTGTCTGCTAATATGATTTTGAATATTACTGCTTTCCAGCTATTACTATTTACACTGGGTGATTGGCTACACTCATTAAAGTGAATGAATGCCAGGAGATGACATCATTTACATTTAATTGTCTTGTTTATCAGCAATGCCTATATAGTTGTTTTAATAAAGGGCAAGGGAAGATAAAGGCTACATTTGCATTCTCTAAGGAGCCTTTCACAAGGGTTTAGGTGGGTGTTGACATTTATTGTTTGCAAATGAGGTAATCAAATAACGTTTTGTTTTGCAATTGTTGCTCTTTTTTTTTCCCCCAATAAGTTATAGTTTTTCATTACTGTTATTGCTCCGGGATGTTAGTGGACATTACTCGGTTTCAACTTTCTAGCAGACTCTTTCAAGGATTCAGAACAATTGACACGTGCTCAGCTTGCTCAGATTCCTCTTGCTTGCAACATAAAGATGAAACACTAATGCACCAACTTCACTGTAACTAGAACAAGAGTTTAAACATAGGCATAATCTGTGGGCTTTTGTGAATTAGGATGTTCCAGCTTCAGAAATCAGATGATCAATATTTTCAGTGGGGGGAGGTTCTCTCTTTTCTTTTTAAGATTTTCAGACAATACGAATTAAGCATGCAACACATTGCTAATTTTACACCTTTTTTTTTTTTCATCCCATATGTGATTAAATGGTTTGATGGGCTCGTATGTGCAGATGCCATAATCCTTCCTCATGTGACCTCACAGCAGAACTATGTCAGCTCTTGGCTGCCAGATCTCCTGCTCTGAAGCTTCCCCATTATGTATCAGTTGCAGTTCATCTTTTTTCCCTATTTTCTACCCTCATACTCCCTTGAGGGTGCAGCTGCACTGACTGCTTTTTGCATTTGCTCCTTCAGCTCAAAGTGTTAACTTTATCCAGGACAAAGCCACGCATGCCATTGCCATCTATGGAGCCTACTCCTTATTTGACTTTAATTCCATCTTCAAGGACTTGTTTTGTCATCAAAGACACCTCAGCCTATTTCCCTTTCCATACTGAGGAGGAAAGTGCCTCTGGCCTTCTCCAGAGCAGGTCAGTGGAGTGTTTTGCTTTTTGGCTCACTGTGTGTCTCTGTCGTGTATCCCCTTGGATGCTGCTGGTTGGCGAGGGAAGTTGGTATTAAATGGACATAAGAGAAAGAAGAAAATGAAGGCATATATATTTCTGAATTAGTCAGACAATGGCACCTAAGACAGACTCTGGGTTTATGTGACACCTATGCTCAAGACAGTGATGAGGGATGGAGTCTGCTTATTGAATCCCAACCTTTCAGGACTGACCCAAGGAGTGGGGAGGTGGGTGTTGGAACTCAGCTGGGGAGAGGTCCCTGTGAGGTGAATGCAATCCCTTCTTCTCACCATCAACCGTGTAATGAACTGGAGTTGAGAAGCCAGTTTGAACTGCTCAGGGCTGTCTTGGACTTAGATGCACTGAAGAGATACTTCCATCTGTCTTAGGCTTCCCCAGAGAGCATTTTGGATAAAACCAGTAAATTCTTTGTACTCTTTCTAAACTTTTAAAGGATTTTCTTTTAACTTCTGATATAAACGAGGAACAGTTTTCTTTCACCTTTAAAAAGAAAAAAGGTTAAAAGGATCTATGTGCTTGGGAGTGAAAATATAAGCCTTATCCATTCTCTGAAAGGGACAGGTCCATGATTGTTTTGTGCTCTTCGGTCTACAGACTTGACCTGTTTTGCTGAGAAGCCCAACACAGCAGTAGAAGTATAGCTGCTGGTTAGATCCATGCCTGTAGGCAAGAATGTACTGGTTAGAAGCCCCTGCCTCATGCCAGAAGCATACCTGACATTTTCTATTCAGTTGTTAATAAGCATTTTGGACTTGATTCT
Source organism: Gallinago undulata (assembly GCA_026546715.1). NCBI lineage: Eukaryota > Metazoa > Chordata > Aves > Charadriiformes > Scolopacidae > Gallinago > Gallinago undulata. Next base: position 12,721,273 of record JAOTQQ010000041.1, on the reverse strand, counting down.
CAGCTCCAGTTTTACACCAGTGAAGGTTTGGTGGAATCACACTGACTTAGAGTTCACGTGACACAGCAAAAATCAACTCTTGCATTTGCAACAGGACCTAAATTCAGTTACAGGGATATATCTGTATACAGTTTTCTTTCCTACTAAAGAACAAACAAAACACCCCTAACAAAAAGTATTGTGTTGTTTGTAACCGGTGGGTAAAACCACTTGCCCGAGTACCAGAGAGCTAGTCCCAGTGGGCCCCTATATTTGGGATGATCTTAAAATAACCGATCATTTCTTAGCTGCTATTATGAAACAGTAGCAAGAAAAATAAGCAGAGTACTGCTTCACTTTTGTCTAATTACTCTGGCAGACGAAGGTGTGAAATGATTAGCCAGTAACATATGGGCTTGTGCTTGGAGAAGTTCCCAGTGAGAATTCTTTTTATTCCAGGCATATTTTATCATTTAATTTAAGGGCATTAATCCATGGGTGAGCCTCGGCCTGCCGCTCTCTCACTTGCTTTCTCGTCCTTATCAAACATATTCCTAATCTTAACCGTGCTTTCTTCTGCTTACTTGCAAACACTGTAAATAACCCCCTGGCCTGATGCTGGTGACACCGGTGGGTGGAGAGTCGTGTTGCGATGTGGAGCCTGATCTTCACACGACAGCCATAAAACTGAGAATTTACTGTTTGGGTACAATAAGGAGGCTTAACAATGCTGATCGTATCTATCAGTCCCATAATGAGAAGAAGGTGTCCTTTGCCTCCTCTCAGAAACGCATTTTTCAGTGCTGTGAACAGAGCTGTATCGCTACTTTTTTTTCACTCAAACACAGAAGCAGCATTTCAACTTGCTAAATATAGGCAGTGTAGGAAGGCACACCCACACAAACACCATTTTTCCACATCTACTTTAGTCACAACATTCCCCAGTTAGCTATATTTAGTTTATCTTTGAGGTGCCTGAAATATTTGCATTAAAGCAGGCCACTGGGCATTTTCTTCATGCAGCTACTCAAGACCACACACAAGAATTGCATCCTTTGGTGTAATAACGTGCAACTTTGCATGTGTTCATTCATTTAATCCCCTAGTACTCTGCTTGTGCTTACTGAAGCCGTGCAGCCAGCAGATAACAATGTGCAAAGACACAGGGTTTCAGTTTTCAAACGTGGAAAACTTAATCCCTAATCTGGATCCTCCAAATTGCCACTTAGACACAGAAATGTCAATTTAATGCACCTAAGTGCCAATTTGAGTGTCCAAACGCACGACTTGGACAACACACTAAGTCACCCATTGGGTTATATCGCTTGTTTTATCTATCTGAGTGCACATTATGTGCTGCAAGCAATTATGCTCTGTTCCATACAAGCAAATCAATTCATTCAAGTAGCTTTCCAGAAGAAACTGATTTCAGCACAGTAGAAAATATTAAAAAAACAAGTAGCTGGTGATGTGTCAGGGTCACACTCACCTAGGAGCCCCCCTCTGTTCTCCACCAGCACCAAGCAAATTGCAGGTGCCTGAGAGGCTCCATTTACCGTCATTTCTAAAAAAGAATCTTAATCTGAGCGCAGCCATTTGGGAACCCTGTTCCTGCTGCTGCATTGCAGTCCGCCTGCTGTGATGCCTGAGCTCAGAGGATTATTTGGGGTGCTCACCAGCAGGCAAGGTGGGAGCTGAGATGTGCCTGGGGCAGCCGGGAAGACCAGGCTGTCGGGGAATCCAGGCGTTGCTCTCTCCACACATTCCAGGGCACTAATGGACATCTTAAAATAGGATTCTGGGTGTCGTTGTGTCCACCACTGCCCTTCAAAGTAGTGTTTAAGTGGCCTTGAGAAAATGAGACTAAATAATACCCACCATGTTATTCCCTGAGACGCCTTAAAATGCTGTAGGCAGAGAGGCGCAGGCAGAGGCCACTTAAACCCCAGCCTTTTCTGAGCAGCAATGTCTAATATTTCTTTCACATCACGGCAGAGATTGCAAAATGAGGTGTAATTTGCAGCTTTGAGAGGGTGAGAAGAGCAGCCAAAAAACCGTCAGCGCGGTCTCTTCCCAGGCAAGAGCTCTACAGCCTGTTACCTGTTTATTTCCTTCACTCTGCCAGACCAACGTGACCATTTCAAAATTTCAAAGGAAAGAAAAGCAGCACCTGGAAATTACTCCCGAAACAAGCCCCTACTGTTTGTCTGGGGATTTACTTGAGTTTTAATAGGCATTTTCTTTGTTTCAGTTGCTTTCGACAGACATGCCACTGTTAAAGCCCTTTTCACACAGGCACCCTCATAAAGAGAGGTGACGTGACAAATGAGAAATATTACCCGGTAGACACAAGGCTGCTCTCGGTGCCAGGGACACTTCTTTCCATGCTGCAAACCCTCACAGCTTTGCAAGGAAACTGCCTCAGCTCCTGCAGCTATGGGTCACAAATGTCCTTAGCGTGGGCAATACCCTATGTCCTTTCCATGGGCAGGAAGGGTTTGGGAAGACTTGAAAGTGGGAGATCCCAGCCCTCTGGTAAAGTCTCCTGAGCTCCTGAAGATGCCTTGAAGCCCAGACCACGTGTGTGCTCGGTTCTTGGAGTTCACCATGCTTACACCCAGCCAAAATAAGCCAAATAAGCCAAAATAAGCCATGCTTACACACTTAGCCAAAATTCATCCCCAAAATTCGTTGCGTTGTGGCTGACCCTGGAAAAGTACTAGGTTCTACCATAAAGTTACTCCTGTCCTGAGTGGAGTGAGGAGATGAGCCAGGGCAAGAGGCTGACTGCCTCACAGAGAAGCCACCAGAGAGGCAAGAAACTTGTGTCCACAGCCATGAAAGAGAACTGCAGCCCATTACTGCCAAACGTAGTAATGATCTCAGTATGCTCTTGGTGAGGGGAACAATGACGATTGGCATCTCTTCATATTATAGTTCCCAGGATCCTCCAGCAAAATCCAGACAAAGGAATAAAAGGGGATATTATATATATATATAAAATATAAGGGAATATAAGGGAATCCAATTTCATGTAAATGTTAGCCACCCATTAACTCTTTATATCACCTAATTTTCATTTCCTCTCATACAAAACAAAAAGCAGGCTACCATTCCCAAACCCTGCTTTACTTACTCTCCTTCCTCAGAGATTCAAGGCCTTTGCTCATTAGAGTTTTTTCCCCTCGCACCAAAATCCTCAAATCCAGATATGGAATCAATACAATACAAATTAAGTGACCTATCAGAACAAACAGTTCAAACTCTCATTATCAGACATTTATGGCAACCAATTTTTAGGTCAATACTGTGTGAAAGAATACTTGCAAAACACTATGCTAAAACGTTACGGGTATTTTTAATTTTCTTATTGAAATGCCTTCTAAATATAGAGACAGTATATTTATCTAGGAGCCCATTCTCTACCCAACATTCACATCAACTTGGAATATAAAACTGTAGGAACTTTCTTCACTGCAAGTGAAAATGAGATGATTCATTTGCACTGAAATTACAATGGCAAAACACACTGTACCTTCAGTTCCTCCTGCTGTCTTATTCACAAGGAGCATGAGAGAGGCAGAGGCCAGTTTCTACAATAACCTTACGGAGGTATTCTGCATAACATGAAAAAAATATCAGAAGCCTGCCACTTTTGGGATGAAGAAAGGGATTCTCCTCCTCTTCCTGCAGCTGATTCATATTCAGATGGAGATAACCAGGTGGGGCAGGTTAGCAAAGGAAGTCAGAAAAAAAAAACATGCATCCGTTGTCAACCAAGCAAAGTGGTGGCTTTCTGCAAAAGGTAAATCATTTTTTTCTTCAAATTTGTTTCATTCTAGGGGGGAGGGTGTGGTAAGAAAACATGCTTCTTCCTGTGCAGTAGTTCAAGGCTTGGTGCAGTCCAGGAAAGTTGTCCACTTCTGTCTGTTTGTCAAAATAAGGTTTAGAATAGAGACCAGTCTCAGGAGCAAATGGCCATAATCCCTCAGAGACACTTTTTCACAAAGCTTTATTATTTTCAGATTAACTCTGAGCACTTACCAATAGAGGTCTGAATATGTGCAAGTTTAACTTCGTGGTTTGAGCTTAGTTAACAAGGTTCATATTGGCACTTTGTGGAGCAATTTCAGAATGTGATGTTGTCTGACAGATTTACTTAAGCATGACAGAGAATTTTGTAGTTGCTGCTATTTCTGGGTCGTGACTGGGGAAACGATGAGCACCAATAGGAAGCTACAATACAAAGTTGATATTACGTTTTCCAATAATCCTGAGCTAAACAGGCAGACAGAGTTTTTAGAAGTAAATGTGTAGAAAAGTATGAAATTATATATGGAACACATGTGCAGGTGCTTTTAAACATACAAATGAATGTCAGCCCATGTCTCAGGGGCTAGAACCTCTTCTCCCTTTGGAAAAAACAGACTACTCATTAACTTGTTCAAGGCCAAAAATTAGTCATTGGGCAAATTGAATTAAACTCACTTGAAATGGAATTAAAATGATGGAAAACTGCTGAATATAGTTTTTGTAACAATTAGAGTTGCTCTACAAAAATTAATGAAAAGCTCCATCTTAATCAAGTCATAGTCCTGTCAGCATCCCTCTTTGTCGTTCTCTATTGTCATTTAAATAGCTAATCTTCCTCTTTTCCTTGCCACACTTTCTACCTTTCATGTCAGCTGGCATTGGTTTGTATCCAAGTTCCATGATAGTTAATTAAATGGTTAGGAAAACCAGCTGATTTAGGTTTCCTGTGGCTGAAGGAGAGCAGATACATTCATCAGGAACAGAAAACATCTAAATGAGTTGACATGATATTTTTATAAAACTATGGAAGAGAGAGATCAAAGCAGCCTCTTAGGTCAACTAGTTCATCTTTCCACTAGGGAAGAATTGTTTCAGACAGGAAGTTTTCATGGTTTTAGCTAATCTAGTTTTAAGAATCCCAAGTAATGAGGCTTTCATAATGTTGCCAATTTATTCTGATTACTCCTTTCATACATTGTAACCACAAACTCTTCTCCTTCTTGCTACTTTTTCTTTTTTGCTATTTTTGGAAATCATATAAATAATAATCCTTATTCCAGATACCAAGAAACAAGCTGTGTATAAACATTGTGCTGGGTGAAAACACGCTTTCAAATGTTAACAGAAGAGTTTTGAGGCATTCGTCAACATATGTCACACCTCATAGATTTTTTAGCTTTGCCCTCAATGAATGCCATTAATGTATTCAGAGGCAGCTTTATCAAGAGAGAAGAACCAATTGCATGAATGATCCAATTAACTTGAATCTCTCGGGCTTCTGTAGGAAACTAATCTGTACTGACCTGCTACAGAGATGCATGGATAAAAGTAAAGCTATGCGCATGTGGACAACATATTGTCCAAGTTATATTTATCCCCAAACAACTAAATTGGTGTTCTCTTTTCAGATACTAGAATAAAGGAAGGATGGTGGGAGAGACTGAGTCTTCCCAATAACAGAAATAGATGTTCTTTAATTTTGTTTCCAAAATTTCAACAAGAAAAATGTTTTAACTCTTAGTTGAAATTTAATTAAAAATCATAAGATGCCAAAATACACTTGCAAATATATACATAATGCAGCACTTTTAGAAGATGTTTTGATGCCTTGCTGGCAGGAGAGTAGAGCAAAAGATGGGGAAGGACTCCTAGCAAGGGGTCAGTCTCTCAATCAGGACAGGGACCACCTGAAAAGGACTCCTTAGTCCCACCAGAAAGTGAATCAGATAGGCAGCCTTTGCTCCTCCTATTATAGAGATAGCAGGAAATAAAAAGAAACACAGGGATTGTAGAGACAACCTATGTCTCTACACACCTACCCAGGCTGCTCTTTAAAGCACAGCAATAGCTGCTGGAGGGTTTAACAACCATTTACAGAAACCCTGCCTTTTTTTTTTTTTTTTTCTATAAGCAAGGCCCACATGATCTTCATTAGGTAGTATCAATATTTCACCCCTTTCTCTTATTTGTCACCTGCTTTGTTTATTTAAACTTGGAGACCAGCCCCATGGAATCATTTTGCTTATTTTCAGTGTGGATTCCAAGAAATGCTTCTCAAAGAGCTCAAGGAGTTTGCGTTAGGCACTTCTTAGTTATTTCCATTTTTCCCAGAACTGTGATATCTCTGCTGTTTTCACCTATTTTCTTTTGATTTTTCCTTTAAGCTCTTGCTTCTTTTTATTTGCTTTCTGACCAAGAAACTTTTTTCCCTTTCCAGGGGATATCTCATTGAGCCCTTGGTCAGAAAAAGTTAAAACACTGCTAGTTTTCAATCACAGAGGCACCAAGAGCAGACGTGTCGAATTATTGTTTGTCTTAAATGTGACTCTGAATTGGAAAAATTCACATGAGCTTATGTGTTTTCTTCCAATGTATCCTTGTGATTTTGCCCCTAGAAGTCTTTTATGTATCAAATTGATTTGTTATGCTTCAGAGATATGATTACAAATCCCTGAAAACTAACCAGTGAATATCAGTAATTTGAATCTATGAAGCACATCAGTCAATACATTCACTCTAAAACCCCTGTGCCATGCTCATAACAATGCTTCATTTTTATCAGCTTCCTTCCAGATCAATATTTATAGTATCATTCAAACATTTATTATTGCAGAACAGCATGCTCAGGATCAAAAAAAAAATATAAAAAAATAAAGGAAACAGAAAGCATTAAATGCAGAGCATGCTTTTAACTGCCTGCAGATCCCAGTGAGTTTTCACTCCTTTGCTTTGCTTAGAGTTCAAACTGGAAGGTTGTGGTCCTTTCAACACAAGCCAACAGAAGAGCTTCCTGAGTTGAGGTAGGAAACTCTTTCCTGATAATTTCAATCGTCCTGCCCAGGCTGGGCTCTTCCCTGGTGCTGATGGGAAAGGTGAGGCTGCACAACCACCCAGCTCTTCCCCACCACTGAATTTTCAGAGTTGGAAGGGACCATAGAGATCATCTAGTCCAACTCCCCTGCTGAAGCAGGATTGCCTAGGGCATCTTAGAGCATGTTACTCAGGACTGCATCCAGACGGGTCTTGAAAATCTCCAAAGGGGACTCCACATCCTCCCTGGGCAGCCAGGGCTCTGTCACCCTCATTGTGAAGAAGTTTTTCCTCATTTGAGTGGAACCTCCTATGTTCCAACTTGTGCCCGTTGCCCCTTGTCCTCTCACTGGCAATCACTGAAAAGAGTCTGGCTCCCTCCTCCTTCAACCCACCCTTTAGATGCTTAGAAATATTGATAAGGTCTCCCCTCAGCCTTTTCTTCTCCAGATTACCACATCTGTATCCCGTGTGCCTCTGCCATGGCACACTCCCAGTGCTAAAACCGGACACCCCTTCCCTGCTACCCCCACTTAATCCCTCCTTCCCTGCATTCTCTTACATTTTAGGACCTCAAAGCCATTTTTAACCATTAAACTCCTCTTCCTAATGACAGTCCTTCTAGGTAGTAAAAAATGAGGGCGTTAGGGTGCACACCACACTATGGGATGTGCTTCAGTGCTTTGCCATCTCTCCTTCCAGGTGGAACTTCTTATACTAAAGTTTGTGGCCATTTCCTCTTGTCCTGTCACTGGGCACCACTGAGAAAAGACCAGCCCTGTCCTCCTGACACCCTCCCTTTAAGTGTTTGTAAGCATTGATCAGATCCCCCCTAAGTCTTCTCTTCTCAAAAGACCCAAGTTCCTCAGCCTTTCCTCATAGGAGGGATGCTCCAGGCCCTTAATCATTTTTGTGTGCCTTTGATGTACCCTCTCCAGCAGTTCCCTGTCCTTCTTGAACTGGGGAGCCCAGAACTGGACACAGTGCTCCAGATGGGGCCTCACCAGGGCAGAGTAGAGGGGATGACCTCCCTCAACCTGCTGGCCATGCTCTTCTTGTTGCATCCCAGGATGCCATTGGCCTTCTTGGCCACAAGGGCACATTGCTGGCTCATGGTCATCCTGTTGTTCACAAGAACTCCTCGGTCTTTTTCCTCAGAGCTGCTCTCCAGTAGGTCAGCCCCCAACCTGTCCTGGTGCTTGGGGTTATTTCTCCCCAGAATTGGCAGAGTTTGCATTGGCAAAGTGGTGAGTTTCTGAAAACAGGATCTAACAAGAGGAAGTGCCAGGCAACCTTAATAGGCTCTGCTACCAGCCTCGCCTATATCATATCTCTCTGTTTACTGAGTAAGTAACGTATAATTATGATGAGTGATTCAGTCTGCTAACTAGCCAGAGCTGTCAGAACTTGGCTGTCTGCACAGTTGATGGAAGGAGGATCATAATAATTTCTAAATGTGACTGATAATGTGGTTTATATTTTTCACATCGTTAGCTCTTGCACATTGGGATCTCTGGATGGTAGGGAATAGATAAAGTTTCTATTAAAGTTCCTAACAGTTGGTTTGCTTTGGACAAGTGGTATTAGCAGCATCCTGGCATTCTTTACATGTCTGGCACTTTTCTGTTTTTATTCCTGGACAGTAGACCAACAAAATATATTCTGGCATGTGGTCTTTACCTTTTCCTGAGCCAAGTTAACCCATCAAAGTATGTCTAAATAGAGACACTTGCAATATTCATAGCTGTTACCGCTAAAGAACCAAAGTAGATGCCAATATTCAGAGAGTTTACAGTTACAGAGGCATGGAAAAAATCCTTTTCATTTGACTTCTGATGTGCACACAACTGCACAGAAACATCTCCAAACTCTTCAATTGCTCATGGAGTCCATAGACACCATTTTAATAGCCTTCCATGGGGAAAGATTAAACAACAGAATTCCTCTGGTTTAAGGCAACTTCCTGGTCTACAGGGGAGTTAGAAGAGTTTCAAAGCTGCTGTAGCTTATGGTATACTTTTCTAACAGATAAGAGAGACTATACTTAGGTCAGGAAGTTCATTGCTTCTTCTAGCAATCTGAGGATGTCAGGGGTTTGGAGAAGAGACACCATTCAACTGCCATATGTGTTCTTCCCTCGTTCTGTCCAAGACATATTTTGAAGTGATTGGTCTTCCAAAACTGGTCTTTTCCTATGGAAAAAAAACTTGGAAGCAGACCCAGTTCTTTGTTTAGAATAATTTCCATGGCAGTTTCTTGATATGTGGCATTAAATATGGTATTCCAGAAGGACGACTCCTGGAAGACCTGGCAGAGCATAGAAGGACAGGTGCATCAGACTGAAAGGGTCCTCAGGGACCCAGTCACCACCTATGCCACATCATCTGCTCCCTTTCCATGCCAAGCTCAACCTTAGCTTTTGTCTCTTCTCTTCTCTTCTCTTCTCTTCTCTTCTCTTCTCTTCTCTTCTCTTCTCTTCTCTTCTCTTCTCTTCTCTT
>JAOTQQ010000041.1:12687907-12711853 GCA_026546715.1 Gallinago undulata | reverse complement strand
TCTCTTCTCTTCTCTTCTCTTCTCTTCTCTTCTCTTCTCTTCTCTTCTCTTCTCTTCTCTTCTCTTCTCTTCTCTCTATAATAATGAAATTGTTTCAGAATCTGCTTCCTGAGTTGGTCAGATGCTGTCTTCTGATCCCAAAATAAGTCTGTTCCCATATGTGTTATACCAAGAAGGTCCTTCACTTTAAAAAGATATTTTTCCTCCTCATGCTGAGCCCATAAATGCATCTACACAGCAGTCATCATCATTCTTTGTGTCACTAAGCTAAACAATCCAAGTTTCCATCTTCTTACAAAGCAGCTCCTGCTTTTTCTAGTCCTGCTGTTTGCCCATTTCTGTGCCTATTGCAGTCAGAAGTGATCTCTCCTTATGGTGAGAGGCACAGAAGTTTTGTTTGTGCTTCCCTCTCACTGTTAGAAACACTCCTGTCTGTGTATCTTGAGAGTGGATTTGACCACCCTACTGTCACATTATGGTAATATTCTGCAGCCTTTTCTTCACCCCACAGTCATTTCCAAATTATGAACTCCTAATGCATAGCACAATTATTATTCCCTCATGCACAACCTTGATTTCAAGCTCTGGAATGTAATTCTCAGGTCAGCCCAGTTTCTGTGTGCCAGTCCACTCCTCTCCATTAACAGTACCTCCCAGCACCTTGTCATCAGTAAGCTACATTTGATATTAGTTAATTTCCTAATAGTACTGCCAAGCTCATTAATGAAAATAGTGAATAGAATCAGTGCCAGATCTTATCCTTGAGGAACTCTGCTAATGACCTCTCTTCGGCCTAATATTTCCCCTTTAACCCTATCTGTTGCCATCTCCTTGGAAGCCGGGTCCTCACATAACTGAGGTTTTCTCTGTGAATCGCCCTCGTGTCCATTTGATTCATAGTTCTTACATGATGGTGCAATTGGTATCTTCCCTGATTCCAGAGAGAAAGGATCTATAGCATTCCTACATTATCATTGTTTTACTAGAGAAAGCCATTGGTGTTCTCCATAGGTTCTCCACAGGTTCTCCATAGCTCTCCATCACTGCTTCACATCTTCTACCTTGGCAAGATCCTTTGCTCCAACCTAAATTTGCAAATTCAGTTTTTTATATGCTGTTAGGAAGCCTTCAGCTATGCAGTCATTCTGCTTCAAATTTGTCATATAAATGCAGTATATCAAGCCAGGAGCATCCTGATAATTGATATTGATATACATATGAGTAAAGAAATAGCACATTCATTTTGTATTCATAATTACACACACACACATATACATATATATATGTGGTATTTCAGCTTGTAAAATGAATTTCTGTAAATTAATTTTAATACACCTCTCAAGCCCCCTATCCTAAGTCTATTTCAAACCATTTCAGAACTTATTTTTCCTCCTTAAAAAAGAAACAAAAAAAAATCCTAGTAAAGACTAATTGGCAACGCCTGTCTTATCAGGAATAAAATAGTCCTATTGGGGAATAATTCTTCTCCAAGAAGTTTTTTATTGTCAGACTAGTAAAAATGAGTTAAATGTAATTTTGGCTCATCCATAATAATCTGTTTATAGCTATGATGGTTATTTCTGTTTTCTACAGAAGCAATCACTTCCCAGATAGAATGGTACCGTAATCTTAATTTATCACATACATTTTTTTTTTGGCAGCAGCCAGCTGACTGCAGTAAATATCCCAGTCGGAACAAAGGTGCAAATAATCAATACATCTGTTCCATTTACACCAATAATGGCACATAGTAAGATTTATAGGCCTCACTATAAAGGAGCTGCGCTACTCAGTTGATTACTCTTCAATAGCCGACATGCATTTGAGTTTCGCTTGTCTGTAAATATGACAAGATGCTAACTATTTATGGAAAATGATTTAATGTACCATTTTTCCCTCCTGTGGGTTTTTTTTGTTGTTTTTTTTTTATTCTTTTTTTTTTTAAATTAATTTCTCTTTGGGAAAGAATACCTTGCTTTCCTTCCATGGGAAGGGTTTTCAATTAGCTGGCTGCCTACATTCCCACCCAACACCAAAGCCAAGCCTTATTTTAATTCCAACCCAGATGTATTGTTTGCTACAGAGAGGAATCATAGCTTATGACTGCAGAAACTCAGTTGTCTAAAATTCCTCAGAACATTAAGGACTTTATTATCTAAATGCTGATTTGGTTATCAATACTTTAATCAGAGAAACAGAAATACTGTCACAGCTTGGAAGCTGAGTAGGCTGGATGGAGAAAATTTATGATGAAAAGAGCCACAAGAGCTGGAACCTGCTGAAAGGGAAGAGAATTAAGTGTTTATTAATGAAGCAACTTTTTATGTACTCTTTTTGACATTGGGCACTACATTAAAAACTTATCATGGTCTCTAAAAACTAGGTCAGCAAGAGTCTAAGGCCCACTTTCTAGGAATGGAGAACTTTGCATGTACTGTTTGTTTAACGTGTCAGCTCCAGGAACATTTTCCTTTTGCCACAGAAAGGTAAAGTGCAGTAAGGTGAAGAGCCATTCTAGGATGGCAGGTTGGCAAGAAGCCGCTGAGCATTACAGGTTTACATATGCTTTGTTCTTCTAGCAGTTGACAAACTGCAGTAAATAACTGCCAGGATAAGGGTGAGAATGACCAATAGATCCATTCTGTTTAAATCAATAAAACCATTTCTTATACATCAGGAATGACATGATGCTCATTGACGAGGTGCTCATAGTGCCCCTCACTTCTTCTAAGGGTAACACTTCTACTCAGCATTTTCTGAGGCAAGTTCCTCTTTATAGTTTCTCCACACTTTTAAGCAGGAGGCAGTGCTTTGGGTGGCAGAGCTGAGCTGTGTGTGGTCTGACTGACTGCCAGACCTTCACAGGCTGAGAAAAAAGAAAACAGAGAAAAGAATCGATCATTTTCTTTTCTCCTTCCATAACTTTATTATCTCAAGTCTGCAAATAAAACACACTTCCAGGTGTCTTCCCGCTGCTCTCTGCCCAGCACACACAGCTCCTGAGGTGGGTAGGAGGGAAATAAATGAACAGCAGAGCCTGCAGGCAGATGGTTAAGCAGGTGGATGTACACCAGCAAAAAGAGCAGTCAGTTGACGTCCATGCTCTTGTCAGCGAAACCCCACCAGGTGACATGATATGGCTTGGTTATGGCTTGGGTTACAGCCTCACAGCAAGTCATGAGCCTGCACTAATCAGGCTGCATCATCTACCAGTCCATTGAGTAGGAGGCAGGTACCCAACTGGTCGTCTCATCCAAGCTGCAGTACATCTCGGTGTGCACAGTAACAGAACTATAAAGATGTCTCACCATAGCCCTGAGACAGTAGGATCCAGAGTCGGAGAAAAAGGGGAGACTGGTAGTCCAGTCTTCTTGTGCTTCCTTTACACTCAACAGAGAAAAAGAGCCTTATACAGCTCATAGTTCATCCAAGTTCTTTAGCTCACTATATTCACACTGTTACAAGTTTCTTATTGCTTAAAAAAGCTGAAATAACTGTAGAGTGGCATATACACAGAATTGTGCTAAAGAAAACTAATTCAGATGGCACTCAAACATTAAGAAATGTCAGATTTCTGCTCACTGACAATTTTTTCTTCTGCATAAAAAAGTCCTATTGAAAGCGTGTATCATCTAAAACCAAGCATGAGGCTAAAGCTGCCTGGACAACTGGATAATATTTGAAAGCCTTTGATTTTGCAACTTTAAAATCGTTCATTTAAAATGGGCATTTTTGTTTGATTTTTGTGATGGTTCCTGTGGTTCCTTTATACATCTCCTGTCATGTGCTGTCAGCAGGGGGTTGAGCCTTTGCCTCCAGCACAGGCTGCTCATATTTGCACAAGGGGAGCTAATTAGCTACTAGGAGGAAAGTGCTGCTTTTCCAAAAGCGGGATGGACAGGTCCAGGTATGAGGCCAAGCCATGGGTTGAGGCAAGTCCACCTTAAGCAAGCTCTTTTTCTCCTCCCGTGGTGGGTGCATTGTCGTGAGTGGGTGACAGGAACGGGCAAGGGGATTTGAGCGTGGGGGTCTGGTGAGATGAGAGAAGCATCTTGTGTTCTCCCCTCTTCCAGAAGCAAATGGTTATTGCCCTGCCAGGACATGGTGCTTAAAAACTGCTTTGGAGGCTTGAGAGGGAACCCCTTTAACCCTGATGAATCTGAGCCCTATCTCCAGGGTCCATCCTGAGCAAGCATGCACACACACTCACGGCAGGAGACATCACACAAAGCTTGTATTTTAAAAGTCCTGATTGGGAACTCCCTTGCTCAGATTTTATTTCTTTAAAATATCCATATATTTCCGTTTTCAACTATTTTCTCTTCGCCTATAGGTATAAAAAGAAATAGAGCTGGTTCATCCCCTCCCTGGGTCTTTACAGCAACGAGCAATATTGGCCGTCAGAGTATTACAACGTAAGGAAATAGTCCTGTGACATGGGGAAGGCAGATGCACAGAATTAGCTCAGTCCTCAGACTCTCTCTCTGCCACTTTTTTTTTTTTTTTTCCAGAGAGAAATTAGCCTGTCGCTGATTGCAGCTTTGGAAAGCTTGGCATGCCTTTTGGATTAACCAGCTCCCACTACAGATGTAACAGGCACCAATCAGGCAGCAGCAAATTATTTTCTGTCAAGTTGCACCACAGTTGAGCTACGGGTCCAGCTTGTGCTGCCAGAGCACTTGGACCTCCTTGGATAAGACCAGGACCTCAGCCTAACATGATCTCTGCTGCCTGTGGGGTTGTAAACTGAATTTCTCCAGGAATACACATCTGATGATTGCTCTCTGCAGAGTCACACGCTGGTGAGCCTGATTAATATGAATGTAGTAGGACAGAGGAAGAGCCTCCCAACCTTTGAATATATTTATTCCCGAGTGAAGCAGCATGGCTGGCAGGAGCTCTCAGAAATGTGAAGGTTTATTGCCTCATAATGGAATAAAAGGATTAATTTAGAATAGGTCTGTAGCCACTTGTAAAATATTTCATTTTAATAATTTATACTAATGGAATATATGATCTAGGGAGGGTCACATGGGTTACTCCTGGGCAGTTGTTGACAAGGCAAATGTGTCTGGGGACACCTGGGCTGGACTCGTATTTGCTTATCCCTGGTGGACTTGTCGGGTGTTACAAAGAGGGAGTAAGAACAAGCAGCAGACAAAGCCTTTAATTCGTCTACTCCTCGTGTTGCTGCAGAGCACTCATCAGATGACAGAGCTGATCAGCTCAGCAGGTTCTTAAAACATGCACAAGGACAAAAAAATTTAAGCTTTTATCTCTGTAATAAGTAATGAATCCTAATTTCCCTTCCTAATATTAAAGGAAAAAAAAAAAAAAGAAAAAGAATTAGCCTTCTTGCACGAGTACAGAAGAGCTCAGTAACAGCAACAATCTCACCTCCAAGATTTAGGGGATCTCTGGATTTAGGGGTCACAGACACTGTTGTGGGTCTGAGTCTTAGAGATTTGGCAGAAGCAGGAGCTAGATGCGATAGGCAGGAATTATGCAGTTTGTACAGAAAGAAGGTTGTATCTCTTTCCACACATGTGCTCTAAGCCTGTTATCTCCCTTTATCCATCTGAACTGTGTTTGTGATGGATATTTCTGATGCTCAGGCCTGTCCAAAATCTGAGAAAGGACTTTGGGAGCTCAGAATTGCACGGGGTCTCTTAACCGAGAGATTTTCAGAAATTCCTCAATTCTGTTTCATCTGTGTCTTGTTTAACAAATCCCTCTGCGCTCTGACAGTATCACGCAGAGTCCAATGTCTCAGCAAGACATTTCCTTCAACCCTTCTATATGACTGCTAAGTCCATGTAAGAAAAGGCATCTCATAAATATTTTTCAGCTGCTTCTGTCAGCATCAATAAATCAGAATCAACAGAAATTGTCCTCACTTCTGTCCTTTTTTTTTGAAAAAAAAAAAGAAAAAAACTTACACAGAAATTCCCGATTGTTTGGTTTCATCAGAGTAGAAAAACACAGGACTTTGTCCTACCTCTGCCTCATTTTTAAACATTAGAACTTGACCTCTGCTTACTGACTACTTCCCCAGTTTTGCTTTCGTTAAGCTGCAAACATTTTTCTTTCATAACAATTTACATATGTAATTACTACAAGTACTTCAGGAATTGTTTGCTAAAGGCTGTATGTAAATACTAATTATCAGTAATTAAAAATCCACAGCTATTAGGAAGATACTGATAGGGAGAAAATACTGCTTAGGAAGCAACATTTGTCTAGGCGAAATTAAACATCAAATAACCTTCTATCTGTGTAATTATATGATGTGACTCATCATCTGCTGCATAAATGGAAGTGCAAATGGGAGAAAGGTGTCCCCCCCACCACACACACACATGCACACCCACCCCAGCCTGTTTACAAACCATGCATCTTCAATATAGCAAACTCATAGGGAGCAAAGAACAGAGGACAGTTGCAGAAACGTTAACAGCTGCACTGAATGTGTTCTACGACACGCTAAATTCGGGTGCTTCCAGGCTGATGATATGCAAACTTAACTCTCCAGGTCGTAAAATGCACTGGGATTCTTTATTTTGCCAAGTAAGCAAGGAAATAACCTGTGTAAAGAGGAACAAAGGACATCTGCTTCTTATTTCCACAAAAAGCTCTACGGTGGGTTTTCACCCGCCTTGATGTATTCTTTAGCTGCTAATGAATTTGTTCCCTTGTTAACTCTGGTTCAGCATCCATATACTGGCAGTGGAATTTTTGGCCTATCTACAGATGTCAAAGGGCATTTTGCCACGGTGGTAAGTGGAATTATATTTTCATTTTAGTGATTTATTGCAGATTTCAGCAGGCTTTGAGTCAGCCTCAGTCCATCTAAAATTAATCAACTTTCTGAGCCTGGTGGGAAAAGCAAGCAGGTAATCTTATGTGTGTTTTACAGCAATCCCAAAGTTTGCTCTCTGCTGTACCAGCTCCTGATGGTAGGGGAGAAAACCCATTACCAAGCAGACAGGCTAAAGGGGGCGGCAATTTTACAAGGGGGGTGGTGGAAATAGAGTCCCTCCCTAGCTCTCCTGTAGCTCCCTTCAGATATTGGAAGGCTGCTATGAGGTCTCCCTGGAGCCTTCTCTTCTCCAGGCTGAACAACCCCAGCTCTCTCAGTCTGTCCTCATAGGAGAGGTCTTCCATCCCTCTGATCATCTTCATGGCCCTCCTCTGGACCCATTCCAACAGGTCCATGTCCTTTCTGTGTTGAGGACTCCAAAGCTGGACACAGTACTCCAGGGGGGGTCTCACGAGTGCAGAGTAGAGGGGTAAACATCATTTTCAAAGATGTTTTTATTCACTTCTATGGAGATTGTTTTTCCCTCTTTCTCTCTCTCTGCCATTTCAGGCTCGGATTGAATACAGGGAAACACTTCAATTATCTCTGGATCAGGCCCTCAGATTGTATTGTGGCCAAGGCTTTGAAAATTGCTGTTATCAAAACTATTAGCCGACTTGGCTGTGCTATTTTGAGCTGGACTGAAAAAGGGCTTGATGGGACACTGAGTCACTCACAAACCACAAGTCAGGCAGGAACAACAGGAGTTTCGCTGTTGGGTTTTGACTTTCAGCTTTCAAAAGGTTTTCCCAGCAAACAGCCATCCTGTTCTCTCTCAGTGAGCTGCTAGACCCAAAATTCCCCGAGCCTGAGGCCAAGGTGGGGCAAAAAAGGGTAATCCTTTGGGCAAAGTCCAACCTTGCCTTGGCTTGTTTTTTTTCCTGGCAACAGGACACCACCAGCCTGATGTTGGGGGCTTTTATCCTCTGAGACGTGAAGCTCCCACCACACCAGGCCATGGGGCAGCTGCAGCCAACCCATCGCTGGTCTATCTACCACCAACGGGTGGTAGATAAAGAGTCCAACCCCCGTGGCTTTGCGTTTGCTCCTGCATATCCCTCGCCTTGGGCTCAGCCTGCCTTCAGTACACACCAAGCTTGGGAACTCCCTGACATCTGGAAAAGCTTAGCAGCTCCCAAAAACAGTTTTCTAGCCCATGAGTAGTATACTGCCTTCCTCAAGTCTGCCAGTGACTAATGCTTTGGATCAATATTTTGTTAATTTACAGCATTTCCTCAGTCTTAACTTGGCATTTTTTGTTCTTCCCCCTCCTGTTTTCACTGCATTATTTTTTTTTTCCTCTTTTGCTTCAACAAAGCATGAAATCATTGTTTGTCAAAAGATAATCTGCTCGCTGCTATATCTGGTTGTAACTAATGATATTTTCTTCAGTATTCTAGATTGCTGAGGAGACATGGAACTGTACTCGAAATAATCTGAGGTCAGTCAACCCAACCCCACTGCTGTGCTCGCGTGGTACAATTAGGAACGTGCCAATCAGACCCTCTTGGTCTTATTTTGTGTGACTTCATTTACCGAAAAAAGGTAAGTGTGGCTGTCCCAGAGACCCCCTCTCTTCCACCAGTCTCCCTCCTCCCCCAGCCCAGTCTGGTGTGCTCTCGATGAGGAACTGGACAAAACACAGTGGCAAACAAGGCACAGTTTAACCATTTAGTGACCTACCCGCTTCATGTGCATCCTCTAGACCTTTTCACAAAATGGACATAAAGGAGATTCATGACAAAGAAGAGGACTACAAAAGGCAGCGTGCTGCAACAGGTGAGGTGGAGGGGATTCATCTGTGGGGACCAGAAGGAAACGTTTGGGGTAGGAATGGAAAGGAAAGACTCTTTGGAGGGATCTTTGCTTGGTTCTGGTTGGAAGGCTTGCATCCCTGCACATCACTCAGCCTCAACTCTCCCTGCAGGAAGGTCCCTCTCTTCCCAAGTTTGACTAAGTCTCTTAGTTGAGAAGGCAGCACATCCTCTTCTTGCTCAGGCTAAAACCTCAGCTAGAACATAAAACAGAGGAGACGAGTTCAAAACCTTCTCCTCTCCAACAGTATCAGAACTTGTGGCATCCAGTTACAGATGGGCCACTGGGATGTGGGGAATTCTAAGAAGGGAGGAAGGGCATTTTTTATCACCCCTACTGAAGCAATTTGACTTTTCATGGAACATAAAGGCATTCATTACATATATAAACAATGTACAACTGTGTGTGTTAGCTGTTAGGAACAGCATAAAGGATGGGAAGATCTGGCACCCCACTTCAGTGAACAGTCCATGGAGTGTTATGAGTGACTTAAGGGAAAGGAAAAAAATAAAAGCACACCATGTTTCCAGGAACAAGAGCAAGATGAAAGTGCTTGTCATCCTCTGGTGACTGGTGTGTCATTGTAATGGCTTCCGGAAAAAATTACCACTGAGCTCTGCATGACAGTGTATATCACTCAGGACTGCAGAAGGGTGGAGTACACAGAAAGAAAGGGAAAAAAAAAAATAATAACAAGCTATCGAAGTTTTATAGTGGCATCCATCACACACGCTGCAGGAACTGTTATCACCAAAGCAGTAAGTGGTCCAGTCCAGAGGGGCCTGACTGCTTATCAGCAGGCCAGATACCAAGGGGCTCTCTTCCAGGACCAAACTTGGGTCCACCCACTGTTGGCAGGGCAGGACATGGACCCACACACCAGGTGCTTTTCCCTCCCACGTGCTTTCCCTTCCTTCACCTGATCCCTTCAGGTCATTTAGACATATTCACAGCCCTCCTCCAACTCACTTCTGTTTTCTTTTTCTTTGCTCTCATGTGGAAAGAAAACAGGTTTCTAAACCTCAAGAATTGCTGGTTGTCCTCTGATCAGCTCAAACTGGGAAGCCAAAGTGCATCACTTACAACAGTGGGAAGATCAAAGAAGCACCCCAAAATGTGGACTATTTATTCCAGGGCTGTCATTCAGGCCTCTGAAGATTGCAAAAACTAAGCTGAAAGCACAACAAAACCAGACATGATCGTCCTTATTTCCAGCCTCTTACTGGACTGTAATAACATGAGCTCAGCGTTTCCTGTGGCTCCAGATCATCTGTGTCCAGGTATACCAGAAAATCCCAATAAGCAAAGGGACAGAATTAATGAAGTTAAAACTGTTTTGAGTCTGATTCTGTATTCTACTCAGCACCAGGTTCCCTTGTTTTGGCAAGAAGTGGGGTGTGTGTTTGTGTACACTTATGCGTGTTTACCTTGTGGTGGTTTCACTGGTGGTGGGAATTGCAAATGTGCTTGCTCGTTCCCCGTGGTTTCACTGTACAAGACAAATAGAATTGATTTAGAAGGAAAGAGACTTGCCAAGGACAGTAGTAATGGCTTTGTGCTAAGTACATTTAATGCAATATGCTTTGGCCGACAGCTGCAGCTTTGGAAAGACACAATTCACCTTCTTCCAAAAATAACCACGAGAAGCTAAGTAACGGGCTGAGGAGCTAGTTTATGCACACAAAGATTCAAAGGCCTGCAGTGCTAGCTAATAGAATCAAACAGCGATCGAAAACCATGGCCAGCTGAGCTGGTGAGTCCCAGGAGGGTTGAGGAGAAAGGAGGAGAGAGAAAAATTCCTAAGCGTGGTTTTCTGTGTAGATTTAATATATACTCTTTTATACTGTAAAAGATAAAATGGAATAAGAGTGTCAGAGGCTGCCAGGTTTAGGTATTAAAATATTTAAAGAAATAATTATTATGATATTAGTCCAGAAATTATTTCATATGGCAGAAGTTAATACATTTCATAGATTCTAGGGCCAGAAAAGGTTATTTAGGATCACCTAGATTTAGTTTATTAAAATTCAAGTTCAGTAATAGATGCAGAGACCTGTTCTGCCTGGCAGACAGCAAATTGTTAGGTCTTCACAAAGTCCTTAAGAGAAAGGGGAGTGAGCCAGACACAGAGGTACCAACCAGTTCTGCAGTGGAAGCAAGTGGAATTTGTCTAGATGCATGATGTTATTTTATGGTCAGGTCCATCATCTTCCCTGAAGCAGTGAGGTCTGCTCTGAAGGACTGTCTCAGCCTTGGCAGGGGGAGGACCAAAGGGGTGACTGTCCCTTGCTTGCAGCAGCCATGCTCTGCTTCAGATGCACAGCACCCCATCAAATCTCAGCTCTCCTCTTGCAGCCTGTGAGAGTCTCCTCTCTCCCACCCAGCTCTGGGCTGGTTTTCGGAGTAGTTACGGCCGAGCAGAGCCCTTCTCTGCTGTCATTGTCCTGTGTGATTTCTTCTCCCCATTGACCTCTCCAAGGGGTCTGGCTGTGGGGGGACTGGCGAGCAGCTGGGCTGGCTCTTCTCACGGCTTTTTCAGCTACCGTATGATAACCAAGGGCGATAGGGCTGGTGGGTGGTCTGGCCACAACCTGCGCCTCCTCACAGGGAGCACGGAGCAAGTTAAGAGCTTCAAAAGGCAGTTGTGTAGGAAGCTGCCTCAGAGGCTGCCCACTGCTGCAGAAATAGATGGATTGATAGGACAAAAGCTCTTCCCCCCTCTGGGCTCCGGCACCTCCCCTGGGACTGCAGAGCCGCACCGGGTATTTTTATTTCCACACCAAACTTACACTGTTCACCTCGGGCTCGAACAGAGGAGTGTGAACGTATTTCAAATTGACTTCTTTTGGGGTTGTTTGTTTGTTTTCTAAACCTGTCCTTGTTTTGGACGAAAAGAAAAAGGCTTTTAAAAAAGTAGCGTCTGGGAAATTTGCCCTTGTTTATAAGCGGGGGAAAAGTAAACATACAAACAAAAAGAATCACTTTTATTTTCACCACTAAAGATGTTTCGCCGTATGTTTTTTTCCACCCCAGCAAAATCAGTGCATCTACTGTAAAGCTCCCTCTTTTTCCAAGAGTGACAAAGGGTTTCTTTGAAAAACTTTTGTTTGGTGCTGGGGCCAGGCCCTGGCTTTTGCAGCCTGGGGTACCGAGCTGCAGGTCCTGCTGGTCTCCCCTATGTTTTTCCTTCTTTCCCCTTGGGGCAACACCGAAAGAGCAAAGGAGCCAGCGAGGCCACTTCTGAGCCTTACCTTGTTTGCATCTCGCCCCTGCAAGTGAGCTCCGGTGACTTTGTTCTCCAGCTTCATTTGTATGTTTGGAGCCAATCCTCTTGCCATGGAGCTGAAAACCAATCATTCCTATTGATTTCATTTTGAATTTGCCGTGTGGAACAACAGCCAGAAGAAAAGGTTGCCTTGTAGCTGTAAGTAGAAAAAAAAAAAACAACAAACAAAACCCCCCAAAAACACCACCAATAAAACAACAGTAAAAAAGGAACCCAGAACTCTCTTTTGCATAAGGTAAGCACCCTAGCATGTTAAAATCACCCTTCAGCACCACCCACTGAAAATTAAAAGAAAGTCCCAGTTTTATCACCGAAGCTGAAATATGTTATTATTTAAGAATTGGTTGTGGGCATTGTTGATGTTATAATATATCTCATTTCAAATCATAACAGATGAGTGATCTCTAAATTGTTGGTTCAAATGAGATAATACTCCATCATGCTTTCCTTTACAACACAAATCCACATAACTAGCACAGTATAAATACGATCACTGGCTGGTATAGAAGCTTCAAATACCATTTTAAATCCTGCGAGTATGGCTGGTGCTCAAATTGACAGCTCAATGCTCTGTCAGTTCCCACTGCCAATCTCATTATGGAAGTAAATGGCTCTATCTTATTTTATCCTGTTCTATACATGATGCACTTAAAAGGACTTAAAAAAATCTAGTAAATGGAAATATATGGTACAATGAACAGTTAAAAATGTCAATTGAATTAGTGGTTGTGTGATATCTTTTCAGCATACAATGTGAACACAGATGCTGCCTTTTATAGAGGTTTATGCATACGAGGAACGTGAAGTGGAACAAATGAGATTTGAATTTTATTATTCTTTTATAGTGTTGCACTGCAGATAGCTTTTTTTTTTAATTAGCTCCTATCTCAACACCTATGGCAACTCTAAATAATTCAGAGAATCTTGTCTTTTATTGTTGTTGCTGCTGTTGGGGTGGCTTCTTTCGCATAGAAGTAGCCCTTGTGAATGACAGGAAGCTTATCTGTAACCTAATGTAAAAATAATCCTCCAATTAAACAATTAAACTCACAATTAAATGACGGAGTGTGCTATGCTCCACTCAGAGGCTTAAACCCAAACCAGCTACCAGATGCACAGTGACAAATCTATCCCAAGCCCTAAGAGGTCCCAGGATTGCTAAAAGTTTGTTTCTCTTTTCATGAGATTTCCTACACCTTCTTCATGAGGTCTCCTTCATGAGATTTTTTCCACCACCAGGGGGAAAAGCCTGTAGAAGTCCATTTGATGGAGAGGGGCTCAGGGAGCTGGTTCCCCACCAGTGCCTCAGCTCACCCAAAGGAAGGACGGGAGGGACTTGGTGCCACCACAGAGTTTCATCAACCTGTTACTGCCTCCTGGCCTGGCATTACACCCTGAGCAATAAAACACATGCTGGATATAAAATAGGCACGAAACCCATCACTCCCAGGACTTCAAAGCAACAGGCGCTATTTTATGTCAAAATAAATAAACAAATGCATGTAGACAGAAGTTGATATTTATGCTACACTGTGTTGGGGGCGGCGGGGGGAATAGTCCTACCAGCTCCATTTCTAGACAGCACATCTTCGCACACCTTCTTTGTTGAAAAACTTCAGGGACACAGTGTCTTATAAGGATTCCCTGGGGCTCCCAGCCTCTCCCTCGCTTCACAATGTGTGGGCAGGATACAGCTGTTCAGCTTCACTGCGTGGTCTTCTCATCCAAACTGTTCACATAATGCAAAAATTACATCCCTCAAGGCACTATGGAAATTCACATCCTAGCACAGCTTCAAATGCCTATTTATTTTGCAGCCTAGTGCAAATATTACGTCTTCTCCAGAGTCCGCTGTTTCAAACGATACCGCAGTGCCTCAGATTAAGCCTGTGGGATTCCTTTTGTGCCTAAAAAGGACAAGGAATTTCTTATTATTATTTGCAGAAAAACAGAAAATAATTATTTATTTTAAAAACCAAAACACAATGATAAAAAATGACAGTTTCTTTCAAGGCAAATCCAAACTTCAGAAAATTTGTGAATTGCTTAAAAGGTCATTCTGGGGGCTCAGCAGAAAGGAGCATTTTAGGTTAAGCATTGCACTGTAGCCTGTTCGTTTACTTCAGTTGAGCACTCCCCATTCATAGGAGAAACCAAAAGGATTTCTGCTGCTGGATGTCATACAAATGCAACACGATATGAAATTTTTATAGGCATGGATTTAAGAAATTTCTAACTCGAGCTTTTCAGCAATGGCATTAGTCTGAAAAAGAAGCCCTTATGTTTTCAGCACCCATTTCAAGCCTGGGAAGCCACCGCAGAAGAGTGAGCTCAGCTCAGGGGGTCTGGGGAACCTCTGTCCAGTATCAGCCCCAAATTTAATTCAAACTATCAGAAAACAAAAACAAAGAGAATAAGAGACTGACATTTTGCCAGCATCTGTCTCTTCAGAAGACAGCAGGTGCTGCCAAAATATTAGGATCTCTCACCTGTTTTCCTCATTGTTTTTGTGATGAGGGGGAATTAAATCCTACAGTTGCAATTGATCTAATGTACCAAGGCTCTTTCCTGATAATTGGTGATTTTCTTGACCTCCTTTTTTTGACACTCCCTGTCCCCAGATGCCCATTGTCCCTCCAAAACTCTCTGTGGCCCCTAAGCCTTAATTAGATCTTGCAGGTTCTGCTTCTGTGGTGCTTTCCCTGCTGCAGGTTACATTTCCACTGCAGGTCGGAGTTTTCTTTGGGCTCCAGCTGTAGTTCAAAGATGCTCTGCTGTTCTTTGCCATCGGCTGCTCAACTTCAACTACCTTTTCATAGCAGTGGTTGTAGCTGCTGTCCCGGTCGTCTCTGAACGGCTGCTGTTGACCTCAGCACTCATGAGGAGTATGAAACAGCAACATTGGGTTAAACTTCACAGTACGATGCAGAATTTAGGTATCTGGTTCAGGAGTGGAGTGGAAAAATCTAATTAACATCTCTACACCGTGTTACACATTATGCACCAAGAAATGGGATTTTATGGAAAACAGTGCCTGGCCGTTACCAAACCCTGCTGAGGGATGTGAGAGGCATTGCTCTTCTCCTGGGCAGAAGTCCCTAGCCCAGGGCTGAGGTTTGGATGTCTCTTAGAGTTAATTCCTCCTCCCGTTTGAATGCCCAAGTCACGCATTTAGGGGAACAGCAAGCAGTGCAGATATTTTGCCCTATTGCCCTCCTCATGGTTAAACCATGGCACGGGAGGACAAGCCAGAGGGAACCCAGGCCCTGCACCTAGGACTAGGGCAACCACTTAGAAGAAGAGGGGGCTGAATTTTCAGCTCCTGTTCCCTACATTTTCTAAAGGCTTTCTAATGTAAAGGATAAGGGCCAAACTCACTCGCCCAGAGCTGTGCTCTCTTCTGCTTGCTCTTCAGGTAGCCCCGTAACTGCAAAGTTTCCCCTGGCTGCAAAGTTTACCGGCGTCAGCATATTGTGCAAAAGGCGGTTTGAATGAAGTCAGCTCTCTGTAGCAGAGTGGTAGGTGTGTTTTGGAGCATGTTTAACAAAATAAGGCCTGCAGGGCAGGGGATTTTGGAACCAAGAAGCCTATATTTTTGTAAATCCAACCAAGCATATGTAGGAGGTCGACACTCTCCTCTTGGCCAAGATGAGAGTACTCCTACTCCTGAGTATAGCACAACTAACCTATAAAAGACTTAGCAACAACATTTACACATTTAAACTCTTTTAGGGTTCAGAGCTGAGGTAGAGATCTAGGCCAGTGAGTTTGACTGAAGGTCTAGAAAAGGTCTTCTTCCAAGTTCAGAACATCAGACATGGTACACCCTTGTGAGGAGGGAGGAAAGGGGGATGCAGGCAGGCATCTCCACGGGAAGACCGAATAAAAGGTGGAACATTGTAGAGGAGGATACTGCTTAATGCAAACCCAACTAGGTATTAGCCACAAAACTCCCCTGCCCTGCCAGTCACCACCCCCTTCCTAACTTCATAAGGTAGGGTTTGACATTTGCTTTTCTACTCCCACCCCCAGCAAGGAGAGCAGTTTGTCTGCTGGCTGAGAGCCCCTTTGAAAATGCTGGCAGCTTCCCTTTTGACTTCCTTTCCCTGCCCTGTGTTTTTTTGGCAGCAGAAGTGGTGACTTCAAAGCGAGCAGTGGGAATGAACTTTTAAAAGGTGGGCACTCAGTAGCAGCCACATTAGCAGCTGACTATTTCAGAGAACTTATTAAAAGAGAGGGGCCTCAGTAGCAAGGGATACATTAACAGCTACAGGCTACTCACAGTGCAGAGAGAACGGCAGCTTGTTCTTTATTTATCAGCTGCCACGCCGGTGACTAGCTTTGGCAGAACGGCAGGCTAAAAGTCAGGAGTCTGGGGAAAAAAAAAAAGAGGGAGATTTCTTTCTGCAGTGGTTTTTTTTGTTTGTTTTGGTTTAGTTTGGTTTTTTTGATTCTGCAGTTGCAAACTGCCTTGCTAAAGAGAGGTGGAGAAGGGAGAGGTTGTGGCTGTGATAATCTACATAGCGATGCGAGGCTTAGGGAAGCCTGGGGTCCCAGTTCACCTGGGAGAGGGCAGGGGGTACCAGAGGGTCTTTGGATAGCAAATAACAGCACAGAGAGGCTATGCATCGTACAGCAGTGCCACGTACCTCGGAGGGGACGGCCCAGGAACATCACAGTGGCAGGTTTTTAACAGCTCTGGGTGCTCTGGGCACACCCAGCTTTTCTAAACCTATTCAGCGTAGCTCCTAATGCAATTATCATAGCCACCTTTACAAGCCAACGGTATGTCAGAAGCGCTCGCTATAGGGAGCTCTTTGGAAAATTGGCTCCTACTTTTTGGCAGTAATTGAAAGCTCAGCTCTTAAGAAAATGGGAGCTCTAAATGCTCGGATGACATTTCTCAACTTTCCCCACAAATAGGAGAACCCATAAGGCACAAAGGCAGCGCCATCAGCCATCTCTTAAGGATAACTCCGTCAGATAGACTATTACTACATTAGCTCTTCTATTTTGTCCTCGTGAGAACTATAAATCAAATTAAGCAATAGCAGAATGACAGACCAGTCATTCAAATTCAAATATCCCCTGTTTTAGTGCACAGCTATACCTAAACAGAAATAGCACTGGTGTGCATGTAGGTAGCAGTATGTGTAGTGCATGCCTGTTCCTTTAAATGAAAGGAAAGGCCAGGCAGTTATCTCCATCAGATTTTATTATGTGACATAGGATGAACAATTACATACTGTGCAATAAGCTAAGTGAGGTTTTAATCGCTGCCGCATTTATGGATGGTTTATCCTGACCTTTCATAGCCTTAAAAACTAATAACTGAAGCAAAACGAAGTTTACCAGCTCCTCTCAGAAACTAGCCATGTGAGCATAATCAAATCCCAGGCATTAGTAAAGCCTGGATTCCTGAGCTGGTGAGGAACCGAGTCACTTCCCATGTCAGATAGGGCTGGACAAGCCATGCCTTTTCTTTTTCACCAAATTAGAAAAAAAAGGCATGGGGTTTACAGCTAAGGTCAAATCACCACCTGAAGTAAATTACCCCGAATTTGCAGCTTTCATTGTCTGCATACTTTGTTTACAGGACAGTAACAACTGTAACGATAACTTTAATGAAGAATTCTTATTATAAGAAATTCTTATAGAAATATTATAAGAAAAATAGTTATATAGAAATTATGCTAGATGAGCATCATACTAAAAAGGGAGAGCTTTGTCTTACAGAGATATCAAGATACCAGTTCTACGGAAAGATTCTCTTAGGCAAAGGGATTTGACCGACTCCACGTGTAGGTTAGTAGCAGAGCTATGAACAAAACTTTTTCTCCTTCTTCATTATACCACCATGGCTTTCTGGAGAGGTGAATGAGATGACAAGGAATAAGAGAGGGTGTTTAACACCGTTTTCACATTAACATTTTTCTGCTGGTACCCTAAAGACCCACAGCACCCATTAGGACTCTGATCCAGAATTTTCTCCATTCCAGAAAACTTGGAATAAGAGTTGCCTGCCATTCATGTGTCTCTTGCAGGCCATTGATTTATGGACTTTCATGCCTCTTGCAACCAAATGATGCCTTGGAAACCTAATGCATCCCGGAAGCAATCATTTGAAGGAAAAGACCTGACGAATCACTGCCATGAAGTTAACTCTCATGATAATCTCTTTTCACCATAGCCATGACTGTAAACACAGGAATGCAAAGCTGCCCTGTTTCAGCTCATTTCAGACAAGAAGGAAACAAGATACTGCAGCTCTCTCTTTTTTCTTTTCTTTTTTTTCAAAAAAAAAAAAAAGGCACATTTGCAAAGCCTGCCTGCAGCAAGCCCTGTTTACCTGTGGTTTCCTCAGAAGAGTGACTTTTCAAGGCCTCTCGAAGGTTGCCTCCTTGGAGGCTTGGAGACAAAATGGCCTACAGCAAGACTTAGCCATTTTATTTGCCACCCTCAGCTACAAATGCAAAGCATCAGACACGCCTCAGATTAAACTCACCACAAACATTCAGAGAAGATAGCTGTTCTGATCCAACCCACAAAAGAGAAAGAAAATGCACATATCCGATGAGTTTGCAGGCATTGTTTCTTGCAGCTGCACAGCTGTCCTTCACACATGAAAGAAGCAGGTCCAGCTACCAAACATCTCTTTTGGCTTTTCTTTCTCTACAGCTACATTCAGGTTTCTCCAAACCACAGCCCCGCACAACATTACAGCTGCCTGGGCCAGATCTCCGGCAGTTGTAACCCATGGATTTCAAACGCCTTTTCCACCCACTGGAGAATCTGTCTGCAAGTTGAAAGTACTTCCCTCACCTCCTTCCCCACCTGCCACGCAAACATACACACACGCATCCACATACCTGGTAAATGGAACGAATCCAACAAGTTTTTCTCAACTCTTGTAGCATTATTTTTACAATTATTTTTTTTTCAAACTAACTTGGAAGGAAAACTTTGAAAGCTTTCCAATGCAAATGTTCCCGGGGCAAGAGGGCTGAATGTAAACAATAGCTAGGGCTTGGTTCTACAAGAAGTTTTACCGAAGAGTCCTAAGTCAAACATCCTTTCCTCCTCCTCTTCTTTCCCTCCTACAGCTAACGCGTACTGTCCACACTTGTGCATCACTCCATCAGACTCTCCTCCCAGCTACCAGGCTCCTCAGCTGCTGCCAGGGAAGTGGAAATGTTCTGGTCTGACATTTTTGATAATGAATTTCCCCCAGAGCGTTGGGGGAAGATAGTAATTTTCCCTAGTTCACATGGTTCACTGAGAAACAGTTAAGACATGCCAGAGAAGCATCTCCTGAGTGGCTATGTGGATGTGAAAACTGCTGGGAAAACCAGAGAAAGGATCCTATCTTGCTGTAATTAGGGTAAGGGGAAAGGAAAGGGGGGAGATGGAGAAGTAGGAACATTTGGTTCATGTTGTGTAGTGTCTTTGGGCCTTGAAGTGGTTAAATCAAGGAGCTTCTGATTTTCAGAATTGTACAATGGCAGCCCTCTCAGACCAGACAACATGATAAGATGCTGGGAAAAGGGGGTCAAAAGACAATGAAAGCTTCTGTCTTGATTTGCTAAAAAAAAGATAATCACCAGAGTGGGATTTGATGAGGTCAAGTTGGGTAGACCTAACTTTCCTCTGGAAATAGTGCAACTTTCCATTAGAGGAACTCCAGTTGGGCTGGGTGAGGTGAACATGCCATGAAGAGGTCAGGCAACGACCATGAACTTTGGCTAGTCGGCTGCAAATTCAGAGCATCCAGTGAACTCTGTAGGACTCCCTGAGAACCACCCAGATACGAGCACATATCAAGCGATTTTCTGAGTTTATACAGCTCTGGGGGCCAGGATGATCCCGTTCTGACACATGAACAATGTTCAGCAGATGGAGCCTCTCAGTGCCTTTGCAATACAAACCACAGTAAGACTGTTAATGAGGTACTATCTTTTAAATTAATCTTTCCAGTATAAAGTTGTTGATGGTGGGCTATTAATGTATTTCAGATAACCATATTATCTGGCGTCTTCTGGGTAAATCAAACTCATGCAAAGTTTTTAGCTGGTTTCATCATCCCACTGCCTCTTTTCCCTTTGCAAGGCTTTAACACTTGGAATATAGGTTGCTGCTGCTGTAAAAATTTTGTTGCAGTTAATTTTTTTTAGTTGGTTGATCAATTGGATTTGAAAGATGCAAGACTGATGGAAGAAAAAAAATGCTCATTTGACTAGATCTAGCAGTGAAATACACTACTAATCCCCAAAGATACTTGGATGAATTCTAAATTCATAGATAGGATTGTTGATGGTGTTGCTTGTTAAACATCTAGGTTCATAATGTCTTTCATGCATTGGATAAATGTAACCACACTCGTGGAAAGGAAGATGGCCTATTCCAAACTCCAGCCATCTGCTGGCTTCATATGTGATTGTTTCCTTTCTTTGATAAGCAACACAGGGATTTCCAGATTCAGCAACTCGGCATCTTCCTTTAAAGCATGCACCAAATTTGTAACATACCATAGGCTGGCTTTATTAGATTAATTAAAGAAACCTATTAATTTCCAAGTAAATGAAGAATATTTTTAATCATTGCCTGTGAACCACTTAGCACATTAACTTGTCCCTCTGAAGTCATTTACTTAAGTGTGCCCTCAGTTTGCTTAATCCATAACTGGTCAATAGTATATTAATATTACAGTCTCATTTCAGATCTAAGCATGTCTGAGCCTATTAAACTGTCACCCTGGATTTACTTGCAGGGAAAAATTATCTGCATTCAGAGATAGAGGGAGGAAAGTATTAAAGTGAATCGAGCACTAATGAAATTAATCATAATCATCGTAAGTACTTTCAACTGCTATCACCCAGTGGGAGATGCTGCTACAGGAAAGTCTTCCTGCTCTATTGTTTTTATGACTGAGCTGTGGAGCATATTTTAGCCTTTGTTTGCTCCAAAGAGACCTATAGCACTCTGGTGATCGGTTGGAATCATTCCTTTTTTTTTTTCTTTTTAAAACTAAGAATCAACCTTAGCAACAACCTTGAAATACAACCACTTCGCATGAAGCTTGTTCTACTGAACTAGTTTAATGTAGGTCAGACCTACTGTAGTTTGTGTTATAATTCATTCAAACTGTGAGACTCCATCTCTTGCTGTTTACTTTTACTGCTCTGCTTTTGAACCTAATATGTATAATTTACAGGTCCAAGACAATAGGAAAGAGCAAGTCAGGAGAAAAATTATCTATGTCCCTGCACTGTAAAATGCATTTAGATATACAGAACCAGATCCTGAGCTGTGTAAATCAGAATAGGTGCGTAGTGCATTAAAGCCAATAAAGCCATGCAGATTTATATTAGTGCTGTCAGATTATCCTTTACAGCAGTCCTCTTAATTCATGCAAAAATTTTATAATCCTTTAATAATACTTGCATTTAAAAAAAAAGTTTTCCTTCCAGCTGCTAGGGTCTGTAGTGGTAAGACACTAATCTGTATCCTGTTTGATACTCTGTGAAACTTTTGAAGGGTTCCCCCACATATCTTTGAATTCTTCAGTTGTCTAGAAACTCTGGTGTTGTATGGATTAAACAGTGGAAGGAAACCTCTGATGAAGAGGAACATGACAATGGGAAAGACAAAAAATAGCAGCAGATCAAAAGCAGTTATCTCTAAAAACAAATTCGGTGCTATCCACAATTAAGCAACATTTGACATTTAAAAAATATTTGATCAGTGTTTTGGCTTACAGAACTGCTTAAGGGGCACTGTGATGTGTAAATTAAATTCAAATGAAGGTTAAATATAGTTCTTTGGGAAAGACTGCACGGTTTAAATTACCTAATTATTTGGACAAAATCTGTTCTGTAATTATATGTATACAAAAGATTGTGTCTTTTTACTAAGTGCATTTGGAGAGGAGATGTTTATCAGCAAATGGTTACTTCCTCTTGAAGATTGTAAAGATACTGTCATCACTCAGAACTGTGTAAGAAGGAGGAAAGCTAGTTTATACATTTATCAGAGGTCTGCTGAGGTTGAATGGAAGTGAGACAGCACGCTCCTGTATTTCACTGCATGCAGCCCTCCGGGTGCTGATCCTGAAAAGCCCTTTGCTATATGCTTTGCCCGCAGTCTTTCCCTAGAAGTCACACCTATGCAGGAAGGCATATACCAAGGCAACGTGCCCGGTTAGTGCTCTGGTGATGAAGACCTGAGAATTCATCTGACCCATGTCTGCTACAATGCAGGATCACTGTCTGCGGACTCGGGTCCAGATTTCTGCCTTGCCTTCAAGCTCAGATCCTCTCGTTCTGCAAATGTTCCCAGGCTCCAGAGGGATGACTGCTGGAGTGAGTTATGGCCCCGTGTGAGGAAAGGGATGAGGGTCTGGATCACTGAGTCTTGTTTAGTCTATTTTTAAATGTGTTGAGTGAGGGAATTTCACCATCTTTCTGAGGGAGACTCCTCCTGAGCATAGCAGATGTCAACAGCAGGATAACTTTTGCATGATATTCAGCATGAACTTTCTTTTCACCTTGTCCATTCCTCTTCATTATATTCTTTTTCTTACTTAAGTAGAAATTTAAGTACTTACTTAAGTACTTACTTACTAAGAGGTACTTAATTGTACCTCTACCAATATTCACACCCTTCAGTATTTCTGTTTCTTTCTCCAGAGCCATTGCTCATTCTCATAAACTGCAGCCCTTTCATTCTACCTTTGGTGTCACTCCATTCACCTCCATTCTGCTTCGGGAGGGCACCCTTCTCACCTTTTTCTGCCTCCCTCCAGTTTGCCAGATCAGTTCAAATGGGCTGTGTGTGGCTGACGGGCAGAAACATCAACCCTGCTTGGGGCTCAGAACTCCACGCCATCAATTTGACATGGCAGCACAGGCATAAAGCACTTGGGCTGTTCAATCCCTGCTGGTGAGCCAAAGTCTTACTCTCCAAAGGGCTGGAAATTAAGTCTGCATCACGTGCCTGAGCTCCACAGTGCCCTTCACTGCAGCAGATCTGCAACATGGGACAGAGCGTTGGAAAAGAAAATAAAAAGCAAGGTCATATTGCTTAAAATTCTGTCATTTCCAATATGTACCTGGAATTATGCAAATATCTGTGGTTTCCCAGGTTGGAAGAGCAGCATTGCGCTGCATGTCCCCAGTCATGATATTTGTCATAATTATGCTGGAGAAGAAATGGCATGCTCATTAGAAAAAGTGCATTGATGCACAAAACATGTGTCTGGCGGGCCCAGAGCATCTGAACTGCATGTGGGGTGGAATGCTTGGGTTTCACACATGTGTCAAGGAGGGATTTTTCAAAGGGAGCGGGAAATTAGAGGCAGCTCATCAAACTTTCCCACAAGTTATTTTATCATCCACTCTATTTAAATTCATTCTGCAGAACACTTCAAGGAAAAGGAAGAGAAAAAGAGAAGGGGGGAAAAAAATTGATTTATTGCTAATAGTCATAAAGGGAAACCATAAATCTACTGGGGCCATGCAGTGAGTCTAATAGTGAGTAAGAACACATGTAATCAATATGAATGTATTCATTTTTATTTTCAATCAATATGCACGGTATCTCACTGTTGAATAGGAAGGCACAGCTTTTGCCCCAGTGAGTTTACAATAATTCAGCAAAACTCCCGCTGAGTTTTGATTGAATAATAAGCTTGGCTCTAGCTAGACAAAAAGCACAGGCAGGCAATACACTGACAGGGAGCAAAACCGGGAGCCAGCAATCCTAGGAAGGAGCTGGGGTGCAGGAAGGCAAGGAAAGAACAGAGCAAAATGGCAATGAGCAAGCAGTGTGCTCTTGTGGCCAGGAAGGCCAAGGGAATCCTGGGCTGCGTAGGGAAGAGAGTGGCCAGTAGGTCGAGGGAAGTCATTCTCCCTCTCTACTCTGCACTGGTGAGGCCACAACTGGAATACTGCGTCCAGTTCTGGGCCCCCCAGTTCAAGAGGGACAGGGA
>JAOTQQ010000041.1:12674831-12687807 GCA_026546715.1 Gallinago undulata | reverse complement strand
ATCCTGCTTCAGCAGGGGAGTTGGACTAGATGATCTCTACGGTCCCTTCCAACTCTAAAAATTCAGTGAAAATTCAGATCTTCAGAGCACTGCAGGAAGGAGCTGCCCACGTGCAAGGAGCTGACATCCACGGAGCTTCAACCTGCATGTGACTCCTCCAAATACTCATTTACAGCATCACTCTTAATTGCCTTCATAACCCCTGCCCCGTGATCACATGCACCCAAAGGGCATAAAACGGCACTGGTGGAGTTGCCAGCAGCAGAGGAGGAGGAGACAGAGACCTGGGGAAATCTGGAAGCTCACTGGAGGAGCAGGCACAGACAGTGGGGAGGAAGCCTCCACTCCGCTCCCCGCCACTAACACTGCTGAGCAAGCAGCCTGTTGCACTCTCCACTGACTTTAATTTGAAAACAGCCTTAAAGCACTGCAGAAAACAGCATGGGAATTTTTTTTTTTTTTTTTTAATGACAGTAACAAAGGCTTGGCTTTGTAATGCCTGTAATGTAATCGCTGAACAACCAAAGAGCACACACAAGGTGTCACGCAGAAACAAAGGATGAGGTCATCCTGATCAGAACAGGGAATGAAAGCAGAGAGGAACATTCATATTCATTGAATCAAGCTTCTGCACTATCATTTCTGGACACTGAACCTACCTGGGGCACTAATACAAATCCAAACAGATAAATATAACAGGTTCACGTGCTCTTGAGTTTATCTCCCAGAGCGTGGTTCTGTCCCTCAATCCCCTCAAGCAGGCACCCCTGAAAACAGTTCAAAGAGCAGTGGAGTATCTAACTTTCACCGAAATTCAGGAATCCTGGCCATTTGGCTATTCTTTGAAGATGTACACACGAGCATGCACTGCTCTGTGTCAGACACTACGTTTCTCAACAGCCTCTCTCTTTTCCTGGGCAGAATTCCAGAAAAGTCCCCCTGGATAAGCTCTCCAGGACTAAGCACCGTACACTGCTTACCTATTCACTTCCCAGGCTGCTGATATTCTAGTAATTATACTGTGTCCTGTCACGCCTTCAGTTTGTTAGCCTCCTAATGAAAAGACCTAATTCCTTCCCTAACTGGTTGGGAGGCTTGGTTAATGGTGCTGTGTAAATGAAGAAGATGGTTATTACTATGATTATGAGTGTTACGTTAGTAATAACAAGGAACTGCGGTCAGGTATGTTAGATATACAGGAAATGAGAGAAAATACCCACTTAAAAAGAAGGTTAAAGAAAAAATAGCTTTTCATGAACTGAGGATAGAAATTTTCACGTGAAACAGAACATGATGAGCCCAGTGAAAAAATTCCTACTAGCATTAACTTAAATTTAAAAATTATTTGATTTTGCCACGCATTTTAGCACAGGGAACGCTGGCTTCCCACAAGAATGCGGGCGAGCTCATGAGTTGCTCAGGGGAATACCTACAGGAAGGGAAGACTGAGCTCATGTGTTCGGTGATTCGTATCCAGTGAGAACCTCACGACCCTGAGCAAGTGGAGGATTCAAGAAGAGAGCTCCTCTCCTGTGCCAGAGAAGTCAATGACTAAGGGAGAAAATAAAAGACTAGATAAGTTAAGGATGGTCTTTTCCAACCCCACCTTCACACTATTTGGCAGCCAGTAGTTTTCTGTCTCCTTGAAGAGGCCCAGATGGCACCTGGTCACAATAGTGTTGACAATCACATCACAAAGGATCTGTCTCACCTTTCTGTTTGCTCTCCAGTTTGGTGTACCAATGCATCTGGGCCAGATACAAAGCTATTTCAGACAGCAGAGTGCAGGGGGAAAGAGTGGTGTAAATCTCACACATAGTCCTGACTACAGTTCTCCAAGGCAGAGATACCAGCTTAGCCTTCAGGTGGAGTTAGGTCCTGTTTAAGTGAACAAGGGGAGCTCCAGATGATAGTGATCCATTATCGCCTCACAAAGAATGTGCAGGCAATAAGAATTCTAAACACAACACAGTAATTACTCTTAAATAGTCATCTACTCACAACAGCTTGCTTTCAAAGTAAAAGGCAATATTTTTCTCAAGGAAATTATTTCTTGCAGCTCGTGCACCAAGCCCTAAGCCAAAAAAGCCCACTCATGCCATGGAAAACCTCTTACTGACGGCAAGGACTAACTGTAAAGTCCTTTCCAAACAGCGAGCTACCGAAATCAACACATATCAAAGACCAATCCAGACATTTCTTCATTCCTTCAAATGTTCAACACACCAACATGTTAGTCAAAGAAGTGCTTCTGTGTCCCTCTTAGACATGGATGGAGACACCAACCACAACAACAGACATGTCCAATTGACCTTTTGTTGGATTAGTCTGTTTATTCTTTTCCATTCTGACATTCATTAAAAACTCTCATTGCAATCCATGTAAGCCCTAAACACTGTCTGGCATATTTTTTCAGAGAAAACCTGGAAGCTCATTAGCTTCCTTTAAAAGATACAAATCTGCACCTCAACATAAACTTCAAGAAAACATATTTGATTTCCTGTACTGGAAGGTAATGTTTTCAAAACTAACAGGAGAGGATTTGATACATCTCCAAGATTCTTGTTTGCTCACAGTCATGGTTCATGGGACACCTCAGGTACCTGAACATAAAAGTAGCTCTATTTCACATCATCTGCAAAGCCTTGAAGGAAAAAGTTAGAGAAAGCAGAGAAATAGGAAGGTAAATTTTATAAGGAGTAGCAAAGAAAGCACAGGAATTATTTCAATTAAACACACAAATTAAAAAAAAATAATTAAATGGATGCAGTTTCTTATTATTTTTACAGCTGGCTAAAGCTTTAATAGTAGTAATTCAGTGCTTGTATAATAGCATCTGCACAAACAGCTGTAGCTCCCTTGTGTAAAACATGCTGGATGCAGCAACGTATTTGCTTGAACTTGCTTTTACAGGCAGCCTGGTCTAACAAAGGAATGGTTAATGATTTCTGCTAAATAATAGAAAGCTTCAGACACATGGCAGTGTAGGATGCTCCTTACTCTCCCTTTGTCTAGGTGCACATATTAAACCTTACACGATCTAGAATCTAATTTGGGGGGAGGGCTTGGAGAATGTAGGGAGAGTCAGTGAAGAGAAATCGTCATTCACTTTGCCTGGTTGGGGGGTAGACCACGTGGATTACCTGTTTTATTTCCATTTACTCTTCTCAGAGTATTTGTTTTTAAAAAGCCTAATATGCCCAATCAAAAAGGATTATGTGTAATTGGCTTGATGCTCATCTCCTTGAAACTGATGCTGGGAGACAGTGTATTTGATTTATAAGTTTGCATATAGGGCAGCACCCAAAAAAAGTCCCTGAAGCCGATAAAGTTGTATATTATACAATTCTCTGCAACCCCCTCTTTATTTTTTTTCCTTTATGCAGAGAAATGGTAGAACATTTCTGCACTTGATTAAGACCTGTTAGTGGAGATTTATTGGCGAGTGTTGCGCTGTGGTTTTGGTATTAACCTCTTAGATCACAGCAAGTGGCTTTTGAAGTTGGCTGGGGGCTTGAGGAAAGTTCTTTGTCAAGGGACATATCACGCCTGCCTTCTTCCAAGGGGAGGCTGAGGGCAAAGGGGGAAGTGGGAAGGTCACTCTGTTCTGCCTGCCATATCATGCAACAAATATTAACCGGAGATGATTATTGAATGCAAAGAAATAAATAACAAAGAGCTCTTGCAAGCCTTGCAGCTTGTATGTATCTTGTTAGATGATTAAAGAAAAGCAGGGTTTGGAAAGAATGCCAGATGAAATCTCACATGTTTTATTCCTAGCTGAGTTATAAAGAAGATGATATTAAGGGCTTTATCAGCCCTTCCTTCTTCATCCCCTTCTGATTCCTTCCGACCCTTCCAGCAATCCCAGTAGCCCTGTTACGGGAACCATGCTGCCAGGTCCCCCACCAACATCAACAGATTTTTCTCCCTGTTGGTAAGAACACACAGAGCATCAGCACTTTCCCACAGGGCATGACAGCAGAGGAGGACATGTCCCAGGAGAGAAGAGCAGAGCAAGTCCTCTCAGTCCCACCAGCAAAGTGAAGGGGGAATTGCACACTCCGTTCCACAGGGCAAAACCTTACTTGCTACAGCTGGGTCTAAAAGAGAAAATTAAGCCTGTGGAGTTTTAATTTCTCTGATTAAACTTCCCTATTAAAACAAAAAGAGATGGGAAAAAGAGAAATGTGTCTAAGTAAAGGAGGTTGGAACCAGACCACGGACTTCATCGCAGAGCACAGTCTTTCCAGGCAAGGAGCAAATGGATCTGCAGCTTTATTTCTACCATTATTAGGACAAGGGCAAATTGACAAAATTCACATCTTAGTGCAGTTTCAGGTAATGAATGTGCCACAAGATATAGAAAGAAGATGTTTAATTGACAACTCTTCTAATTGTATTACTTTAAATGCTGGAACAAATAATCAAAGAAACTATTTGTAAGCATCTAGAAGATAACGAGGAGATGAGTTACAGCCAGCATGGATTTGTCAAGTACAAATTGTGTCACACTAATGAAATTTCCTTCCCCCACAGGATAATAGAGCTTGCGGACATGGAAGAAGCAGTAGATGTCATATATCTTGAGCCTAGTAAGTTTTCTGACACTGTCTCATATATAACATTCTGATAAATAATAGAAGAAAATGTGGACTAGGGGAAACCTACAACATAGTGAGTGCAAAACTGGTTAGAAAGCCATATTGAAGAGAATAATTATCAATGGTTCACTGTCAAAGGCTGCATCAAGTGGTCTCTCTTGGCCTGATATTATTCACTGCTAATGAATTGGATGATAGAAGATATTGTGGTGCTATTAAATCACACATTGCCCATTACTGGGAGAGGTTCCACATCTGCTATGGAAAAGGCCTGGTGTTCCAGCAGTTCTTGACTATTTTGAAACAGTCTCAAAAAATAGGATGCAAGTCAAACAAAGTGACTGTTGTATTATGCAATGACCCAGCAGTAGTCTGCTGCTAAAATTAAAAGTTAATAATAATTGACTTGGTACTACAGATTTATAGGTAAGCATCTATAGATTACAGCTGGTCAGAAGACAAGCACAAAAAACTTAAGTAAAATAACTTTTTTTCCCCTTTACTCAACACTCAGGACATTGCATGCAGCCTAGTTTTTGGGCCACCTAATTTTAAGGAACACGTGAGTCAACAAGGTCCAAGGGAGAGCAACAAGCAAAAATCTGGTCCTCTAGGAGAAAGAGCTGGGCCTACATAGTCTAGAGAGAAAAAAACTGATGCAAAACAGAACAGTGATCTTTGAATCTGGAAGAGAAAGCAGACGCTTTCTTCTCTGAGACTGTGGTTAATAGGACAAGAAACAAATGGTTTATAATTTAGGAAGAGAGTTTAAGATTAGGCATTAGGAAAAATTTTCAGTGCTATGGACAGTTGCACAATGAAATAGACTCCTTAGGGATGCTGTGGAGTCTCCATCGCTTAGAGAAGTTCCGTGAACAATCTGATGTTGTCCTGGAGTGGGGAATGGACCTAGTGACCTCTAAAGACTTTATTCTAATCCACTTTTCTATAAGCTCATGCATTCTATGAATACCACAATCTACCTATGTTTAATAAATTAAACTGTAAGGGCGAAAAATAATCCCCCAGACCCAGAGCTAGGTCTGAAAACATGAAACATGTTGTAGTAATAGGCCATAAATTCGCTTTCATTCTCTAAGGAAATTTTATTGCCTTAAAGACTAACATACCAGAAGCCTTCTCTAATAGTACAGTAACTCCAACACACTGGCAAGTTCTTTGATTCATGTTGTGAAAGAAGTAGTTTATGTTTATAGAAACAAATTGGTTGCATCAGAAATACAAGTTAGGTCAATCTTTTGAGCTCTATATGTCTCCAAAATGCTTCTTTGTAAACCCTCATATGTTTTGAACAGCAAAAACTCCAGACCATTATTAAAATTGAAAAATATTGAATTATTTTCATCCTATTCCTATACTCGCTGCTTCTCACTGTAACATTCAAATACACTACAACCAAAATGAAGACAAAAACCAATGCAGACAAAATGCAGTATGGCCTCATCAGCTGATCAGTAAAGAACACAAAACTGTGCTGTTCTTCAGTGTCAGACATCCATATTTTATGTAAAGCAGAAAGCATTTTATTTATAAGTTGATGGAAGGGACCCCGAGGGATTTCCTTTGGATACCATGAGCACAACAGCAAGAAAGAGAAACTTTCTAATTAAAATCTTGCTAAGAAAGTGTGGTTTCACAGAAAGGAATAATTATTGCTGTAAAATGTCATACCAGTAAAGCAACCCAAGTTATCAACCAGGGTTTTAATTTTCTTTTTGCATCACCAAGCAGATTCCATAATACATTTTCATATAAATGCCTAGGTCTTATTCTTCTTCACTTGGGTTCACTGTAGTGTTGTAGGGGAATGAGGCCTCTCACTCATTTTGATGAGCTAAACCTAGTAGAGGGAAACAAAAGCCACCAACTACCTTCTGTCTGGAGTGAAACTAAACAATTCACTCAACGAGTTTGAGCTTCAGAGAAAATGAAGTCAGAATGAACTGCCCTTGTAAAAGTCTGTCCCCCAGCAGTTCATGGGGTTCACACAAGCTACATTTGTTCAAAGCAGTCCCAAGAGGACAATGCAAGCCCTGTTTTACTACCACAGGATATAAGGTGGTATCAAATAATGAATCCAAGCATTTCCCTTCTGAACTCAGCCCAGAGCACTTTTAAAGTTTTCTAATATAAAATAATATACCATGAAGTGGAAATCTTTCTGATATTTTGTCATTTTAAGCTATGGTAATATATTTTCCCTTCGAAAATATAACTCTGTGCTCATTGTGTGCTTTTTTGTTTTCCGTTTAATCTGTGATGCATATCTGAATGGAATTTTTTGCCTGTAATCCTATAAAATTTTCTCTGAACTGCTGCTTATGCTCTACTGATCACAACTCTGTTTTAAGGATTGGCTCTTATTTTTCAATCTCCTCTTCACTGCCCCTTTGCTGTATTAGAATATGAAGAGTAAAAGGGAAACTATTTTTGCACATTTAACACTTTGTTTCCCCTGGACTTCTGTCTAGGGCTATGGGGATCTTGCTACCTGATAAGAGCAAACCAGGAAATCACACTGCTGAAACGACAGACGTAGTAAATCTGATAGACAGACACAAGCATTGACTGATATTTTTGTTCTCCAAAGTGTTTTAGAGTTATCTATGTTTGAGCTGTGACAGTTACAGCAGAAGGCGGCTAGATCCTCAGCTGGTGTGCATCTACTTAACTGTGAAATCCTGAGTTATGGTTTACATACCTGTACGTCAGGCCAGATTTAACAATGGCTCTAGACCATAACCTCTGGCCGTTGCCCTCCCATGGTCACTGGTTCTCATGAGTGTTTATAAATGACACTGATTGAAGAAAGTTCCGTGCCATTTAATTCCACTTCTGCAGGAAACGGCTTGGTTTGTTTTCAGCCCAAATGAAGCCTAAAATCACTTCCGAAAGTGATTTTAAAGTGAAAAGTATGACAACTACACCAAGGCTAAGCTGAACCCTGCACTTAAAATCACTTAGCAGCTTCCCAGGTGCTAAAGTATAGTATTTCATTAGCTGCTAGGAAGATGTGCAAGTTTACCTACTCTGTTGAAGCCACCTCAATTGGGACACCTTAAAAGCTCAGAAATCATAAGGAAAGTCCATGCTTCATCCTGTCTGGAATAAGGTAAAGCTCTGATGATCACAGGTGGAGAAGTGATGTTCAACCTACGCCACAGAAGAAGCGACTGGACTTCTGGCTCCTCTGTGTCTAACCACAGAGCTGCTGCACAGGCTGCAGGCCTTGTGAAGTGCAACGCAAGTGAAGGAAGACTGATCACAAACTGGAAAGAGAGTGAGTGAGGTAAGGACGGATGGGGAAAGCAACCTCAGAGAGAGGTGAGAGCTACAAACAGGTTGTTCAGTGATCTGAGTTAACGCCTGGCTCCTCTGTACACGGGACAAGAGCAAACCAGATGTTTGAAGGACCCTGCTAAAAGTAAAGTGAGAATGTCTGAAAGTCCCTCTGCCTAGGAAGTAAACATGGCTTTCAACATGAATCCATAAAAGAGCCTACAGCTATTTACAGGAAATCAAATGTAAATGAAACGGGATGAGCTTCCATGGAATAGCAAGAAAACAAAACAAACAAAGCAAACAAACAGGAATGTAAGGAAAGCACAGTCAGCATTTGTAATACGGTCATTAACCATGCTTTGTACTTCTGAATGCCCTTTATTTGCTGGCCTCAGAGCCTGCAAACATTAAGGATTTGTCTACAGAGAGGCTGCGGCAGTAGATGATTTATTTATTCTGCTGCCACTTTTGTCTCTGGTTACCCTTCTGCTGTGTTGAGTCTATTTACACT
Source organism: Gallinago undulata (assembly GCA_026546715.1). Lineage (NCBI taxonomy): Eukaryota > Metazoa > Chordata > Aves > Charadriiformes > Scolopacidae > Gallinago > Gallinago undulata. Next base: position 12,679,389 of record JAOTQQ010000041.1, on the reverse strand, counting down.
CTGTATGGATGTAGTGTGATGCAGGGTGTGTGCACACATGCGGAACCGAACAAAGACTGTCCCAGAGCACGCCCATTCACAGCCAACATGCTCTGTCTCTGCAAGGAACACAAGGCACCTCCAGACCCAGCACTGGCACACAGGCCCAGTAATGACAAATTCCAGCTGCCGATCATCACCAGGACCAACTCCTGCTTCACCCAGGTTTTCCCGTGAGACCATTCCTTGTGAGCGCCCATCGAGCTGCTGGGAAGGTCTGCCCAGAACCTTCCTACTGAAGTTACCAAGCTCTGCGAATCTGCAAGTCCTGTGTTTGGGTCTTTTGAAATGTCAGGGTTCGGCGCCTGACAACGTGGCTCTGATATGGTTGGGGTACACACCTGGGGAGCTCTCCTAGTCTTTACATCCCCATTTGTAAAGAGAGACCACATTTATTTACATTAGAAGCTACTGGGAGGATTACTTGTCAACAGCAGTGATTTAGAAAAGAGTATTTCTAAGTGATACCAAAAGGAAATCCTTCTTCTATTTGTGTTGGCATTTTTTTTTCTCCTTTTGTGTTGAGTTTAGTGCCTCTGAGAAGCAAAGAATCATAGCATTGTCTAGGTTGGAAGGGACCTTAAAGATCTTCTAGTCCAACCATCAACCTAACCCTGACAAAAATCACTAAACCATATTCCTAAGGATGATGTCAACCCATCTTTTGAACACCTCCGGGGATGGTGCCTCAACCACTTCCCTGGGCAGCCTATTCCAATGCCCAATAACCCTCTCCGTGAAGAAATGTTTCCCAATATCCAATCTAAACCTCCCCTGGCACAACTTGAGGCTGTTGCCCCTTGTCCTATCTCCTGTGACTTGGGAGACAAGACCGACCCCTGTCTCTCCACACACCCCCTTCAGGTAGTTATAAAGCATGATAAATCCTGTTTTCTTAATAAGCAGCTCGAGGAAATCAAGTATTGCTGTCGTGGAACAGTCAACATGTTGCAAAAGCCTTGTCACTTTACATTACACAGCCTGATGAGATGCAGGTTGAGAGATCTGTATCTAAATGGTTTCATGGCTGGTAAGAGGGTCACACATGAAAGTAGCCCCTCTCCCTGTAAGGCAGCAGGTTCTCCCAGGAGATAATCAAGATTTTCTCCCTGAAACAGTGGATCTCTCCAGTTAACAGCCCATCACACAGAGGGACACGTTCTTCAGATTTGATTATTGTGAGAACTCAGGGAAAATTGTGGAGACTAGGAAACCGGGTGCATGGGAACCTATACTTTGATGTTTCTGTTCTGCCACTACCTTTATATTTGTGCTTTCTCTCCAAAACTGATGGTTTCATTATGCTGCACCACCTGCTTTAGGCATTCTGCAGCTGCCACAGCAGAAAATGGACAGGTATTACATCGTCACTGAACTAACTGAACTATCACTTACTGCTTCCTTCCTACAAAGGGGAAGACGACAGACCTGTTTCCCCCAGCACATTTCTTACATAGAGATGGTGCTTTGTTAATAAGCCAAGCCCAGTATTTTAACAACTGCAGGGTGAAGGGTTGAAGCAGTAATATGCCTTAAGGTCATGTGGCACACGGTCATATTTTAATTACCACTGCCTGAGGCTATCTCCACAGGTATGTTTCCTTCCTGCATAAAACATGAACTTGGGAGCGATTTCAAAACACGCTGTCAAATAGTCTGTGACTCCAACAGGATGTACATCCTACCAGACTTTAATCCAAGGGCAAATTTTATTCCAGTATTTTATCTTGTAGGCTCAGAGGGGCAAGAGAAAGAAACACTTTTCTGTTGGTAAACTAATAACGCTTAGCAACGCAAGGTGTATCATGTGTTCTAGAGATCTTTCATTTCCTTAATAAATACCCAAGCATAGCAAGCTCTCAACACCAATATCCTTTCAATAAAAGGTAACCTTATATGGTCACTACATGATACATGATTTATAAGATGTCATGTTAAAGTAAACTCAAACTCGCCCAACACACCGAAGGAAGGAAATAGTTGTCTGGCTCCATACGGTGTTTTCATGTTTCTATTAAAACCAGACTATTCAAACACTGTGGATACCAGCACAGGTTTTAGCTCTAAAGGAAGGATAATGAAAGTCTTATCCATGCCATCTGTATCAATAGCATAAAAATTGCTGGCAACACATGAATGTGGTTAAAACACTTAGGGTCATCTTACTGTTGGGGATTAAAAAGACATTGCTCCCGCAGACTGGTTTGCTCAAAGAGCTATCATGAAAGTGGATCATTGAAACCCTTTGCTAGCCAAATATCATGCAAAAAAAATGAATAAGGATAGTTGAACTGTAAAGACCAAATCCTTTGAGACAACCTTCCTTAAAGTAGGATATAGCACTGCAGAAGTTGAAACCTAATCTTCACTATCATACTTGGCACTTAAATCCAAGGTCCAGATTTTTGTGAAGTCATGCTACCCTGACTGAAGATATTATACTGCTTTCACAACCATCTTCAATCTACAAATGTATAATGCACCTTAAATAAATAAAAAGTTCCTTATTTATTATAGATGACTATAAAAAAAAAAATCTAGGGCATTGAAAGAATTTTTTCCCTGTCTGTTCCCTCTGTTCTCTGTCCCTGGTGGATCCTAGGAGGCATGGCCCTACAACAGGCTACTTCATGGACTCCCAAGCTCAGCCCCTGCCAGGCTCCACCCATACATCAGCAGAAGAAACCCGATGTAAACAGAAGGTGGCTGAATTATATTTTTCCTTCCCTACAGGGGGCAACCCTTCACCACTTCAGTGAATGAGGGTCCACCACATGTATCAGTTCAGGCCCAGGAACATGCTGCATCACCACAGCATAATGAAATCAAAGAGGGGAACAGATTTCAGTGCGATGTCACAGCAGGTCAGTGCGTTTGCTCGGTCATGTACTGCACAAAGCTCACACAGTTGCTTTATAAATTATTTTAAAACCTGCTGCCAAACCATGCTGTTGTAAAGACCAGCTGAGCTGAGACCCTGCAATAAACGCAATGAAGGACAAGATCTAGATTTTGTAGAGAAGGACTCATCCCACATGTTTTCAAGGTGCCCTTTCACACTGTACCTTAAGTTACACTAGTGCTTTCAAGCATTCCATTTTGCTCGGAGATTAACGTATTTATTACGTGCTTTTGACTTTACGAGAGTTTTGGTTCATTCACTTCAATGGATAGACAGTGGTCACTAGCCTTATGCGTCAACCACTACTTCTATTTTATTAACACAAGTACCTTCAAGAACTTCTGCTAATGAGAATGGCAAAGACCCAGAAAACACTTTCAATTCTCTGAATGTCACTCACAGCATATTACAAGGCTAATAGTGTCATTACTCCACTAAAATTTTTAAGTATTACAACCTCAAGAGGCTTAATGTTTTTTATGACTTAGATACCTCCCCCTCCACCCTTTCCTTCCTAAATTAAACACTACAGCATGCAGCAGCTTTTCTTTGGGCAGCAAACACCATCCATGGTTCTCGTCTTGAATTGTCAAAAAGGTTTCCATTTAACTTTCTACATACAGGACACATTCCTTGGCCAGTCAGAGCTACCAGTAAAGCCCAGAGGGCAAAACATCTTCTTTCTCACTACCCACCACAGCACACAGGCAGGGAACCTGAGCATGAATCAATACATGGGGACCTGAGGAACATCTTACCAGCTTGCAGCAGGCACAGCATTCCCAGCTGCTTTCTTATCAGGCCAAGGGACTTTCATCCAGCTTTCTGGTTCCTCCACCTTCCTACAGCTCTTCAGCATTTCAGAAAGATATGATGAAGCTGGAAGAGAGTCCGAGAAGTATCTTAAGCATCCTCCACTTCAATAGCACAGTATGTAAAGTGAGGCATCTGAGCCCATCAGGGTGATTTGAGGGGGTGGAGATCAGTACACCAGGTCATATCATAAAGCCTTGAAGCCTCCTTGGGGTGATTTTCAGTGTGTGGGGGAAACCAGAAGGATAAGGGGCAGAGGTAGGTGCTGAGCTAGACCTGGCTGGTGCTGGGCAATAGGGAAAGCTAAGCACAGGGGATCTCTGAACTCCTCATGAACATTGGTATCCCTGTCCACGGGATTAGGACACTTACCTAGGAACTAGGACACTAAATACTCAGGTTCCCCAGAAGACCACTCTTGACCATAGGTTCTAAAAAACTTTTCCTGTTGCAGGTGGGCAATCAAGCACAATGCAGAGCTCCTGGGCTAAACGAGCAAGAGGGCCCAGATGGTCATTGTAGGTGGGCACTGTTTTTTCCAGTGTAATTACTGTGGTTTGTTGCTGTTTTGTAATGGTTTTGTCTATAGCCTGTTTGTACAAGTACACGTTGGGGGGCGGGGAGCCCTTTCAAAATAAGTGGTGTGAGACAACAGAAATCCAAGTCACAGGAGATAGGACAAGGGGCAATGGCCTCAAGTTGCACCAGGTGAGGTTTAGATTGGGTGTTAGGAAACATTTCTTCACGGAGAGGGTTATCGGGCATTGGAATGGGCTGCCCAGGGAAGTGGTTGAGGCACCATCC
>JAOTQQ010000041.1:12640938-12674731 GCA_026546715.1 Gallinago undulata | reverse complement strand
TTTATTTTTTTGTCAGAGTTAGGTTGATGGTTGGACTAGATGATCTTTAAGGTCCCTTCCAACCTAGACAATTCTATAATTCTATGAAATTTCTACTGGCTGCTGGCATAGTCCTCTTTATCATTTATTCCTGGCAGGACCTGAGTGTGCTGTGAGCTACGCTTGCAACTGCGCTCACCCACCCAGGATTTAAGTTACAGTAATACATTTCAGCAGAAATGAATATGCCCATCTGAACTCCAGGCCAATTTCATTGCAGTGACACAGAAATAAAGTGACAGAAGTGTCTGCCAGCAGTCTCAAGCACAGGGCAAACAGTTTGCACAAGCATTTGAAAGAGTCTTAAAGAATAGTATTTTTCCTTAGCTTATTATCTTGCTGTTTACTATGTTGGAACCAAGATTAAAATGCTTTAGTGTTTACTGAAGCAGCATATATGGTATCTAACAGCATGTTATTTTGTGCACACTGTTTAACATTCTTTATTGCTCCAACTCATAAGGTTTATTTGAAATCAGTGGAGGAATTCATCCCATCCACCATTTACTCAGCTATTATCAGCTACTGCAAAAGTGCCGTGTAGAGAATAAACACTGGTTATTTATGAGCTTTCGCAAGCATGCAAACTCCTGATAGAAAATTACATTTTTAAGATCCATTATTATTTATGGTGTGTTGTGTGTCACTGGATGTGGTTGCATTTTGTATATAGGTTGCTCCAGAGGTAACCCCCCAAAAGAACTGTAGCTCCCTGGTTTTACTTAGCATTGCATTTATTTATGCTTGATTCCAGCCTCCTTCTCTCCCTCCCACTCCCCTTCCCAAGCAAAAAATCCTTTTTCTTTTGCTGGTAGCTACAATGAGCTAAATGGAGGATTAAACTGTACCTAATGGTTTGAAGAAATCTTAGTCAAGTAAATGGGAAGACTTCCTGTCAGAGGGGAAGACTGATCATGGAATACTTCTCCCAAATGCCACGAAATTTCCACCACAGAAGATCAATAAAATGTTAGCCAGACATTGGTCAGGAATAATTTAGATGCGATTTACACATACGTGATCAGAGGGAGGAGAGGTCCCCGCTCAGTGGAACATGAGCCACTTCACACGGAGACACCATTTGGCTCAATCTGAGCCACAGACCAATGCTCACCTACAGGCAATTCCTGACTGTCGGATCAGTTAAGGAAACTCTTCTAAATTCTCCAGCTAACTGTAGGAAAATGTTGCATGTTTTTCCAATACTTCCACTTACTCCAGTTGGCTTTTTAATTTTGGTGCGTTAATACATTTTAAATTCCCTTCTTCCACCGTTGTGAAATTGTTCCTGGTCTTGTTACCCAGCTAGAGACAAGGGTGTACATAATAGCTAGTGATTGCTTCAGAGGAGCAATTTGAGTGGAAATGTTTAGTGCAGCTTCATGTTTCATCTTCCCAGAACCTCGGTGACATCTCGTCTGGAATACTTGGTTTGCATCACGTCTCTGTGTCTGTGTTCCCAGGTTTGATTATGTGAGCTCTCAGAGGAAATAAATGCCAAGAGCTATGTACCTTTGCTAACTAGCATTCTTATGCTGGTTTTGCATAATCAAGCAGCACCTTTCATCCAATAATATATTTAAAATATCTTTTAGACAAAGCCCAATTTGATGAGGCTGACTCTGCAGCAGCAGGGAGCATGCATGGTACATTGGGCTTTAGAGTAATGGTTTAGATCTCTCTACAGCATGTAGCACACATAAGCTTTGAAGCATAAAAATCATAAATGATTAACCTACTTGATTTCACATAAATGATAGAAATATGCTCTTCATGGTTTATTTTATTGTCTAAAACCAAAGGCATTATGTCTTCATGTGATGAGGTCTTTTTATGGACTTTAGCAATGCTTGTCTAGTTTGTTTTAATTGCCAATTTTTCACTGTATTAATTGCTAATTATTATATATTTGTATACGTGACACTTCAATTATTATCATGTGATCATAGCTGTTTGGATTGAACATTGTCTCATCTCCATGAGCTATTTCCACTGCAAGCTGGGCAGCCTTAAAAGAATAGCATCCATTTTTCTTTTCTTTTAAACAAAATTTAAAATAAGAAAGAATCTTACTAAAACATCCAGTTTGCAAGAAAACATGAAGGACCTTTGTAAAGTAAACGTAAATTTACTTTAAAAAAATTAAATCAGCAATTTTAACTTTTCAATAAAGAAACATCTCAAGTCAAAATTTGGGGGGAAGATATAATACTACGAAAAGAAAATGTATTAATGCACACCAACATAGACATTTCCAACAGCAATTAAAAAAAGTCAAACCTACAGACATCACTTCCCGAGAACTCTAAGATCTACTAGTATCTTAAAAACAAAACACTACATATTTTTATATTTCTCTAATTTAAAAGTGCTCCAGAAGCCTCCTTTGGATTTTCAGGTAATGTTTGAAAAGAGTAACAATCTTAGGGATTGTTATTTTCCACAGAAGCTACTGGCTGCTTTGCTATGTTGTTTTTTTTTTTAATAAGAAAACCCTTCAGGCAGTACATCCCTGCCCGGTTAAATTCAGCAAAATCAGACAACGTGCAAGATACGTCAGAAGCAAAATTTCTGTTGGGCTCATATAGGAAACAGAGAATTTGAGGGTTTTTTTGTAGCTTGGCTACTTTGTCCTCACATTGTAATGAAATTATTTTCAGAGAACAATGGAATTCCTGAGGAATTCTTGAAGCTTTACTTCAGTTGATCTTAATCCCAATGGCAAATTGGCCACAGTGACCACAGGAATGTTGAAGTTAAACTGGCTGTTTAAACTCTGGTTTTAAACACCCTAAGTATGGTTTAAATATGGTTTATCTCCTTACCAGGTCAGAAAACCTGCTTGAAGACAGCTGAGGCGACCAGGAGACTCTGGAGGCAACCCAGAACGTGTTCCAGTGTCACATACACGTGAGCTCACCCAGAGAAATTACGGCAGTGTCACCTACAACACACGCTCAGTCATATATTGGTAGACCTGAGCCTCTTGTGGAGGCATGATCTAAAATATGCATCTCTCCTGCAAACTAAGAGGCAAAGATAAATTCCCCCACTTTGTTTAAAATGCTGCTGTTCTTGACCTCTGGGAAAGAGAAAGATTTATATAAATAGAGTTTCTCTTTCTGCTTGCTTCCCTGTCCCGGAGAAATATGTATAAATAAGAGATCAAAGTTCCTGTACAAACACTCTACATAAAGCTGACAGGCTGCAAAAGCAGAGCTTCTCCCTCAGCGTCTCCGAGATGGTGACTTAGGAAGCCCCTGGGACTTCGCAGAGCTGTTTCCTCTGCTAGACTATACCCTGTGAGAGAGGCCTTTTTTTAAAATTTCATTTTCATTTTGGTGGTTCCTCTGAAAATATAAATATGTCAGAATGATTAGGCGGCAAGTGGTTTATATTGGCTGCTGCAAGATATTTCTGCAGCCTATTTGGATTCACACGGTGCTGTCTGTGGCCTGACCTTGCCATCTTTCTGGAGGTTGCTGAATTCTCATGTAACAGAGAAGATAGAGGACTTGCAAGCTTTGGTTTTGTCTAGCCCCACAAAAGCCCCAACAAACTTTTTATTTGTTTGGTTTGGTGTTTTGTTTTTTTCCCCAGTTAAGATTCTAGCAGGCAACGTGACATTTCCTGGTTTATCTTTATTTTGGCTTGTTCGAATGTCTCATCAGTTACCTCCTGATATCCCAGCCAGCTGTGCAGATTCAACTGAGCAAATAAGGTCCAGTAGGAAGTTATTGATGGCTTTATCAGTATGAAACACTCACAATGCATCACCTGCATGCTTAGGAGTGTAATGCTGACAATAAATATGATAATAGTTGTCACACATCAGTGAGAGAAATGTTGAGCTTCCAAAGCACTGAATAAATTGCATTTCCTTTTATTTATTCAGTGCAATAGATGGCACAAAGATGGTAGAACCAACCAACCATTTTGACATGTTTACAAGGCTTTTAAATCACAAAATGGATTATTGCAGTGCTGAAAGTATTTGGCAAATGCATTTTATGCACAGCATATTCTGCTTGAAGAGGCAGGCTTTTTAATTTACATTTGTTAGAAGCACCTATGATGAAGAAGGATGGTATGTCAAAGAAGCTACACTTTTGGTACCAAACACCTGCACTGTTGCATCCAAGCTGCCTCACTCAAAACCACGCAACTAGACAAAAAGGAGATATGAGAGTCAGAAAAAATATACAGATGCCCATGAATCACCTTGCTGGTTGTAGCTTGATGTAAGCTGAATCCAAAATAAGGCCCAAGCGTGGCCGAGCTCTTTCTCTTGAGTGAGTTCACATCCCACCCTGGATGTCTAGGTTTTAGATAGCCAGGTATAGATGAAATAAATCCCTATGCAGCATCATCTGCCCAGTACTCAGGAGCCGATCCCTCACAGAACAGCAGTCGTTTAAAGAGATTCCACATGAAATCTCACCCTGAAAGTGCTACTTATGCCAAAATCTGATGAGTAGATTCTAAAGAAACATTTTCCTTCAACCATTTCTTTTTTCCCTTCCATTTCTGGATCCAATAAACCAGATCTTCAGCAGCTATAAGCCAAACCCTTTTCAGCTCTGCTAGTTTAGAGCAGCTGATGATCTAGTCAAAGATTCAAAATCAGCATTTTGGCTTCAAGTAATCTTTGCTGCCCCAAATACGGTGTTCAAACATGGGAGCAGTTAACATAAATGTGAATTGTTTGAGGAATTAAGAAGCAGAAAACAAACTTAGTAAGAAACAAACGGTGCACTGTAAGCTGTTAGAAGACATGCATTTTATTTGGGTTGTAGTTAAAGGCTAAATAACCATGGCATTCTGCCAACACTAAAGCTGTGGCTTTACAGAAGTGTCTTCGTTTTATTTAGAACAAAAACTCAAAGGTATCAGAGCATCTTACAACCAGGGGAAATAATAACTTCAATATGAATTGGAATAAAGAAGGACTGAAATCCCTAAAAGTCAGTTTATAAAATGAGCCAAGAGAAACGGAATATTAGGGTTAGGTCAAAAAAAAATTAGAAAAATGGCTATTTCTTTGTTCCCATAAACCAGAAATTAATAACATGCACATATTTAATGTTCTCCAAGTTTAGACATGGTACCATTCCTATTGAATTAGGCATGTATACATTATTAACACACATCAAACTACATTAAAGTAGCATGAATGGTTTGATTTAAAATCCACAAATGCCTGGCAGTAATGTATCTTCACATCAAGGAAAGAAGTGAGCAGAAACCTTTCCACAAGTTTCTAGTTCTGCTGAATAGTGTTACATCCTTCACATGATTTCAGGGAACACTAAAATTAATTTCTCCTCTAAGTATCTGTGGGATTTTGTGTATTTGCTTGGCTTTGGGCTTTAAGGAAAGGGAAAACCGTACCAGGAGAAGTATTGTGGGCAATTTTAGAAACCACAGGCCATTGGCAGGACAGAGAATAATGGCTCTGAGCAGTGCCAGTGGCTGCGAAAGACCTTTCTTCACTGACTCCTGATGCAGTAGAGCAGTGCACATTTCAAACAGCAATGCCTGTGAGCTCTGCTGCCTGTACACAGGAGGCCCTTATGCTAAATGGTCCCAAGAGAGTATTATTTTGTGTGTGCATCCATTCAAGTCTGAGATTTTTCTGAGCTGTATGAAGGCACATGGAGAAATTTTCTTCTCCTCGCCCTTTCTTCACATACACCCCGTGGTAGCTACACATTCTGCTTCACAGCGGAACAGGCTGCTCTCTTCATGGCTATACCCTATTCAGGAGCTATCTCATAAACTGTTCTACAGTACCCTTTTGTTTATATTGTGGAATGCTCATACATGCACACACGCATGCTGTTCCCAGACCCACCCTCACCATTGGCTTCGCAGTATTTGGTGTAAGTCAGACACCATTTTGCACTGCCCTGTGTGCTAGGCTACAGGCTGGGCTTCCTGACCTTTCTATAGTCTATTCAGCTGCTGATCCACAACCAGAAAAACTTATTTCCATTACAGGAAAAATTTGCAGGGTTGTTCTGATAAGGACAGCTGTTTTTTCATCTCTAATGCAGTGTGTGACAGCAAAATTCAAGGAAGGCTGCATAGAAAAAGTTTTTAAAACAGAGATGCTGTAAGTAACAGAATGGAATCAGAGAACTGTTTTCATCTGATTTCTATAAGAACGGAGGGTTATTTAATTATGTCGTCTGCATGTGCGTGCATGAATTTGTGTGTCTTCTCCACACATTGAACTTACCAGCCTTCTTGAAACAAATTTGCCTGAGGGGTAGGGACCTCAAAGGTATGTTTCTTCATGTACGATGACCAGCGATAGCCAGGTTGGTAGCCAAGTAAAGAAAGACCCCTTTTATGTTTTCACTGAACAAATGACAGAAATATGAGTTAAACTCTTACCAAACCGTAGAGAAACCTCAAGGGAAAACAGCTTTAGGTTTTTTCCTACAACAACAGATATTTCTGTAGGTGATCATCTTGAAAAACAGCAGAAAATCCAACATAAAGCTGCAGGAATCCATGATTTATCAGTTCTTCTCCAGGAATGGCTTATTTTCTACTAAGAGAAACGTCAGGAATAAAAGTTTCCAGCAAAATATTAAATTTCTTAAGCTAATTTAGAATATTGCACAAGGGAATTATTTTGCAAGTTTCCATCTACTGAAACAATAGCACACTCTTGGAAAACACAAAACCCACAATCTGCTGTTTACAAACTGGTCTTTAAGTTTAGTGTTGGCTTGCAGTATCCAGATGTAAATCTTACCATAACCCCCCTTGGCGTAAACTAGCATAACTTCAAGAAAATGGATATAACCCCACCTGTCCACATTAAGCAAGGCCTTTAGTTTGAGATATTTGGCAAGAAATCCATGAAATTGTATGAGCAGAAGGTTCTTGACCTGCTGGAGCTCAATATTAATGACTGTTTTTGCTTTAAAAATTATGATTAAAAAAAAAAACAAAAACAGAAGCATACACCCAAAAAATAATAAGTAAATAAAAGGTCAAAAAAATAAAATAAGAGCAACCCACACTGTTGCAAAAGTATACAGAAAATATTGTGCATTATGCTTCTCCTAGCATCTTTTGCCCTGAGGATAAAGGTGGTGCCTGTCCTAATCCCTGGTTTCTCCTAAACTACTTCTTTCAGCAACTGAGATTCAACTCCTTATGATTTAACACAGATGCCGTTTTCCATTGTTTTAAAATCTTCTTCCCCCTTAGGCATATTTTTCTTTTCCTTGCCTTCTATGGTATATCTTGAAGAATCTTCTCTTTGTTTTTTCAGTGGCTTTGTCCTGTTTCTTAATTCATTGGTTTTTTCAAGGCTCATTAAACTTTCCCTTCAGCTGCCTACCAAGGCTGTGTGATGAGATGGCAACAACCACCTGAGGGAGTCTGGATGTGGCTGGTGCTGCCTCAGGCAGGAAGTTGGAGAAGATGTTGCATGGTTCCTTGCAGCTTTACATTTCTGTTATTTCAACTGTCTTTCTTCCTTGGCCCTGATTTGTTTCACCTGGCAATAGATTACATGATCTCTAATTCAGCAAAGCTCATTAAGTATATGTCCATGTTCATCCTGTCTAAAATAATAATCAGGAACAAACTTGGATCCCACTGGAATGACTTTTGAGAATCTCAGTAGTCTTTTCTCCCAGTTTCCCCTTTTCCTCCAGTTTCTTCAGAGTGTCTCTCGACTCCATATCAGTTTGTGTGTCAGACCTTCCATCCGATCTTGTTCCCAGTCACTCTCCAGTTCTTCCTTTTCCTCAGACCTCCTCTCTTCATTCTCTATATCGACAATTATTTATTTGTACCCTAAACCGTTCCACCTACATTCTCACTATGCAGATCCTGTTGTTCCCGTGCTCAGAGCCTACTGGTGAGGGAGCTTTGGGGATTAACTCAGCTCCAGCTGTGTGGACTCTACCAAGCTGTCCTTCCAGCTGCCTCCCTTTTCCACTGCTCCCAACAAAAGTTTTGGTTACTGGTGCCCAAGAAGAGGGATGAACTGCAGAAGTCTTCAACCCAAACGTAAGCAAAGACTAGGAAGGCCAGAAAATGGGGAGTAAAAGACTGAGGGCCAAAAACTGAGGACTGTGATACAGGTTCCCCTACGCAGACCCAGTGAAATGGGGAGCAGCAACCAGCTCTAGAGTTACTTTCCTCTGTCTCCGGCAATACATTGATTTGAACCATTGCCATGTAAGGACCAAGCTGACAGTTGCATGACCCAAAGACTTCTTAGCAGGATATATACTAAGAAAACGGGCAGTTTGTTTTGAGGAAGATCTTTTTTGGGATTTTTTCTTGCCAAAAATTTAACAATAGGAACCCAAATCTAGTCTAGTAAATAATAGTCCTGTCCTAAGACATTGCATAATGTCACCCCAGAATAAGTTTTTGTGGTTCATTTTGAGATGCCTGGAAATAAGATTTATATTTAAAAAGGCAGAGAGGGGAAGGGCGATATTGATCATTGTTATAATAATGAGGCTTGTGCTTGCAGGTTAAATCTGTGCTAGGAAGCAAGGACTTACTGAAGAAGAACCTGTATCTCTGGCATAAATACAAGGGCATTAGACTGGCTCCAGGAAAGAATGAAATCTGAAAGTAATTGTCAAAATTTGTGGGTTGCTGCACCTGTGAGTTTAAGATTTCAGTTTTAAATTATTATCATTAGGTTCTTTTATTGTGTGGGTTTGTTGGGTTTTTTTTAATATGAGAATAACAATTAGTGATCCTTCTGTCTAGCAAAAATGTCCTCCTGATAGCAAAATATCAGGAAGATGATAACATGTTATACTAAGTGACTGATTTACCCTTTTTCACACGGGCCAATTTATTGCAATTAAAGATTGTCACTTCAGTACAGAGGTCAAAGACTAGGGCTTGTGCAATCATTTTCTAAAGAAATTCTGAAGAGGCAGGAGAATGGGCTCTCTGCTCCCTCCATCATTTTATTCTGCCTCTGCATTGTTAGCAAGGCTTGTTGCTAAAATGCATAATTTGCACACACACAAGGAGCTTAATTTTGATCTCAGTTACAGACTTGTTATTCTAACCCAGAGTGAATAAAAACAGCTTTATGTAACCAAAGACTGAACTAAGCCCTGAGGGCCAGTCCTGCAAGACCTTCCTTGTGTGCATTTAAATTCAGATGACCTGTTTGCAAGGAAGAGGATAGCACAAACCAGATTGTATAGAACTGGCCACACAATTGGTTCAAAAGTGGCAAGTATTACCCTTGGTGGGTAACTATTTTACTCACAGGGGAAGTACCTCTGAGGCTCCAATGATCATCCTGAAGAGGATGTTCAACCTCCACTGCTGGAGACACAGCCTCAGGCAAGATGAACCACAGCTCAGATCCTAAGTACTTAAAAATCAACGCAACAGGCATAAGAACACTAATGTTAGAAATAAAAATATAGTGTTGATTTGATCCCACTACAGAGGAAGCGACAACTGCCAAAGTCAGTCTGAGTCAGAGCTAGAAATGCAGAGGAAAACAAACTGTTCTTTTTATTCCTAACAACACCAAAACAACATAAGAAGTTAAAAAATGCAGCACCTGGGCCTGAGGTTTACTATGCCAGCCACAAATTTGGTAGGGCATATGAAGCCCTATATACAGGACAGTATTTCCAGAAGATGTGGCATTACCATGGGAAGCTCTGGTGACATCTACATACAGATCTCCTCAACGTTTATCAAAATGAGTAACTTAAAGGGGTATAGCATGAAATGGGGAGTCTAAATTAGGAGGTGAAACTAAAAAAGTATGCATTGGTGAGTCTAGCCAAAGAGAGCCTGAGAGGAGAGATAATTTGTTCTCTATAAACATATTAGTCAGGTAAATGTCAGAGGAAGAAGATGAGGTGATTAAGCTAAAGGAAAATGTTGTCAGAAGAACTAATGAGCAGAGACTAACCAGAAATGTCCTCGGGCCGAACTTGTTAATCTTCAGAAGAGTTCGATTCCAAACAGCTTTCTGTTTGGAGCAGGAGGAGGAAAACAAGAAGTTTTAAGCTGGTCCTTGATCAGCCTGTGAAAGGAATAACACAAGGAGGAGAGCTACAATAGCAAAGGACCAGACTTGATGACATGGGAGACCCTTTCCTTGGTGTCCTGGTTTGAGGCCTAAACCAGGACACTTTACCATGTCCCTTGCTCTCAGTGTCCTTTAATTGTTAAGCATGTCATCAAATAAGAGTGGCGAGTCCTGTGGGATTTCTCACGTCAGGGGCCTTGGGGAAGAGAAGGAGCAGCTGTCTATTATTTTGCATGGTCCCACCATCAGGTCAGCAGTGCCTCATCATCGGCCATGTCAAAGGCGACTGATTAATCGAGCGTGAGGTTTTGAATGGCTCTACCTATTGCGCCCTAAAACGAGGCTCTTTAGTGGGAGACTGCAGCACACGGTGTGGATGGGGGATGGCAAAGGCACTGGACATCATATTGTATGCCTTTTCTACAGCCAAGGTCACAAGTAGGTTTATTGAAAACCTGTATTGTGCTTTCCTCTGCCCATTTCCCTGATGTCCTTTCTACTGTTTGGGGAGGTTTCTTCGCTAAAAGCCTATTCAGTGTTTCTGCTTTTGCTCTTTCCCTATTCTCTTTTGCTCGCTTTTTATCCCTAATGCTTCTGCCTCCAGAGGTAAGCAGAGATGCACTAAAGCAACCTAACACCACATCCAGCTTTGGTCACGACCTTCCTAAACCTTCATATTTACATGCCAAGAAAACAGAGGGAAAGAAACAGGTGGAGAATCTGCTGGGAAGGTTCTTTAAGCTTGCGGTGCTTAAAAAGAAAGAACAATATATTGAATATTGGCTATATTTTTAAATGATGGCAATTAAAACCTCGCTGGTCTCTCCTGTGTTACCTGGAATATCGAATAAAACCACCAGGGTTTCAAGCTTTTGCCATTAAAGATGATGGTTAGTTATTTTGAACACCCTCAAGGCAGTAGTTTAAGATTGTGTCTGCCCTCTTTTTTACCCTATGAAGTTTTCATATTTCCAAGTGACTGCACACAGCCTCATGATTACTGCTGTTTAAATATATTCTAATGCAGAGCATTTAAATTCTACAGGACCATAATCAACTCAACCCACACAATAGCGCTTTGAACACCAAAGTGCTAGGGAATAATGGAAAGGCCACGTGTATATATCTAATTAGCTAAATTTAGGAGCCTAAGAAATTTATTTCATATTATACCCAAGGGCCTAGAAAGCCAAGTTTTCACTCCTGATGTGTCAGCTGCTCCAATATTCCTGTCACCTGTGCTGTTACAGTCCTAAGAATGACATCTGTACCAGTCTGCCAAGGGTGTCACTTGAAAGAGAAGATGTGCAGAAGATATTCCTGGTGACTGTTAGTCGTTCCCCTACAGCCCTATCTGCTCCGCTCCTCCCGGCCGGGAAACGAACGGCCTAAGGAACGAGGTAATGGATCTATCACTGATGCAACCTGTCAAATGGAGGGCTGAAAGTTTGCATCTGGTGCCACGGTTTCGGTTCAGGCTGGTGGTGCGTTGTGGTCGGAAAAGAAATGAAGCAGATATTGACATGCAAACGCTGTGAGTCCCTCCGACCCCTAATGAAAAATAGTACCAGCAAAGGTGGTGTTAGATGTATGGATCTAAAAGAGGAAAAACCTTTTACAGTCAGCAAGTAAACTGGAAAATTACTGACAGGGTAGAAAGCCTGTTTCTTTTGCCTGACTTCATAGAGGAACAGATCTGTGATGCAGCTGTTTCCAGCCCTCTGTCAAATTGCAAAACCAAAGTTGTCATACCTTTTAAGGATAAAGAGAATAACAGCCTTTTAAACTCTACTCAAAGTGTCAGGGACTCACCCCCCATGGCCACCCCACCTTTAAATCAACAGTAAAGGGTTCACTGATTTCCAGGGTAATAGGAATTTGCTCTTATTTGAATGTGACATTAACATGGATATAGTGTTCTCAGGAGAACTGACTGCTATGGGCCAGAGCTGGACATTGATTTCACACCAAATTCCCCATTGATCAGGCACGGTAGGAAGTCTATTCATTGAATTGATAGGAGGATATAGCTATACAGTATTTGTTTTTCTTTTAATATACAGCTTCAACAGCAAGCCATGCATGAATTTAATAAAAGAAGATAATAATCTATCCATTCGAGGAGCTATAGACTGAACCTGGGTGGTTATCAGACCTGCCCTCACTGCTATAAATCATGTCAAATAGGGGACTCATTTTAGTTCTACGAATGAAAAGAATTCTCATGTTTTAAATATACAGGACCTGTGCTTTCTCCTCACTCACATTCAGTAAATCTGTAATGGTATTCAGCTATGGTTCATCAATGTAAAACCATCAACAGAAAAGAGTCAGACCTATTACACCCTTAGAAACCAAATATTTGAAAGTAACAAAGCAGCTCTAAACACAGAATTAAAGTGTAGCAGTATCTATCGCAATGATCCTTAGTTGTGCAGTCAGTTCTTTGGGTCGCTGACTCATATTTAGCTTTGGAGTTTTTTTGTTAAGGTGATTTTACAAAACAATGAAAGGAGATGCTCTGAATATGCTAATGCCTCCTACTGCAGGAGAGCTAACGCTGGTAGGAGAGAAAATGGGCTGATGTAAAAGTCATTGAGAACTGTAAGGGAAACTGAATGGGCGGCACAATTGTTAGCAGAGTGCTGTGTCTGCAGCTCAATCTGGGAACAGATCCTTAGCCATCATTTTCTGCTAGACACTTGCTTGTAAATGACAGCAGTTAGCCAAGAGGAATTACACCCATAATGTTTTTCAAGAAGAAAAGAGCTGTACTTTTAACACGTAGGTTGAAAGTTACTTTCTAGGTGCAGAAGTGGCTCAAATTCAGCTCTTACTTTTCATTCAGGGAGCATCAATAAAGCCAAGAAAGGGACTCTGGGTGCAGACTGGAATAAATAAGTGGTGCTGGCATGTGTGAAGAGTGCTGCCTCACAGACAGCATTCTCGTTTCATGGCTCAACAGGGTGGCCCAGATGTTCTTACTGGTATAATTAAACATCAGAGTTTCAGTAAACTACATCAACTCTTCTTTCTCCTTTACCACGTCATCTGGCAGGAATTAAAATTTTGCTTTCTACCTCACCTGACCTAGAAAATTTGGTGTGGTTTGGGGTAACAAACCCCTCAGAAGAGCACAGAGTGATAACAGACAGCTGCTAAAAGAACTGTGGAGTTTAAAGGTTGCTTGCTCTTACCCCAAGGCATGGCACTCCAGCAACTCTGCGGTAACAAAGCTGGCATGGAAACTGAGTATGGGAATGAGTTCTGTTGAGCTATCTAAAGTAACAGGTGAATAAGGTACAGGAAAAAAAATAATCCTCCTAACTTTCTCTTAATTGTACCATTCTAGTAATCCTTCAAAATTATTATAGTGATTGAAATTAAGAAATATCACGAAAAATAGGATTGTTGGGGAAAGAAATTCAAACTCACTCGGAAGTTAATTTATTCCCCCCGTTTAGCCGATGAGAAAAAAAAGACCAATGTTAGTTACACACGATTCATTCACCCAATCAGCAGAAAGCATAAAAGATGGGAACAGCCTAAAAAGAAGCAATGGTAACTTAACAGAAACAAGGCAGGAGGGCAGGGCACAGAAACTGGGGCAAAATTCACAATTTTAACACTGTTCATCCTTACCTGGGACAACTCCAGGAATAGCTGAGACTTTGGGAAAGGCGAGGTAGGGTTTTGGGGTTTTTCCCATGCTTAATGACTCATCTGGAAGTTCTGCAATTGAAGGAGAAGGTGAGGGCAGCCTCTGACAGTCCCACCAGTGAGCCAGTGGCAGCTGGGTAGGGCAGAGAACAGATCAGTAGCATCGTGGGTGATGGTAGCACAACTCAGAGCATCAGGGGGACCAGAGGACAGTGAGGTAAAATGAAAATAAGTGAAGCATAGCACAGAGAAAACCTCAGAAATAAAGAAAAAAAACCCCAACACCCAAAGGCTTTGTTTTCATTGTACAGAATATAAAAACAGATGCTGTACCAATATAAATGCTTGAGAGTCTCCTGTTACAGTGTTAGTAAGACACAGTCAAAAGACAGTTGTAAACCTAGCTGGGTTCTAACCTATGTAGGAGATTTCATTTGCACATCTCAAAGTGCTTTTTTTCCAAGACTCCCAGTATTTGAGGCTGGAAGAGATCATCACATGGCTTGACCACCAAATTTTTGCCATCAAATTTTATCCTGTTACTAAACCAAATACCCAGTGATTGTCTAAGGAAGAATTTATACCCAGCTAAAACACACATTCCCAAATTATCTTTTATCTTGGATTAAAATCTTGGGAAACGGAGAATCAGTCTGTCCCAGGAGCATATTCCAACGCTTAATCATACTGAAAGTTAAAAAAATTTATATTTAATCTAAATTCATCTAGCTTTAGTTTCCAGCAATTGATTCTCCTCAGGCTTTTCTTAGATTGGTTAAAGAATTCTTTAGTACGTTCATTTTCTTCTTGTGAAGGTACTTACACACTGCAATGAAGGCATCTTTATCCTACTCTGATAAGATTGAGCTCTTGAATATCTATTATTATAAGTAGGGCTGACTGGAAACAAGATTCATGTTTTGTTAGGTTTTCAGAATTCAGGGTTTTTTTCCTACTATAAAATAAAATGGAATTTCTATTTTATAGAACACTACACTATACAACACTAAAAGCAGGGCTTTTTTCCTGTTTACGCCCAAATTACAGATTAATTGTTTGATAGCAATTAGGCCTACGAGCAATATCTATCCCTACAAACTTTTATTTATCATAGCTTCCCTTTAATGACTGCCATTGAAGATGAGCTGTCTTCACTGTGTACTAAAATAACACTATTTTTTAGCTATGCAAAAAAACCCAAACCACTCTCCATTCTCTGAATAAAGATCGAGGTACAAAGAAATAATGCAACAGTGGCAGAAAATTAGTAGTAATCCTCCTATCCATCTGGCCTCCTGCAACACATTAACTTTGCTGTTTGGTCTCCAAATCCTTTATTAGTCCTGTCACAAGTTCTAAGGGAATAAAGGAACAATGCTTATGATTAATACAAAACTCTGGAATTTTGGTAATTTGTCATCCATGAACATCAGTGGGAATGTTAGGAGATGGTTGAAATATCCTGTATTTCCAAGTGTATTTTTTCCAAGAGTATGATTTTTACCTGAAAAAGAACTCTAGAATTATCTAAAATGAACAAGGAGTGTAGGATATTGGATTGTTTCAGAAGCTGCTGAGTTCCTTATTATTTTTGAAGTATCAGTTCTGTTCAGAAGATTGGTTTTTCTACATCCTAATAAACTCAAAAAAAAAAAAAATTAATAAGTCCCACTACTGTATTTTCTAAATTTTCAGAAAGCTTGAAAATTCCTTTTGCCACTCAAAATCCAAACAAAAAACCCACCCAAAATAAAACCCAAAATCCTGTTCTGAATATGAAAATAGACCAAGAATATTTTTTTTCTAATACTTTTCAACAATTTCAAATTCTTAATCATTTTTTGTCAAACTAAACTACCAAAACATTAGGATGATTAAATATCAAATGACTTCATCACTAACCTTTAAACTACAGTGTAGAAGGGGAAATAATACTCCACAACTGGAACTGATAAATACAAAAATGTCTTTTTAAAGAAAGAGACATTTTTGCTGATTATAATTTAGGTTACTTATTATGTGATCTGAACAAAAATCAAGCCTAAAGCTTGTCTAAAAGCTTTTCCTACTCACTTGGCAAAATAATCCTGAATATTAAACAAGTCACAATATTTTCATTGCTGTGACACTTTGGGGTGGGTGTGGTGGGGAGGAGAGGAGAAAACATTAAGTGTATCAATAGCTGTATTTTATATCTAGTGAAAAATTGAGCTAGATTAGGCAGGAGAAAAGCTCTTGGTTTTAGATTCAGATCCATACTGAAACCTGTCAAGGAATTTCTTCTCTAGAAGATGGTTCCAAACCATCATTCTTAAAAGTAAACCAAACCAACCATATCTAAGGCCTATGGGCAAAATCTTCCCCAAACACGTCTTCCCCCAATACTCAGCCACAGAACTTAGCAGTACTAGAAACCGCAGTAGCCAGTGACAGCAAATTTATAGACAGAAAAAAAGTCTATAGGAAGAAGGTACACAAAATCCCCCAAGGGCAAGGAACAAGACAAGAAGCAGTTGTACCAGCCAAAACCACTGGACTAGGTCCTCGAGATGCTGGGGCTCAAAAGCTATTGTCAGGTGTCAGGAGTAAGATGGAAGATGAGGTGAGGGCAATGTATTTTGTGTCGCTGCACTACAGACTAGGATAAACTTTTATGACTCTTTAAAAACCATGGGAATTATGTGACTGAAGCTTGAACATTACTTTTTACTACTCACCTTTTTCCATCCACTGGTACCTGGTTTTGATTAAGCCAGGAAGGTACAGTTCTGGATCCATGCTATTGTTGGCTTTAGTAGGTGCAGAGCCTAATCCAAAAAAAAAATCAGATTTGTAGTAGTCCTTAGGAGCCTAAATAAAGCACATCAGTATTTAGCGCCTACCATCTTCAATAGGAGTTTGGCACCTGGCTGCTTCTGAATATCACTCTTGGCATTTATCTATATCTTTAACATTTCTAAATGTCTTTTTAAATCCTGGCCAATAAAAATAGGGATTAAATGATACCTCAAAATGACTATGCAGAGGAGTTTATAATCCTGGCACACATTCATTACGTACAGTCCTCCATATCCTGGGCCATGATGGCTAAACACAAGCAGGTCTTCTGCCACCTGACAAGGGTCTTCTGTCCTGAAAACCCTCCCTCTCTTGAGTTGTCTGGGATGAGTTCTGCTTGTGGCAGCATGTCAGCTCCTTTTTTAAAAAATATAACCTTTTGACAGTTATTTATATTACACAAGAAAAATCTTATGTCTCGTGCTTGTCATGAAAAAAGCCCTCAAAGGCAAAGTGGAGCTTTGTTGCAGAGGGCTATGAAGAGCTGTGTCTCTGCCTCTCCACTTAAAAATCAGAAACACTTCCCTAGCTCTGGTGACTTGTAGGTCTTGTGCACTAGCAGAGGGGAGTTCATTCCAGCAGTATTGATTAAAGAGTTGATATGAAACAAAATCATGGGATCCCTTAAAATAAAAGTAATATGTGTTTATCACTGTGTAGTTTTTTTCCTTACAGAAAGTATCCATTTTATCAAAATAATTGTCAGATAATACCAACAGGTGACCACATTTCATAGTTCATGGTATACAAACTGAACCTGATTATTCCATAAGCTCAGGGGAGCACTTTACTCATCTTCTACTCCTTGTGTGTTGGTCCATTCTGATGATTGATATACCTCATTCCTCAAAATTTCTATATCTTACAAAGCCTTACATTTCAACTTCCTGCTTTCTCCCTGAGAAATTAGAACATCATAGACTTCTTTGAACAAACCATTTAAGTGTCACTGAGAATGGAGTTCAGGTTTGCACCACAAGACCTCTAGGATTATGGCTGGATACATCAAAATCTCATGAGGTTTTCAGAGATGCTGATTGCAGAGAATGCATGGAAGCAAGTAGCAGGGTACCCAGCTTGTGTGAAAATCTCACCAAATAACAGAGGTTCTCAAAAACTTTTCTAAAAGTCTTATGTCTCAACAGCTATGAACATCTCCCACTGTACAAATATCTTACATGAAAACAGGAACATCACTTTTCCAAGTGCCCACCATGCAAAACCAGCTCAGTCTAATAAGTCTTTTTCTCAGCAAAAATATCCTGGACAGACTACATTAATTTAGCTGCTAATGAAGGTAGCAGTCAATGGATCAGCGTGTGCCAAGAGAGGAGAAATGGAGAAAACAGATGAAAAACACTTGAAGAAGGAACTTGTTATAAAGTATATCCTTTTTTAGAGTGCCTCCTTTTAATTATTCTTACAGAAAGCAATCAGGTTTGGACTCATCTTTTGTACTCAACCTATATTAAGTCTTTCATTTTCCTCACTGACTTAAAGCAATGTTCTTTATTCTTCCCACTTCAAATGAAATATCCACATCATTTGTTAATGCAGGTTGTTGGTTGTCAAAGCTTGTAAGGGTCCTTCAGTTTGGGGCAACTCACTTACAGAGCCTTAGGCTTCAATCCATGAGATGTAATAAGGCAAACTGTAATATACAAGCCATGAACAGACTCATATCTATGGGAAAAAGGTTTCACTTTCTAATGCTCATATAGCTCAGGGTAAATTCAACTAAAATCCCGTCTGACTCTGACATAGCATGAAAGTAATTCTTATTCATTGGAAATTAGATGGTAGCAGAAAAAACCCAATCCTTATTTTATATAAATATAAAAATTTCCTCTAAAGTGGTTTTCATTTTTGCCCTGGGGGGAAGGAGGGAAAGGGGAGGATCATATTCCATGTTTTGTTCTTTGTGTGTTCTTGTTCCTTTCTTTTTTTTTTTCTGTAATTTAGGGAGGGAGGAAATTATTCCATAACAACACTTTAACTAACTTTACCACCCTGATCTCAAAGGATAAACTAGGTGTTCATAGTTTACTGTTCCTGCTTCTACTTTTCTGTTACAAATCTAAGAAAAGAGCTTTCATGAACACTGAATAGCCCATACATCCCTGATGAATAATTCAGCCCTAAAATCATTTTTATGTCATTATTTTTGAATGGTTTTTAACCTGTTGTTCAAAGAAAGATGAAGTTTACACCAGTAATGAGTGCTGATGTGCAGATTTAACTCCATTATATTATTATAATTTTCCATGAAAAAATATTGGTCTTCTAATGGTCATGCTGTTAAATCTTCCTGCTGATTTTTATTTCTCATATCAGGTATCACACTCTGTCCCTCAGATGTTCAGATCCCTCCTAAACTCTTGCCTGGTGGTTCAACGAGAAGAGAGATTTTCTTGAGAACCAGTTCTTTGCAGATGTCTTGGCAGCACAGCACCTCCAAATGGGGATTGGCCTCTTCTCCCAGATGACAAGTGACAGTTTTGGTCACACTTTCTTGACTCTAACCAAAAATCTCTGGAAAAAGAGTCCATTCAAAACTAGAATAGCCCAGTCAGTGAAGAATTAACAAAAGAGTAGGGATAGCGACATCCCTGGTTAGGATCGCGACTATACTGGGCAGAAAAGGCAGCCTCCCAAGCTTTTGTTGGAGCCAGTCCACTTGGTTACACATCTCAATATTCAGCAGTCCACAGCCAGCAGTTGCCTCCACTGCTTTGCCATGACAGCACCAACCTGGGCCAGCAGAGATGCACGTTTGACTTTACTCCAAATTCAAAAGAATCTGAGATTCTTTTGAAGAGATCTGATCCTGCCCCTTCAGCACTATCTGAAAGACCATTACCATCATCTGAAGATATGGCACAAATTAAAGTTTTGATTTAGAAAATATTTTAATTTTTTTTAGCAAATAACAGCATCTTCTGGCCAGCAAACTGAACACATGGTCAAGAAATACATGGAGAAATATGTCTGTGAGCCTGGAGAATGCTCCTCAGTAGTTAGGCACACACAAATCTGTGAAACACTCTGGATATTGCCTGAAATTGAGTGCTGCAGCAGTGAAAGAGTGGGCTACCCCCTGCTGAGTTCATTCACATGAATAATCCTGGGGCTTTCTATCAGACTGTTTGTGTCAATACAGCAAACAAGTTTTGGCCTGTCCTGAATATTGTTCACTACAGTTTGCAACAGAGCAGATGTAATTATGTAAGTGAGAGAAAGGCAGCAGGAGCAGTTCCTAAAGGCAGGACATCATTAAGATTTCACAACAGGAACATTTTCCCAAGGGATCCAGAGGAAACGAGAGCCATGGATTTCCTGAGGCCAGACTCTGTGTTTGGCTTCACACATCCAAGTGCATTCTTAATTGCAGCCTTCTCTTGCAAGGCAGAAAGTTCCTTGGGAAGCGAACAGGATTTGAAACAAGTCCTAAAAAAGTGTCCAGTCCTTCATCCTACACAACACGGAACATGCGCTGGAAAAGGAAATCAAAGAATGGTCAGCTTTTGGAGATTTATCACGTGCAATTTTCAGTGGATAATAGAAAAATCAATGTGTGCGTTGCAAAGGGTAGAAGCTGCTACATGTTTTCACAACCAGGAAATTGTCCATGAGAAGAACCAAGTCTGCAGGATGACTCTGAAGCAAGTCAAGAGGCATTAAGAGTGAAAGCACCCAAAAAGCCTAACACATTCAACAGGCGTGGAAAGCGGTGCTGGCTGGGCTTCGATTCAGATTAATTTTAGGACCAAGAATGAACAAAATACTTTACCTTGCCTTATCATTACAGAAAATTCTTTATTAGAGGTTAGAAATGGTGCTCAAAGCTAGATAGTCTCACCTTTGGATGAGCACATACACTCAAGTCCAGGTTTGGTTGGGGTTTTTTAATCTAGTCAAAACTAAATTAGCATCAAGAAAAATCACAAGCTGCTTGGCTTTAATTAAAGGGGAATACTTCAGAAATTTCTCCTTGAGGCAGGAAATTTCCTTCTGGAAAAAAATCGAGACAACTGCCCTGGTGTATGTCTATGTTGGGGTCACTAAAACTCTTCATACATCACAACAACATAACAACATCCCACTGTCACCTGAGCTGCTTGACAGCAGAGAAAATCAATGTTGTAGCTGTATATGAAACTGTGCTATACACTTTTGTGAACACACACACATATACCACACATATATGTAAGACAAATAAGAAGGTCCCAGGAACAAGAGCCAAATTCTGATCTGATAGAGACTTAATATTGGATTTAATGTGGCAGAACCCCTGTGTGTGAATCTTGCTTAGCTCTGTTAGGTGGCAGTACTATTTCTGAATTGCTCCACTTCAAATTTTAATCAAATCCACTCCTTTGTGACTACAATACACTGCTTCATAATAATGAAGCTTAATGAACAGAATTAAAAGTTGATTAATTGTAAGCATAGTTAAACACAGAAATGCTTTCTTCTTTGCCATAAAATCTGTCTACTGTTAAAAACTTGTCACTTGCTATCCTCTCTGTCTTTGGAATTTTAAACAGCTTTTATGGGCTTTTCAATTCCTGCCTGCAATTCAAATCCACTTTCATTTTTGTCTTCCTTGGCCCTTCACCTTCCTTTAGATAAAGGCAGAAAACCACATCAAGTTCAGAAAATGTGTGATGTTTATCTGACATTGCCACAGCTTTTTTTACGTAGTTTAACAGAACTCATAGTGTAACAACAGAGGATGGTGTTGTTCTGTATCTTTACAGAGATTCACTCAGAGCCACTCTATTCACTAGCTCATTAGCTGGTCTCGTAAGGGTACGGTGCGGCCTTATGACTGATCAGACTTTAGTTCAATCCTCAGCTTATTTCCAACCTTCCAACCTGAGAAAATGAAAAGAATGTTTTCCACATCAGAGGAAGCAAGGAGATAAATATCTGAGGGAAGTAAAATACTGAAAAGAGAGCATAAAGATTGACTTTGCCCTCAGAAAAAATAAATTCTGAAGAGCATCATGTTGGAAGTTTTATGCAGTACTATGGGCATATATTTTTGTCTGACTTTGTCTTCCTTAACTGGCCTTACCTGGATCATGTTCCTCTCATGTTTTACAAATGCCAATGCAGCCAAGGTTTCCACAGAAGTGTATTGAGCAGACATACCCTTCAAAGAGAAATCCCAATGTACTTACATTCCTATAGGAAGAAGAGTTAAAATTTAGGCAAATACTAACCAAGCCCTCTTAAATCCTTTGGAAATTCTCATGTGGCATATACTACCTGTTGAACACTACTAAATTTGACTGATCTTAAGTAATAATTTAAACTCCTAAGTCACTTGGCCACAGAGGAAAATGGCTATTTTTTCTTTATATATAGAAATCAGCAGCTATAAGTTCTACTGTCTTTTTTTTTTTCTTCCAGGAAGGAAACATGATTTTTTCAAATAATTTCAGTCCCACACATCTAAAGGAGAAGTATTAGTTATAAGTAAACTATTTTTACTTTCTTCTTACCGGGTCTTCACACATATACCAAGCTTCAAAAAGACCCAAAAAGTTACTCAGAACATTGATATATTTTAAAAGTTTAAAAGTATATATGAATAATATAGGTTCCTGACATATTATGTATCTTGCTCATGTATTTCTCAAAGCTTTAGAAAACAGGTAGATGATACAAAGTCTTATAAAAATATAAATGCAGTGTGTTAAGTGAAAAATAGTAATGATTAGCTTAACAGCATCTTTGGTATGTATCTTTTATAATACATGATGCATTTGGAGTCTATTTTACTCAGGTTACAGAATTAAAGCAGTAGGAGGTCTAATTTAAATTAATATATACATTCATTAGGAAATATTGATAGATTTAAGTATGATTGCTTGTAATATGCTGTTTTATGCATTTACAGTTTGGTCGATGGGGTAAAGGAGCTGCATAGACTAAAATTATACCGTTTTCTTGAAACATTTAGAAGTTTTGAAGAAAGAGCAACACAACAATTGATTTCAGAAATACCCACCCCAGTTCACGTGGTGCCTGAAATGGTTGTGATTTTCCTTACCAATATATCTTTAAAAGTCTAGGAGGTGCCTGCTATTTTTCAAGACAGACTCGATGATATGTGCCATGATGTCTACTGCAAATTTACCTTTGTTGTTGTTTTGTTACTTGTATCTCTGATACACATTATGCATCTTATCAAGGAGAAGCAGATCGCACTGGTGACAAAGCTAAGGGTATCCAACAAGTGCCATGAAGCTCCCATGTCAGGGCCACCATATGGATTTCTGGGTAACCCTAATCCCTCTGGGTTGAAACAAACCTACAAAGACCATGTAGGCTGATACTCATTGCTCACTGACCCTCAACCACCACGGAGGAGCCCATGCAGCTTGGGATGTAGACCCCAGGCAAGTCCCTGGGGGTGGGGAAGTCATTCTTTGATCAATGTCAGGTCATTCATTTCCTCAAACCTCTGACCAGATGTCCCCTTTCCCTTTCCTCTCTGTAACACATATCTTGCATCTATGAGCCTTTAGAGGATTTAGGTGTGCAGCTCTGAAGGCTGGTTACATCTGAAGATTGATCACTTTGCCATGACAGTGCTGAAACCCCTTCTTTCCATCCCAGGGATCACATTCCTTTCACAGTTCAAATGCAGGGTATTAGCACACATCCACTTCTTCGCATCGAATATGAAAAGAGCTTAAAAACCAGACTCCTAAAGTGAGTTGGCAACAGAAGTAGCCATTACCCTGTAAAACACTTTTAATCTTCTAACTATTGGGAGCAAAAAACCACATGGATAGCAATGAGCTCTCGCTGGCCCCAGAGCGCCAGGTGACTGCACCAACTCATAGTCAATCTGTAGCTATAGAGAAATACTGCAAATTTGCTCCAGTAAAATGTCCTGCCTGACATTAGAGAGCCCAGCTGAGTGTTTCCTGGCAGCTCCTTACGCTTGTGAGTGCCATTGTTATTTTGTGAAAAAAAGAAAAAAAAGTAATGAAAAATGAAACCACGTTAAGTGCACAAGTCAAACGACAAGCATCTTACTGTTCTCTAAAAACCCTTCCTGATTGCACAGCGCTCACTTTAAATTCTGATTAAAAGCAGACATTGAGAATCTCAGCTGGGAATGCAAAAGGATAAATGGACTTATCAGCTAAATTTTGTACAAACTACCAGGCTCTCGGTAGCAGTCATTTCAGGGCAAACTACTAGGGCCCACTACCCAGATGTTAGCATATGGTCTCACATTGCAACATTTACAGTAAAGCATTGCAAAATTGTTTTTTTAAGAAAAGCCACCTCTCATGTAAATGGAAGCGCTCTATGTAAAACTAAGGGTAGTGCTGACATAGAGGAGAAAGGACAGCTTTATTTATAACATCAGAGATGGGGAAATAACAATGCACATTGGAAACTGTGAAGTGTAGTCAGTACTGAGAGGCTAAAAATCAGGAAGACATGGTGAGTCCTGACTTGGTATGACTTTGAAAATACCTTTTTAGAGCTTAGACTTAGAGGTTAAAGCAGAGCGGAGGACCAGCTGGGGACAAAACAGAATAAGGGAGGACATGGTCATGCTAATAGTCGGTGTGAATGGACTATCTGCCCATTTTTCATTCTCAGATGGTTTTCATCTATTATTTGCAGAGACAGAAGAACAAGACTTCTGTGTGGTGAAAGCCAAAGTGGGAAGATTTATCAGCCAGTATGAGCTGGCACAAAAAAATGAAAATAAGCCAGTTGCTGGAGAAGTGCTGGTCATGACTGAGGTGCAGGATAAGAACAGCAAATACTGAGTGCCTGCACAGGGTCTTGAAGGTGAGAAGAAATGCAGGTTGTCTTCTTAAATGTTCAGAACCTGCAACAAGGCTTAAGTGGTTTATTAGTCAAGGGTAGAATAAGGCTCTCTAGGATGCCATTAATTGTTTAGGATATTCTGGAGCAAGTGCTTCTGCATATTCACTTGATCTCAGTCTCTTTCTGTGCATTATGTTACTACACTAACACCCCAGCTGTATTTGCTGTTCATTGTCATTTTCTAGCAGTGAGCTAATGACACTGCTATAAAACAACGAGCAGCTGGTGGCACAGTACAAATAAGTATCATTCAACATGAATTATGAATGGCATGGAAGCACTAAAGAAAACTTTTCAAAATACGTGTGATAATGCATCCCAATTCTTCTCCCATTCCCAGCTGCTGACTCATCTCTGAATGCTGCCTGAGCGAGGGAAGGGGCCACCAAGGAGCTCTGGTTTGGTTCGGATGCCTCACCACAGGGTGTGTACGTGGCACTTGAGCAGTTCACTGAAGCACTAGCTTGACAATGCATCACACCAAAAGACTGATACTTCTCAACCAAATTAGCCTGCACGGCACTGGACATTTTTGTTAGCACCGCACCAACTTGGGAGGAAGGAGAAGTGGTAGGTAGAAGAAATCTGGACCTAAAACTGTGGAGTCCCCAGACTACTCCGCAGTAATAAGTAAGGGAACCATTCAGGGTTGCCCAACTCAAACTGGAATAGCAGGGAAACACCGGTAGAATTTGAAGCACCGGTCTTGGAGAAGGATGAAAAGAGAAATCTAAATCCACCAGCACCATGGAACAGGGATGGGAGACAATAGGCAGCTTCTGAGAGAGTCACAATCCATCTCTGAAGCTGTGCATTTGTACCTTGGAATTCACTGTAACGCACTAAGCTTGGCATTCCCCTGCAAAAACAGTGGTTCGAAGAGGGAGAGAGCACTGCCTGCTTTTATGTTGACAACTGCCATGGGGAGCAGACAAGAAATCCTGGCCTCTATAAACTGTTGGAATAAGAGTGCTTGGGAAAAACTAAATATATAGGACTGCTTCTACCTATTTATAGCATCCTGTAAGGCAAATGCAGCTGGTAATAACTTTGAAAGGTCTGTTTTAGAAAGATGGTGAGAATTCAGTGGAAAAGCTCTGTATTGATACAATCAGAATACAACCTCAGTTAAGTCTTCAAAAAATGGAGCCTTTAAATTACACACTGAGGCCCTTCAGCCTGCAAGGTCTTAATGCGTGTACTTGTCTTTACAGATTGCAAGTTAGTCCCACTGATGTAAATGCAATTATTTTCATGGATAAAGTTATTTGTATTCCATGTGTCTCAACAGATCGTAGCCTGCACGTATGCACAAATACTGCATCACAATGTCATTTATGTATGGTAAAATGTTAAAGTGATTTCCTCTTCACACATTTAGATAGCCAATTCAGATGAGCAAATACTTGATTCAAGAAAACCGTAGTGTGAATGGGGTCTTTCTCTAGTACACATCTTCAAAAAAATAAACTTATTTATAATTGAGGTTGAAACAAGGACTGCTATTCAGTTTGGTAGCACATAAATGGTTTCCTTGGAGAAAAGAGGGTGGGTTGTTTACAGATAACTAGGTATAAAATTACCTCCAGTAACAGTTCTTTCCGACAGAGATCCTGAATGGAGCTGTAGAGGAGAGATGCTACCTTCATCTGGAAATGCGGGAGCTTCCTGAAGGCAGAACAAAGTATGAGAACGAAGTATGAGTGCCCTCCGTTTCACAAGAGATATCAGTATGAGCTCCGAAATCTTCATAAAACAAAGCAGAGCTTGATTACCACATAGACAGAACCAGGCTCTCACTCACTCTCGCATAGTTTTTGTTATTATTGGACCACTGGGGTACCCAGAAGTCAGGGAATTTCAATACCCACACATCCTCATTGAATATTAATGCCAGAACCATAACAATAGTGGCTAATAATGCAGCTTTTTGCTGCCATGTGAATTATACATCAATATTAATGAAGCCTTTGTTAACAGTCAGTGTTCTTTCCTTTCAGTGTCTCTGCCAGGATTTTGGATAGGTTTATGCCAACACCACATACTTAGATGTCAACCCTGAGCAGGTCCTAGACATTTCAGAAAGGGCTTTCTTTTGCAAATGTTCATTTCAATTAAGAAGTATGTCATATCAAGGTAGCTTTAAATTGACAGTTGTTCAGTTCTTTCCCCCTAAACAGAACAGATGTGGCTTTCTATTTCTGCATATCCTAAAAGTAAGGCTGTCTTTTATTTCAAAATGTTATTACAACAGCCTTTGTACACAAATTCTAACACATTCACAATTACATATAGTTTTTCTTCC
This sequence comes from Gallinago undulata, assembly GCA_026546715.1. NCBI lineage: Eukaryota > Metazoa > Chordata > Aves > Charadriiformes > Scolopacidae > Gallinago > Gallinago undulata. Next base: position 12,647,963 of record JAOTQQ010000041.1, on the reverse strand, counting down.
CAGAATCAGACATACCAAGAAAAGCCAATGGTTTTGTGATGAGAAATGGAGACAAGCAGTTTCCAGATCTGTAAGAAGCCGATGGTGCAGACTGGTAAACGAGTTCACCCTGAATTCTGCTGTTCTAAACAGGAAATCGTTCCAGTGCTTTGAACCTTCATATGAAATTTAAATGTAATTGCCAGAAGCATTACCTTATTAATAAAAGTAGAAAGGCATCATTACTAATTATCGTGGGCTTCATTTGCATTTTCTAAACATTTACATTATCTAATCTAACTATGTAACAGATGCTTGCATGATTTCCAACTCCAGTCTTTTCCAAAACGAATACACACCAGTAAATAATAAGTGTTGCTTTGGACTACTCTTGTCAAATATAGTGTCTTACTCAGAAAGGAATTTCATCAGCTACAGAAGCAGTAAGTTTTTTAATGAATACCAAACCACTTCATTTCAGCACAGCTGATCAACCTTGTTGAATGCTTCATCAACCGATCCCGTTTCAATAGTAGATCCTGCACGATATCTGCAACAAATTACCTCTTTGAAAGAGAGATTCAATTGATTTGCACTAATCTAATTTAGAGAAGGCCAGAATAAAATCATACTGGGACTTAATCTCATCTGAATACAAACAGTACAAAAATGCTGCCGATAAGTAGCTGATGTAATGCTCTAACACACCAGGGGGCTGATGTACCAATCCCACTCCCATTGAGAAGAGCACTCCGCAATTCCCAGTGGTGCCTCTCGGATTAAGACTTGAAATTGCACGTTTAGCATAGAATATCTGGAACTTAATATCACAAGATTAAAGAAGAAAAGAAAAAGAAAAAGCATGCTGGTTTTTGCAACAGTTGTCATGAAACGGCAACGACCAGCTGTCATAGATCCACTGTGCACAGCACCAGGTCCCCGGTGAGATAACACCCAGAAAGGAATCAATGTTTTATTTCTCACAGCAGCAAAGGAACAATAACGAGTGCAAGGAAGCCAACACAGATCCAAATCTGATCATTTCACAAGGAAGTTCTTCTCAGAAGAACTGTATTTTTCTAAGCTTAAGGTGAGCATGGTCTGATGTCGTTGCTAGCAATCATCAAAAACAAATGAACCTGCCAGTGGTGCTTTTCCTCCCTCCAAACAAGCTCTCCAGATTTTGGTGGACAGTCAAGCAGCCAGCTTTCAGCAAAACTATCATTTTGACCTGAGCCATGAAATCCACTGTACCAAAGAACAGAACTGATTTTACAGCACAGGAAAGGATGCTGTAAAAGCCTGTAACTCAGAGTAAATGGAATTTAAGTCAACATGTTTCATTTATAGATATTTCTTTGTTGATTTACTGTGTAGATTTAGAGTAATTCATCCCTCCATCTTACCATATCTGTAAACTGGTGATAACAATCCATGCTCTGTGGGAAGCTTGAGGCTGAATTTACTAATATTTGTAGAATACTCTGAGGTGCTGCAGTAATAGGAATGTAAAATGCCACTGTACTATGGCTATTATCTTTAAATTCATCAGCTTCATCTGGAAATGTATGTTTTCTAAGGGGAAATACAAGAATTCTTTCTTGTTCTATACTACAGAAATAACTGTGAATATTTAGGGAGTAATTTTGAATTAAATTAATTGTAACAAACATGGAGTTCTTGCAACATATTCTCTTCATCTAGGACAGGAAACAAACATAAATGGATGAAAAGACAAATAGGATTGGAGATGCACAAATGAATCAAGTCAGGGAAGTAGAAAGGATCTTTGGATCATAACCTCCAAAACTGCTTTGTTTGTGATTGACTTTCTGTTTGTTCACCGTTCTGTTACATTCACAGAATATGCCAAGAGCACAAAATTAGGTGGATTACGCACTAAAACACTCTTCATACTCTGAGCATCCTTATTCCTTCACACCTTTGCAAGAAAATGTCTCAGCTATTCTAAGAATATTTCCATGTTTGGATTCCTTTGTTCCTATATTAATGAAAAATTTTCTCGATTATTTGAAATTTTATGCCATGTTTCACATCAAATCCCTGGAATGAAGCAAAATGGTAGATCAGCTTTCTAGATAGCCAACATGAAGAATAGAAACAAAAGCCCTTACCCCTATAATTCAGAAATTAAAACCCATAACATTTGTAATTACTGTGGCTGCAATTCAACAAGTTTTCCTGAGCGTGTAAAGAACATGGTTTCTGACGACAGGCACTGGTTTGGCATTAACAGCTGTCCAAAACCACTTCCAGTTATAACCTTTTTATAAATATCTGTCTTCCAGGAGCACTCACGTCCAAAAAGTGTATTTTATGTTCAGCTTGATTTCAGTAGCTGCCTGGAAGTACACACCCATCAGGCTAACTTCCTACTTTATGCTGTATTCACACATTTAAAATACACTATGGGAAACAAAAGCATTCATAGATTAAGGTATTTACCCTCTTTTCATTTTCTATTTTCATGGCCTCAAACAGAAAGCAGAATTTCATGATAAACAAACCCCAACATGGGCTAAAACAATTCCCACTTATTATTCACAGCAGAGGTAAAGCAGGATTTCAAAGGCTAGAAGATGCCCTCAATTTGCATCCTGCTTCATTTGTCAGTAAATCTGCTTGCTGTTGGGAAGGCGTTTGCCATTCTGTTCTATTAGTCATTCAGTTAAAGCAAGACTTGTAATTAACACTTGTGATAATTAGGCATTGGTTTGGTTTGGAATCAACCTCTGTGTTTTAATTAAATCTCAGGAATTGACAAAAACAGATATGGGGTTTTGTTTAGCCAAATGATTAAGCGGTATTTTTTTATCATCTTTTTGTAGAAGCCATGTTATTTTCTACCCCGAGCAAGCAGGAATGTTTCTTTGTGGATTTAAATGAACAGTTTACAAATAATTACAATTCTTCTATTTAATGTTAATAGGAAATTCATTCTAAAAACAAATCACTAACCTCACACAGAATGCTGCTCTCAATGGACGTATTATCTTTATGACAGCACTAGGTCAGCCAACAGTACCATGTATTACACATGACTTATTCTTTATTGGAAGATGGGGAAAAGATACCCTAATATCCTTGCACCAAGCTCAAACTATACCAGTAAACTATTACATAAACATTTTGTCCACCAGCAAACAGACAAGCCAACCTGCCATGTCAGATTACAATTACAAAAAAATATATATACATCCTAAACAAATGAAACCCTTGCGTACCTAATGGCGCAACACAATAATTACAAAGACGATTGGACCATCTGTGCATCAAATTTACAGCCTTATCATGTACAGTCAGACCTTCCTAAAGTAGCTTGTCAAAGGAGCAGAACTTAAAAGGAAAGAGCTGAACGAGCATGTGCCTACATTTTTAAGTAGCTTGCAAAAACCTGAAGACAATGTTTTGCTGATCAGTTTTTCAGAAGGTGAAAACTGCAGGTCAAAATTAAGATGAAATAAAGACTTTGGTAACGAAGCCATTTTTTTGTCTGGCAAATGCCTAGTGATGGAAAATGAATGGCCGGGAGGAGGGGCTGTATCTGAAAGTTGCTTTAAGAATATCTTACAGGTCAGCATTGGGCTCCAGGCATTGCCTCTCCTCTTGGTGGGGATGCTTGGGCAAATCTACCATAATAGAGAGGGTTTGAATAAGGCAGAGAAAGGATAAAATAGTTGATTTGGTGGTGGTGGTGGTCTCATTGAGGAGGTTGGAGGAGCTGGAGTTTAGGAAAATCCCAAGCACCCCGGGTGTGCAAGAAATGAGCTGGTTATAGATGACTTACAATAAAGAACGAGCAAAATGGGGAGCAAACAAAATAAGAGCATGCTGTAGTGTATTGCCTAGGACTTTTCTTTCTCAAACAGAATGTTCTTGGGAGCTGCATTATCAGCAAGTTAAAAAGCTTAAAATATAGTTTTAAAGAATCACCAAGCTTTTCATTTTAAACTTCAGAGGAGCCAGAACATTCGCTACTATAAAACAAAAACAACACAAAAGAATGTGCTGAAAAAATATTGATATATGACAAGGTCCTTCTTTCCCAAGCAGCAGCTAGTTCAGAAACCTGTATATTCTAAAACCAGCCAGTACTACACAGAAGAAAGCCAGAGCAGCAGAGCCAGTCAAGCTTTAACAGCAAGTTCACACTCCAAGATCCATTACAGAGCCTTTAAAATGGCATTGTGGTGGAGATATGAAGCCCACAGAGAAAGCTGAGGATATTATGTTCATCATTCAGAGGGACTATTCTGCAGTGTCAGGGAGGAGTCCATTTATCTCCCTCACTTCCCCCTCAAAAAAAAAAAAAAAAAAAGAGAGATTAAACAGTATTGTTTCATACATACTCAACTGGGTTTTCTCAAATAATTTTAACTCAAGTTATAAATATTCCAGTGGATTAAAAGACACACAGGGGCAGCAGAACAATGGCACAAGCAGCTAATCTGTGCACAGAGAAATTAATAAAGACCATTAAACTCATTGGAAAAAGATAAAGCAAGCAAAGAATTGTCCCAGCCTCCACTGCAAATAGTTTACAGATGCATAATGTGCGTAACTATTACAGGGAAATGAGTTCTCAGAAAAACTCAGCCAAGTTTGATGTAAACTCTTTTTACTTCTCTCAGTACAGTTATCGATGAAATAGAGCTTTGAAGAAGGAAAAGAGAAGAGACTGTGATAAAACGAGGGAGAGAGGAAAGAAGCTAAAACTGAAAAGTAAAATAAAAGTAGGGAAAACTCAGTAAAGTTAAAATACTTAGAAAATGTACAGAAAAATAGATACAATAAATTGGAGATAAGAAGAATGAAATAACAGAACTCAGAATCAGAGATAAAGCACTAAGGAGGGAGAAAAAGGAAGAAAATCTGGTTTGAATAAGATAGGAGGAGACACAGAGTGCAAAGCACTGTATTAAGGCTGACAACACTCCAACCCCCAAAATAATTCAACATTAAAAATTTTTAAATAAGACAGCCAGCAAGTTTTAAACGGGAATAGAAGTCAACCTAAGTCAAGTTACAAGCAGCATGCCCAGAAAATATCGTTTTTCTCCAGCATGCAAGTCCTGTGCTGAAGGGAGTAACAACATTATTTGTGTTGTTTTGAGTTGGCAAACTGAGGCATTAGGCAGTGAGGAGACTTGCCAGTGTCTTGAAGTAGTGAGAGAACTGGGACTTTTTGCTAACAACTCCCAGTCCAGCTGCCGCCAGCACGCCTTTGGCCGGGAATCGCCAAGAGGATATCATTCTTACACAAACTCTTATCTGAAAAGGAGAAGGACAACCACGAGCCGCTCTCTGTGAAAACGATCCCACCCAAAGGTGGAAATGACTTAATGCTTTCTGGTTGCAAGCCTTAGTCCCACTCAAGAAGAAAAAAGAAGTAAAGAAAAATACCAATACTCTGGAATGAGTAGAATATAAGTCTGCTTTCTCACTTGCCCTCTCCAGCCAGGAAACTGAATTCCAGGCATTTAACTTTGGGTACGGGTATTTCTCACTCGTCTTCCCTTCACTCAAGGGCTCAGTGCTGAGGACAGACAGGGTTTCCCACCCGTTCCTTACTGTCGCAGAGCTAGTCTGGTTTTCTGAGCTTCCCTCCCTCCTTGAATTAAGTGGCCATAGTCATCTTCACGGATAGGGTTATTTTTTTAAATCATTTTGTTCTCCCTAAAGGACAAGCCTGTTTTATTATGTATGAGAAAATAAAGAAGCCTTCAAGAACTTCAGGAGGCTGACGGGAGTGGGTGGCTTTTATACTAGGTGAAGTCCCACATACAAAATAAACCTCCCACATCCTGCATCAGGAGCAGGATTTCAGCTAAGGTTCATCTCTGCTTTACCTTTTCTACCTCCCACTTTCTCCTTCGTACTTTCTGTTTGATACTCAGATGCCCAGTTCAGCTAAACCTCAAATGAAATCATTGCTGCAAAGCTGTATGGAGATATGTACACAAAGAAACAAAAGAAAAAGACCTATACACATTAGTGGAGTTTTATATATACTGCATTAAAACTTATGTATGGTTTCCCCAAGGTCCTGTCCAAAAGGCAATGAATTCAATAAGACTTTTCCTCTCTTTTGGAGGAGGCCTTAGAAGAGCTGCAATGCTATCAGCTCTGCATGTCCAGTGTAGCTACAGACAGTAACTTTTCAGTCTCTGAGTGTGTCTTAGGTTTCATGCAATGAGGGATGTCCCAGAGCATGGGACAGAGTGCCACACGTGCCACATGTGCCACTGTTAAGGTCTTGGCAAACAGAGGCAGGTGAAGATGGGTAGTGGCTGAAATCCCACCCCTGCATTTAACATTTTCAGCTTCAGTTAAAAGCAAAATGTTTCAGGGGATGGGGTTTGGTCTTAGAATTAATGTTGCAAAATCTAGCCATTTTATCTTAACAGCTGCAATATTTTGGGGATGTTTTCTCATAATTCCACTCCTAGCTTTGCGTCACTAAGAATGTGAAATGCTTTTAATAACTTCTTCAGACTCCCAGTTGGAAAGAAAGTTTTGGAAACTTGATCTAGCCATGGCATGCATTTCCAGAAAGCAAAAACACTCTTGAAGTGACTAATATTTTAATAGCTCCTGTGTGTCAAGTCAGCTGCAAGATTCTGTGTGGCTTTAATACTAAATAATACTGCAGGGGAATACCTTTGTGTTCATCTTTGTCTTCTTATAGGTTCCAGGCCACAGCTTGTCACCACTCAGGCTACTTCTTGCCTTGAGGGACCACTGGGACAGAAGGACACTGTTGGTGTAAGAATCAGAGCCTTGTCTCCAGTCCTCAGCTGTGACCAATGGCACAGCCTGGAAGGAGAACAGAGTGGCTGGGGGAAAATCCTGCCTGCAGGGACCAAGGAGGAAAGAGTGGTTAAACCGAGTCACAGACGTTTATTCCAGCATCTCCCCATCTGCTGAAGCACTGGAGATGATACTGGTTTTGCTCTTCATTCTGTCACGGTCAAGCCCTATCTGTTTGTGCTAATCTCTTTTAACTGAATTTTCTAACTGCCAGA
>JAOTQQ010000041.1:12575968-12633192 GCA_026546715.1 Gallinago undulata | reverse complement strand
AAGGCCAGGCTGGATGGGGCTTTGAGCAACCTGGTCTGGTGGGAGGTGTCCCTGCCCATGGCAAGGGGGTTGGAACTCGATGATCTTTAAGGTCCCTTCCAACCCAAACCATGCTATGACTCCTAATTCAGATTCATAGAATCATAGCCCCATCCTGCTGCAGCAAAATCCAGGTGGTGACACATAAAACACACTCAGTCCCTGTAAAACACAATTCACCTGAAGAAAGGCCATACCCCCAAATCCAGCTGTTTCCACTGGACAGCAGCAAAAGAAAATCATCCCAGGCTTTCAAGTCCAAAGGTCCTTTCCAACTTCATTTCAGCTGCTGTGTACATAGGAAAAAGAAGGAGTCCATTTGGCACAGGGCTGGCAGGATCCATTCCAGAAGGATGGGAAATGGGAATAGAAAAGGTGCTGCAGGTCAGGACAGAGGTACATTTGCAATGTTGATGTTTGCACAGTACTTGCCAGCACTATGGCTGTTCACTAAACTCACTTAGAAAAATTACAAATAAAAATAATTAAATAGTGCCAAGGCTTTGTATTTTCATACCGCAAGCTTTGACCTTCATGTGCATATTACATGCAGGCCATGCCTGCTTAAGTAAAGTTTTGTAGCACACAGAACATCTGCTAGGTCTATTTTATATTCATGTTTAAGATGGGATTAATCTCTAGGCTTTGTCAAATAACGAAGAAAAACAAAAGGGGAGAAAGAAATTAAAATCTTAATTCCCCTTTGATTTTATGAAACAATTTGAATTTAAGATAATTAGTACAAATACTTATAGGAAATTCTGTAGGATCCTTGAGTGAAATCTCCCAACCTTTTAGAGATTAACAATGCATCTATAACATAAAGCCCTTTGGAAATGCAGCGTGTGTGCGACTCTGAAGAACTATGAGGAAAGTTACTTTTAAGTCCAAGTGCTCGTGTGGTGTTAACTCCTACAGCTATGTTGGAGGTAACCTTTTTAGACCCATTTTACACCAGACTAGGAGCTGTCATCAGCTAAAATGTTTTCTGTGTTTTCCTCTGGTGTGCAGAAAACGTTATTTTCCAAAAGTCGCTGTGATTAACAGCGATGCTGGGCTAGAGGCCTCCTCATTTTAAAGTCACAGCTTCTCTTTTCTCATCACTTCAAAATGCTAGAATATCTCCCTTTGAAGGCTTCGCATGACTGGAGACCTTCAGCAGCAGAGTATCTGATCTCTTGGTGGGTGTTTCAGCCCAGAGAACACTTCAAAGCTGGTATCAGGAAACCAAGTGACAGCTGAGTCACTGAGCACCGTGCAGAGCCCACCCGCAGGTGACCGAAGCTTGGGCAGAAGGTGAGGAGCTTGGGCATGAGGTAAACTGCATGGAGTACGTGTCCATAACAGGACTGGAGTGGAGGGGCCGTGTGTTGGCAATGTTGAGTCAAAAGGTAGACCAAGGAAATGCTTACTTGTCACCAGGAGAAACACAAAAGGTCAAAAGTGTGAGACTGGAAAAAAGGCCTCAGAGAGAGGGAGACGTAGGTCAGAACAACTGCACTAACTTGAGTGGGGAGCTTGTCAAGGAGCCCAGAGTCAACCCAGAGAGCTGGAAGGACAGGATGAGTGAGCCATCCATAAGCCAGAGATGAAAGAAAGGGGGGAGTATGGCTTGAATAGTGGTTGTCCATCAACTCCAGTATTATTCCTTTTCTCATCCAACTGGAAACCATCTCTATTTCAGCTCTACAGACAAGGCTGGCTTGCTGTGCGAGGTTCCTACCTAAGGCATGGGATAGCAGCAAAACAGCACAAAGCAGGAAGGGAAAGAAAGGTATTATTTAAAACCACAGGCAAACAATAGAGGTATCCACCCTACTGCACCCCAAGAGGCAGTACCTGTTCCATTATCGTACAAGGACAGATCTACAAATCAGAACATATTTTTCTCTCGCATAATCTTTTGCACGGCAGGACTTAGAGCTTCGTCTGCACAAAGACCACCTGCGTCAAGATCTTTTCCAAGATCTCCTCTCCCTACTGAAAACCGGACAGGATATTCCCCAGTAATGGCTTTTACAGTGAGCATACGACAGCCAGTTTGGAGGGGTCACTTCACTAGTCGGGAAACAGATGGGAGCGAGCAATTATGAACAGAGAAATACTGCACGCAGATAAATACCAACCCATAGCATGACCCCAGCAGAGCTCTCATAAGAGTTAATCGAGCCCCTTCGCCTTCTAGAACGTGCTGCAAAGGTTCATAAAATAGTGGGCAGAGGGGATGTGGTGGGTGTAAATTATTTGCAATTTCAAAAGACTTTTGACAGAGTCTCTCACTGGAGATTATCAAAGGGAACAAATAACATAGGATAAAGAGCAATGTTGTGTTAAGGATTAAATCACAGTTAAATAATAGGAAACAAAGAGTTGCAACTAATGGGTTTTTTCTCAGAACAAAGAGAAGTTAATAACAGGACAGACCACAAAGTATTACTAAAATGACTATGGTTCAATATAGTTATTAATAAAGAAGAAGCAGGATGGTGGGGTCACAGTGTATGCCTAGGACAAGAATAACCTGGGACCTCGTCTGCTGCCTTTTTTTAATCCCCCAAAGCTCCCTGTGAAATCAATGGCAAAGCATGATCATGGTTCATAAAAACCAGCTCTCACTCTCAGACCTCTGCAAATAGCTAGTCAGACTGGGACAGGCTGTAAATCAGTAAAAAGAGCTCCTGAACGCTGCTGCTCTAATAGCTAACAGCTTATCTGTATTTCAAAATATCTCTGGCCAGATAGTGATAAATGGGGTGTCATGGGTTGCTTGGGAAAGCATAGCTGAGATCTTATAAACCACAATGCGAACTTTATGTCAACACACACGATGCAACAATTGGACGCAACTAACTTTGATCAATGATTAAACTTAACATAAGAAGAGTTAGAGCTTGGGGGGGCTTTGTTTGTTTGCTTTTCACTGCATGAGGAATTGATAGTTTACATCACAAAGAATTGTTTGTTTCTCTTTTCTGATCCCACTGACAATGGCAAGGCTCTGCTCTGCAGGGCTCTGGTAACCAAATACTTCACAGTGATTCTTGCCTAGCACTTTAGGAGATTGATTTTTTTACTTTCCTTTCACATACCTAAAGCCCCTTTAAAGGCACCAGCTTCCCTTATTCCCTCCTCCTGCTACTCACAGCCTTCTGCCCTAGAGAGACTGAAAACCTAGAGCAGCTGCTTGCCACAAATAAGTTTTCACGTACACTAATTTTAGAGTAGAAAGAGCAAAGTAGCTGGGCAAGACAAGCTAGGGATGACCTCAGATGTCACAGAATGACCTCAGAATAACACCAAAGAAATGTGGTTGCTTCTGCACATCTACCCCTGTATGTACAGTCACAGGCAGAAGAGCACCAAGAGGAAGAATTCAACTCACAATCAAGTCTGAAAACTAATTTAAATTAGAAGCAGTGAAATATATCAGTCTATAACCAAGAGAAAAACCAGAAGCAGGTCACAGCCTTCTGATTTCATCAGCAAAAGGAAACGAAAGAATTTTAACAGGAGGATTCCCAGAAGCACTTACTGGTGCCTAATTCCTGTTTACATCAGTGATAAAAACATCAGCTCCCACCAACCATTTCTAATATCTTGCCCTTGGGATATCATTTATAATGTCCTTGTTATTTAGAAACAACACTTCCCAGAGAAAATACAGCCCACTTAAACCCACAAGTCTGGGTCAACAGTCAGCGTAAATCATTATTGCTTCACTACAGTTCTAAAGCACCCATCTGAAAACAGTGAAAAATTCATGGTTTTGATGCAATTCCTCTGCCTTCCTAAAAAACTGGGGATAATTCTCATCTAATTAAATCAAGAAAAGTATGTTTTTAAAATTTAGCCACACGATTCAGAATAATAGTGATAGTGATATATTCCTACACATGCCTGTCTTGGCTTTAGCACATTTTTTTGAATCAGATTACACTATTTTTGACAGTTATTAATTTTGCATGAAAGAGAGATGGCTTTAGCTTGGAGAGCCTAGAAATGACTGCTTGCAGTTTTCTGTTGATTTTTCTTTTTATTTGAACAGTTACAGAGAAAAAGGAATGATGACAGTTTGAATTCTGGAATGCTACCAGGGATTATATTTTTAGCTGTGCAAATAGGCTTATGATACTTAAACAGTATCGGTACAAAAATAAAAAAAGTTGTTCTCCTTGCAAAATCTTCTCATGTACGGCACCAAAGGTGAAGTCAACTTTAATTGACTCTCTTATCTTATATCCTGCCTTCCAACCAACTGTTGGAAATAAGTTAGATGCTGAAAAAAACAAGATATTCACCAGAAATGAGAGGGAATCACGTAAGTTTTTTTTTAACCTTTCAGCAGAAAGTTGTAAAAGCAAGGCTTTCCTCTCTACATCATCCTATATGTCGCTTCTGTTGCTAGCCTCAGTCCAATTACAAACATTGTCCTGTTGTACTAAATAAGAATCTGGCCTTCACATTAATAATTTATTCACAGCGCTTCACTAACCAAGCAACAATTACACATACACAAATCAGCAGAAGGGTCACGCAGAATTAGGAAATGTTTTCTATCGATCAAAACAAAGCAAGCCAAGGATATTCCAGAATAAATTACCCAAAATGTGCTGCGTTATCCATAAACACTGATTGTGAAAAGTTGAAAAGTTCATTCCTTCAGTTTAGTTACATATTTTAAACGTGAAAGACTCTACAAGATGTTAGCAAGGGAAAGTTCCTTTCTGTGGGGGTGGATTTAAGTAACTACTACTTTAGAAGCAGTTACATCGAAATGGGAAGCTGAAACTGTCTAGAGTAGTACCTACAGCAGTCCAGGAATATAAAACTGAAACAGTTATTGGAAAGACAGAAAAAAATTAGGAACTGGAGTTGGAAGCATTAAAAATTCATAGGCTCTAGCGCTTTAACTCTGATGCATTTGAAGCACTGAAACAGTTAAGGTATTTCAGCGAGGCACAAAATAACCTCATTATCATTTCTAATACAGATCAATACTCAACACTGCCCTTTGAAAAACACAGCCCTCGCTGGTCTATGCATTTATTGTGATCCTTGCATTAGCTTACTAACATGAAAGCTTTTGCATAAGCCCTTTGCTTGCTTCTAAAACATGCCTCTTCCCCCGGTATTTGATCAGCATATTCCTGTATCAAATTGTAAGGAAAAAAAAAATAAATAATGCAAATCAATATCCAACGTATTGATTATTTTTTTGTTCTTTTTTCCTCGTGACATTTTGTCAGGTGGATTTCTCTGCTCCTTGGGGCTGCCTGGTGGCATTAGAGGGCTGCTCCAGTCAAGACTAATGGCACAGGCTCCGTCCCAGGTGGACGCCGGGTATTGTTTGAAGTAACTGATTGGTGTGAGAGCCCTCTAGCTCCCTCTCCCCAGCATGTGGTCCAAAGCACAACATATGCTTCCTGCTTGCTAAATTTGTCTCCAATAATAAAAACAGGATTTCTTTTCAATTTTAGTCTTGTGCCCAATTTATCAAGCAAAATAACATCAAGGCTTCAAAAGGCTTGGTCGGTAATCTGGTTCTGCATTGGATTAGTGGGGAGAGGTGTAACACAGTGAATAGAGAATTACCAAGATAATATCTTTTGCTGTACCATGAAAGAAAATAAAAAAAAAAACGTGTACGTGTATGTGGGGTGGGTGTGCATGTGAATTCTGACCCATTATTAGGGCCTCTTCTGCACAGAGCTGGGAATTGCAACCTGCAGCTCTCTAAAATGAGCTAAAAAAAAATAATAATGCTGGGGGAGGAGAATTGAAGCCACAGTAATACTGAGATTCTGATATTTGTTCTTTTCATAGTAAATGCTGATAAAATACGTTGGCTCCCTGGGGACTGGGGGTATGTGATTGTTTGGTGATGTTTCATTCATGCTGCTATAGGTCTTTAAATAGAATGGGAAGGGAAAGGGCCCCAGTCTTTCTTTCTGGTTTTTATTTGTTGTTGTTTGTTTGTTGCTTTTTTTTTTTCTTTAGAAGACTGCACCATGAGAATAAAACTCCACCCTCTCAATTAACACAATAGCACAATTTAAAGACTCTTGTCATTGTTTGCTAAAATGGTAATGAACAGATAAATTTAGCACTCCTCCTGACAGTGCATTATAATAAATAAGGCAATAATGGAAACAGCCAACTTAATCATATTAGAATATAGCATGCAAAATATTTACTAAGATTTTCTTGTGAAAAACAGATTAGACATATTAAAAGCCATTGTTTGCTATAAGCAGTTAAAATTTGCATAACTAACATAAGATGTATTCCCTTTCAACAAAGATTTTTATTTGTCTAGAAATCTCTCTAAACACTTTGTATTTCCATCAGAAAAAAAAAAAAAAAAAAGAAAATACTTTGTCTTTATTGATAGAATAAATCTGGGACCAATTAGACTTCTTTTTCTTTTAGCAGAGCACACAATTAAATATGTTGCTTCAGGGGAAGTTTTAATGCTGGTTGCACATTAGGTGAGGTAATGCCAAGCCAACCACTTTACAAGCTGCTCTAGGAACAGGCTGACTTCACATACTCAGCTGCAAGAATGTCTCAGTCTTCCCATACAGCCACGTTTGACTGACTGAAATCTGGAACCAGCCCTAGACATTCAGTGAGCTCAGTTTTAGCGAGCAAAGATACCAGACATAACTCCTGCAGAGTATCAGGATATTACGCTGTCTTTCACCATATGATCCACCTCGGTTTGAATGTCTAAGTTGCTCTGTATCAATCATTCTGCCTGATAAAACTTTGCCTTTTCTATTGTTCTCACAGAGACCACTGATCCATGCATGACCACGCAGAACATACTTTCAAAACAGCTGCATTTAAATGGAGATTTGGACTTTCTCCACAAAAGGACTTGGAAAATCTTTGATAAGAAATACTAATACAGGATTATATTCTACTTCATATTTTTCTCTCACAGATGAGAGGTTTTCCTTGTTTTTCTTAAGGATTTTCTCAACCACATCTGATAAAGAAATGACTGCCTGGTAAACGGGGAAAGTCTTCACTTTGAGCCCATCCATTTTCTGGCAAACGAGCACAAACATCTGAAAACTCCGGGATTAATGTTCTTCTCAAGAAAACCTTTATCTCATTGTAAGACTGAAGACAAACACTAGGCTGTTTGAGGAACTACGGTGTTGCTATCTCTAAGTTTCAGAAAACATCCAGCAAAAAGTCCAAAGCCTGGATGCCTCGGAGCATCAGTTTCTTCCCAATTTAGCAGCAGGGGATTCCAAGAGGAGCTTCTCCTGAACACACCACTAAGGAAAGCAACATACAGCTGCTGGCATTTGCCGCTGTAAGGGGAGACAGCAGAGCTGACAGGGCAGGATCCAACCTAACCACGAGAAACTGTTAATGGTCTGGTCCGTCACGGGGTAACACAGAGATACAGGTGGGTACGAATGGGGCTGCGATTGTAAAAGGCTCAATATTGTGTAGCCCCACGTGCGTCTTGCGAAGACAAACAGTGTGATTACGTTTCTGTACCAAATATAAATAGCTGCTGTTCATCCTAATACATCTTCTGGGAAAGGCAGCAAAAAGCACGAATTTGCAGATGCACAATCAGATGGGAATACTACACACTGAATACAAATATTCTGCTTTGTCTGCTTTGTTTACATTAAAAAAAACAACTCAGAGAGTAAACATTACAGCGGCTGAGTTTTGATCACACCCTGCCATCTAAATACAAGTCATGCTCAGGGAGAAGATGTTCATCACATTCATCTCAAATGCAATAGAGCAATACCCAGTAATGCAACCCGGTCTGAATCAAGAGCAGCGTTCTTGTCTTTTATGCCCTCTCCATTCATACATGCATCATGCAGAATCATGCATCAAAGATGGGGTCAGAGAGAAATTTTATGGGGGCAACATGATTTATTTGTTCATTTACCATGAAATCTCGAGTATTATGTTAAAACCTATGGGATACAGCCGCTCCGCTGGAAACAATTACTGCTGCCTGATATGCGATACGCATTATATTTAGTTAACATAATTATTTGTTCCTGAGCACCACCAAGGAGAGACGGAATGGTCCCCACATGAAGGAATTTATGGTACAACAGCTACTTTCTATGATTCTCAAGCACATAAAGTTCCCACCGAGGCCTATGTCTGACAGTGCTCCTCATAGTTAGGATGCACTTAGGGATTCAGCATGGTTTTATTACAGGCTGTAATTCTAGGAACAAGAGTTCTTTTGTGAAGTCTTACAGGCACTACAGGTTTATAATACAGAATATTCAGAATATGCCTGTGATAAATGGGGAGGAGTCTATTCACTCTATAGCCTATTAAAAGGACAGTTTAATAACAAGAAAAACATACTAATTGCTCTGTTTGCAGGTCCACACCTTTCTCTTCGTACCACAGAAACAGAAATGAGAAAATTCAGCTTGTGGAATGAAAAAAGTCAACAAAAGGAATAAACCAAAAATATTTAAAACAATCAATAGATAAAATCTGTGGACTGAGGGAGCTAAAGAAACTATGAGAGTTATTCCAAGTTTGGTCTGATCACTATTACGTAGTACTTGACCCTATGATGATTCACAATAATCAATTATCTCTTGTAATGGATAGGCCATCCTGAAGAAAAGTAAAGCTGTGTACCTTCTATGTGATAAGAAAGGAAATAATTCTTTACCATTCTACTTTTTCAGGCGGGTCTGTTTGCTCGTACATTGGATGAATCTTGCTTTAGAGCAGGTTATCTGTCAGTGGATGTTATTCTATAGATGAAGGTTAATAGAGATAATCTAGGTACCCCTCCCAAATGCTTGAACATTTGTCAGGATTTCTTTAGAATAAAAAAAAAAATAAATCTCCAAATACCAACACTGCATTCTTTCTTCCTACCCTGCCAAAAAAAAATCTTTTAAAACATAATGAAATATGTGATGTCATTACACATACAAATCGTTATCTACATCACAGAATTCACTAAACACTGAGAAGACAAAAAATATTCTTTCCATCATTTCAAATACTAATAAGTTTTCCTTAATTTCTCTGAGATAATATTAGTCAAAAAAATGGAATATAAATGTTAATAAGACAACTGATGTCTCCAAAGCTTTGTTAAACACAATAGCCTGGGAAATTATAATTTATTTTAGATTTGATGAATCTGGTGAACACAAGCACACCGGGGAGAAGTTGCAGTCTTTAACTTGCAAAACACATGGCAATATTTTGAGTCTGCCTCATCCTTTAAAGGCACAGATGCATGTCCTTCTTTATGTGCAGCGGAAATATTTCCCCAAAGCTTTGCTAATCACAAGAAATATTGAAATTACTGATTTAAATGGTCTAAAGAAAGTCTGTCATTGCATAAGGGAAACAGCTCAGCAAGTCGTCTTCCATTACTGTTTCTGCCTTGTTACTCCTTCAGGACTGGGCTGTGTGATTCCAGCTGGGGGGTCAGCAGTGGGCTTGGCACCACCCCCAGAAAACAAAATGAGAGGAAGGATGGTCCTCCTGATCTCATTCCCTGAGAAGAAATCTCAGGGAAGTCTCATCTTAGAGGCATTTTTCAGCTATTCTTAATTTGGAAGGATAATTTGCTGAGACAGACAACAATATTTCTTCTTGACCTCCATAAAAGCAGAATCTGAAAACAGGAATTCAAACATCAGTTTTCTAGATGCTCTCAGATACATGTTTTTAAGACATAAGTAATGTTTTACAAGGTTATCAGCAAAGGGAGTAAATCTTCAGTGAAGCCAACATGGCTTCACTAAAAGCAAATCATGTCTGTCAAAATCGGTGGCCTTCTACTACAGGGTTACAGCATTGGTGGATAAGAGAAGAGCAACTGACATCATCTACTTGGACTTGTGCAAGGCATTTGACACTGTCCCACAGGATAACCTTGTCTCTAAATTGGAGAGACATGGATTTGGTGGATGGACCACTTGGTGGATAAGGAATTGGCTGGAGGTTTGCACTTAAAGAGTTGCAGTCAATGGCTTAAAGTGGCAAGCAGTGACAAGTGGCATGCCTCGGGGGTTGGTACTGGGACTGGTGCTGTGCAGCATCTTTGTCGGTGACATGGACAGTGGCATTGAGTGAACCCTCAGCAAGTTTGACAACACCACCAAGCTGTGTGTTGCAGTCGACAGGCTGGATGGAAGGGATGCCATCCAGAAGCACCTGGACAGGTTTGAGAGGTGGGCCCTTGAGATCTTCATGAAGTTCCACAAGGCCAAGCGTAAAGTCCTGCACATCAAAAGAATCTCAAGCACAAATACAGGCTGGGTGGAGAATGGATTGAGAGCAGCCCTGAGGAGGACTTGGGGGTGTTGGTTGACAAAAAGCTCAAACGGCAAAGTGCACTGGCAGCCCAGAAGGCCAACTCTATCCTGGGTTGCATTAAAAAAATTGTGGCCAGGTCAAAGGAGGTGGTTCTGCCCGCCAACCCAAACCATTCTATGATCTACTAAAAAAAAAAAAAAAAAAAAAAACAACCACCAAAACGAAACAAAATCCCCAAACCAGGTCCCATTAATAACTGGTTACTCTTCCAGCTCTGTCTTACAGTATGACAAGGGTCTTCTCTTTCCTCCAATGGACAAAGTGCAGCTGGGACTGGCTTGAGATGGGGTAATGGAAATTATAACCAAACGCATATCTTTAATGGATGTCACCTGTTTCCAGCTATAAGGGAGTCAGAAGATACCGTGTTAGGGCTCCATCTGCATTCAATACTTTTTGGGTTTCAGATTCCTGATACAAATATATCATGCCAAGGGCTCCTGGCACCACTATCTTGCCTTCTTCAAAAGCTACAGACCATAACAATCTGTATGAAATTATGAAATGAATGCTGCTGCTTCTATGCACAGTAGCACAAAGAAGTAGGGTATAGTGTGAGACCTGGCCCACCACAAGTCCCCTAAACCTTGGACTTCAGAGTAAATTAGAAACTAAAGTCTCTGTCTGTGTCTGCATCCATAAGAATCTGAATTTTGGACTATATCCCTGCATATCTGAACAGAGGTGTTTTCATGCACTGGGAAAGAAAACTAGATTCAAGTAGCTAAACATTTTAGTTTAGCCTAATAAACATCACAATTCAGAGATAAAGTAGGGATGTGAATAGATAAACCATTGGAAGGTCCTGATTCATTGGGCATGCTTAGACCAAATGTAGCAAATATTGGCAGCATAACAAAACTCTGCATCCCAACACAATTTCTTTTCTCAGGGGACTCCTTACATTCAAAATCCGTGAGCACACTCAGGTGCTGGAAAAACTGGAAAAGGTTATTTCTTTCCTCTCACCAAAATGCCCTCAAAAACTGCCTACAGCAAAAATCTCCTTCTTCTCACTCTTGAACTCTTCTGCACAGCTTCAAAAGGATGTGTAGAGGTTGGCCACCTCACATCCAGGTGTATAAAGTGGTAAAAGGAGTCCTCTCTGTGGAGGAGAGACCCTTTTCATGCTGGCAAATGAACTACGTGAATCCTCCACTTCTTAAATAACTGCATTAAACACCAGGCTGCCTGCATAGGTTGCTTCTCTTTACTGACAGAGCCTCAAATGTCTAAAACTAGTTCCAGTATTTTCTTCCTAGGGAAAGGGAGGTCAGAGAGGAGCCTGTCTGTCTGGTAATTTTCCACCGTAACAATCGTGGTGACCGTCCCCTGAACATCACAATTTAATTTCTGCGAGTGAGGAAAACACAGGCTGGTCTAAAGTCCGAAGACATGTAGCTGGCACCAATCAATTCACTATCCTTTAATCAGATCTGATTTGTTACTCCAAAAGGGGGCATTTATTTTAGGTAATGATGCACGGATGCATCTGCATCCACAAAGGTGTGCAATCAAGGCAAAGCCAGACTTAGCTAATCCCCCTTACAGAAGCTGCAGTAACCCTGTCAGTCATAGGATGCTGGATATAGCTACTAAAGATAACAAATCTGAATTTACAGCCAAATACTCACTGGTATGGTGTCAAAGTATGATCCACAGCTAATTCCACAGGTTTTTCAAAATTATTATATGGGAGAAAGGCTGTGGACTGGGACACAGGGGAGATTGAAAGAGATTGAATGACCCATATGGAATTTTGCCGAGTCCTGATCAGAGAGGCAGTGCCAACACTTTATGTCAAAATTATAGTGGAGAAAATGGATTTGGGGCTAAACTGAAGGAATGTGATTGATGAGCACAAATACAAGAAGCTAGAATAACACAGTGAGGTCAGTGGAAGTCTTTGCAATGACTCCAGTGAGGCCTGAATCCATTAGCAAATGTAAAGTTGTGTCCACCACAGGGCTAATCAACAATTATTAATTTTTATCTACATCTAAAGCTTCAACTTATATGAAACAAATGCCACTTAAAACTACTCCAAAAACAGAGAGAAGCCAAAGCAATTAAAATAATCTTGGAGGTGATTCTACCCCTCTACTCCACTCTCGTGAGACCCCACCTGGAATACTGCATCTAGCTCTAGGGCCTCCAAAATAAAGACATAGACTTGTCAGAGAAAGTCCAGAGGAGGGCCACGAAGATGATCAGAGGGATGGAGCACCTCTCCCAGGAAGACAGGTTGAGAGGATTGGGGTTGTTCAGCCTGGAAAAGAGAAGGCTCTGGGGAGACCTTATACCAGCCTTCCAGTACCTAAAGAGGGCCTGGCTAGGCCTGGACCTAAAGCTAGGAAAGACTCTTTATCAAGGGAGTGGAGTGATAGGACAAGGGGTAATGGTTTTAAACTGAAAGAGGGGAGATTTAGATTAGATATCAGGAAGAAATTCTTTACTGTGAGGGTGGTGAGACACTGGAACACGTTGCACAGAGAAGTTGTGGCTGTCCCATCCCTGGAGGTGTTCAAGGTCAGGCTGGATGGGGCTTTGAGCCACCTGGTCTGGTGGGAGGTGTCCCTGCCCATGGCAGGGGGTTGGAACTCAATGATCTTTAAGGTCCTTTCCAATCCAAACCATTACATGATTCTATGAATGCAATGCAGATGTATATGCCAAATTAATTCCTGGTAAAGGTGATCCATTCTATAATACCTCACGAGAAAAGTAATCATTAAGCAGAGAACAATTGAAGAAAAGATGCTGAAGACCTTGGGATTTTCCCACAATGAAGTACAATCAAGGGAATGAACACACAGGAGCAGAAATTGGAATGGAGCTGTGTGAAATTATTAATAGCATAAGCATATCTACAACACCATTGTCTGCGAACCTTGACCAAGGACAGAGTTCTATCTTTTCAGAAATGTACAAAAGAGACCTCAATCCTACTCTAGTAGTTTGTCATCCAGTCACAAAAAGCAAAAGGAGAAAGGAAGTATAATTTTATCTTCATTTTGAAAATGGAAACTCCCTAGAATTTCTTTGGCACATGAAGTTTACAGAAAAGCCAAGATTTAACCCCTTTTACATTCCTCACTTTCTCACAGAGCATTCCTCCTCAGACACATCTTCAAAATCAAAGTTCTTGTGGAAACTGCAAATTATAGAAATGGGAGGGACCACAGAATGATCAAAGAGTATTTTTGTTACATTTACATCCTCCACACAAACTTATTACAATACTCATAGTATTACTGTTCAGAAGTTTTTTCTAATGTGTAGCCTAAATTTTCCTTACTTACTTCCTTACTTCAGTTTAAGAGCATCAGTTCTTGTTTGTTGCTATCGAATAAGGAGAGAAGATCATTTCCTTCCTCCCTTCAGCAGGAGTTTTATGTATTTGAAGACTATTAGCTTATTCCTGTTAGATTTTTTTTCCTGTAGACTAAACAAACCCTATTCATTCAATTTTTCATCCTGCCTTCTAGATTGCTAATTGCTGGATTCTGGACTGATTCCAGTTTATCCCCTTCTTGCTTGCAGCACAGAGCACAAAGCTGAACCAAGTACTCAAGCTAAGGCCAGCCAAGTGCATCTCCAGGTGACAAAAACCCCACTCAATTCCCTTTCATAGAGGAGGAAGTGAAGCTGCACCATGTTCTTGCTCTTAAAGAAAGTCAGGAAACAAGCTAGTGTTTGAAGGTCAGCTTTTCTTGTTCAGCTTGCCTGCCTCTGGCACAGGTCAAAGAACAACTTCCACCAAGCTAGATTTAAAGCCAGCCCCAACAGCTTCACTAGGAGGCAAAGCTTAGTACCTTAAAGAGCCACCATATCAACACAGCCACGTTCCTTCCAGCACCCCAAAATAGATGCAGGGTAAAATGCTGTGTAAAGGTGCCAGCATCCTGGAGTTGGTCAAGGATCTCTCCCTACACTTCCTTTTACAAGCTTTAGCAACCCAAAGGTGATACACAACTGGTCAAGAGAGAGGAAAGTGAACAAGAGGCAAAAATGTTATGCTGGGTTCATGGAGAAGCTGCAACATTCAAGCATATGGTTCTAATGTCACTGGTATCTCCCAAAGCCTTGTTTGTCACATGTTAAATATTGCGTGTTAAATGTAGATCATTTTCAACAAACAAAACAACATTAATGGGCCAGCATTACTTCAAAGCACTTAGAATCTATTATCACATGTTCATATCCCCTTAAGAGTACATGCACGGAAAATATGAACATTTTTTCTTTCATTCAAGTTTTATTACATGTTAAAATTGTTGATCGATGTAAAGAGCTTGTATAACCTACATGGAGTCTCTGAGTATTTAAAATGTCTTGCCCATAAGTGCTGCAGGGCCTTTTTTCATCCTAGAATCACAGACTAATTTAACAAGGGACCTTTAAAAGTTGTTTGACCCAACCAGAGCAAGGCCAACATGGATCAGGTTGCTCAAGGGATCATCCAGTCAATTTTTTTCGCATATCCAAGAATCAGGATTCCACAACCCCCCTCCCTTATTCAAAATTATTCGTGTTGATTTCAAACTGTCTTGCTAAAATATTACTCAGTATCTACAGCAGAATCTGAACACAACCTTAATATATTACAGGCAGTGTCCTGGTCTGCAGCTGTGTCTCTATGTGAATAACACAAGCTCAACTTTATTTTTAAGGGCCAGATGATGAACTTTCTGTTCCCACTGTAGACTTTTCGGTGCAGTCAGTGGATCTCTCTGGTGAGCATCTGGCTGCTAAGAGCAGCAAAACGGTCACACTTTGGCTCTTAATGATTAAAAGAAAAAATACAGGGTGTGATGTAGCATATGGAAAACCCCAAAGAATTAATAAAACAGCCCTTTTCATTGTCTAGAGATAGTAAAATGATGTCAAGGAAAGGGTCAAAGAGAAGCCAGTTGAAGCGTACCTAGGCCACAACTAATAACAGTAATCTTGGAGAAGTACAATAATTCATATTTCAAATAATTTCAGAAATTGTGCCAACTTTACTAGACTTCTTTTTCTAATTTCCTCTATATTCAGTGCTAGCAATCCCCACTGTTATCCCATTCCATAGAGCAATTTTCATCAGCAGAGCTCAAAATATATTATAAAAGTGCTCATTAGCAAGAGAGTTCTTCATTCAAAATCCACCAAGATCAATGAAAAGTGTCTCTACTGAAGTCTCCCAGCTTGTTTCAGTTCTGCTAACTAGCAAGGGATCTATTACATCTAGCATCTGGAGGGTGTTAAATAGTCACCTATTGGCCAAACACTGGAAAAATTACAGTTTGCAATATAATCTGGCTGTCAGTGGAACAATATGGAACAGCTCAGTGAATGTCAAAATAAGACCAAGTGTATCAACAGCAGAAGAACTTTAATATTAAGGCCATTAAACATCTCTGTTTTTCGCTGTTGTCATTCTAATGGTATACAAGTCTACTGAGTACATTCAAGACCGGATCTGAAGGACAAGGCCAGGTCCATTATTTAAGAAATCATCCACCTAAACTGGATCATATTTCCAAAGGATTTGTTAACTGAACAGCCCTGCTTTGACCCAGGAAAAACTGTACAGTGTTCACTAAATTTGACAGAATGGGTTAAGAGTCCCCATAATGTAGAGGGAACATCCCAAATATCAGAGGTCTGTAGTATCACCTGGCATTTTTACTAGTTACAGAGCTTGTCACCAGCTTCAGATGTGCACAGCTCCGGGATAACTAAGCAGTGTTTTCTGCTCTGCAGCAAACTTTACAGAAAATAAATGGCCAAGTTTTCTATTACCTGGGACTTGCTTCAATGTTTAGAGATTTTGCCAGAAAGGCAAACTGTTAGGAAAAAAAAAAAAAAAAACACACCAAAAAGGCAAGCAGATCGGTTCACTAAACCAGTCCCAGCCAGCCTCCGGGCAGAGTTCTAACAGAAAAATATGATTCTTAGTCAATGGTCATCTTTTCCTGATCCTAGTTAAAAATGCCCTCTCGTGTTCTCATACTGAGCAATAAACAAATAATTGCATGGATAACTAAATCATTAATTTCTGTGTTAGACAAACTGCTTTGGTCAATTAGCACAAAATTTAATTTACACTTACAAGTCTGAGGCGAGGGGTGAATGAAATTAAGCTGACACATTAACTTTATGTTTTGTGGTGTTTCCTTTTTTTGTTGTTTTGGTTTTTTCCCCTTCTAGATGAAAGCAGATACCTAAATATCCTGAGTATTGTCAGCATTTTCAAACACTCTGCATGAATATAAACTTTGGAAATGGAAAGTTTCTAAAAGATTGGTCAGTATATATGCATAAAACTATATGTTCAAGAATACTTTGTTAGCTAACTGACCTAAACAAAGATGGCTAGAAAGTATGATTGTTAAGGTGAACTTGTTATTGAAAAACAAAACCAGGTACTTTTAAAACAAAAAGTTCTAGCAAATTAATCAATTGGAAAAATAATCTAGAGTTGAAATGTCTTTTTTAGCATGATATTAAAATGTGATATTAAAATGTGAAATGTGTTTTCCCAAATCTGGGCTTTTTCTTCACCAAACATTCAAAGCTAAAGCAATACTTTTGTCCTTGTCTGCTGTAAATCTCTGCACATAACAAAGTAGTGGTTCGCAATACAAATATATGACTTAAAGCCTAAATGGCTCTTGTGGGCTTGAACACAGCTTACAGATAGCTCAGTCCTCTGTATGGAGTAATGGGTAACAAAGCCAGTGATGGAAGAAAACAAACCAGTGAAAATATTGTGTTTCCCAGAAAGCACCATTTCCCTGATTTTCTCTTTTGCCTGCTGCACCAGGTGGCTACAAAAGGTTGTGTAACCATGTCACCAACTGTAGCTGGTTCTCTCGACAGAATGAGAAGAACAATTCCCAGTTTATTTCTAAATTTTTCCCAACCTGCTTGAACATTAACATCAGCATCACTTAATGCTCAAGAACAGGCTGGGCCATAGCGCTCTGCTACTTAAAAAATATTCATGGCTTTTCAGTAACTCTGGGAAGATGCAGTGAAAACCTTCTGTATCTTCTTCCTCAACTCTGAATATGAGTTTTCTCCAGCCCCACTCTTTTTCTTACTTTGTCTTTACCTCCACAAACATTACAGTCACTGCATTTTACAAACTTAAAACCAGGTTGACTGCATGCCATCGTTCATCAGCTCAGCCCTGACTACGAACAGAATAAGATAACACAACATGCAACGCTATTTGTGGAAACCTATTTTCAATGTGCAAATGCAAGTATCCTCACTGGTTGTGATACTGTCTGGTCCAACAAAGGCAACAACACTACGTGGTCCATGTGACAAGTCATCTCTCCCTAATGAAGCAGAAGTACCGAATCTGTCCTATCAACAAAAGCAGATCTGTTTGATGCATCTCCAACATCATGTCTATAATTATTTTATATTATCAGCCTAAGTGAATACGTTCAAATATCGAGCATTGTTCAAGGAAAGTGCTTGCCTCTTTTTGATATTTTTGAGGCAGAAAAGTGAGACTAGATTTATTGAACAGATTATTCCCACCTGGTGTATTATTTATAGTACCCGAGTGCTACCTCTTTTCTAATTAAATAGGTAAAATCTCAGTTTGTCTGCAGTCTTCTGGCATCTAACTAATAATCATAATTTGCTTCCTTTATAAATATGATTGTTTTTAATATCTATATGCTTTACTTATGGCACATTTTAAAAATCCACCTGTTTTTATTTCTTCAGAGACAGAGGAATAACTCAAGGTTTCTTCAGGCAGACCACAGGAACCTCTCCTACAGCTCCCACATTCATCAAAGAGCTTTAAAGTCTCAATCAAGCAGCCTGGAACAATGGCCTGATCACTGGATGGAAACTGCCTTTTGTCTATTGCACAAATCCCAGATCTTCACAAGATACACCAGCCTGGAATTCATTTTCATTGCAGAGAGCTCAGAGGAGGTACTCCCGATTTACACCTCAGTAAGCAAGAGCAGAACCAGGCCTTTTCTTCCAAGCTATTCTTTATATTTAAATAAAGGTTGATTCAGGGATAAATTTTAAAAATTTTAGGTATACAGGGAGCAAAAGGAATTCTTGAGCACATACCCACTTCTGAAGAGCTGCGCATGCTTCTTAAGGGGGAAGGTCTGTCTGTATCTGTGCCATCAATGGCGATACCGCATTTTGAATCAACTCTCATTTTCCCCTTAATTGTTCTGTCAACCTGTTTGGGATCTCATCTACCTTCCTCATTAGGCCTTCAGAGGGAGGGCTCCTACCACACTGAGAGTCAAGAGCAGATCATGTCCCTCATTTAGACCCAACACATCTTTCCACAGCCCACTAATTGCATGGCAGCTCAGGCTCATTTGTCTTCCTGGATCGTTAAAATTCATCACCATGCTCTGTGAGCTCTCACTTCTGCCCTTGGATGGGCAGCTGTAGATTATTTAGCCAGACCAATCCCTAATGTTTTTAACTAGGAACTGACCCCAGCACCTGAGCACCTGCTGGGCTCTTAGTCTCTGTCATGTTAAAAGAGTGCACAGAAGGACCTGAGCCATCAAAAGCATCCTGCTGCATTACATTAAATATTGATAAAAAATATGCAAATTGTTTATTGATCTTCTCCAGGAAGGGCTGAGATAATGAGAGAGGGACTGTTTGAGATGATGCTTGGGATTTTTAACTTTTTTTTTTTTTTTTTTTTTACATTAGACTGTTGTTGATAGCTGAAGTTAATGAGGTCTTTCAGTTCACTCAGGATTTCAGACCTTACCACTGGTTTGAAGATAAAAGAGATCAATGCACCTTTATTGTGCATCACTGCCAGCAAGTGCCCTGAAAAGGGCAGGAGTATTTGTACAGGTGCAGTGCCACTGCTCCTTCCAAACTTTACCTGGACTGCCTTGGTTAATATTATACTACTTTAAGTTGTCTTATCCTTCATCGTATTTGTTTTCCAAGGCTGGAATATATCAGAAGTTGATGCTCACGTTGTCTCCAACTTATTAGCTCAGTATATAATTAATACCAAGAGACCAGCTTTTTCTTTCCCCTTTGCTCAGAGCATTAACTGCATTGCATATGTTTCCTACCCTTTACGTGATTGACAAGTGACAGCTTTTAGCTGTCTTTCTGTGCCTTCATCCTCATGGTGGAAATTTCTTCACATTCCCACCCTTAGCTTTTATTTTTCTTTTTTTTCCTTATGTTCTATCTCTCTCTCTAATTTTTGGGTGCCTTCTGATGCATCAGGGGAGGAGAAAGCAACAATAAACTCAAAGCAGCTGGACCAGAGCGCTCTTGCACACACATTGATCATGCATTTGAAACTGCAAGTCTGTCATACCTGGTTTACCTGCAGGATGTTGCTTCTGGACCTCCATCAAGCCTAATTCCAGACAGAAACACTGCAGTTGTGGCCGCCAGAAGTCCTCCTCTGCAATCAGGCCCCTGTTAACCAAATTCCTGGAGTGTCTGCATCTTGTCTAGGAAACAGCAAGAGGCAGGTCATGACGGTTTGCCAACACGGAGCCCAGGCTGCAATGGCTGTCGCTCCAGACTGGCATTGATTTGAAAGAGAGCCTCCTTTCCCAAAGCAGTCAAAGAATAAGCTTCAAGTTTTCATCATAACCGTCTGAATTTCCTTGGGGTTTGGATGAGCCCATCTAGGTGGAGATCAGTGTTGTGCTAGGAGCTGCACAAAACCATATGAAGCTGCATCTTTGCCCCCAAAATCTTGCTGTTCTTGGATGAACAGAGCAGGTAGAATGGGATCTGAATGTGAGAGAGTGACTGTTTGTTTGGTAACAGGGAAGGATCTCAGGTTTCTTTGCCACAAAATCCAACCATGTGCCACTTGGGCAGTGCTCAGGAGACAGGGAGGAACCAGGGCTATGACTTCTTTGCCTTTCTTTTCTTCCTGCAGCTGACAAGACAGAAACAGAATGAGAAAGCAAGCGAAGGCATGGAGAAGTAGCAAGACTTACTGAAAATTTAAACTGCTTAGTGGCAAGACTGCAAGCATAACTCAAATCTCATGGGTTCCAGTCTGCTGCTGTGGTCCCTGGACCACCAGTATCCCTGTGGGCAGACATGCAGATGCCTGCAACAAGGGACACCATCCTGACCTGTGCTTCTAGAAGCAACACTTTAGTTTGTTAGTGTTATCAATTGGTTTTGTCACAGAAAGGTATGTCCTAGGAAGGATATTTCCAACATAAGCAGACAGCACTAAATGCCAGCAAAATATCAAAGAGCGGACAACACCTGGGGATGATGCACCTAAATGGGATGGCCAGATAAAATCTTGGATCTGTTGTGCCCAGGTTCAGGTGCCTACTGTGTCAGTTTAAGATTAATCTGGAATTTAAAACTCGGTCTGGGGGATGAATCCTGGATCTGCTTGTGTTCTCAGTACTCCTGCCACATGCAAACAAAACTTTACAAACACTATCAACTCTCCTGATGATCTGCAATGTGAAAACAAACACCACTATATATTTTTTAAATCTTCTACAGATTTCAATACAGCAAATCTTAACAATAAAATCTCAAGTATGCTCTTCCTAGAAACAGCTACATCCCTGCACTGTTAGGGGAAAAACATCTAGAAGCAATTACTAAAGATATTCTAATTCATACACTGAATAGATTCTGAGATTTTCTATTGTATCAGCTAAGACCATGGGAAAAAAGATTTTACTTGAGCTACACTTTCTCAAGGGAAAAAACTCCACTGAGAGCTTGAAAAAGTTGGTTTTCCAGAGCAAATCAGAAAACCAGAAATAAACAATTACTCAAAATTGGATGGAAGAACGAAGTGATTGATGGACTATACATGCCTGTGTACAATTTCAAGATTGATGCCATACTACTGTGTATGTCAGGGTACAACAGACCTGAATTATTAATTGCTGTATAATTCCCATTCTCTGAATGATACACTCCCTCAGTGCTTCTCTGAATGTATATTCTGTACATGTAAAACAAGAGCAAAAGCATCGCTGCATTCCCAGATAAACAGAAGCGTTTTTAGGTTTGACAGTATTTCACTGCCCCCACCAACAGAAAGAACCAACCAATTTAAAATTGCTAAGCAGAAAGGAAAACATTTTTTCACCATCTCTTTCACACCAGAGTATTTAATTATGAATTTATGCAAACAAAAATTTCAGAGCTCTCACTGCTCTAACAGTCTCTTGCCCGAGGTGCTTTCAAGCCCACAACTGCAGATCAGAGGGGGTGGAGTAGAGCCCCAGCATTTCAGACAATCAGCTTTGAAAGCATGTTACAGCCTGTTTAGTTGCAGGGCCCTATTCATTTTCCATGTTTCAAACAAGAGACATTTGCTTGAACACTGTTTTCTTTTTTTTTTTTTAAATAAATCTCCCTTTATTCGAATAAATGAAAACATGAAAACAAGAGAAAAAAGCTAAATGCAAGTGGGAGACAATAGAAAGGTGTTGCTAAATATGAAATGTGACCAAGGAATATTTTTTTTTCTCTATTGGCTGTGTTGAAACTGAAAACAGAGACAAAGAAACTCTTAGTTATACTTCTGCAGACTGAAAATAAAGCCACTGAAGTCACAGTATTTTCGTCTGTTAATGAAGCCAGGATAAGCCCAAGGTATCTTTGTTTCTTTACCATACTAAACATATTAGCAGTTCAAAACCCCTGACTCCCATTTAAAACAAAGGCCACTGTAAACATTTCTGGTGATGCAAACAGACATCAAGGTAGGAAAAAAAACTATATATACATCTCCTGAATGACTGCTCGGAACAGTGAGAGTGGCATAAGGTAGTCTTCATGTCAATAGAAATCAGCTCTTAAGTTCTGAAAGCAGAAATATGCAATGACCACACTAATAGCTAGTAATGACTAATTTATAAAACCAGATGTTTTAAACTAAAATCTTACAGATAAACTTCCAGTTTGCATTTTAGCTTTACAGGAGGTTTAGGTTTTATCAGGTGCTGGTCATACACCAAGCAACAGGCTCTATAGGAAATAGGGAGTATACAAGCTTCACTTCTACATCTGTTTGGGCAGAGGTGACTCCATTTAAAAGAGGATTTCACCTCAGTTTGGAACAAAACCTTCAAATCCTCTAGAAAATAGACAAGCTCCAAATGTGTAATCCAAGTTAGGCAGTCCCACCTGTCACCCAAGTACCACCAACTGCAGTACCAGTCAGAGCATTTCTCTGGTGACACAAGGGATGCAGACCCAACAGACCCCAGACCATCTGTGTGGTTGGCAGTCACACACCATGAACCCTTCACCAGCAGACCTGCGACCACTGGGAACCTCTGCTCCAAGGTGGCCTCTCAGGAAAGCAAACTCAAAACCAGGAGCCACTGAAAATGCTCAGAAACGCAACTCACAGCAATCTGCCTTAAAAACTGATATGACCTATGATCTTGGGATATCATAGAATCATTTGAGTTGGAAGGGACATTAAAGATCATCGAGTTCCAACCCCCCTGCCATGGGCAGGGACACCTTCCACCAGACCAGGTTGCTCAAAGCCCCATCCAGCCTGGTCTTGAACACCTCCAAGAATGGGGCAGGCACAACTTCCCTGGGCAACCTGTTCCAGTGTCTCACCACCCTCACAGCAAAGAATTTCTTTCTGGTGTCTAATCTAAATCTCCCCTCTTCCAATTTAAAACCGTTGCCCCTTGTCCTGTCACTACACTTCCTGACAAAGAGTCCCTCTCCAGCTCTCCTGTAGGCTCCCTTCAGATATTGATAGGCTGTTATAAGGTCTCCCTGGAGCCTTCTCCAGGCTGAACAACCCCAGCTCTCTCAGCCTGTCCTCATAGGGAAGGTGCTCCATCCCTCTGGTCATCCTCATGGCCCTCCACTGGACCCATCCAACAGGTCCATATCCTTCCTGTGTTGAGGACTCCAAAGCTGGACACAGTACTCCAGGTGGGGTGTAATGAGTGCAGAGTAGAGGGGTAGAATCACCTCCCATGACCTGCTGGCCACACTTCTCTTGACGCAGTCCAGGACATGGTTGTTTCTCTGGGCTGCCAGCTCATGTTGAGCTTCTCATCCACAAGCACTCAAAGGAGGCTGGAGCTTTCAGGCTCCCAAATCTTTTAGGAGCCTCCCTCCAAGACAGACATGATCTGCTACCAGTTGAGTATGGGAGTTAAGGAGCTGGCTCCCAAAATCTCCTCGGCACCCGCTGGGCAGGCAAGCTTGCAGGAAAAGTCATCAAAACTCTTCCTGTGCTCCTCCACCACCATAGACTGGTTTGGATTTGATAAACAGGAATTTTCTGAGAGGAAAGGGTTCTCTTGGAAAACACCCAATTGAGCCCACATTCCACTGACCTCAAGACACGCAGCTATCTCCAGCAAACACACGGCATGAGATACACCTGAAAACAGGAACACACACTACTGAAAATGCATTTCTTTCACAGGATTCCCACACTGCTAAAGAATTAGTGAGAAAACAAACCATATCTGACAGATATTAATCACATCACTTAATACACAAGCACCAGGTGTGCTGAGATGAGATGGCAGAAGAATTGATACAGAATAAAATTAATTGTTTTCAACTAGGTTTTTCACACAAGAAAACCCGCTAGCAAGTCTCCCTAATTTTTTTTATAATTATTAGCCATTCTTTCATCAATGAATTGTAAGTTAATGTTCTGAAGTTAGTCATTTGGAAAGAAAAAATAAAGGAACATTCAAATATGACAAAAGGCTGCTCAAAGAAGAGCAGTAACACCACACCTGCAATCTCCTTTGAAAAATTACCTGAAGCCTACAGTTAAAGCCCTTGAGAACAGAGCAGAACATGGCTAACATCACCTTTAATAGCATTTCCTTATCAAACGCTTTCCTATTTCACCCTAGAAGCCAAAAAGGAGAATTAACCGTGTCAACCCATATGTGCAGGCTTTGTTTAGGTTACCAACAAGGATGCCCACATCCACAGGATCCGAGGTGTCGTGAATTAGCCCCCCAAAAGCAGAAGATGCTTCACAGTTGGTTTTCCAGAGCTCCAGTCTGAACAACCTAGCACAAATTAAAAAAGAAAATTACAAAAATGAGTTATTGTGTGAACATTCCTCCTCCCCAAAGAGACCTTTCTTTACTCCCTGGCTGAGCACCAGCCCATCTGTTTGTTTTTGTATTTGCAGGTAAGCATGGCAACAGCCAGAGGGAGGTCACTGAAGATACGTTTAGGTTAATGTAATCATTTCATCCCTTTGAAATACAGCGTCTCTTGCCAGCAAGACTGCACGCTGGAGAGGCAAGATATTTCTTTATGAGCAAGGGACCTCACTTCTCTTCATTTCTGTTTGTTTTGAACTATCATAGCTCAGCTGATTCCTCCGGCACTGCTTGGAGGAAGTTTCTAGAGACAGACGGGAGCCTAGTGACACCAAGACCCAATAAAATCTATACCATCGTTGCTGGTGATTGAAGAAGTGTGCATCCAGGAAAAAGAAGGTTCTATCAGCTTCCCCAGTCACCGCAGCCAAGAGGAAGGAGCATCTGGTTGATCTAATCCCTGACCTCCAAAAAGCTCAAGATGACCCATGTCACAAGGATAGGGTTGGCCCTTCCTGCCTTGGTCTCCAGCACCTACAATGGGCTGGAAGATACTACTTCAGCACTGCCAGATCAAGCTTTATGGTACTCCATCACCCCACAGCCAGCAG
Source organism: Gallinago undulata (assembly GCA_026546715.1). Lineage (NCBI taxonomy): Eukaryota > Metazoa > Chordata > Aves > Charadriiformes > Scolopacidae > Gallinago > Gallinago undulata. The sequence continues at coordinate 12,608,102 of JAOTQQ010000041.1, read as the reverse complement.
TACTAGCAGTATTGGGAATTAGAAGAGAACTTTATAGGGCAGATGGACTGATTCAGTTGGGACATCCTAGTAGCAGCAGGACATGTGATCCCAGAGCTCTCTGAGCTAAATGTTTATAGACAGATACAGCTCTCATCGACACCAACAGAAAAAGGACTCATGGACTCTGCGGGAAAAAGGCAGATCTACCTCTTCATACCTGGATTTCTGCTGTGCCCTTTGTCAGAGAGAAAAGCACCTTTAGTTACACTTGTATCACAGCGTGAGCAGGATGTTTCAGCACTCACAATGACGAAAGTGATGTACACACTCTTCTTTGTACTGTCCAAAACAAGCATGTTATTTAGTGTCTGGAAAACAAAACTGACGCACACCAGCCCTCTTAATACTGCAAGGAACTGACTCAATATCCACTGAAGTTTTCTCATTGTCTTTAATAAGCTTTAATAATCCGGGTTCATAGAATTACTTCTTTATTAAATCAATGACAGAACTACAAGCTATTTTGCAATAGGACCGGTAGTGTTATTTACTCAGGATACATATTTACTGTTGACCACTTTATTTTTTCTCTCTTCCTCCTCTTCTGATATTTCTATATTCATTTTCAATAGATCTTTTTTTGTGACTGTAAGTCCAGAATTCAACAAGTGAAAACAGTAATTAGAATCAGATATGGAGATTCTAATGATAAGCATATCTCCTGTTTAATAAAAATCAGATGAGCCTTAATTTCAAAAAAATAAAAAATAAATCACATTAAAGGGTAAATCCGAGCACAAACAACCCCTTCATTACGGCCACTGATAAAACCACCCGTGATTTTCAGTGGCATCCAGATTTAAGTCTAATGGTCAATCTGATAACCGCATGAGAGAGGAAAATCAGGATCTGTACTAGAAATTCAAACTGACTCTCTGACCTTAACTCAAGCTGTGGTGCTTTTTGAAAGGGAGAGGAAGGAGTAGCTTTCTTCTCAACAGCATGAGTTCAGTCAGAAGTGTCATCCCATATTTTTCTTTCCTTCTTTACATAGTTCTTTTAAAAATTGCTTAAATATGTGCCAAGATGGTTAAATATTTAAAAAGGGGCATTTCCTTGCATTTGGCAGAGTGCAATCAAAAGGCAGAGTGCAATCAAAATTATTCCATTTCAGAGGGACAAAGTTTTTATGCATACAAAGTCTTCACAGACCTTTTTATAGTAAGAACTCAATGTTTTTAAAGCAAGCAAACAAAAAAAAAAGGAAGAAAGAAAAGGGAAAAGCCAGCTTGCATTGCCTGTTGGTTTATCTCCAGTGATCCTTAAAATAATAGAAAATATCCTTTTTAAATGCTCAATTTCCACCAGTAACTAAATTTGCCAATACGGAAAAGAAAACATGAGCGCCTAATCCTGCAAGATCTGGAGATCTTGAGTACGTGTTTTATTTTTATATTTCCACGAGTTGCTTAAATGCATAATGCTGATGAGACTGTTTGTCTGATTTTAATGCAGGTAATGTACTCTGAGCTCAGTGATCCAAGAGAAAATTTCCCAGCAGGCCATACTTGACAAGCAGGTGTCACTCAATCATGCACATTTTCACCTCCCTGAGAGGACAGATGGTCCCAGCCTACTTAGCAATTCCATCCTCTGTTGGCAGCCCCCTCTCCAATGCAGTGCCATAATAAAGATGCTCTGAGATTTGTGTTAATCTGTGGTCTTTGGGGTAAACTGTAAACAAAGTGTGTAGAGTTATCATTTCTCATTATGAGCTGGACCTCTTATCTTCTTCTCTGCCTATAGCATATAGCTATGTTTAATAGCCTATACCCCTGGACTCAGCTTTCATGGAGATTAGTTCCTATCATTTTAAGCACCACAGAATTACTTTGTCTGCAGAGACTTGACCTAATCTGTTTGAGGCTTTTACTATAAAGACAGTAAGACAGCCTTTTTTCTCCAAATTAGGAGAACAATGCTTTAAATTGGCAATAGCTCCTGTTGCTGAATTTTATGCATATGCATGTATTATACTTGCTGATTTCCTGCTCTCAGATGGAAGAGGTAGCGTTACTCCTCTCATCATCGTTCAGAAACAAGAACAGCAAGGACTGGGAGGGAATAAAAAATTCTTACCTCTGAACACCATGTTGAGGGGGGTTATTTGTCGATTCTGTTTTCACTGCTGTGATACATTTCCACTGCATCCAATTTCCCCTGTGTAAAACGAAGATTATCTTCTTCTCACAATCTGACAAGTGCAGTAGGGAAAAAAAGCAGAGGGAAAAAGGGACTGTGTGCAAGAGCTCCCAGAGTCAAGTCTGGAGCTTCCTATAATTTGTGCCATTAGGGAATTTTTCAGGACTTTCTACTTGCAGAAAGGAAAAAGAAGGTCAAAGGTTTAGATCCCTCATAACAATACTCAAAACAAAGCCAGAGCTGCTTCCAGCATCAGCATGTGCCATGGAATGAAGTTAGAAGGATAACACATCATTAAAACGAATTATCCAAACTCATGCCTCTATTGCAATTTTAAATCCCTTAATCTCATTTTTCAGGTGTAACAGACATTACATGAAAATTGGGAAGTACCATACTTTGGGTTTGGCCTATGCTAGTCTCATAACGGGGATCTGTGAAAGATTCACACAAAGGGAATCTGGTTGAGAGTTTCTCTCTGAGAAGGAGGAGGAAAATTTTCGCCTGTTGAAGCTGGTAGAAAGAATTAAACAAGATTTAAATGTGTGTCATTTCAGAAGTTCTTGGGTTTCTTAGTCACAAATCTTGCAAATCCTACCCAGTCCTAGAAAAGAGGAATACTTTTACATTATTTTGTCGAAGGCAACAATAAATACCAAATAGGAGTTCAGAAGAATCAGCTGGCACATAGTGGAGCTGACTAGATGACAGAGGAGACCTCATGTCACCACAGATCTCCAGGAAACATATTTTCTTCCTTTCTTGGTGCCTATGTAATCACTACATTCCTCATGAAGTAACAAACACTTGCAGACCTCACGCAGACTATTGCTTACTTACAAGCCACACAGGAGTGCTAGAAGCCTGGAGATAACCACTTAACTGACTTCATCCTCGTTGCTGACTCCAAGCTGTCTAAAGACTATCAAGTAAGATAGGGTTGGAAATGGAAGACTAAAAAAAAAAAAAAACAACTCAGATTAAAAGTCCTGTATTAAAGTTTGACTCAGTCCTGTGGTCAGCAGAACATTGTACACTCTGGTGTCTATCTTAGTAATTGAAATATTTTTGTTGTAATAATTTATTTGTACATAAACACAGATCCTGAGCCAAGGAATCCTTCTCCATGTGAACGAATTGTCTGGTTGTTATCTGTATTACGATAGTGCCCAGAGGTTTTAGTGAAGGTTGAGGATTCGAGAAGCTCAGTGATGGCCTGAGTATCACACGGGGTTGAGGCACATTAGGGTGGGCACCTCCAGCAGCTGAAGCACCGCTCAGCCTGACCAGTAGGGCATAACCCAGAGCAGGTCCTGAAGCTGTGCGGGCACTTTAATTCCCATGCTAAAATATCTTGTTTTCCCAGAGTTGGCCATTATTCTGGGCTCAGCCATAGCTGCGGGGCTGCACAATCAGAGCTGGCTCACTCTCAGCCAGTGGGAGGGGAGGAGAAAGGGCAACAGAATTTACATTGCCACAATTTTCTGTGGACATGTGGTCTGAGACTGAAGATGCTGAGGTTTCTTTCCTAATTTCCTGGGTCACTCAGCAGACCATTGGCAAGTCATTTCACCTCCCTATGAGAAGCAATGACGGATGTCCTATGGACAAATGATGCTCCCTACACCAGGTTGCTTGTCAAAGGTAAAGGAAAAATAAGAAATAGCACCAGAGCAGTGAGATATCAGGCATGCTGACTATAAAGTCTCTTGCCTTTCCGCTCAGAACCCTGTTGACTACCTAGTAGAGCAATAACCATGTAAACACCCCCAGAACTGCTGTGCCTGGTCCCTCCAGTGCCCATCCACTCTGTTCACACAGCTCAGTGGTCTCCAGATCTCAGAAACCGTAGCGCTATTTCCACAGAGTGCTTGGCCATATATTCCTTTCTCCTCTTTCCTTCCTAGAAATGGATCCTTGCTCTTTTACTGCCTTAAATATCCAAGTTCACAAAGCATTCCTGCACTTTGCAAACTCAAGCCACTATACTGTGAGCACATTTTGGGTAAATCACTTGAGTTTTCTCCTTCTCATCATTAGGAGAGCTCACAGGAAATGAGAAATGAAGGACTCGCAAGTTTAAACCACTTTAAGTTGTTGCCAAATATGTCTTTCACCGAAAAGAGGAAATTATCGTAGCATTATTTCCTGTAAATCCAAGCTGTTGTCAAATGAAATATGAACGTGAGAGTGGCTACACTGGGTCACATCAGAGTTATGCTTGGACATACTCTGTTTCCAGCAGTAGCCATAAGCAGATGCCCACATAAGAATAAGAACAAGATAAGTGGATGGGACACTCCTTCAAAAGAGTCTCCCACCTTCAGCTATGTCAGTTCAGGGGCTTCCAAACCTGGAAGAACAGAACAGAGAAGATGAAAACTGAAGCAAAACATAAATCTTAAAACCAATAGATTCATCCTAATAAGATGAGGTAGTTAAATTTACTTTCAGACATGTTTGAAAAAATATTCAGAGCTTAAAATTAGCAAAAGAGTCTACTCTACTCAGAGTCTGAGCCGTTATTTTCTCTATTTTAGTTTATATTATTCAGTACTGGCAGTAAAATCTACTCATTTTTTAAAATGTTATAAAGGGAATATAGCTACATTTGAGAGGAAAAGACCATCTATTTGTTCTGTACCTGGCAATGCTCACAAGCATTTAGCATCAAAAGTGCTATTTTCAAAAGAAACGTGACTGAAGCACGTCAACAATAATGCACACGCAGCACTGTACCTTCAGTAGTAGGTGTACACCCCTCTGGCTCTCACTTAGAAAGCTCTGTGTGTGTGTGCCTGGGTGTTAAAATGCTCACACATGTACATTTCTCTTGTGCAAAACCCCTCTCCGTCCCTGAATGAGGAAGGGCAAACATATCAACAATCTGTTTTGCAGAGCGGCATTTTCTTCTTATCCATACCCCCAAGAAACAGGGTGCATACCAGAGCAGTTATGTCCTTTCCCAGTTGTCAGTCTTTTTTCCATTCTGAACCAGTGCTTGATGCACTGAAGCATCTACTGTCAGTAAAACCCAACTGTCTTTGATCCTACCGTGGCAGAGGGATAAGGAAGGAAGCCGTGCATGCAGTAATACATTACTCAGAGGCATTCGCTCTCCATAGCTCACACACAACCCTCCTCCCCTCCCCAAACCTCTCCTCAGATCATTTCATGGCAGTGAGGAACCGGGTTGCCATCTAACACAGCTGGATTCAGTGACCCCCATGGAAGCAAAACGTGGCATTATTCTCAAACTTACAACCTCCCTCCGCTTACTCAGAAGGAAACAGCTAAATCCCCCAACACGTTGGTGTTAAATACCCCCTTACACCTCTGGAAGGAGTCACCTGGGGACCATAACCTGGCCCATAAAATGAGGCACAATGAAACCAATCCATCTAGAAGAAATAAGAAACCTACAAGATGTCATTATTTTTAGGACAGGAATAAGAGAATGAAAGCAAGCAAGAGGAACACGGTTCCCACTGCTTAATGACGGGAAAGGAAAAGAAAACCCAGATTAGAAAAGCATTAGGCAGTCAAGCAGAACTGCATGTACACTGCTAAAGCTCCCAGGGACAAGCTGACCAGTTACTGCTAGTAGAAAGGATCAAGGTGAATAAGGGAGGCTTTAAGACACAAACTGAATAGCTGATACAGAAATCTGCTAGACCAGAGGGAGATGAGAGACTCAGCTGTTGAATTTATTTGTGAAAAGTCATAGGCATCTGAGATGATGCATCCACAAAAGCACAAGGGAATGCACTATGCATTACAGTCCCCGTCTAAAGAGGGAGTCTACTAATGACCAGCCTCTGGCTGGTACAAGTGCTGGTGGGCTCTCCAACCCCCATATTGTGTTGGGGGATCAATCTGTAACTCTCGGAGACACCAAGACAACCCCAAATCCAAATTCTGTCCCTTACAAAGTAACTTAAAAATTATGGGACAATTCTTACTAGAATGAATGCAATACTATATATTACAGAGCTAGGTTTTGGTGACTTTACAGGTCTGTTGAAGTAGCAGTAAAAACACAATGCTGCTGGTTAGTGAAGGAAATGTATAACCCCCCTCCCTGCTGATCTCTTTTAAGACAAAAATTACATTACTTGTGGATACTCATGATTACTCATGAACACTCGGAGTCCCTGAGCCTCAGCACAGCTCCATCCTTCAGCAGGCAGCAGAAAAGTAAGTTTCTGAGGCAGCCCTGCCTGCAAGGGGCAGGGTCCTTCGCACAAGTGATTCCAGTGGCAGCTTCTTCCTCAGAGACCTCTGTCATCCTCACTGCCTTAATTCAGGATAGCACAGTACTCTCAGTTGGTGCTGAGCTTACTGACCAAATTCCTCACGCACATGTGAACAATTGTGTGAACTGGCTGATGTTTTTCTTTGCCTTATTCTTTTAATGCAAACTGACTTCTCACCCAGCAGGGCTTTTTTCTTTTTTCCCAATGAGAAGGCATATTATTTGTGTAATTTCTTTTTGCAACCTTTTTCCTAAATATCTTTTTTAGTTTCCACTAAAGGAAACCACATTATCACTCTCTTTTTAGATTCTTTTCCTAGTCTTGTTTTTCCCCCTGTACAGACAGCTTTCTTTGTGAGCATATTATCAAAAATGTCTAATAAAAAAATAAGGCTTACTTTTCTCTAAATTACAATAGAATATAGCTGTTAAAATGAGGAAAAGCATTGAAATTATTGATAAAACTAATTTAAAACATTTTCCTTCAGCTAGCCCTGAGAACTTGTGAAGTTCTCTCAGATTTAAGCTCATTTGGGATTCAGTTAAATACGGTAATTGGTTGTAAGTCCAGCCCATCTATGCTAAAAGCATTGCTTGAAACTCCTCATGTATTTGAAAAGAAGAACTGAAAGTCAGAGAAAGAATAATTTAGTACATAGCTCAGAGGTATCATTAGTAGTGACAGCGTGATGTTAAGAACAGGGAAATTTAGGTTAAACAGCAGGAGAGAAAGCTGAGTGCAGTCACGGGTGTGATGAGGGGTTGAGCTGTGCTCTCATCGCATGACCCCAGGCTCAGAAGCCTCCACACTCAGCTCTCCATCCCCTTTTTCTCTGAGGATAACTTCCCGACAGTGTTAAACCACAGGACAGCTCCCAAAACAATTATTAAAACTAGATTGCTCAGAAGACAAGAAGTTGTCCCACACTGAAAACCCAGATTTGACAAGAGACTTGAAGAGGCAGCTTCTCTCGTGCTTCTGCCGCTCCATCACAACCACACCTCTGTGTTGGCAGGTCCTTGTGGATATCACAGCTGTCTCCCACCTCTAACCAAATGGTCTTAGGGCTTTTCAAGCTCATCTGCCAGCCCTTGCACCTTCTCCCCACACAGAGCAGATGTTGAGCCTCTGTGACTGTATTGGCTTCACATGTTCTAAGACATCATTTTAACACCAGTCACTGAGGGGGAGGAGGGAGAAGAAAACAAACAAACAAAAAAAAAGAGTAGCAGAGTTATCTTTCTTACTTTAAAATTTTTGTACTTTATTACAGGTGAAATAATATTTCCCTGTTGGGTTTTCTTTAGAAAAAAAATATTTAAACACATCAACCTGACATCCACAAAACCTGCTACAAGCAGAATAGGATTTAAGCACTGCATAATCTTTCCCAGAGACTTTTTCAAACAAAGATGCTGTGGTTTTATTTGGTTTCTATTTAACTCTCCTGAGAGGTCTCTTTTTAAATCCAGGCATGAAAAATACATTCTCAGTCCAGACACAGAGACTCTAGAAAAGAGAAATGCAGTGAGACAGCATTTCATTTGCAAGTCTTTTACATTTTAGCAGTGTCTATTGCTTTGCACTCAGCAAACATTACTGAAACTGCTGCCCCCTATAATAAATTTCCTATAAAATTCTGATATTTTAAATAGTGTATATATAGTACGTATGCAATATTAACAGCTTTAGCGTATCTGCAAATGTGGGCACATGAGGTACATGGCTTTGTGTCTGTGCATGGTATGTATAAGTGGACTATAAACAACATATACTGTATATTCATGTGTGTGTATACTTCCATTCTGATTCTAAATATAAGGTAGATAATTTCAGAAATAACAATGCTGAGAAAATGAACAGATCTAACCAGCAAACACTACTGAATAGATACTTGGGAAAAGTAGAAAAAGAAAAAAAATTAAGAAAGAAAACAAACAGGTTCAGAGTTGACTTTTTATACATGAGGAAGAGATAGATTTTAGTCATCATAAAAAGAATTCAAGTTTTTCTAGTGTTTAGTCACATTATTCAGGTTCCAGGAAAGGAAGGGAAATTGAATAGAAATGACTAGGATTTGTTTGCATATTTTGGTGAGCTTTTTCATAATAATAACTGTAGCTCAGACTCTTTTAAGCCAAGTAATTGTGTCTGGAAGTTCTGTTTTAAATATGCTCTGGGGCATCTCATTGTTCCCACTGAGTGTAAAGTAGATTGTTTCTATGCTTAAGGAACTACAGGGTGGGGGATTAAATAATACACTTAATGAAGAAGCTAAAATGACTGCATTCTTGCTATTTCAAAGGGATTCCAGGAAAGAAAACCACCCAGGATCAGTGAAAACAGACTTTTACCACCTCATATTTTATTAATACACATTCTGTAGTGCACCCTACTTAAAACTGCACTTAAAGAGTATCTAGCTATGATATAACACCACCACTGACTTCCTCACTATAAATCTGAATATCTCATATTTTAGCCCACTTTTCCCTCCAACGCATCCAGGACCAGCCCTAGCCAGATGAGTACTTGAGGTATGGAGAGGCTGAGTCATCTGCTAGTAATCTGTGAAAGAAAATAAAAGCCAATCCATGTCTCTAAATTCTAGGCTGAAATGACAGAATTCTGACACCAACTAGACCGTGGGTTTTGGCATGGCAAAAAAACAACCCTCAAACCTTTCCAAAATCGCAGGCATGTGATGCCTTCCACTGTCCCATGGATGAGCACATATTGCCTTCCAGAGTTGTAACCAGGGTGCCAGGCTTGGTCTTCTGCATCTTTCAGGTAGGGAAAGTCACCACCAATATCCTTTGCACAACAGAGTCATACGAGAGAGTCCCCAGTCTTAAAGGCGGGAGGCAGCCTGGGAGACCTGCACCTCAACAGTCCTTCCCTCAAACACAAGGGAACTGAAGTGAGAACTGTTCGACCAGCAGTGCACTACCACACAATGTCATAAACGTATTGGTTTGTGGGGGTATAACAGCACATTAGTTGATTCTTGCAAGTCCTTTAGAAGATCCTATTAATCTGCACTAATAGATGAACCAATGCTGAGGTGACAGCCATATGATAGCCAAGTTTGGTCTATGAAATCCTAAATGACCACTCTCCTGACAACCCCAATTCATTGTCTCATCTTAGCTTTGCTGCCTCTTTTGATTTGACATCTCATGTCAAAGGGGAATTAAATGGTACATATTTCAGACACATGCCCAGTTTCTCTTACCACCATCTTCCGATAATCCTCTAACATTTTCTCATCTTCCTGCATGAAGTTAGCTCCGAACTCCTCTCTTCAAAGTTTGTAAAGTACCAACTCTATTTTCAGAGTTCCTTCCCTGCCATGCTTAACCCCGATTGCAGAAGAGAAGGACCTGGATAAGCAGTTGGAACCCCTGGGAGGAGAAGGGATTTACCCTAGGCCAGTGGTGTTTAGTCTTGGAAAACCTGAGAGGACAAAAGCCAGCTCTTGAATCTCTTCTTGTCACTTCATGGCATGTAGCACAGTTTGCTCAAGCTTTTTGTGGCTGGGCACATGCCATGTGTTTTGCATACCCCCTGTGCATGCCCCACTGGCATTTGCCATGTTTCACAGACGGATCAGCAGTAGCACAAACACACATACCCATGCCTGTTTGGAACACAGGTGCTTAATGCTGTTTTTGCTAGCAAGCTAGCCAGAACCTTTAATTTTTTTTGGAAAGGTTAGGAGCAGCTATGAGAAAAGAAAAGCTGCCAAAAAACGTTACCACTGGTATTGGCACTTCTCTTCCTTGCTAAAGCCCACAAGGGCTCAAGCCAAAGCCATTTAGCCTTTGTGCCTGCCTTTTACTCTCTATTGGGTCATATAGACACAGTGATCAAAATTGTGATCTCAGTTCTAAAGCTTAATGCTTTTTGGAATTTCATCCAAAATGCAGACATCTGATCTTTATGTCTTTCTCAGTATATATACAGAAGTAGAAGTTTTATTTATGAAATTCCACTTTTAAAGCATTTGTGTGTGAAAAATATTCAAGCTCCTGCTCCAGCATTTACAGATGTAATTTGTCTCTGATGGCCAAAGCTATTGCAATTAGCAAAATCAGACAATAGGATGGAGCCAACAGAAATGAAACATTATCTTCTGCTGCCAATGCTTGCATCATCCTACTGAGCTCATCTTATAAAATACCCAAAAGGTGAGCCAGTTGCTTGGAATCCTAAATTGTGTGACTCCCTCCCAATACCAGCTACCAAAGTACATTTTGGACATTGCCCTGCCTCTGTGACTCATTCTTTTTCCTTTTTTCTCTTTTCCCAGGGGGGCAGCCTTGAAGTTCTTGTGCTTCTCTCACTGCAACACGTGCTCTGCTCTGTGCGTGATCACCAGCCAATAATTTGTGGCGATGGAAGCAAGGACATTTGAAAAAAAATATTTTCTGCCACATGTCAGCCTGCAGCAAGGACTGCTCAGACCAGGAGAAAAAAGAAAGTTGACCATGAAAAAAAAGGTTCATCCATTTCTGCCTCTGTGCTCACATCTGGGACTGACCTTGCAGAGTTTTGCATTCACTGGGTAGCTATAACTTCATAAAAGTCTACCTAGACTTGAAACAAAGAAACCTCAAACCAAAAACAAACCTCCACTTGAAACTCAGCCGACTGGTGAGCACTTGATGTTATAGCTGTTGCTCCCACATCACTCTTCCCTCCCACTCAGACACCCATATAGAGTCTATGCCAACATGTGACAACTGGCACAAGAGCTGGCTCAAACAGTACCAACTGTGAGCCACCTACTCTACAGGAATTAATTCCTAATTACTTACAGCCAGATTCTAGACTCCTTGTGCTTCCCAAGTCAAAGAAATAAAACCACATGTGAGAAGCTTATTCTTACAATTGACAGCACTATTTACATTTAGATTTTTAGGTTAAAATATCAGAAACTGGGGCAATAGAATATAATTCAATAATCTCCACTATACACAAATATATTCATCCTCCAAAGGAGTCGTAGATCCTGACAGCTTTAACTATGGACTTCATGTACCACTCTAACATTAAACTGAGACATTCAGAGGGAGAAAACTCCAGCCTTAAGTTTTAGAAAGCATCTGTAGCTGCAACACACCGTCACACTGACTAAACCTTGTCTGCTCTGACCACCATACGATCTGTCACTCTAAGGCTGCTACAGATGTATTGCACCAGCTTATCTGTTCCCTTTAAAGCTTGGGGATTTATGGCCTGCAATGTCTATTTGTAAAACCTACAGTAGTTTGAGTGTGAATTCTTCACAATAAATTCTGCTTTCAGCACCCTAGGATTTTCCTGCTACTGATTTGTCACATCCTGGACACCTTCAGTGAAATGGAGTTCCATAATAACTGCCCAGAAGTGGGAAGATAACAAATATGCAATACCCAACTGATGAGATTCATAACATCACACAACTCTCTAGAGATTATCTCCTGCTCTAGGAAGACACTGGGTTCTCCCAACCACAGACTTTTCCACAGGAAAGACTCGGTACAACTAGAATAACATCAAGTGGCACAGAAGAGAAATGGGCAACTTAGCCGTCAGGATTCTCAATTCCCAGCATCTGATTTTTCTATTTACACAGATATGGCATCTTTATTTACAAGTCTAGCAGTGGTTTCTTCTGGGTGGGACAACTGAGTGTGCCCATTGTTCCTCTTAAACACCCTCAGTAAATAAGCGTCACTGTATTGACTTCAGGACCTTTTTTAACTACTAGGTCTGTGAGGTGTTCTGCTGTCATCATGGAAAATGAGCATATAGAGAAGGACATGGTGACGAGGTAAAGCAGAGATATTAGAAAGAGATATTAGAAAGCAGATATTGTCTAAGACTGACAGCAAAGCACTAGAGGAAAGAAACAGAAGCCAAGTCTCTGTAGAAGTATTTCTTATGTGGTTATTACAACAAATGAATATTTGAGCTGAAACTGCTGAAGGTGTTTATGAAGTAAGTAATCCAGCTAGAAAATGGCTTTAGATATGGACTTTTTTTTATCCAGAACACCTAATTGACTCTGTCTGCACATGGGGGAGAGACATGACTAGAGTACAGCAGTCAGTAACACACAATCTGCCCTGCCACAGGCATACCATCCACCTCTACAAACTGTAGGTTTGCCTCTGAGAAAAAAGACCTCTTGACCTGAAGAAACTGTTCTCTTGCTTCTCAGCTCCTTTCATTCCTTTCAACCTGCGCTGCCAAAGCTGCCCCTGCTATTGCAGGGTTTTTCAATAGGAGGTCACACAATCAAATGATAAATCACAGGCAGGTAGTAGTAGTGGAAGATGTTTCCCTCTTCCTGAAGTGGTTAATGAGAAATTCATTAATCTGGATACAGGTATGGCTGAAAGGAGCACTGGTTCAGGTGCATGTGCTCCTGGCTCTGCTTGTGACTGTCCTCCTTTCTTGACCCTGCCTCATCACCGGGAGGTTGTTCTTCTCCCCAGTACAACCACAGAGAGGTATGAACTGCCTTTTCACAGGTTAGAGGCAGGAAAAGGGAACAGAGATGAGCAAGAGAGAAAGTTAGCATAATAAAACAAGTGGGGGCTGGAGAGGTTTCATTAGCCAGGGTGCCAGCTTTGAACTGAAGCCTTTTAACAAGGCGAACTCCACGCTTGGTCATCTTCTGTCATTACCTCAGAGCAGGAGCCACACAGGCCTCCACATGTGTTCATATGCATATGGCAGGGCGGCATGGGAAGCCTTCAATAATTAAGTTCAAGTACATTCCTGTTTATTCCTGAATACGCTGCCTAAACACATTCATTTTTGCAAAGCTGCTGAACCCCCACCCGTGGCTCTTGCCGCCCTGACTCCGTGGCAGACCCCATTGCCTCTGGGCTGCCTTCTCCTCTTGACGAGCCCGCTGGCTCTCCCTGGTTCCTCTGCCTCTTCTTCCTCCTCCTCTTCCTCCAATTTCCACCTTCACTGAGCTATGGCAGCTCTTTCTTCTTCCCGTTTCAAGTCATCTCAGTCACAACCGCTGCCACCACAGACAAGTGCACGTTATTATTAATGCATTATTAAATTTTATCTCACATTTAGAGCCTTGTCAATGGTGCTCACTTATAGACACTCTGGTGATAAGCACTATAGGAATGGCTATAAATAATGAATACAATCCCTCTCATGTCTCTCCCAGTCTCCCAACCCAGTAGGTATTCACTGCAAGGCAAATGCAGATCAACTCCATTTTATTTTTACTGATTAAAAGTATCATCAGGGTGGGTAGTTGCCACACAAGGTAGGCAAAAAGACTGCAGCTACCGTGGGAGGCAGCCCAAGATATTTGAGCAGCTTCTGTTCCCACCAGGGTACCTTTCTCTGAAAGCAAAACTCTACCTCTAATTTGCCCACTACGTTCCTGCTCCTTGCAGTACTCCAGAAATCAAGGCAGAGAAAGGGTCCAAATCCTCCTGGTGTTTGCTTTTTACAGCTCAGTTGCGCAACACAATTTTTAATTGGGGAATGCATCATCTCCAGCATTTGCTTGCCATCCAACAAAGTTCAGACACCCACTTATTCAAAATCAGAGCCCAAAAGAGCAAAGCACCAGTTCCATCTCAACTGCAGCCTGTCCTACCTCATTAGTGTTTGCTGTTCATTTTTTTTTTCTTCCCTTACTCTGTAGCTCCTGCAAATTAAGTCTTTGAATGCTGTTAACACTCCTGTGCATCTACAGTTCTTGATCACTTAGCTATTGAAAACTATACATCCTTGATATCACCTGAGTATCTATACAAGCTTAGAGAGGAAAATTTGGAAAAGAAAAAGCTTCAGGAGAATACCAGGAGGTTTTAAAAGAAGTGATGGGAACCCTTTGGTTTTGGTCTTGGAGATCTAGAGATTGATGCTCTGGAACAAAATACCTTAACCACTTCATAGCTTTGTAATAGACAAAAATGCACAATGTGGTTCAACTCTCAAAAGGAATTCTGGAATCAGAATAGATACCAAAAGCAGGCTCCAATGTAACTATCACTAAAGTTGGGACTGTTTGGAGTTGCTGATTAAATTTGGCTCATCAAGTAGGTTCTCAGCTGGCAGTCCATATAAGATACCAGACCTAAAGCTGAAATGGGAAGAAAATGGTGTCCTAATTTACAAAAATATCTGAGATACCATATTTTTTCTTCAAATTAAGCTAAAATTTCAGAAGCAAAGTTATTTTCATAAGTAAAAATCCAGGGGAAAAAAATCAGTTTCAGTCAATTACAAAATCTTCTGTTAATGTAAGGTTCTGTAATGTTTATTTTGATTTGGTTTTCAGTTGCGCATAATTAGATTAACAATAAAATGTTCTTTAGGCAAGAAAATGGGGGCAGGGGGAGGTTAATGTTGAACATATCTCAACATTATCTCAAATGAACAGAAACACAATTTTGTGAAGAAATTATCAGCTGCCCCATCTCAGATACAAGCTCTGAAGGCAAATCATCTCCCCTGATATTCAGACTAAAATTACCCCTGACTTCATCAGGGCAGGACTAGACCTCATCACAGACTCCTTTAGTGAATTGTGGAGGAATCCAAAATTACCATGGAAAAAACTTCTCAGATTTCCTGTGCTTGACCTCGTAACTTCACTCCAACCAAGGCTTCTGTCAACCATTTGACCCTGGTTCACAAAAGTTTTTCACTTAATACCTTTGCTTGAGCTGCTTCAAGAGTTGATGTGGGCTTGCTTAAAGCTCAGGTTTCCCATTACTGTGCTCTCTTCGGAAAGATGAGCTAAATTTTATAACATTATCATGAATGGATCCACCTCAGCAACTGCGCTGTGTACTACATGGCTGTCTCACAACACACAAAGAAAACGTCCCGCACTGGTAGGTTTGATCACCAGGGTACATTATATTACCACAAAATGTGTATCCTTCTGCAAAGCTGGGTTTAGATCTAACATGGTTACACAACATTTAGTCGGCTTAAAGTAGAAGAAAAATAAGTTCCTGCCTGCCTGCAGAAAACACTTTGGATTCACCCTAAGGAATATATAATAAAAACCAGATAGAAATTTGATTATGAACCAAAGTATTCAAGATTATTTAACACATATATTCTCCCTGATGTCATTTACATCTGCTTTCATTAGTTAAATACCATATAAATTTATTAATAAAAGCTTTTATTTGACGTTGCTTACATTTGTGGACCCTAACCTCAAACCCTCAGTATCAAGCCTGATTTTCAGAGGCACCAAACACTCACATTGTCCATTAGTTTCAATTTTGCCAAGGCCTACCATGGATAGAGAGAACTTTGAGAGTGAAAAAAACTTCAGACGGATAGGGAACAGTTGTCACTCAGCACTCCCAAGATCTGATTCATGGTTCCTATCAGCTGCCCTAGAGTTCCTCCAACAACACAAAGTACATCAGACAGAAACAAAAAAAGTAGTAGCAGGGCTCAGTGAAATAATGCTGTCAAGATCCCTCTCCTAAAGTGGAGATGGCAATCGGTCCACTCCAATATTTACTGTGTTATCTGCCCATCACAACAAACAGTAATTAGATTACCAAGGGTCAGGTTTTTTCCTAGAGAGGTCACACAAGCATATAAGGAGCTGTCTTGACAAGTCCATCTCAGCATTTTCCTTTCAGATTAAGAGCATTCTCCACTGTATCTTTACACCATCTATTACACCATCTCTACACCATCTATAATTACAATACAGTCATTACACAACATACAAATCAGGGAACACAAAACAGGGCTGTAAATTATGAAAATGAAGGCATAAAATATCAACAGTCTTACACACTCAATTCAGTGCATAAAGGAGGAAGTGTAAATCTATTTTTCAACCCAAAAGTGTAACGGCAAACTTCTCTGAGGATCCAACAACCTTACCAGCCACCTCTTGTTTGTCTGAGCTTTCCCTACACCTACACTGTTTCTCAAGATTAAAAAGGATTAAGGAACTCTTTCCATAAAGGTTTTCACCAGCTTACACGTCAGAAGGCCTCCAAAATCATATCATAAGCTGCAAATGGTGATGCTCCTAGTACTGTACTTTTGGGAGGCAAGCCTGCCTGAGATAAATATTGCTTGCAATACAAGCTGTTTCTATTCTTATCAAGGAAAAATTTTGTATCCTGAGGATTCCCCCATAAATTAGCCAAGCCCCACTGCTACACCCACTGCTTCCCTACAGCAACACAAAGAATATGGTAACACTCATTAGAGCACACCACCAGGGAAAAGTCTAATTGCTGGATTTACATTTTGTAGGCAACGTGTATTTATACTAATAATTCTATTTTGTGCTGCTTTACTAGTCAGAGAAGAAAAGAGCATATTGTATTAAGCTCCAGCCCCCAAGCACTGAAACAACACTAACAGATCTAGAGAGACGGGCTTTCATATAATTGGCATCTACCCATAGTATGCAGTTGATGATGAAGCATATTTCCAGCAGTTCACTAGAAGGGCATGTGATTCCCTGAGGATCTTCAACCTTTAATATTCGTCTATCTTTGGGAGCACCTACTCATCTCATCATTACAGCAGTGCTAGTCACTTCACTGATTGAAGTGGGACTGGAAAAATCAGCACTTTAACCTTGCCCATTTGGATCTTAAGCATTATTGCCCTCAGTGGTCACCTCCAGGCTCCCAGAGATTCCACAGGAAAAGAAAAAAGTCCTATCCACTGTTTATTGAAAAAATAACTTTAAGAATGAATAAGAAGCTGCGAAATTAGCCATCCACCCAGAAAGACTACCAGAACCTGAGACACTGAAATATTTCTTATAAAGCAATATATATATATTCATTTTATGAACAAAAGCCCTCCAAATACAGAGGACATTAAGAAAAATTCCTTTTTCACAGTATTCCAGTATTTATGCTTCCAGCTCCAGATGAAGTGAGGAAGTGCTAAGCTGTTGGCAAACTTGACTGTTTTTTCCTGTAATGAGTTTGTCATAACATTTTGCAACCTGCAAAAGTGCTCAGATTTGATTCAAGATTTCCGCAGGCTCTTTTTTTTATCTCAATAAATTCACCTAGTCTTAATATTTTCTTTTCCTTTAATGCTATAAAAGTGGGAGTTCTAGACCCATCAAACTGATGACGGATAAGACAAAACTTAGAGCCAGTATGAATTTTTCTAAAGATCAAAGTTGTCAGAGGCAGGGGTTTGGCTTGGGACTGTCTTGACAACTGCTAATAAAAAAAAAGTTAAAAGCAAACAAAGAAAGAAATACTTGTCTTACTCATAATAGCTTCACATAAACTTAAATATACATAAAACATAATTAAAGGCTTCTTCTAAAAGGAGCTGGGAGCCATGGTGTTATGTGTCCCTCCATACTTTTTTAATCTGATTGAGCAATCTCAGAAAAGGTACTTTACACATCTTTCCAAAACATGGTCGCTTCACATTATCTCACACAGCTATTTTACTAGAGCAGTGAACATCCTGCTTCTGGCCTCTTTCTCTGGAAACATGTTCCCACAAATTAACACTGTGCTATTAATACTTTTCGAATTGATGCTTTCCTCACCTTCATTTTACGTAGCTTTGCCAAACATAAAGCCTCTCTTTCCATTGTTCTAATCACAAATTGACCCATTCCTGTTTCAAACCTGCCCAGGTTCCCACAGATTGTGGTACTGACACAGCACTGGAAGAGGGGCAGTCCAGTCTGTTGAAAACTGGTTGGACCTCTCATGAGTGGGACATCAGCCTTACCTACTATTCCAACTCACCCTGAGCTGCTCAGCCACAAGCCTTCTGAAAGCAGCCTTTTTTTCCTGAAAAAATGGGCATAGTTGCGGATTCCATGTTGAGCCGTGGATATGCAATAACACGACTGCCAGGGAAATAGGTATGTGCACCAGAGGGGTTCAGAAAACAAAGGTACATGAATTACAGACAGCATTGGAGGAAAAAAAGCTGCTGCTGAGCAAATGCTGTTTGCTGTCAGACGCTGCATGACCTTTTCACTAGGTACAAGATGGGAAGACTGTGGAGCACGTACTGATTAGGTGTATGGCTCCAAAAATACCCTTTGGAAAAAGAAAATCATTCATTATGGTGTAATAGGAAATATGCTGGAACATAAGAAAGCCAAGAATAACTCATTTTCTAGAAGTCCTTATCTTTCCTTTTTTATTCTTGATTTAAATACTATTTAAAGCAGTCACTTTAGTATAGAGAAAAGAAAGGGCAAGCAAAAAAGTTCGATCTTTTTTCCAGCTTCTGCTGGAGCGGTGGCTGCTAACAGCATCCCCCCCTTCCATCTTCCTGTGCCATATAGAGCACACATGGCCATCAGAGCCAATGAAGCACCATAACACAAGACCAGCAGTCAAAGCAGACACCATGGATATTTTTGCTGATACTGTTTGGAATGGAAGTTTTACCCTCTCATTTGATTTTGGGACAGACAATCCTATGCAGGTTTAATTATTTCCTCATTTGTAAAATGAGTAAAATGAGTAAAATGTTTCCCAGAGAGTCTCCGATGTTAGACACCCAGTATCTAATGGGGATTACTATTTGGTGATTTAAAGGAGGAAAATATCAGTAGTTCATTGTAGGCTGCTGTACACAGTGGGACAAGACTAGTGAAATCATTACTGAAACCTCCTGAAACGTGCATAAAGCCAGAACACAACCACTAGCCCACATCCACCCTTAATCCAACCCTTCCAGTCCTGCACACCAAGCCCAAGGCAATGGTCATTTGCAGGGCAGTGGCATGACCTCACTCCTAGGAAGTCCTAGGAACATACAGACTGCTATGCTGGATTAAATCCTTCCTAATTGAGTGTATGACTCCTAACAGTGCCCCACATCGAAGGAGGTCTCATTCCACAGTCACTGGGTCATACCGTGGCCCCTGCCCAAGACATGATCCTAGAAAAAGACCCATGGCTGGGATGTAACATACTCCCTGAAGTGTTTTTGTGATGTGAAGAGCACCTCTTATGCATTAAGACAACAGTAGGTTGAGAGGTCTGCCCAAGTCCTGGGCTTGCTCTTGATGTCAGGCTTCAGGAATGGGACAGACCTGATGTAGTCAGTGGCTGATACACGTCTTCAAGGAGTGACTGCTCTTATCCAAGCATGTGCAGTTGCAAATCCTTGGCCTGTTGTCCTGGTTGGCTACTGACTTCATGAGCAAGGCAGCCTATTGCTCTCAGCATTAGCTGATACCAGAAAGTCCCAACTGGGCCACACACCGTTTTCCTTATTTCAAAATTTAAGTGAATTATTTTTGTTAACCAGAAGAAATTTCATCAGAGCAGAGGAAATGAAAACTTATCTCCTTTCCAAAAGTTTCTTGACCCTCATTGCTTATTCTGTTAAAAATAATTAAGACCGGGTGCTCATCAGTGAAAAGACCTCATTCGGTTTTGTCCATAAGGAGCTCTGAATAGCTAGTCAGTATAAATACTGCATAAAAAATAAATGTAACAAAGGGAGGGTTTTTTCCTTCATTTGTTATTTTTGGGGAGAAAAACCACCATCTGTGTTCCAAATGTGTTGCTTTTCAATGATCCACAAGCTGTTTCTATGGTTTTGAATTATTTGACTTTGCTCTTCTTTCGAATGGCTGCCTTTGACATATTAAAATACAGTGCCTTGTCCTGCTGAGCACTCTGTTATTTGTCTGGCTGCTCCACTAGATAAGCATTGGAGAGGTCTGGAAACGATAACCTACACAAGAGGGCAGTTTAGTTTTCGCTGCAATAGCGCAGGAAGGAAGAAAGTAAGGAAAAGTCCACAATGCTTTGGTGAAGATTTTACCTGAAAAGCAATTTTTCCTATTTTTCCTATTTTCAGTGACAGGGAAATTGTTTTAGTTTCTATCTGCAGCCATCATGAATACAGTTTCTCACCCTTCCTGATCTAGCTCTAAAATGCCTAGAAATTAGGCATTTAAGTGCTTAAAATGGGGGGGGGAATATTAAAAAATGTATAAAAACATCTTATTGCATGTATAAAAAAAAAATCTACCATATACATTGCTTGCACAGAAAGCATTTTATTTTGATTGAGAACAGATTGTTCACTCCTACCCCCAATTTGAGATTGGGCAGATCGCACTGTGTGCCCGTTTTCACAATATAATGATCTTTATATACACACAGATGTACGTACAAAGACACACACATGGCATTTTTGTAAATTTAGCACTTTTAATTGTTTTGATGTTAAGATCTAAGCTTACTACTTAGCCCAGCATACACTTATTATTAAGAACGTTGTGGATTCAGCAGTTATTTATTAAAAGTATAGATGCAAATGAAAAAATATTTATAAAAATATCTGCAAACACTACACATCGTTCTCTTTGTCTTCAGGAGCACAGCCACATGCCAGGTCTTTTGTATACTAAATGACCAAACACACGCTTAAATCAAATAGCAGTTCCATTCAGCCTATGCTTTCCACAAGTTGTTAGACATGCTATGCTGAAAGGAGCGACTTCGTGCACACTCAGCTTTTTCAAAGAAACATCTGTGATTTAATGACCAGATCTAAGCCATACAGAAGCCTGGACTCTGGGAAACTTGCAGCCTGAGTGCCATCCACCCAGGAAGCTCCTGCTATAAAGGAGTCTATAAAGATGCCATTCACGCAGTCAGTCACCGGGTCCCTGGCGCATAACAAACCTGAAAAACTTTTACAGACATCTGTCCTAGAGAAACTCCAACCCTTCCAAGTACGGGAGTCAACGACACTGCTGAAAACACAAAGAAACGTTTCCTCTGAGACAGGCATCTCTTAATGAGAGCAAACATTCCTCTCTCTGAAGAAGGCAGCAGGAGACGGATGTGTGCGAGGACCAAGCTCTGTCTGTCTATTGTCCTTCCATGGTTCCCATTACCGCAGCGGTTCACAGCCTCACAGCTTAAATGCATTTCTACCCAAGATGTCCCCACGAGGGGCAGAAGTGCTATCATCTTTTTGGGACAATAATTCTCTCCACAACAGGAAACCCGGCATAAAAATCACCAGAGCCTTTCAGGTCAGATGAGGAAAATATAGATGAGGCTTGTGATTTTCAAAGGTCTGCTTTTAAGTTTCTCAAACTTAATACCTCAAACTTACATTGAATATTTGTCAATGTTTTAGGACACTCAAATTTAATTCCAGAAACATAAGCACAAATTAGATCCCGTACAGATTCTTAAGTGTTAAAAGACATGCCAAAAATGTTTTATTCCTCTCCCCACACCACACTGCCTTCTTCCAAAGCCCTTCTTCCTGCCCCGAGTTATTATCTTTCTTACCCACACAGACTGAAAGGGCTCAAATTCACTTAAGACAGCAGCACAGAAAACATTAAGAGTTTTACAGGATCTTATCAAAATTAGCTGAACCAGCTGAATATGTAAAAATGAGTTGGAAATCTCACCAAAGCAGGCGTACGTCCTTCTGCCCTTTGTGGTACATCAGGATATTCCTACATTATTTTAGCTCAAGAACAGAAATAAGAGAATTTGTGCTTCGTGTCCTGCAGAGATGTGAACACATGCCTGGCTTAGTGATCCTCAGGGGAGCAGGGGTATCCCAATTGATCCCTCTTTTAGGGATCCCTCTCCGGACACACCTCTTCTCCTACAGACTGTACTGAGACATCAGCACACAAACCTTTTTTTCTCCAGTCGCAGTACCATCTATGTCCTGCCCCTAAGCTGCTCTCTCAGTTGTGCCAGCCCAGCTTCCTACAAGGTAACACCGAGAACTGCATCAGGAACCGACCCGTCTGAAATATAGCCTCTTCTTTCATCGCTTTTCCTTTTATTTTTCACAAAGTTATCTTGCGATTGAATCGGTGCCCTGATGCATTTGACTGCACAGCCACACAAAAGCTGTGCTGGCACAGAAGAGCAGAGAGGCACTGGGCAGAGACCGCTAAAACCAGCTTACACAGCACTGTTGTCTAATATTTAACCACGGTTGTAAGCTCTGAACGCTGGTCCTCTGAGCTGCAACCAAACGAGACACGGGAAGCAAAGCAAACAGTGCAACCTCCTGCACCTGAGTCCAGGGCTTCCATCATCACTCACCAAAACCAGTTGGAAATATTTCATGGGTTTCATGGTCCACGTTCCTCATTCCATCTTTACAAGCTTGAAATGCTGATAAAAAGCGTCAACAACAAAAAAGAACCTTGCAGAGAACTTTGACTATCTCTACCTGAACTGCTGCCTAAGCCTGAAAGATTATCAAAGCAGAGAGATATGTCTCAAAAACAGGTTTAAGCCACTGAAGCCAGTTGCAGAGCTTTCACCAGTCTGTGTACATTTATACAAATATTTATTTCCAAATATATACAAGCAGATATACATTTGCCTCAAGTTACAGAGATGGGAATCCTACCATCTCGGATTTGTAGTTCATAGAAACGTGACTCCAGAAGAATGTGTTCTAACCCGGTGCTTCAGCAGTCTCCTAAATGTAAGTCCCAAGAAGAATTAAGTACTTTCATGACCTGATTTTCAAGGTTTAAATCCTTCAGAAAAAAGGCATGAAATATCATTTTTTTAACTTAACTTTTGCAGTGTTGCAAAAGACTTACCACAGTGAGTATTGTGTTATAATGATAAATACTATTTCCATTGTTCTTTTATATGCAGTGCCAAATCATCTTGGCTCTTGGCCTGTGCTTTGCACAAGGATTATAGCAGCAAATTAATTTGCCTCAAATACTGAAATAACACCACGGACCCCTTCGAGCTCACCATAATCATAGTATATCAAAAAAACACACAACTGGGCTGCTATGCAAAAATGTAGTTTTCCATTCCCAACAACAAAATAACAAAGTAAAAATTATCTTTGCAAATGGGACTGATTCTGTGTTTCAGAAAGGCTCTGTCCAGGGCAGGTGGCTATTTCTCTCCTGAGATCTCTGGAAGTCTCTTTAACTTTAGTATCTTTTCATCCCTTCTCCATAGAAGGAAGCCTAAAATACTGGAACGATGCTATTTCCTGTCTACAGTCTTATGCATCACCCATTTTTTCCTCAGCTAATCTGTGCTGCCTTTATGGCCCTTACATGCTACTGGAAAACAATGAAAAAATCAGTATTGGTCTCTGTGGTGAAATAAGATATATTGTTTGAAAGGTCATGGAAGTAAAGACGATGGTTTCTAGCAGATTACATATTAAAGGCAATTTTAGGACTGGATGGGAGAGCTGACAAGGACAGGCCGGTGCTTCGGAGCTGTCTTTCCCTAGAAATATAGGGAGACACTGAACAGATAGGGAGACACTGAGTGAAAACTTCAGTGATGATCAGGAACAAGCAGTTTTTCTGCTGGTGAATAAGCAGAAAGCGAGGTTTGCCAGATCGTTCTGCTTTGGACCCCTCTGTGCAGCCATAAATGACAGCATCCACTTCTTTCTCTGAGAGATCTGGCGTCGCTGCCAAGTTAGGCACCCAGGGTCAAACAGACACCGGTCTCAGGGACACACCTTAGGTCATAAAATCTACCCCCACTTTCAGCTCGTTGCTAATTCTTCAACAATCCCTTGGCAGCAAACCACAGTTGATCTCTTTCCCACTAAGTCCTACTTTTATTGGATGATCTCTGCAGGCAGCAAATCCCTTTTATGAAATCAAAAGGAGTTTAATGGTGAATGATAGTTCAAGAGCTAATAGTGCCACCCTGGATCTTCTTTCTCTCTGATCAGGAAAGGAAAATCCAGAGTTCAGTGAATCCCTAAGACGTTACAGTACTAATTTTACCGCAACAGCTGTACCTGGGTTTTAAGAGCAGGCAGATGTCTTTGTCTTTCAGTAGCCTTCAGTGATGAGGCATCACTTGTGTTGCCACAATAAAATAAAATAAAATAAAAAATAAAAGAATGAAAAAAGAGTGATTGGTACAGGAAACCTAAGTGTTATTCTTTTCACTGTCATTTGCAAAAGGAAAAAGAACTTTTCTTTCCTTTAACTAAATGGCAAAGTGAAGCCCTTGATTTCAGTGCTGCTGCTCCCTGAACTGGGATTCTGCTGTCTGCAACAACAGGAGAGGTAGTTTGAGGGAGGGGGTTCCTGTTTAAACATAAAATTCCTTCAAGAATTAGCAGAAACGACAAGCAAAGTTTAGCAGAAATAAAAGTCCTGTGTTTCTTCGCTGTAATTTGGGAACGCTCCTTTCATCAGATTTCTGTCTTGTTAGTTGAAGCATTATTTTTCATTGTAACAAATGTTTCAGAAATCAATTTGGTCTCCAGAATGGACCCTCAATCACCAAAAACCAAATGCAAAGAGTGTTTCCCCAAAATGCAGAGAGTTTATTTCCTTAACCTGCGCGGTTTAACAGGGAAGAATTTGACTAGGATAACAAACTGTTTCCACTCTCTTTAGTTGGGCAGGAGCCAATCCCTTTCAGCAAATGTCAAGGTGCGAAAGCCCAGGATTTCACCCTAAAAAACACAAATCGCACTGGGCCTTCAAAAACCAGCTATGCTTCGTGCTGCCTTGCTATCCAAATCTCACCTCCTATCGCTCCTCACTCCCTGTTACACCTGACACCACCAGGTAGGAGAGGATGGGAGGCAAGAAAACTTTAACACTCCCTTTGGCTCCATCCCCTCACTACAGCACAACTGTCTGGGATTTCTCAACATTTGACCACCTCCACCCAGGACCTCTTTCAGGCAGCTGCAGGTACCCATAGAAAAAGCCTTCACCTCCTACAGCAGCCACCAGCCACTCTTCCTGGCACAAACGTGTAACACAAGCAAGACCAGCACAATTTGCCAGTAACAGCCCCACCAAGTCATCCAAACTTATTTTTGCTTTAGCCTTTCCTTCCCTCAAAAGTCAGATGCCAACACGACTGCCTGAGTTTGGAGTTTGTCAAAGCAGCCTGTCTTACAGACCAGCCCCCCCAGACAGCTATTGAACGCTAGTTTCTCAGGCTGTAGAAAAAGCAATATATATACCAGAAACCTGTTAAGCCATAACAGTAAAAAATAGTGATGTGTAAAAAGGATCCAAAGAATATTTTACTGTTTAACTCATCTTGTCATAAAATTGCAATAGGACCCAACTCATAAAATATAAATATCCTAGATTCCATATGCACTCAAGATAATTTAAAAAGCCCTTCTACGCAGGATATCCATTTTCAGCACAGGAGAGCATTTTTGTTTAAAGCAGCTAAGGCAGGGAGTCAAGATGGGAACTGTATGAAAGAATGCCAACCCTGCAAAGAGAAGGCTCTTAGTAGTCCTTCCTGCCTAGGATTGATGGTGACATAGAGTAAATAACAGCTATTGCATGTTCAAAGCTTCTGGGTCAAACTCTCAGCCAACATAAATCACCGATGTTTTTTCTCTGTCCCTCTGATTTTACGAGGGAAGGTCTTTTCACTCCATACTCTACGAACTGCGGTGATCACATCATCCCAGAGGGAGCTGGTCAGAGAACTGTGTGTTACACAGATTATGCAACTCTAGCAAAAATGAAATACTAAAATTTTACTTTGAAAGCAGGACGGAAAAAGATTGCAACCCAGGTAAAAATCAAGACACAATGTACTGGAAAACACATTTAAGGCTTTTATGTCATTGCCTATGGAAGGGTGCATTATATATTATTTACATTTTAAAAATTGTGCATATTTATATATACTGAAAATGAAATGAAATATCATCCCTGTGAAAGGAAAGTTATCTATCTGTCCAAATTAGAGAGGCATCTTTTTGCCCCTGAATGTTCTTCCATAGAAAAGGTTGATTAATTTTGTTTTTCAGTCTTCACTACAATTAACTACAAAAGCAGGTTTCACCATTTTGAAGTCCACTACAAAGGGAGTTCCCATTTTGCAGTTATCTTTGGTCATGACATTTCCTTTAACTACAGAAAGGGAATTCAATATTTAGGAGTATGATTTCTAATTGCAAGGTCCATCAGCCAACAAGAATCTTCTAATTGTTTGTACTGGATGCACAACATAACAGAGTCTCAAACTACCCTCAAGGAACCGCAGGAATCACTATCTAAATATACAAGAATAAACAACTTTCATCATCTTTATTTGAAAAAAAAAATATAGGCTTTATAGCTTCTTCTCTCTCTTCTATCCTTTCATCTATCCCACATTCTCTTTTTTGCTCTCAAATTCAACATCTTTCTTAGCTTTTTTTCTCTCTCCAGTTCTACTTTGGTAACATCATAAATCACACCATCCCCCCAGGAGCTTTGACTTTTCTGACCATATATTTGCTGACTATTCCTGCATCTCTCCTTCCTCATAGGATTGCTCCTCAGAGTGTAATTTCTTTCTCCAAAAGGAGATTAATGTTTTCAAAAAACCTGTTTCAACCCCAGGAGTGAAAGGGAACTAGTGCTGGGAGAGATATTTGGGAAGAACTGTCACTGCTTCTAAACTGAGAAACTCTAAAACTATGCAGGAAGAAAAAGAACACAGCTTCAAGGAGTAAAAGTGGCAACTATTATGAGTTCAGGATAAGATACAGAGGGCTACTGGAAATATCTTAAACCTTAACTTAGTGTGAGATGGCAGAAACTGTCCCTAAAGGAGGAACTTGCATGGATTAATTTTCAACAATGACAACTGAAGATTTGACAATTCCCAAGGCATCAGTGAAACTTTTGTGACCACATCCATGTCCATCCAAAAGTCCCACTATTCCATAATTCTTGATGCCTCCTATTTGTTTCAGGTGTAGATGGAACAGTGTGTCTTCTGGATGAAGAGGGACATGGTCATATCTTGAGGTGTCATACTTAAAAAGCAAAGGAGCCCTCATCGGTTACAACAACTACCTAATCATCACAACGTATATTATCAACTCCAGCCCATTCCTGGACTCCTATACAATATATTGTTCACATCCATGAAGTGAGGTGGGTCCTACTATGAGGAGCTCACAGCCAGCAGGCAGAGAAAAGCAGAAAATACAGATGTATTCTGCCATTCTGCCCATGAGAAGTGAGGTACACAGATATTAAAAGTGGGATTTTCAAAGGAGTCCACATGAACTCCTCCCTTCACTAGCTGCCTTTGAAAATCAAAGACTAAATGCCTTGCTCAGTTACACAAGAATTATACAGCAAGGTCAGATATTAAACTCCAGCTTTAGTGAATTCTTGCTCTCCTTGGGAAGGAGTTAAGTCTGCAGCAGTCTCCTCTGTAAACAGCCTTCCCAGTTTGTCTGCTCAACTCTCACGGGATTTTTCCTTAGAAAAGTCACCCTGTTTGTCTTTTTCTGGCATGACAGTCAACTGCCCAGATCACAGCTTAAATAAGTTCCAAAAGATTTTAGGTATTTTTCAAGGCTTCTGCAGATGTGTATCTTTGTTCTCTATGTCAGCAATAAGTGTATGCTGAACAGAGAGCTTTAAAACCACTTTACTGCCATGCATAGGTCTCAGGATAATTTTCCAAATCCTTCTGGAATGCTCCCACCCATGTTACCCAGCCCCAGGCCCTGTGAGTTGAGCCCAGTCTGCCTGAAATCTCTTCCCCTGGTATTGAGGTAACCTTGCCATCCTGCTTGCTTCACCACTTTCTTTGAAAGCCCATAACAAACACATCATAACAGTTTTATATCTTCTACTTAACCTTTGGAGCTGTTTAACCTTCTCTGAGATGAAGACTCACTGATTTATACTCTAATGCCTTCCAGTCTAAACTAACGTAATTCTTTCTAAAATGCCCAAGTTTAAATTATGGATCGCAGAGTCCAGAATGCTGCTGCAAAGCTTCTCACTGAGCTTGACTAAAGCTCACTGAACACTTTTTCTGTGTTGCCCTCCTTAAATTGCCTTCATTTGTGTGTCCATTTTTACATTCTGTTTCTGATATTTAAAACACCTCAGGAAACTTTCAGTTTCCTGACAAACTTGATCTGCAGGACAAGAAAGCCTCTGGACTTGCCCTGTTCTCTCAAATGCTTTGTCTTGCCTTTTTCAAGCCACCACTGAAATAAATTTCAAGGTAAATGAGTAGAGTCACACCTGACTACTTTTTTTTAAGTCAGATCCTGTGTTCATGGAAGCAATGGTCTTGACAAATGGGCAAGCTAGCATCCTGGCTTAGAAACACTACTAAAAACACCAGGAAAAGAAAACAGACATTCCTCAGATCAATACCTCTCCTAGGACCTACCATGGTGTAAAAAAGTACAATCCTCATTAAGGTTATGATGGTAATATATGGTCCTCTGATTTCTAGACTACAGCTATCATTGCAGACGTTATCAAAATCCATTGGCAGTGGACATTTTCACAGGAACTGAGGCCGATAGATCAATTTAGAGAAGCCACAAAAGAGTCACCAGCCAGTGGTAATAGCTTTCAAACTCTCCCCACCTTAGATTCAAAGAGAATGCCCAGATGTAAAAGTCTTCTTACACTGCAAATTTATCACCGGGCACTATCCAGTTTCCCATGATAGCTTGCACTCAAACCTCCATTTCATTGCCATTTTAAAACATCTTTTGATCCACTACAAAAAGTCTGTGAAGTACCTGTCAAAGGAAGTTGCATCATACAGATGCCTGAGATTTGAGATTAGATGATTTCAGATAAAGTTAGTCAGAAAGGCATCTGGAACTTTTCGCAATTTAAAGAAAGCCCTATTGAAAGGTTCAGCTGTATTACTTACTTAAAATCATTGAAGGTGTCCAATTCTATGTCAAATTGAATGAAACACAGTCATATAACCTCACAGAGGAGGCTGTAAAAAAAAAGATTCTTGCTCCAGCTATCAACTGATGAGCTAATATCCATGGCCCATTTCTGCAGTGTGCTCCAGGTAAGTAGCCAACCTCTTTGACCTCAATAGGCACAGCAGGCTGCACACACAGAGTTGATTGCAGAACCAGGGACCACTGTATGACACCACATCAGAAAAAAAAAAAAAAAAAAGAAGCATCCTGTCAAGCAGAAAGATTTAAAAAAAATAATCAAAAAATAAGGAAATTAAAATTTACCAGACAAAATCATTATTGTCCTCTTAGCAGAAGCTTTACCTATCAAAACTTCAATGGAGGAAGGAAAAATAAAAGAGATGAGTTAGACCCATCCCTGTAGAATTAATTAGTTGCAGATAGTTTTCCTCCTATAAAAAATTCAAATAAATTGGTTCTGTTAGCCCATATACAGACCCCGGATGTAATTAGTGTGATAATCAATATATCAGTAGGAAACAGCTACTTAAGTGTACCCAGTGCAGTTGTAGATTTAGGACAAGTGAAAGGGGCGTATTCAACAACAGCAGGGAAGAGTATAAATGCAAATGAAGCTCATAAAAAAGAATGAGTGGTTCTGGCTGTGCAAGCTGCTCAAAATTCATCTAGGTTTTTGGTTTTGGTTGTTTTTTTTGAAACAAAGAATAGACTGCCCGTACTTGGCTAACAAATGTCAATATGTACCATAGACCTTTGTTTGTTTTCCCACTTACTTGAAGACCTGTTAAAAAGTGCTGCTAGCTTTCTTCTCTCCACTAATGCACAATAAAAAAAAAAAAATTCCAATAAAATGTGCACCTGTCACACTCATATTTTAGTGTTAAAAATACTCCCTGTTGTGTACAGTGTACCAGCTGTGCGAGCAGCTCCAGTGCACGACTGACATCCTCACAGGCACCCACGACTGAAGGTAGCTTGCCGCAGATTTGGCTCTGACATTCTCTCCTCACAGTGGAATTTCAAAAAAAAATAATAAAATGCAAGCCAAACACGGGCACGGTGAAAAGTCTCTGAAGGAACGATGTTTCAGAGCCGTGTTTTCTTTTTTCCTCTCATTTAAATATTTCAGTATTTCAATATAAATGAGAAAGTTGGGATTTCTTCTAGAAAACTAGAAACAAATTTCCAAAATAACCCTACTTAACAGTTGTACTACTGCTTTCCCTCAGGGGAAAGGCATAAATCAAGAACACCTCACAAATGAAATGGAGGTGCAGACTTTATAGAGTTTCAGTCCTGGCTGTTTTTCTTCAGCGAGTGAATAGTGGGGCACCGTTTGGCACTGCAAGCTTCACCCCTCTATCCTCTAAATACAGGAATAGTACAAATACAGTGAATTGAGAACAGCATTATGTGTTCTTTATTATTCTTTAGGCCATGATACTACTTTGAGGACAGAGGCATAGTAGAGATTCATTTTCATTGCCCCCCTTGTAACTCATGATTCTCTGAGCTACATATAAAGAAAAAAAAAAGGGGGGAAAGCTATGACCAAATCAAGGAATAACCGATTTGGATTGGATTATCCATTTCACTGCAGGGAAGCACAAAGACCCACATTTTATTTAACTCACTGGCATTAAATAGTTTCTACAGACTTGATCCTTAGTCAGATGTAGAGGGATCTTAAACAAAATACCCATCTCAGTGCTCTATCAACCACAGACCTTCAGCAGGAATGTGCTTGACACAAACATGCAGATAGCAATAGAAATCATTAATACATTAATTGTTCAATCTCATTCTCTAGAACTCCAGTAGTTTCTTGGCTTTCAATATCCCACAATTCTTCATCTAGAAATTAAGTTCTGTATTTCTTCTACGAGGAATATTTTTAACTCCATGTTTTTGTCATCATCTCTTGGATGATGGATCTAATATCACTTCAGTTTCAATCCCACCTTGGTAGGATTTTCAACATTCATCTTTCACTGTAGTCACTATCACTAAGACATAATTTGAAGTGAACAATTTGGTGTCAGAACCCAGGGAACAGGGACATGTACAAGAACACCTTCACAGCTTCACAAATCAGGGTCTGCCTTAACCAAACTGTGAGCAGTCTGCCTTAACAACAAACTCTACAAATAAAATCAAATTAATACATCTAAGGTACCAGATTCCCCCAACCATTCTGTCATAATGAAATGAGGACCAGAGGCTAGCTCAAGTCATCTGCAACCAAAGACCTGGTTGCAAGATTCTCAAGGCACTTAACCCCAAATTGCCTCACACACCCTCTCTTTTGATCGATGCATTATTCGTAGCAAGACAGATGTGAAGATCAGAGATGCAAAGCAGAGCTCCTGTTGTTTAGGGCATTCTACCTATGAATTTCCATATTTTCTAAAGTTTAGGAAAGGTATTCCCTAAGAATCCAGGATTTTTAATACCCAGCTTTTTCAAAGAGAATGCATAAGTTAGTTTAAATATTCTTTACCCCGCAGTTACTGATAAAGCTTTATCACCTCACGCGAAGCTGAATTATGTTTTTGCCTGAAAATATATACATCCACTAGAAAGAAGCAGACGGCGAGTATTCATATATTTCAAACCAGAGGATTTAACCTCTGAAAAGAGATATCAAAGTGGCACTGAAGCATGGACCTGTATTCAACACTCTCACATTTGGTTCACAAATACCCAATTAGGTTTCTGTCTGAACCACAGTACCTCAAATTTATAATTACTCATCTGTCAAAGTTACGAGAGCAACAGAGCACCATATTATTTTGAACAGTGACAAAAAAAAAAAGATGTTCAAGTCTTACGAGAGAATTTCTTAGCTCTGAGCAGCAATATAAGTTTCTTCTTCAGTGAAGAGTTAATAAAGACCAATAAAAGATCTCCATAGCTAACTCGGCAGTGCGCTTTAGCTCTACCTTGACTTCAGCAAGGCCTTTGACACTGTCTCCCATAACATCCTCATTGGGAAACTGAGGAAATTTGGGCTA
>JAOTQQ010000041.1:12502270-12575868 GCA_026546715.1 Gallinago undulata | reverse complement strand
GGAGTTGGACTAGATGATCTCTATGGTCCCTTCCAACTCCAAAAATTCAGTGAAATTCAGTGAAATTCAGTGAAAATAAAGACAGAAAGAATACCCAATATTTAGTGTAAACTCAAAAGGGATTTCTGCAAATGATAATTAATTTTGTAAAAAGTAAATGGTTAGGAATCCACCCACATTTCTTATCCAGTTCTGATATTAAGATCAATTCTTTAACAGCTCAAATATATTTTGAATAATACTTTTTTCCCCTCTATTAATTGCAAGGGGCTAAAGACTTCTCTTTGTTTCTTTGGGAATGTGAAAGCCTGTAGTAAATTTTAACAACATTAATTAACACCTTCATGTAAAAGAACAAACGTTTATAACTGCTAAGGATGCAGAAACCCTACCAAACTAAACTAAAACTCTGTTGTCCTAATTGGGGATATAATTGGAATGAGTCCCATAGGAATTTTGCTGCTCCTTCTACATAAAACCCTATTACTGGCTGATCCCAGAACAAAGATACTTTCCTAGAGATTCCCATAACCCTAATCCATACAGTTCCGTCCCTCGTGGGTACACAGGTGCTCATAAAAAGGGAAGGTCCCCATCTTTTTAAGGAAGCTTTAATTGATAAGACCCAGACAGACTGCAGACAAACACAGCAACATAGTAGGAAGATGACCTCTTTCCCACTTCTCCAGTGGGAAAAAGACAGAGGTTATTTGGCTCAAAGAGTAGCTGTAAGGTTAATTTCAGAAAATGGGATTTGTCTGAAGGCTGAAATGATACTCTCTCGGTATCAGCAGCCCCATACTGCTATAATTTGAGACCATATTCTACCCTCTATGTATTCTCTTAAAAAAAAATCCATTGTAGATGAGGCTAGTTGCCAGGTTTTATTCCCTGATGCTATCTGCCTGTACTATTTCCAGCAATTCTAGAAATGCAGCCGCCTTCTTCCTCCAGCATTAGTGAAGTTTATCACAGCACTCAGTTTTACACCGCACTTACAAGGGACCGATCCCATTGAAACAGAGGCACAGCAAAGAGAGGGGAAAGTCTGCAATGGGAGAGAGAATCAGAATCAAAACCTTATTTGGTGTAAAAATTCAGAGAACCACCAAAATCAAATTCACTTTTTGGCAAAGCAAAATATCTCAGAACCTCCAAAAACCTCCCCGTAAAGAGACATAGAGTTTTAATGCTTCTTGTGCAATCACCTCTTAGCCCAGTCTAATATTTTATGCTTTGGCCGCCTTTAGCAGACAACTGGAAGAGACAATCATCACAGTTCTTGCTTTTTTTCTATTGCTTTCTATACACAGAAATGAAATGCACCCAAACTTATACTGGCTGGGACTCTCCCTCACCAGAAGGCTCAAATCCAGCTGCAGCCCAGCTTAAGATAATGCTGCAGCTTCATTTTGCAGATAGAAAAGCAAGTCTGAAAGAATGAGGTCTACCAAGGTGTTGGAGCAGCAGCACAGCTACACTGTAGTTCAGACTGCTGTATTTTTTTTAATTGGATTGGGAATATTCAGTCTTTAAAACACATTGGCAGTGGCAACAATCACTAAAAATAGGATGTAAGTGTTTCTCGTTAATACTCACAAAACTCCCCTGACCACACACATAGGCAGACAGACAAAAGGTGTCCTAATTAGTTTATTGTCTTACGACTCTCTCAAGCTATGAAACACAATTTGTTTTACAATACATCATTAAAAATGCACCCTCCAAGGATTTCAAATTGTTTGAATAATATCATTATCAGTGTTAACACTTCCTTTTATTGTTTTGACAGTCTTGATTCTGCTGCCATCTCCTTTGAGCATCCTCCAGCCAACAAAGGAATGAGCATTTCTCACCTGCTCTCCTTCACCAAATTAGGTGCATAATTTATAGAGGCATGACGTAAAATTTCAGGCACTGCTAAAATACTGAAATTATACTAAGACATTAGTAAAAAAGCTTAAACAATAAGGATAAAAAAGGAAAAACAGCAAAATTAATGGTTCAGGTGAGGTTGTTTCCATTCTGGCCTCTTACATAGCTCGTACAGGCTCACATTACACCCCCATTTTTGACACAGAGCATTTTCTATGGAAATAAGGCAAAGCAAGATAATTTAAAATTTCTCAGGCAGTCTGCTAGAACAGCTGTATGAAAGAATGACTCTGTGAATGAGCTTGCTAGGATACTTTGTGCCAAATCCTCCACCGGTATACTGCAGGTATTCCATTAGCACCTTTCTGCTGACATTGGTGAAATCACACCAGTGTATGCCCACAGACCAGTATCATTTTCTCATCAGTTTAGACTCTCCACTCCTTGGGCCACTCTTTACCTACTCTTAGGTTAAGTCATATGAGGAGTAACTTTGAAACAGGTACTGGGATATTGGCAAATCAAACATTCCCATTTTATTTTTCCTCCTGTGCATTTGGTTATTACATACTAAGCATCAACATGATGCACCACGTGATACCATTCATATCGGGTGCCCTGGCAGCATTTCTTTTTTCCTCTCCATATGCAGCTCTGCTTTACAAATCCAATCTAGGATGGGATCCTCAGACCAACAAAACTTCAAAGCAGTGGGAAAGCACAACCTGCACAGTGTGCAAGAGAAATAGGAAGTTCAGACAAATCTTCCACAGTTACACACAATGAGTTTAAGCTGCCTTTGAGCTCATCATTTTTCAGACTTGGATAGCAGCACAAAATCCACATGGTACCCCAGGAGGGTGTGTGATGTGAGGTTTCCAAGCTAACCAGCCACATAAAAAATGCAAAGAATCATCCAGGAAATGAGAACTAGCAGATTTACACTCATATGAAAGAGTTAGGGAAGTATCAGGCCCAGAGTCTTCAGCAGAGCTACGTACAGCCTCCTAACTCCCAGCCTTGTGCCTGATCTATGAGCACGGCCCTCCTCTCCAGTTTTTCACATAGTGGGCTCTGAAACAGTTACATCAAACAGAGATTAGTAACCCGGCACTAAATTACACTTGGAGGACTTATTGAACGGAGGATATTATCAAATATCACACTTGTCACAGATGAAAAACTACACATATGGATGAGTACTGTATAATCCATTCATTGTTTTATAGATGTGGAATTCTCTAGAGAAGAGCATGAAATCCATGTGACGTCCCCCAGTGTGGAATTGTACATTCAGGTGTCCGAGCTGGCTGGATGTGTACAATCACAGCTTGGCACTCAGCTCCCGGGGGACTGCACCTCTGAGGGGGCTCCTCTGCCTCGTTTATTCCAGCGAGGATGTGGAGCATCTTGCACTCATAAAACGGGTCACAGCAACACTTGTCTGGGGTGGAACTTCTACATGCTACTGACACGCCAGACATAAAGCTTCCACCTTGAGGGAAATCAAGTTCTTTCAGGCTATCAGAACAACAGACATGTCAGATCCTTGGATCCAGCCATGGCTTCCAGAGCTGATAAAGCCACACACAAGCTGCTCCCCTTTTCAAGGATAAACATATGCAGAACCAAGCCCTGAAGTACTTACATACAGGGAGGCTCTTGGCACGTTAGGTGGCCAGCCTTTCCCCCAGAGCACGCTCTGTTGAAAGGCTCCAGCTGGCAACTTGCTAACATTGGTGCTATAATTTGCTGGGTCTGAGGTTTGATTCCTTGCTTGTGCAAAACTGCTTCCACCACTGCTCTGCATCTCTTCAAAGGAAAACAAAGATCTGTAAATAAAAAAAAAATTAAAAATGGAGCTTTGGCCCTAAGCAGTGTCTTGCACTTTTGGCCAAGAAAGAAATACAAGAGCCAAGATATATCTCCTACTACTTTAGCTGGTATGTAGGCTATTATGCTGCTGTTTAGCCTTGTGTAAACAAGCTTCTCTTAAACATATAGAAAGCTAAATAGTCACAGTGATATTACCCAAAGACTCTGTCTTAACTTTCAGAGAGATGCACCATGCAAGTTTGCAGGGGTAAAGGCAACTAGCAAATGAAAAACATCTCCTAATACATACCAAAAAAACACATCAGAGCTGCATGTTTCTTATCTTTTCTAATAAGTTCATTCAGTCTGAGTCCCCCACTGATTTGCTATACCGCAAAGAGCCATCCATCTCCAGCCAACAACTAAGAAAGCTCTGATAGGGACTCCTCCTGAGAGTCCTCTGAAAATCCTGAGATCCCGAAATCCCACCAAGCAACTGCCTCAGGTCCCTAAAGACACGCAGATGAAGCCTACAGACACCAGTAAGGAGAAAAGTACAAGGAACTGAAAGCTACAGCCACCACAAAACACTAAAGCAACTTTTCTGAAGACAGGTATTCTTCTTGAGCTGAAATATTTCAGTTTCATGAAAGTTATTCAGAGTTTTGAGCATGTTCATGCTTGAGTTTGGGGGTTTGTTGGTTTGTTGTTTTTTAAGCTGACAATAATTTGGAATTCTCCATAGAAAAAGTTAAAGTTCTGTCTCATTATCACTGACATTTTTGATGGAAAAATACATCCATTTTCTCAACTAGCTCCAGTTTTAACCATATAAGCAGTTTCTTTAGGATTCCCACTGCTTTTTGTTTTCCCGTGATTAAATTTCTATGGCCCAAAACTAGCTTGGTGTGAGGCACAGACCACTCTCAAAACAAGCTGATCCCCTCAGAAATACCAGTCCAGTATTCATGTTTACCACCATCTAGTTGGTTCTCCTGGATACTGCCAAGTTCCTTACTTTTCACAAAGGGTGTGGACTCACTCCAATTCATGTTACTGCTACTGTGGTCATTTTATTATTCAACATATAATTTCAGTCTTATTCCGGCTGACTACAGACTTGACTCCTGCAGACATTTAGAACTTCAGAAAAAGGAAGAAAATTTATATTTAAAAAGACCTGCTACTCTTTTTAACCCTCCTGTAGTTCAGATGTGTTGTTCTGTTCACACACATGAACAGAATTCCTAAATGCAAATACACTGATAATATGATATGATCTAGCATTTCTTAATGCTGCAAAGAGAGGACGCTTCTGTGAAAAATAACTCAGAGCACATAACTGATGAGGGTTTTTTCTTTTTTTTCCAGAATTTTTTAGAGATAAAGACCTTTGAAAGCCATTTAAGCGCTTAAATGTGCACATTGCTAAATCTAGGTAATCTACCCTAAAATACAAGCATGAAATAACAGACGTATAACGGTCTATTTTGTTCTAATAATTTTTCATCTCTTATTATTTATATCTGCCTAACAAATGAAGTTGCTTTCAAATTAATTTGTTTCTAATTACCAACAGGAAAAACTTCCTATGTTACTGTAATGATTGCAGCATTAGTGCAAATTCTGAAGCACTGCTGAGGATAATGTCAAGGGGCTTGCTATTATTTTTTTAAAAGCAGCGATAGTTAGACACCATTCAATTCAAAGGTAAGTTTTACATATTTATCTTTAGCTTACAGGCATGTCTCAGATAGGATTAGGAAGCCATTCTATGAAATATAAATGGAGAAAATTTAACAGAATACAAAAATATGAGTTTGAGATAAAATTTTAGTTAATGAATTCTGGATGGGTTCTTTTTTGCATCTATTGCAAAGGCAAGAAAGAAAGATTTCACAGTACAAAAGTTAATGTGCTCAAAGATTTCTCAATATGCTTTTTCAATTCTCATCAGAATAACTTTTGGCTGTTCAAAAAAAAACTGGAATAAAAAGGATAGGGGAAATGGATTAACAAAGAGAAGAAGACCAAAGCTGGTTACCTCAGCCCCAGTTATATTACCACACAATTATTACTTTATTGATTCCCCAGTAAAATTCACTTAACTAGTTTTCTGGTTTTTATAGCTAAATAAATTGCTTAATCTATTTCAGAGGAAAAACCTTATGCTGATGAGTTTATGTTAAAGATGTCATAACCCCTTGGGTGTCGCTCACTAACCGCTCGTTCACGACTTCTCTCCCTTGAGACCACAGTACAGACATCAAAGGCACAGCTGGATAAACTGTACAGATTGGATCCCGAGCAAGAATTATCATAAACACTATGAAGCCACAAAGAATGTGGAAGGAATGATCATTGAGATCCAGAGAGTTATTAAAATTCTTTCAGTCCGTCTGCTTATGGAGGTATGCGACATTAACCATCAACTGCATTATCACTTGAAGTTCAAAAACTGCTTGGGAGAGAGCGATTTCACAACAGCCATTCCACAACAAGAGGCCAGATTCAGCACTGACTTACTTCTCATGAAATTTCGCAGTCCTAAGTGGGATTTCATGACATGCACAATCACAACATAATCACGGTGACTGAATAAATCTGGTCTTTCAAAGATCGGGCAGATAATGGAAAACTGACCGTTTATTATTCACCCCACCACATTTACCACTGATGGACTTAATATTACTCAGAGATTTCATTAGAGTCCCCAGGGAATTTCTCAAACCTATGCCAAAAGAGAAAAACATTTTTATGAGTATTCCTGCAACATAAGAGTTCCACTTTTCCTGGTTTCCAGTCAGCTCTAACAGCAATTTTCTTCAAGCAAAAGCAGATCAAGCTGTATTAATGAGAATGTTCTTAATGACTCTTACAGGAGTTCATAGCATGCGTAATAAAGCAACTTTTCAATTAGTATCTCTGTTTATCAAGAACGACACTAAGTTTTCAGGAAAATTACTTACATCCAGCACAAAATTTTACTCTTCTATAGAAAAATACGAAAGATTAAAAACCTGCTATTTTCCATGACTATTAATGTTACCTCCTTGCAGCCTGCAGCAAATTAAATGTTAATTTTTCAAAGCTGTTTAATAAAAAAGTAAAAAATCTTTCAGTTCCATATATAAGAACACTGATTAACTTTGACTAGACTAAAACCAGCTTCCCTTATTCCTGAGTGGTCCCCCTATTTTATTCATTCTAATTATGTAAGCAATATGAGCTGAATTAAGTCTTTTCCAGTGTACAGAAACTATAAAATACTAGTTTTCTTGAATACTAATGTATATTAATGACCAGCCCCTTCTCTCTGTGCTCACATTGTACTCCACACAAAATGAGATATTGTTAATAAAGTGATTTTTAACCTCTCCTCCGTGGGCCTTTGGACACTAGCCTGTGGGCTATTTCTAAGAAGTCTTGTGAAAGATGCCCAGAGAAAACACGTTCAAGCTTATGCTAGAGTAATCCACGGACAGAAAAATACTAAACCTTTCCTGGAAGAAAGATAGGTACCCACTAATCAAAATCAGTTGGAAAAAAATACTTGCTTAAAAGTACTACTCAACAAAAGACAGCACAGCAAAATCTAGCACTACTCTGAGATTTTTAGATTATCCATCGGTCATACATGTAGAAGAGGATAAATGACAAAGACCTGATTATGTCAGCTTGGAAATGAATCCAAAGTAATGGATTACTGGGGGAAAGGGGCACTTTCACCCTTTGTGGTACGAAGGTGCAGAGTCAGGCTGGAATAGTTCCCCTGTCTCCTCATACTTAACCACCAAAGTGAAAGGGAAGCAGAAACACTGTGATATCATCAACTGCAAGAATATTTGCCTTTGCATGTATTAAACAATAGGTACCAAACACTTTGTTGTGTTTAAAGTCCATGCAAATTAAATCTCTACTGTGAAAACAGAAATGCTGCTGTACCACATAGAAAAGAAGGACTTACAAAGATGTCTGCTGCTGTTTATGATATTTAGAAATATCTCTGGTTCTCTGCTCACTAGAAACAGACCCATGAGAATGCCATGAGTGTCCATCTGTCTGGTCCTCTCCAGAGGAGATTGCCAGCCAACTGACAATGGAAATGACTTTGTTTCTAAACTCCAAAAGGTCCACGAATATGCTTGGGAACATGCTGAGACAAAATATACAAATGTTCCAAAGAGATTAAACATTAATTAATCTCAAGATGGGGACACCCACCTCTCTTAGATAAAGACACCACCCTACTTTGTTGGTCTTAGCCACTAGCTTCCAACGTTACTTATCTCACCCAAGTAGGAAGGAACTGTGAGGAAAGGGTGTATCACTAGATTACTCAACAGGATTACTACCTCTCCCATTTCCCCTTCAGTCAATGCCTGTTCTTTTCCCTTCAAATATTTGGAAAGAAGAATGTCTTACGTTTTCAGACCGTTGCAGCTTCCAAAGATCATTCCTGGAACCTGAAGACGTACGATCTCACGGTCCTCGAGAGACCTCATAAGGCAACTTAGTTCCTCATTATTCCCTTTCTCTTGACAAGAGAGTAAAACAGAGAGATCTCTGGGAATCTTATTTACTTATGGTTCTTGGAGAAAAAAAAAGAAAAAAAACTTTTCTAGAAAAATAAGGATGTTTTCTGACAGTTAAAAGGGTTTTTGAATTTGAACTGAATTTAGATCATGGTTTGGGATTCTCTCAAACAACATTTTCAGGTGACTCTACCACTTGCCAAAAAAAATCTCTGTGATTTAGCTCCTGTTTTCCAAGTTAGAGCTGGTAGCCGTCAGTCAAATACATCTGTAGGTTAGAAATCTATTTGTTGAAGGAGCCTGACAAGCATTTTAATATTCTTCTTAACATACAGTGGTGAAAAAGTGGCAAGACATTTTACTAACACAAAGATTACTAGGTAACATTTTCCGAAGATCCTGATTCTTAACGAGTTTCCTATTTGATTGAGGGACTGAAATTCCAGTTTCATTTTTGACTAAGGCTTCTAAATAGCTTGGGGCTTTTAAATTCCCTTTCTGCTACTGATGCTATAATTGACTATTTTTCCTCAATGCTGTTAGTATGGCTATACTCTGTCATACTTCTATTGGTTTGGGGAATTTGGGCCAACCATTTCAGAAACTGGAGCCAATGGTTACACTTCCCAAATCCGTATGTGACTACCTGAATAAATGCTTGGCTTTCCAAAACCCAGAAGCACCAGAAGAGCTACCATTCATTTCCAAGGCAGCTGCTGGATGCCCAGTGCTTTGGCATATCACTCCAACTACTCAAAAGCTGTAAACAAAATCTGCAAAACTTGGCCTGTAGGCGGTTATCTATAGCACCAAGCTCAACTGATAAGTGCATTAAATCCATCCTCTCCCTTCCTCTGAGACTGAGTTGAACGAGAGGGGGGAAGGCGTGCAGAAGAGAATTTAAGATAATTGAAATACACAAATGATAAAAAAGCCATTTGTGATAAAGCACCCCGTGCATAAAAGATGTTGATGCTGTAGGGAGCAGCAGTGGGCTTGGTCTGCCTGGGGACATCTGCTTGTATTTGTGAGGGTCAGGATGCCAGAGGCTTCCACGCTATAATGAGAAGGAAGTTAATACCACACAATTATCCAAGCTGCCTGCCACATGCCAATACAAGCAGAAACACATCCCTCCCCCCCCCCTTTTTTTTTTTTTGTATCTCCCCTCCACCCCCAATGCTGTTTCCCATCTGATATCCTTTTTTCCCCAGCCTGCAGCCACAGCAGTTTCTTTTTCTCCAGTGATAGTCTCCATTCATCTCGGACCATCTTTGCTGAACAATAGATCCCAAACTACCCGGGGCAGAGCAGAAAGGCTGGAGTAGCCAGGAAAGCAGCTCTTGAAATTGGGGCATAACAAAGCACAGAATTTGCTGCAATGGTAATAGGGGAGAGAAAATATGTACACACTGACCTATTTCTACCATGTTGCCATGGGGTTATTGCTGGAAACAGCTAGGTAGCACACTGGTGGAAACTGCAGTTTAACTAAGTGTATTTTGTTGCTTCTTTATTGCCTGTAGTTTGTTTTAAAGATCAAATCCATCAACGTAAAACTACCTAGGCATTCTACACAATGATATATTTGTCAGACCTTCCTCCTTCCACCGCACAGTTTCATCTCACCTTTAAACTGGACTTCAGTCCCAAAGGAAAAACAGCCAGGATGAGGGAAAGCCACCTTGATTTCAGCAGGGATCCCAAAGAGGCAGGGATCCAACCAAAAACATCTCAGAGGTAAAACTAAAGGGAGCTAAAGTGGGGATACCTATTGTATTACAAAACGTTCTTTCAACAAGCACAGATTATGTTGGACTGTCAGATGGTCTCTCAGATTTCCCTGGGTAACCACCAAATGGCTTTCCTTCAAACCTTCTATGCAGTAGGTCCTTGATACCGCGTGAACGACCCCATTAATTCCACTGGGAATATCTATAAG
The DNA here is from genome assembly GCA_026546715.1 of Gallinago undulata. NCBI lineage: Eukaryota > Metazoa > Chordata > Aves > Charadriiformes > Scolopacidae > Gallinago > Gallinago undulata. The sequence goes on along the minus strand of JAOTQQ010000041.1, from coordinate 12,565,701 downwards.
CCTGAAACGAGAGACATTTTTCTGAGTTGGAGCTTGAACCGCCAGCATATGAAGCTGCTTAACACATGCTCCTTCTAGCTATCAACAGCATCATTAACCCACCTCTTTCTCAAAGCAGCTTTCTGACAGTGGAGGTACTGCTGTTCTTTGAAAGACCTCAATTTCCGCTTTTACCAAAAGTAATTGGAAAGAAATTGTCACACCGTATATGATATTTCCAGTTTACAGCTTACGTAGCACATTTCAATCAAGCTTCATATTAGGTTTTGGCATTCAGACGCCTTATATACCCCTGCAGGTGTATGTCAACCCATTTTCCTTTAGTCTGTATTATGCGTTCAAATGATTCTTATATTATTGATGATGTTTCTTTAGATCAATGGAGTACTCAAAATAATCCATCTTCTTATTTTTCTGGCAAGCCAGGTGTTATTCTGGATCTTCATACTTATAGTATTTGCCTCCAGGTGCTGCATCTATCAGGCTTTTTTATAACTCAAATCTAGCTTTTTCTTTTAAGGGGAAATATAATAACTAAACAGAGTGACTGTTGCCTGAAGAACATAGGTAACGATGTTTAGTCTACAAGAACGTTTCTGTATGAGACAAATTTTGGAGGCTCTGGCTCTTCCTAAATTGAAAGGCTAAATGACGTTGATTTACTCCTTTTCTGCATGAATCACAGTTTCCCACACATACAGGCTTTCTGGTAATAAAATTTGTCACTTTCCCAAAGTAGTAATTTTGTATAAAATAATTTTGGTGATATCTCTGACGGAGGTTCCTGTTTGTAATACATTTTTATCAAGCTTGCTGCTCGTTATCAGCTCTAGAATCTATTGAGGTTGTGACCCATTATATTATTTCTGTGATTCTTATGCATATTTTTATGATGACCTCATGGGATTACAGCAATTTATTATTTATGAAATTCCCATCCACTTCTCTCTAGCAACTGCGGATTTTGCAATCTCAAGCACCAGAAAGGTTACTGGAGGTAGACTCTCCCAGCTCTTGTGCTTATAACCCTTTTTTTTTTTTTGGCTCATAGTGAAGAAAATTTACTTATCCTGAAGGCTCTGTGTAGGTTTGTTATTCTGAGGCTTATATTTAAAAAATCAGCTTCTAAACTCTGGAAATGAATCAGAAATAGTAATCAAAGTCTCTATCAGAAATAACATTTCTCTCACAGGGTAAGATTCTATTAAAATATCACTGCTTTTAAACCAACCACCAACTGCCTTTACATTTCAAGCACAAGCAATGAAAGTTTCTGCATCACTAACACCTATACATGAACTCTTATATTTTGTGGTGTTTCAATACCACCAAGACACAAGGTGAGGGACAATTCCCAGCACCGTGGTCACTATGCACACTAGTGACCCTATCAGTCAAGAAGGACATATGCATGGATTTGCTGGACATCACCCAGAGCCATTTGGGCGTGATGGTGGCTCGATAGCTGTATGTGAAGCTAGATGACTTCACGTATGTAAAGCCTATGAACAACCAGAGTGCTTTGGAACCAGAAACAAACATTCTCAAGCTAGATCCAGCCCTTGAAGCAGCAATTGGACATCCCTGACCTGAATAAGGTTATCCATTTGTACCTAGAATGAACTCTCTCCATAAACACCTCCTAGTAAGTTTCCATACCTGTCCTTGATTCTCTTTACCAAAGAGTTTCTCTTTACCAAAGAATTGTCTAAAATGCAGAACCAAACCAGCCCACGCCATTCTTAAAATTCACAGTTCATCAGTATCCTATAGATATTGTTGGAACTAGAAAGCTTTCAGGGTTGAGACCATCTTTGGATGGCAATCCCCCCTTTGCCTTGCAGATGGCAAAACAGGGCTCCATTCCCAGGTGTGAAGCTATGTGCTGCACCATTACAAATTATGGCAATCAAGAACATCCCAGGGCTCCCAAAAACAGATACAACCAAGCTCGGGCCTGATCACTCCCTGCACTCATCTCTCTCTGCAAGATGCTTCCTCATTTCCAAGGAGCCTGCCCCTCGTGCCAGCTCAAGCAAGAGGCACCATCTCTGCGCTGGTGGATTTGCAGCCCTTCCTATGCTTGAGCGATCCCCTGAGCGCTGCAGAGCCCTCAGCCGCTTGTGAAATCACAGGCGAGTGATGGGCAAACGCCACCCCGGAGCTGACACCTGTGCAGCGGAGGCTTGTGAAAGGCCTGACACCTTGGGGGGCTGCGACTTGTTTTCCTTTCAACTCCTCAATCAACCTGACAGGAGCTCGTTTTGAATTTTCAGGTTTGGCACTGCCAACAAATTCCCCTCACGCTGCGAGGTTTCGGGCTCCGTTCCCGTTCTCAACCGCTGCCTTTGTGGCACTGCTCCCCGCTGGGGTGATTACTGGGGCTGTGTGGGACACCTTAAATTCCTCATCAAGGAATGTGGGGTAATATCACCACCGCTACTGCCACAGCCACCTCTGCACCTCCCCCGGAAGAAGAGATGCTCCGAGACCTCGAGCTCATTTCATTCCTACCTTTAAATTAGTTCAGACATTTTCTGAGGATTATTTTTTCACGTTGTTTTAGGGGTATCTTTCTATCCAGTTCATCTTGCCTTCTATTAGAGAAAGAGCAGACCCGAGAAAAGTGTCAGAAATGTGACAGTATTTCTAGACATCTTTTTACCAATCCTCATCCCTCTCCTCCTGGTATTTTCACTGGATATTGATGAACCAGAGTACGAACCCACTTGAGTGAATGGTATTATACAGTAGACATGCAATGTATGTTTTACCCTACACTGAATCCTGGTATATCAGTTATGGCCTAGGAGACTTGAATTCTGGGGTGTCAGGCAAATCCAGTTTTTCCTGAATTAAAGGGATTGATTCACCCTCTTCCAAGCAGGAAGCCTTTGCTAACTGACAAAATCTGCCTTTTCTGAAGCTCATATTTACTGTTGCACCTCATCAACCTCATCTCTACCTTGAGTCTCAGCCATGATTATTTTGCATTAACATACCGGGCAACAGCAGCACGCTTCACGCTGTGGCCGCAAGGTATTTGTTTTAAATAGTAATCTTGTGCCTCACTTCCCTAATTTCTTCTCTTTTCTTCCCCAGAATAACCAGATTAAGCTGTCACTGCCTGTTCCTACCAGCAACTCAGGTGCTCTCATCAGCGCTGCCTGTCTGCCCAGAAACCCACAAATTGCCACGGGCAGCCTCCAACAGCCACCTCAGCCCCTGCTTTTCTCTGCAGTCGTCGTGCACTGCCCTCAGGATTTCTCTTCCTCTGAATTCACTTCAGCAAAGAGAAATACCTTTTGCTGGCATAATGAGACATGCTGATGCATCAGCATTTCTGGGTTAATACGGGAGGGGAAAAAAAAAAAGAATAAAGAACAGTGACATTTAAAACACTGGTAGGAAAAGCAAATATCAGTCTCATCATTTGCTTAACTATTATTTGCTTGATGGGATGGATCTATTGCTTTCACTACCAGAGGGAAAGGGTAATTTGACCATTTCTTTTTTTTTTTTTTTTGACCCTTCATTGAGCTTTTCCTCATATTCATTTCCTAATGCTCCTAATTTAAAGTCATTTTCCCATAGCAGGCTGTCTGCCTACCTATCAATAAAAAAACCTTACCTTCTAAAAATATAGCAGGTGGTGCATGAGAAGAGATTTCAGCATTCCAGCCCAAGGTGAGGAAGCAGTTACATGCTCAAGAACCCCAAAATCCCACAAAAACAAAAAGAAGAAACTGAAAGCTTAGCAGAGTCATAACTCTACTTCCTATTAATTGCTCATAACAAATTTATGTACAGAAAAATAAGGGCAGGGCCTCACCTCTACCTATTGTAACCGACCTTAACTCTACACAGATCTAAAGAATCATGCCCTCCCTGCAGCAAAGATCTGTCTCAAATGGGATATTTACACCGAGTCTCATCTTGTAAGACAATAATGTGCAACGATCATTCAGAAAGGAGGCTGACAAAAACATTCAAGAGATTTTGAAACAGTGAATGAACTGCTTTGTGCTGGGTTTTGAAATCCTACAGCCTCAAATTGTTACGATAACCTCCTTCCATCCTTATTAGATACCATCAGGCTTTCAGGACATAAGGTTTCCCAATGCCACTTGAATCTTTCTAAAAAGAATGACATGACTTCACGTGCAATGCATTGTCGGGGGAGAAGGGGATGTTCATTCATCCTTTCACCATGTGAAAATACAGAAAAGACAGAGAGCATCAACCCAAGCAGTTCCGAGCTCATCAGGTTTGTGTGGATTGCTAAAGCTCTTTCTCCCTACCCCAAAAAGACTGGTTTTCCCCTCACCATCTGTGCAGTTCTGGCACAAAGATCTCCTTAGCTCTTTCTGTGGCAGCTATCCCCTCCCAGAGCATTAATTTTACAGTTGCACCAAGGGGTGGAGAGTGAGTGCTTCTCCCATTGCTCAGTCCCTTGGATCACATCGATTCTGCTCCGTCAAACGTTTCCCCTATAAGAGATCAGCTGAGCACTCACTGTCAGAGTGGTTTTCCCCATTTCAAGGCAGAACATTTATTTTTAATTTGTTTAGATGTGATCAAACTAAGTCCTGACATTACATGCCAGTATTTGCCTGCCTGCTTATTTTGCTGAAACATGCCACTTGTAACCTTTGTTGGCCCCCTTTATTATTTAATATTCTGTAAGATAAACTTTCTCCGGAGGAAGTACTATAAACACCACTTTGCTAACACAGATCCACAAGAACCATCAGAGGTAGCTACATTCTGGGATAGTGGTTTTAAACGCTCACCCCCACGTTCGCCCTCCTCCAGCTCTGGAGTTCCCAGCCAGGATGCCGGGGTAGACCTGTCCACTTGCCGGCGAGGAGCACGGCTCTGCCACGTGTGGCTCCCGGCACGTAGGCAGCACCAGAGCCTCACCAGCACAACCCTGGAGGAAGAGCAAGGGAGTTTTCAAAGGGCCACTGGTCTGATTTCAGGCTGTTTAAAGTTAAACCCACAGGTAGTCACAAGAATAGGTGCACATTTGCTTTTTCCAGGACAACACCCACCTGCCCGATTACATCTAAACTACACAATTCTGATTTCATTTGCTCAGTATTTCCCCGTCATTCCGCAGACTTAAAAAAACCAAAATGCTAGGGGGAGAAAAATTAATTCTAAAATAGATATATTTACAGGCACTAAAGCAGTATGAAAAGGACACTGTAGGACCATTGAAGTCAGTAAGAGTCTTTCTGTTGACGTCAATGCGGTTTTGGATCAGATTCTAATTTATTGGATAGATTATTTGTTGACAAGTCTTCATTCATCTTTAACAGGAACAGACCATGACACAAATAAGAATCTGAGTGGAGAAAATGTATTTGTATAAAAGCATTAGGCCAAATGTTCAGACTGAATAAATTGGATCAGCAGGGTGAAATGCAACACTTCCATGACAGAGACATATGGCTTTTCATATAGGAAGGTCTGAAAAAAGGCCCAGATGAAAAGATGTGATTTTAGCGCTTCCTGTGACCATCTACAGCACATAATGTTACAGCATAGAGGAGTGAAAAAAAATAAGGGATGCTATCAGGGGGATCGTGGAATGACTTGCCCGTGGTTCTCACTGCAGTCCATGGTTTAACAGAACTTTTGCATTTGCTGTGTGACTGCCAGTCCCAAGCAGTGGTAGGTGTGGAGCCACCTGAAGCAGAGCAATCAACAGGTTAACCTGCAGCAAGGTGGCTTTCAAAGACTGAAGACAATTGTATGCCCCTGTCTAGGAGGTTACAGCAATCTTATTCTTCAGAAGCAACATTTTACTCCTGGCTCAGCTGTCTGATTTTCAGCAGAATGACACCTCCAGCCACCTGCAGACACTCAGATGTAAACAAAATGATAAAGGACAGCAGAATCCAACTCTTTGACAGATCTGGAATAGTATGTCATGTAATGTAACCTGTCACCGTGCCACATATACAAGCCTGAGTGTGTAATACTGTCATATCTGTATGAAAGTAAGTGCCTGTAAACATAACTTTTTGAGATCTTGGGGCTGTAAATGGGAAACTGCTGCTTTGAAGTGAATGGAATAACACAAGTACTAAATCTTTAGTTACTAGTGGCAAGCAGGTCACCTTATTATCAGTCAGAACTCCTTCTCTTTTATTACTAGTATTTGGTTAAAAAAAGAGATTTCTGAGTCTCAAAACCACATGTAAAATAAGAGTTATATACACCAAGCATCCTGCTTTTCTTTTCTGCAAAGAAGAACTGAACTGAATTGCATGACAGTTTCAGTTTTCTATTTGGAATTGCAGGCCATTTCCCTTCCTTCTCCCCATGGGACAGAGGCAAGCTCAGTATTTGAATCCTCACACATTCCTTCCCAGTCATGAAAGATCAGAAGACTTTTCTGGAAATTAGGAAGAGAGGAGTCGAGCACAGCAGTCAAACTCTTTCTTGTTACCACTGGAAATTTACTGGGAATACAAGTTTATTGTTCATAGAATTGTTACGAACACCAGAAAAGTAATGAGCCTAGTCTTGTTCCAGACCATTCTCACTAACTCCCTGGCATATGTCTTTCACTTAAATAGTTTTAGTTTTAGCTCAGCTGCCTGCTTGAGGACATTTAAAGAATGGTTAGAGTCCACAGCAGGCTTTTTCATTTATAAATAGAGAGGCATTAGGCAATTCTTCTTTTATTTTTAAACCAGAAATAATCCATGCCATTCTTAGAAAAGGAAACAATAAATTCTAATGTACACACTAAAAGTAAACCCAAGCAGAAAATAGATATGATTTGTAAAATCAAAACCCAAAAACCAAGCAGCTACTTTGGCTACGAGAGCCCAACATGCATTTTAGTAGGTAGGGCTTCCCAGCTGATGGCTAGACTTTCATCAGGCTCTTCCCACTTGAAAATCAAGACAATGAACTCTATCAGAGTTCATCTTCTCCAGGGAATATAAAGCAATAGCTTACTGGGGTTAGTGCCAATGAGCCTGTGGATTTAGCCTTTATCCGCACTACTTCAAGATAAAATGAGTGACTAAAGACAGAGCAAATCAAAACCAGCTACACCATATCATTTAAAGAATTAGCTGTTGTTCTCCTGCAATAATTGACTACTTTTCCAGTAGCTCCAAGTTCACAGGGGCTGTTTCATGTTTCACATTCAACTTTACAGTAACAGAGTCAGTTGAGTCTAAACACCGGTTGATGAAATCAAAGCACATGGCTTGCAAAGCATCGGTCATATCTGTAGGTGATCTGTGGGAAGATAAAAATGACCCAGCCACATAGGTTTTGGTGTGTCAGCAGCTATGCAAATTCAATTCTGCACACTTAGCACAACTGAAGCCTTTCCACCTCACAGCTGTTTACAGCTGGGCGGCTTCTCTTCCCAGGCTAGCTTCAAGTGTTCCCAAAGTTGGGCTGGAAAGAGGACAGCATCAAAGGCACTTGAATTGACTAACCACGGCCACAACAGCATACAGCTCCTCGTGCCTTGAAGTAGAAGGGACAGAGCTAGACTTAATCCTGCTTGGCTGGCACACGGCAATCCTTTTCATGTCCTCTCTTCAGTCACTGCTCCCTGCAAAACAAGATTCGCCTAGAAGGAAAGAGCTCATCTGCTCCAATTTAGACATCTGAAAGGCAGTTGCCTCTGTAAGAGATGAGACTCAATTCCTGTAGTGATTCATCTCATCCTGAAATAAGTTTAAGGCTTTGATTTCTTGTGCACTCATTCCTCACCCCTCTATCCACTCAGATCTGTGTCTGCTCAGAGCACGCAAAGACACGTGTGTTTACCATCCTTTAGGTGGAACCAGGAAAGGGTTGGTTCTTGACCACGTCATACCTCAGTGTGTGCCAGGATGTGGCCAAGGCACCTCAGGACTTGGGAAATGCCTCCACATGAGACAGTATACAGGCAGAGCATAAGACAGGGGGAATAAGACATCCTCTGGTGATGCCTTTATCTTACCAGTTAGGTACGATAACAGTGTATGAGTGTGTAGAAAAATCCAACACAACGTCACCTTTGCAGCGATTCCCCAGAAAAATCTCAAAGGGAGAGCGCAGTTGATATTTTTGTTCTTTTCCCTCTAGGAATTTCCTTATCATGAATCAGGAGCAGTGGGAGCCAATCCAATGGTGTTTTTTCTTATAATTAACATTTCACAATATGCCCCAGCACGAATCCATCTTGCTCGGTGCTAAGTATAACACACTTCACATTAGCTAGAATACGGGCAGCAATGACATCAGTTTCTTTCCTGATAATTTTTCCCGACTCAAGAGGACATTGGTCCAGACAGAGTATTTTATTGCAACACTAATAGTATGTGCTTTATGGATAATATATCTATAAAGATAAGCTTGGTGTGCTTGAATTGCTTTATCTTCATATAACACTTGGGCATATGAGTCAGGCACATACGCCTTCTGTGGTTCAAAGAAGAAAAATCCTCATTAAGTTACATATGTAATGGCCCTGCAAGGTATGTGAGCAACAGACATGAAACTTGTTCAGATATGCTGGTGCAATTATTATATTTTTTTTCCTACAGTATGCGTTGCCCTGCCTCACAATGATTTATTCAAATATCCATTAATTCATAGAGGGAAGAATCTCAAGTGCAATGAAAACTAAAAAACCTAAAATCCCACTAACAAGGTGCTAACAAGCCAAAGCACAAGGAAGCAAGCCCTGCATTACCTGTATGGCCAAGGACCATCAGGGAGCTAAAAAGTTCAAAGTAATGAAAGCTTGATCCAAATGCTACAGGTTCCTTTTCCCCACCATCCAACTGGACACTTGCTTAACTTCATAGGTAAATAAGGACTGGGCAGCAGCGGAGTCTCAGATGCCCCTTATCTCAAATCTCTACAAAGAGCACACCATGCTACGCAAAAGACAGAGGAGGATGCCAGCAGAGCCTTTGGGCTCCAGCCTCTCACAGATGAAAGCATGAGGTGGAAGAGAGAACCTGTCCTGCACTGCATTCATGTTTTGCCTTGTGGAAGGTGTGATGTGGTTGCTCGACAAGCACAACACAGAGTAACACGGGACAGTAAAGTCTCAAAACACGGCACGTCTCAAAACAGTAGAACATTCAGGGTTTGATTTCATCAACAGCAGCTCACCAGCAAAAGGTGGCAGGAAAAGCCCAAGTTTGCAAGTAGTCAGGGTAGCAGATTTGGATGCTTTGTATTCCTAAGCAGTATCTAAACATAAAACCAATAGCACAGATAAGCGCACACAGACAGAGCAACAGTGAGCTTTATTTTCTTCCCAGAGTTCCCAAGAACTGCACAAGGCAAAGTGATATTTTGTGTTTGGGCTACACGTTTTAATGCATGGGTACTGAACCACAAAATGACCTGATTTAATGGGGAATTAAATCAATACAAGCTTTTGCATTTAAACTTTTAGGTTTACTATTACCTGCAGATCCCTGATTTACTCAGACTTTGCAAGACACGGTGTGAGCAGCAGTAGCAACCCTTCAAAATGACAACACTAAACCATTCAGTTTTTAAGAGGCTGAAAAGCAGCAAAAGAAATAAACAGTAACTCTCTGCCCAGATGGAATTAAATGATCGACTCCTTGTTCCACCATATAAAACGGATGATACTAAAAGAAGGAATGAATAACAATTACCTTTTCCTATGCTGCCACTGGAATACTTAAAAACTACACAATTTTCCAGAGTCTGATTTGTGTTTTGGAGACACTGATCTTCCCCAAATAAAATGAAACAAAGCAAATAAAATAAAGCTCAACCGTCTAAGGTGTTTGCAATTGCGTACTATTCTGCACAGCTTTTTTTTTTTTTTAGGGTTTTTCTAGCTTTTGAACTATATAGTTACCACATTTTGAATTTTTCTCAATTTAGCAGGGCATACTGGTTAGAACCTTACTTCTCAAAATGATCACCATGGTTTGCAAAGGAAACAAGGAATCATAGAGCACAACTCTTGTTAATATCAAAGGGACAGCACTATTCCAAACTTTGTTTACAAGCACTTCTGTATTCACTAGAGTCTTAATGAAGATGTGGATCTATATATACTCCACAGTGCTGAGTGCTCTGTGTTTCTGTTTTCAAAGGACAATTGCCTTGCATCCAACCTGTTTGCTATGTACACCACACAGCAGCCATTCCCTGTATAAACCCAACAGAAACTTTCCATATACGATTAAATGTAACCCAACTACACCATGAGAGCTATGACAAGGTTCTCCCAAAATCCATGCCTTACAGAAAAACCTGTTTTGTGGTCAGTATCTAAGCTTTATGACATAGTTACCACCCAGAGCAACCACACACTAATCACAAACTTATCACGTGGAGGAACAATCATTTTCCTTGCTTGAAGGAATAGAGTTCAGAGTGACAAACTGTCCTTTCCACTTGAAAATCTCAGTCTACAGGAGCCGAATGACTTTTCAAATGTGAAACCAAACTCATTTAAGGAAATGGGCAGATTTCCAGAGGAACTGTCAAGAGGTGACAAGAACGTGTGTCACACAGACAGAAGTGCAGCCATCACACTGCGGAGAGGAAAACCCTGAATCCTACCAAGGAGCCACTGGATTCATCAGACCTTACCAGTCAACTGTAAAATAGACCAATTGTTACCAACTTAATTACAACCCTTGTTGCTAATAGCACCATTTTCAGCTGAAAATTATTTTGCAATTATTTTATCACCAGAAAGCCCTCTCGTTTTGCTAATGAGAAGGCACCGAGTCACTCCGTATATGACAATGACAGAAATTGTTTCTTTTGTAAACGAGAAGATGTCTACCTCCCAGGTGATTCGTCTTTCCAAACAAAGAATCTGACACACATTCAGTTGCAGAGGGGTAATATATATTACTATTAATGTTATGAAAATAACTCTGCATCAGAGCCTGATAAGTTTAGCTCAAAATAGTCAATAAATTATTTAGTTCACAAAATGTCATTATGTGTGGGGTTTACTTAATTGAATAGAATAATTTATGGTAAAACCTAGAAAAAAGATCAATGCAGATGGCTTGTGAGAATGATTGAGTTTCAGTGAAGGCAATTTGATTTTTATCCCTCATTATAATAATGTTAAAGGAAAAGCATCAACTTTGGTAAAAATCAATATTTGATGAGTGCCTAGGCCATGAATTTTAACTAGAGGTAGAACTGAGGTAGGAATAGGTGTTAATAATTAATAACTTCCATACCCTGAACAAATAACTGTTTTGTTTTGGAACAAATGCCTATTATCCAGAGATCCTTCTGTTCTCATGAAAGATAATTTAGTAATGAGTGTTTGGTTTTTAAAATTCTTTTTTTGTTAAACTGACAAATGATCCTTAAAGGACTCTTGCAATATATTTAATAAAAGGATTTTACAGGCAATGGAACACTAAAAAAAATACAAACATTTTAATTTTCTGAGGGAAGTAACACATTTCTCATTTTTCCCTTTCTCTTTACACTAGAAGAATATTTACACTTTGTCATCAACAGCTAGAGACAGAACAAATGAAAAAAAGGTACACACTTCATGAAAAAATAAAATTGTAAATTTAGTCTGTACACATCCAAGGACTTGCAGCTGTCAGAGTTGGGCTATAAAAGTAACCCGTAAAATCTATTTAAAGAGCAATCTTACTGTGGAACGTTACCCATGCAGAAGTGTCTGGTTTTTTTTTTAAAGAAAGCATGATTGAGTTGGTGTGAATATAGTGTGTGTCTCTATTTTTGCTGTGTAAAATATCTTCCCCCTCGAGGAGAAACTAAAAAAAAATAAAATAATAAAAATCTCAGACTTTTCTAATGAACGCTTTTTCTCACTGGAATGTCTAAGAACAGAAAGTGCCATATCTTGGTCCCTGCCTCTCCCCACTGACAGGAGGGAAACCTCCTCTCCCATTGACACTTCACATGACTTCTGCATCTATGTGGATTCTCTTACACTATCCTCCATTAGCTCAGATTAATAAAATGGCTCTTCATAGCAAGCAAGTATACATGCACCACCCTAAAGGAGAAAAATGTCTAATTAGTCCCTACTAACAATGCAAGGCTCTTCAATTTTATTTTTTCGTAGATACAGATGCACAGGGCAGAAACTGAACAACACCCAAACTGTGTCTGAAGAGGTTAGAGCCTCTCAGGTGGTACCACAACGATGGCTCATGAAACAGTGAAGAAAAACAACGATGCAGAATCACAGCACCAGGCCCAGACAGATTCAAATTCCCAATTGATTTACTGAGTTACACAGAGATTGCCTTTAAAAAAAAAACCAAACTCTACAGTAGACAACACTACTTGACAGCCCTCTACATACGTGCATGTGTAATTTCATGGGTCAAACACCACTGATAGTCATTAGGCTCATTGTACCTTCCATTGGATCCAGAGCTAGAGACCACCATGAAGAAAACTGACATACTTCAATAGCTTTCCAGCAAAGTAACAATTTGCTTGACCTAAGAATTCAACAGGTCACGATTTTTTTTCCATTAAATCTTTGGTTTAGACTGCACTGACTGCAGTTTTCAAAATGTCATATTAACATCAATTTGTGCAACACATCACAGAACTTAAAGACACTGAGAGGTAATAAAAGATGGAAACCCTACACGCTAGAAACAAGGTTGGGAGGCACAGTGGTGTCTTTGCTCCACTATGTATGTAAGACTCCTGTAATGTACTTTGGAAATGTTTACAGTCTATTTGTTAAAGTTTCCTCTTATCGCAACGAAACATCCCATACGTGGGCTTGAAAGGAAGTGCTCTTCACAGCGGGGATTATAGATTAGAATAATAAAGTAACTTCCTGCAAGGCTTGTGAATCTTCTGCTCCACGCTCTGAGCCTTATGGATATCGTCTACTTTTAACATTTACTTTTAACATGCAATCCCTTTTGACGTTCATTTCTCAGCTCAAACATCCTTGCCATTTGTAGCAAGATCCAACATGGGATTAACACAGGTACCACAGCATCTAAAAATATACATCAATTAAGCAAAAGTCTTGTTATGCAGGTGATATGACACAGACAATAACTTTGGCAAACCCTGCATTCTGTCTTCAACTAACTTACTTTATTTCCAGCATTTTCCTGGCTATGAGTTCTGTCACTCCATTTAAAGCAGCCTTTTTTTGCGTTGAATAGTTTCCTACTCAGTAAGCAGAGGTCTGCAGGCCACTGGTTGAGAAAAGGTGCAAACTCCAAGTAATGCAATTCTATCAGCCAAAGCATGCCCTCATTTGCATGAGATTACACTGCAAGCCACTCCACAGAAATCAATTCACACCTCTGCTACTCGCCATAGAGTCGCATCAAGAAGTGACAAAATTAAAGTGATGAGAAACCAAAGCTAAATTTCATCTCTGAATTTATACTTCTGTTCATTCAGGCCATGTCCAAAGCCAAGTTTCCTAGAGATAAGTCCACTTCTTTTTAGTGGCATTGAATAGGAAACTTTTGGAAGGGGTAGGCTACATATACAATAGCATTTGTCAGATTTAGCTCAAGAATTCAGTTACTGTAAATCAGCTGAGACACCACAAAGTTTATTCATTATCTTATCTAAAGCTGGTAACATCATCTAAATAGCACAGAATAATCCTGAGTGTGTGGAGGGAAAAGAATATATATTTAGTTTGGAACTAAAACTGTTCTAGTGTTCATGCTTATTTTGGAAGGAGCAACAAAAGCTCAGCAAGCTCAGGAGGTCCTCCACCTCCCCCTCATCTGCTGCCCTGATCCTAGGTGAATCCTTTTCCAATCTGGAACACTGGAGCTTTTCTTCTGCAGCTCTGAGTCTGTGGGGAAGCAGGAATACAGCTGTGCCTTGATTCACATGGCATTTCTACTTCATTTTCTTGCCAAAAATATGGAGGAAATCAGTTGTACAGAATAGCATGCAGAAACCTATCTAGGAAGTTTCCTTACTCTTTCATGATTTTACGCTCTCTACAACATTTTGAAGCTTAGAGACAGTAACACCAGTTATAACCCCACTGTATGAAAGAAGAAAATAAGTCTTTCCTGACGAGTTTTCCTCTGAGTCCCAAACTTTTGCTGGCTTTCAGGGGCAAAAAAGCCAGCAAGAAGCCCTGCACCAAAGGAATCCCACGGCAGCAGAGTATAAACCCACAGACTCGTAACACTTCACCTCTGAGCAGCAAAAGCTGAGAGAAGGGCACACTGTGTTTAAAGCATAAAATTCAGTCTTCAGTCTGTCCTAGAAACATTCAGGCTATCTAAAACGGCCAGGCTTGGGTGCAACCAGGAGCAGAAGGGTAAAAAAGCCCAGAGAGCTCCATCTTTTCTCACCAAGACTTGAGATAATCTTCCAGAGTTTAATCACACAGCGCTACAGCACTGCAAAATTTAGATCTGGGCTCTCAAACAACCACCTGAAGGAAGCTCTGTCTTATAGTGGTACCATTTTCAGGGCACCACTGGGGTGCCTGAGGGCTATGTAGCCACTTATCACTCAGCCCTGAGTCAAACACAGGTCACCCAGAGCAGAACATCCATGAATGTGCTGCCTTGGACTGGTTTGCAAAGCCCAAATCTTAAGTCAAAACCTTGGAAAAAGGTTCTTGCTTCTCAAGGTTTTGGACCAGAATGACACAAATCTGAAAGCTGTGGCTAGGTTTGAGCCTGAATTTGTTGTTAGAGGAGTAGAATTTGAATCTCAGTTCTCTCAGCTCTCATTATGACATTAAAGACCTCTAATCATTCTCACACGTGCCTAGTTTCTCTCACTCTCAGCATCTTAGACATTTCATCTGTGCCAATCACCTCAATATACACGTCAATCACACAAATATTAAGAGGTTATTAGCTAATGAAAAATACATTATAAACTGCCACTTCTTTCTAAAAGGTGAAAAGACTAAATCTATACTTAGTTTTTTAATTTGAGAATAGGACTAGAAAAGAAATGTTTGTTCAGTCCATCCTTTTCTTAACAACTGAGGTGAGACAAGGACCATACAGCCACAGTTAGTGGCAAAGATAGACTTTCCTACAAGGGAGCCAGATAATTGCTCTCTCCTGTATTTTGTTGCAGAGCTACAAAGCTGATCACAGAACATGCAGCATTTGAGCAGGAGGCAACGCATTATAAAGTAGTTTCACAAGCAGGCCTTCACCTTGCCCTTTCTCTACTGGAAGGTGTACTCCACCATTCATTCATTGCAACTTTTCAGGAGACTGAAGAGCTAAAGTGGTTTCTAATTCACACTGAATCAAAATTCCCTTTTGTTACCAGAAAAATTAGATGTCAAGGCAGATATTCAAAAAAAAACCCAAACTAATTGAAGCCAAGGAAGACTCTTGCAGACTATGATCCAGTTTCTTCTTGGAAGGGTCTCCAAGAAGCATTTCTTTTTCTCTATTGACTGTAGAAAGGAGCCTAAGACAGAAAGTTCTCCAGGACAATATTGGTTTTTTTATGAATATATTACCACTTCAACAGAGGCAGGACTTTTGAAACACCCAGTAGTGCCCATATAGCTTTAGAAATATATCCAAAAAACATTTTCTCAACCTGTAGTCCAACACATGTTTTTAGTGCATTGGCTTCATGTGCCATTATTAATTAACTTACCACCCTGTTTGGAAGCCCTCCAAGCAATCTGAAATGGGGCTACAAATTCTGAGCTGCCTAACTTTAAGTCTCAGAAGGATTTAACTGCCATGATTTTAATAATCTTATTAATAACCCATGAAGAATTTATACCCATTAATCCAGAAGTTGCAAGAAGTACAATTAAAAATTCTGAGCATATGACACAACCTGAATATATTATTCAAGCACCCATTCCCGTCACTGGCTGCAGTATAAATCATATGACATGAAAAATACATCATAAACAGCTTTAAAAAATTCAAGTATCCAGAAAAAAAATCTCTCAGAAAAAGCCTAAGGAGGTAGTTTATTGTACAAATAAAACTCTTGCAAATCACTGATTTTTTTTTTTTACCAAACATCAAATCTCATTTAGTGTATGATTTCTAATTTTTACATTAAAGTTTGCACAGATATTTTTACAAAGAAATTTGCTGAGGAAATGGCATAACCTCACACCTTCCCCATTTCTGTTTTTCTTCATAGTAATTTTTTAGATGGATTTATATTCCTTATTGATCATATAGAGGTAAATTGCCTTTTATTTTATTTTCCCTTGTATTTTATCAATGTTTCTTACCAGTAATCTAGAAAAAAATCTGGACATATCCCAAGAAATAACCTAAATCGTAGATCTCTTAAGAGTAATGCCATACTTTACCTCAAGCAATACCACATGCAAAAGTGGACATCTGATTGACAACCACATTAATTTTTAATGTTGGTATTTGCAGTTTTAGCTCCTGCACAAGACATTTTGATTATAATATAGTGTTCTGTAAAGGCACTTGTCACTCAAAAGGACAGAAAAACACACAAAAAAGATGGAGTAGGTGTACTGAGAATACAGAGAAGTGTGAAAAGAAGTGCCAACATTTCATCTCCCGGTTCGGATCACCACAGAGGCCAAGCTGTGGAACTGAGCTGGCAAAACAAATGCAGTGCCATTCAGAGAACAACAATGCCTATTTGTTAAGATAAAAACCAAAGACACAAAAGAGAATTATACGGGAATGGAGTGGTGACAATGGTACCCACTCCTTTTTTATTTTTCTTTAAGCTTTGGTATTTAATTAGTGGCAATTTAAAAAGGCTGTAATGTTCTACGAAGTACATTTCACATTGTTCAGACTGTATTTTATGTAGTATAGACTGTATAGACTGAACACACGCACACACTATTCACATATTTGTCAATTTTATGCTTTGAGATAGCTATACCTAATGATCTTGGCTGAGATTTTCAGAGGCAGCTTGAAGATCACAGTCTTAATATGCTGCTGTGATTTGCTTTCTGGTTTTCCTGAGGGTATATTTTTTTTTATATATATAAAAAGTTGCAGAAAGCCTTACCAGCTCATATGTTGCAAGGTCAAGAAATGCTTCAGTATGCAAGTGCGGGAAGCAAATAATGCCCTCAGCTCATTTCCCTACAAATATTAATTAAGGGGTTTTTTTTTTGTTTCTGCCAGAGAAATTGCAAAACCTTATAGAACAGATAGAAATTACAGAAGCAACAACAATACTCACTCATCCTCTCCACACCTGCATTACATTGTACTATAGGCTAAAGCACTACAGCTCTACTCACTACCTTGAGATTGCTTTCAGCCAATGACCCACCTAAAGCATTTCTACACTACTGCTTTTAGAATAGTTCTCCCAAATAAAACTTGTTCTGCTGCAGATAGGCTTTTGTGTTGACAGGCATTTTCTGAAGGAGTATTTATCAAAACTCAAACAAACGATAGAACAATCTAATCAAAACACTGAAATGACTGCCTGATTGTATTTTAAAAATCATAACCTAATTAGAACCGAATTGATTTTTCCGTTAGCATGAAATTAAAACTAATTTCCCTGCACAATATTTACTCTAATATTCCCCAGATGCAAATACAGTCTCATAAAACATTTCATAAAAAAGGTTTTATAATTGTTTCCTGTTTTTTTTCATTATATCATCAATTGTATTTATCTTTCTAAACTACCCTTCTTGTCTCTCTGGAAAATGCCTTAATGAAGGGAGAGATGATGAAATATCACTGAAATTCTTTAACTGCGCAGATACCATGGGCAGATAAAGAGGTGTTTTTCAGAGGATCTAGTCTTTCATTTCCTTTCCTAGCCAAACCTGCTCCTGAGATGACTTCTCCTAAATTAATGTTACACTCAGGCTGATAGACAGCAAAAAGTGGCAGACGTTCCCTGTTCAATTTCTTTTAAAGAAATGGGCTAGAAAAGTAGATTTGTCGCCAAAAGAGATTCCTCTGTCATCCTTCAACATATTCACAGTTTTCCCATTCAGTGTCACGTCTGCTGCCCTAGGCTCTTCCTTTCTCTTTGCCACAGAAAAAGTTCCCGAATTCCTGCAGCGTATGGCAGTCTGTATGTTGGGAAATTGAACAGTGAGACACTACCTCACTCAAGCACAGACACAATCAGATTTATAGGACTATAATTTCATTTGCTACGATGGCTGCCTTAATGAGGAATGCATGTTTCTGTCCAACCAGGGCTATTCTTAATGTAATATACTCTTGACCTTGAACGTTCTTTGGGGCACTCTGACCAATGGCCAATCCTAGAGAGCCCACCCTCTGGAAAGCCAAAATAATGAACAAAAAGATGTATATAAATATCAAGAAAATTATCTAATTGCCTGAGGAAGAAAATGAATTATAGAATAGCTGCCTCACAACTTTTTCAAATTTACATACCTATGTATGGAAGCACATTCCCTTTGCAAATAGAAAGGTGATTCCCAACCAAGCAACTCTAATGCAACATTATCACTGAAAGTTAAATATCTTTCCTGCTCCTTTTAATAGAACACGCAGTGTTCAAAAGAAAAGTTAATTCCCTGAAAACCTTGGCTTAGTCCTTTTTCAGGAGATACCTTTTCTTCTGCCATTAGAGAGAAGCAGATATCTTCCTTTACATGCAGAAGCCACTAATTTGTAAATGCAGGTTTTCTCACTAACAGAGACCATATTGTATCATTTCTCTAATACACAAAATTGAAACTTCCTTCTGATTGGGAGAGTTCACACATTCTTATTGTAAAGCTGTGATGGGAGCATCTCCGAAGGCAGGCCTGATGAGACCATCAAACAAAGGAAAGGCAACACCCAAGTGGTAGAGACTTTTCTGTACTTGGACCAGAGGGTGCCTGGACAGGACGTGGTAAGATTTTTACTGTGCAAGCATACAATTCAACAATCAGAAACGGTCCTTGGTCCTTGAGAGAGAGACATGCCTATTTGCTGCAATACAAATAAGTAATAAAACAAGAGAAGGGCTTGAGAGCTTTGATTTCAGTTCACACCTCTGCCACAGACCTCAGGGAAATAATTTCTTCCCTCTTTGACTCCACTCCCTGAATGTAAAATGAGGTTAATGATATTTTTATCATATCCTTTGTCTGATGATTCATCTACTCAGAATTCAAGTTTTCAGGGGGAGATGCTCTCCCTGCATAATTCTACAGTAGCCACTGTAACAAGGACAAAACTCTATTAGGGTGTCTGTTCTCCTCTGCCACCCATATAAATATGATAAATCATCTACTATTAATCATCAAGGCTAAAAATATTATCACCCCACAAAACGGCGATAACAAAATGATTCCAGCAATATCCCTGCCATTTATCAAAAAAACAAGTCAGGACTTTGTTGGTGGAGGAACACATAAGTTAACTGATCCAAGAAAAAACTTCCACCATCAGCAAAATATGAATCCAGTAGAGTGCTTAAGTTTCCATTCTGACTCTGCTTTTGTTCTCTATATTTTCTTGAAGGAATTGATAAAAGATTACAACTCACTATAGAATTATTCTCCCAGATATATTTTTGTGATTGTTTTCTCTTTTGAAGGGAGTTCTACAGGCTATAAGCAAAAGCCTTGGGCAGAGAAGTAAGCAAGCTATAATGGTTGGAATGGCAACAAAGCTTTAAACATAAAACAGAAATAAACTTGTTTTTAAAATAATGACCATGCAACAAATGAATTTGAATATGTGTATCTCCCACTTGAGCACTTGCTGTAGTGAGGAAATCTACCTCTTGAACTGAGATTTGCTGAGTGAATTAATTCAGGGAACAAGGTCCTTCCCACCTCCTTCTCTTCTAAAAGACAGTAACCTAGTGGTTAGATTTATTTAATAATGATAGTAGGTGCTGCAGTCTACCCTACCTTGCTTTTTGTTTTTTAATTAAAAAAAAAAAAAATATATATATATTTATATCCTGTAATTCTAACAACTGTGCCAGTCTGCTCACCCACTTTGGGAACTCAGTGGCATGTATTTCACTGATAGAGGCCATACAGTTATCTGTTTCTAGCCTTCAGCCAAGGAAGTACTACACATTTTTCTCCCATTGCAGAAATTCTCTCATGTTGATGGCACTGTTTGGCAGGCCATTAACGGAGCCTTGTTTATATTTATCTTCTTTGCATTTATAGGATGGTGCACCTAAACCTGTGTGTATTCTTCCAGGTCTTTGCCTTTAACACCGACTTGCCACCCAGCACTGCAATCTGCAGAAAAGTCTCTTTGCCAAGGGCCTGAGCTGAGCCTCTCACAGGTCCATGCAAGCAGCACTTCCAGTGAAAGCGGTCCCAAGGAAACACGTTTTCTGTTTTAGAATGTGTATTGCAACCCAGCAGCACAAAATATCATTGCTATCTTGGATAAATGTGCCACGATTTAAAACCCTTTGATTATATTACCAGGTAATCACACACACTGGTCCAGCTTTCTATGACTTTAAACCCATCACACCATCTGTGTTTACTCACAGTGATTATCATAAAAGACATTCTTTTTTCATGAAACATATCATTAAAAGAAACACTGGAAAACAAGAATTTGAAATTCATCTCTGTCTAGAAGCCACAGACCAAAATAACACAGTAGAAAGTTGTTATAAAAGATTTTTGTCTTCTTAAACAGACAAATATGTGTAAAAAGAAGTAAAGCTGGCTTTTGGCAGGAGGTCCACAGAGTACTGTGTGTGTGCAGAAAGAAGGAACAGTCTGAGATCCAGCAATGGGAAGAAGAGGTGGCTGTGGCTCATGGAAGCTCAGGTAACACCCAGACTCAGTGCACGCTCTCTCCAAAGAGCAAAAAGTGATGGTGTGTGACACTGAGCCAGAAGGCAAAGCTGGACCTCCTTCTGCATTGTTTTTTGCATTGTGCTCCTCTGATTAGGGATTTAAAAACAGGGAAAAAAAAAGGAAAAGGGACTGACTCAGTGCTTCCAACTAAAAGTTCTGTCCTGCTGACAATAGTAAGGCATTCAAGAACTTAAAGCCGTGAGCACTGGTTCACAAGAAAACTTACATGTTGATCTTTGCCCTCTTCAGTAAACCTCTAAAAATCACAATAAATATGGTTTTGTCACTGCCATCTCTCCACAATTTTTGAAGTGTTTATTATATACCAGATGTCACGTGAAGGATTTGGGTTTCAAAGTGACATGAGAGACTTTGGAACAGCGTGAATTCTAGGACAACATATTGTGTGTGTCTGTCTCTATCTGTCACGGTAATAAGAAAGGGCAAGAATGCAGAGGCACTTGCTCCTCTCCAAATATAATCACCCTGCTCAGAGATTTCTAAATAACAGCCTCGAATCACTTGTTGGGGTGAACAGAAATGGTAATCCTTGACTGGCCTAAATTAGCTCGAGACCACCACATAGGAAAGCTGTCAGGGAGAGAGCTGACAGCTCCAGGCTGCGTGTCTCATCTTACATATTCATCACCCGAGGTACCGCTCAACATCCCGAGCAACAACTGCGCAGAAGGACCAGCCGCGCACACCGGAGCCCGCCGCTCACGAGAGGTAAAGAACCCAGGACAGTTGTTGCAGGAGGAGGAGGAGGACTTCCAGAGGACAGACAGCGTGAAATTTGGAAATTAAGGAACTCAATGAGCGGGGGAAGACGACACTTTAATCTAGAGATTTTTCAGGAAATCGGGATGGATTGTTTAATTCACACAAGCTAAGACTTTCAGAAGCTAAGGATACCATAAAGTAAATGAGTGCACACTGCTTGGGGTCTCCCTCTTGGAAAACGGCAAAGATCAAAGACTCCCTGCCTATTTTCTCTCTGAAAAACTGAAAATTAATTGCCCGAATTCACATACCAGTTTATTCAACTCCTGCCTTTTCTAGTCATACAATTTGCATTGACTGACAGATACTTTTAGAATGCTAACATAAATAGCTGGCCTAATACTCCATGTCAGGGTACATTTTAATTGGTAAAAAGCAATCATCGTCTTCGTTGCAGTAGGGTCATTTTCTGAATGTCAGATATCAAATTAACACAAAAGGATAAGGTTCCTATCAAAAAAGTTGTGTATCTAGAGCCTGCGAGTTACAAGGTAGAGAATAAAAATCTATGAAGATTGAAGGGCAAACTCAATTCATAATGAGGACAATAATATCCTAAGTGATCCTAATCTGACTTTTTTTTTTTTTTAATTTAAAGGGAGGAAAAAAAGGCTAGGATTAAAGCTATAGAACTGAGGTTGCAACATGTATACATATGTTCATGGCTACAAAAGCTGAGCACTTGACGGTAACCCTAATTAGTCATAGCTATGGCTGTCAACAGCAGAGGCAAACTCAAACAACTCTGGGTGGTCTCTAGGTTGGCTGCCCGCCCCTCACACATCCGTATCAATTAGTCACCCACCTGTATTACAACATGCAAAATTTTATTACTTTATAAAAAAAAAGGCGTGTGTGAAATATGAAGCCTTGGGGTGTTGCCTTCAAACAATAAGAAAAAAGCCTGTGCAAAATCTGTGCTTACAAGTTCTCTAGTAAGAGACCAGGGGCTGGATAAGTAAAAGATCCAGTGCCTCTGTATTTTAGGCTGAGGAATAACGCCCATGCAGCGCTGATCTGGCTGCAGGGAGGTGGCAGTTTGTGCCTGTCGGCATCCTGCCTTCGCTACCATCCTTCACAGTTTACCTGCAGCAACGTCACGTCTAGGGCTCTCGACCAGAGTCTAATGTTCCTGTGAAAACCAGACTGAGCTGCGGCCCCTGCTTTGTCATACAAAAATCTAGTCTCTGCCTCCAACCGAAATTCAAAGCTCTGGAGCCAGAAATCACATATTCCACTCCCAGGAGTAAATACATTTAACGGCTCCGTGGCTAGAAGTTACAGAAGGTGTCTTGGAGCCCCAGGGTTAAAACACTGGATGTTCTTGTTGCCCATAAATATCCAATCAGTGGAAAGTCTGGCTGCCACTCTGTGAATAATGGATTTTTGTTCAGCACAAGAACTTAAAGGAAAAAAAAACCTCAGTGCCTCAAGGTGACCTTAAGCCATTTTTTCTTTCCTCCTGGTTTGTTCCCAAAAATTTTATATAGCCTCTGATTTGACTTATTAGTCATGAAGAATTCTGTGTAAGTACACCTTCAAAACAGAACCAAAATGTTTCCTTTTAAAAGTATTGAAACTACCTATTTTGATTGGCCTCCTTTTTTCTTGTAGCTGAAGAAATTTGCTTAAATTTGGCCTGAGTTTGAGCTGCCAAACTGCTCTTTTCAGTAAATTTACTCTTCAAAGGTTTTTTGCCTATCTCTAATCCTAAAAGATTCTTGATTCTATGATATTTAATCTTGTGAGTTCATGTGGTAAATATAATTAATTTTTAATGCTGTTTTAGCAAAATCAGCTCCTTTTAAAGTTCCCATTACCTACTAAACATACTTTTTTGTCTATCTACCAGATCGACTTCTCATTATTCTGTTCTACTTAGGACATAGTGAACACTGCTGCCAAGAGACAGCAGTTGTTAAACAAATCACAGTAGATGCTTATGGATTATTGTTTTATTTTTAAAAAATAATAATCGTAGTAATAGAAAATCCTAAGAAACAGAGAGTGTAATTTCTGGCCAAATTCTAAACACCTTCTTTATCAAAATTTTACCTACAAATTGGGAAATCAATATATGGTTGTTGCTGTAAAATTAATGAGCTCTTCAATAGGCTGTTTTTAGATAAATTTTTTTATTGTGAATCATCTCTGATTATTCTTTTCCTAAGCTGTATGGACACATACATTGGTTGACTAATGCTGCACCATAGCACAGGAAAAATCTACAGGAGGATTTTGTAACTATCTCCACCGGGCATATATTCTACTTTCTCTGCACAGATAGACATCAAAATTAAGTACATTGGCTTAATTCACTTGCCATTGTAAGCTCAAATGGGATACAAAGTGAAATCAATATTAGTGAAATAGATCAGACTAGAATTGGAAGGTAATATAATTAGGTTGACTTTACTATACTTTGTAATGCTTATCTGTAGTATTTTACCAACTAGAATACGGGTATCTATTTTCTGAAACCGTAGGAGGTTTTCAATGTTGTATTGTCCTGATTTATTTCATTTCACTTTGAGAGAACACTTCAGAAAGACCTGTCTGTCCATCTCGGTGGGATTTAGGGCCGCCGTATCTCACCAAGCGATCTGGATTTCGTGTGAGGAAGGGAGGTTTGCTTCTTAAGCAACGGTAATAAGAATTGTTTTAATAACATGATACAGAGAAAGCATTATGTGTTCTGGCTGCAGGAAACATGCTCTTTGCCTCCGAATACAAAGTATTTCACCGCGTGATGGTCTCAGAGCACAAAAATGAAGGACATGGGATCTTGTGCCTCTTTTTCTCAGACTACCCCCCAGCCCCACCAAAGCTTCCTCCAGCAGCTCGACAGCTTTCCGATGCATCGGGCAAGATGGGGAGGCAATGCAGGACTGCACCTCTCCAAGGATCTCAGGAGATTAAGCAGCCCTCCCTCACCTTTTCCTTGCTCCGTTCTTCTTAGGCTGAGCTGGGGTTCAGCTCCTGCACAGGTGTTGCCTCCAATTAAGAAAGTAATTTCTGTGCAATCAAATGCAAATCATGAGCTCTTCCCAATGCCTCCAATGCACAAATCTTTCCTCAAAGAAAGGGGAATTTATTCCTGAAGCCCAAAGTATATTTCAAGGATGATTAAAGCTACTTAATAATTTAATTAGCTTGGAACACTAAAGAGTTATTGGGGGTAAAATTCCTTCTAAAGACGTTATTAAGAGGCTACATAAATTGTGGTGAAACACCCTTTTGATTGATAGAAAACATTCTTTACTAAAAGAAATTTGAAGATTACTCGTATTTTGTCTAAACATGAAGTTTGATGTTCCCCAAAGCACCTGCTGTATATGCAATCACAGCTCTGCCTTGCCAAGGCTGAAGAACGTCACATCAGGACACGACTCCTGTAACATGGCAGAGAAACATACTACCCCTGCTCACACCAGGCAGTGAATTCCCCAGGGTGACTTGCCCAGGGTGCCACAAGGACCAGTGACACACAGTTAAAAGTGGCCTGGCAAAGACAGTGCCCTCATCTAATGAGGATCAGGATGAGCAAATGCTTTTCTACTTCAGAGATAAATGATTAAGACCCTATCTTTTTCATCATAATTCCCCTTCCTGGATTCAGCGTTCGCTCCATCAAATCCTATAATTTTATCTTCTCACTGGCTTGCCACCGGCAGAGCTAGCATTTCTGATGCAAAAATTAAATATTTTAAAAAAAAAAAAACCCTTATCACTAATAGAAGGAAAAGAAGTGTTATTTTCTGTGCCCCTCTCTTCAAGGTTAGCTTTAATAATTTTATCCCTTTGGGTTAGAACTTGTGAAACCAGAACTTCATTTAGCGACAGAGCACAATGAAAGGAGGTGTGTAAGGGCCAGGAAAAAATAACCCAAAGCACTCAGTGAGCTGCTGTGGAGCTACTACCTCCTGAAGCTACTGCAGTCCAACTGCTGTCCTACTGAACCTGCTGTGAGGAGATTTGATGATGCACAGCATCCACGTCTGGATTTACTGGGAGAAGATTGTGTCAAGCTCCCAGGGAGCACACACTCCCAGATGGATGCAGGGCAGCACCACTGCTGCATAGAGAAGAGGAACAACCCTCCATCAGCAACCCCAAAACAACAGCTATGCCACACGCACACCACTTGTGCAATTCCTTGAAGCCTCAGAAATAAAGAGGAAAGCAAAAAAACACTCTCAGGGAAGGGGAAAGGGAAGAGGGTTTGACTCAAGGCACAAAACTGCTGTGAAACAGGTTACAAGAAGTTCTCAGAAGGTAGCATTAGCAGTTACCCGATGCAGAAAAAATTGGAACCATAGAAGTAAATCTGGCAGCAAATGACAAAACCTGTTTTCCCTGTTACTCATGGGCAAGTAGGAATGACTTTCTTCAGCAGGTGAAGCAACACAAGAGCAATAACCCCAAATGGAAGGGCAGAACAGCAGGGAAACTGGCACTGTCACACTGATGCAGAAGGACAAAAGAACGAGGAGGAGATGGGCAAATTAGTATATGAAAACAGAAGAAAGGAAATTGCTTGAAATCAGATTTTGATCTCATTTAGGATTGCCTGTTCATTTTTTTCCATTCTGCTACCCTCTTTCACAGGTAATGTAAGCCAGAAATAGAATAACACTTCATGGATTTATCATAATTCTAACAGTCCCATCTAAATGAGGGAATGAACAAACTTCAGCATATGTCAACGATCTCATTTATAGAGATATATCATAGACTGAGGAAAATAAGATTTTCTGCTTTTCAAGTAAATTAAATAGAGTAAATCATATAAAGTGTAGCATCAATTACATACATACTCTCTTAATTATTGGAAAACAGGTTCAGATGTAGGATATATGTCACACCTGTCCTACCAGACCTGGACATAGACCTGTATTGCATACCAACTCCTCTACTTTGTTTTAGTGCAGGATTAGTTCTTGAAATGCAGCAAGATATTGGATATTACAGTAAAAAGCTCACATAAACCCACAGGAAAGTGCTGAATGGCAACGAGCATGAGAGGTCTTTAAGGTGAAATGAAGCTATACTGAAGTATCTACCATCATCCAAGCCTACTGAAATGGCAGTCCTTCATACGCGTGATCTGAAATCTGATCACTTTGCCTAGAACTTTTCCAAGACTTCAAACATAGTATAAACTCCATACTATTCTGGGAAATGCTTTCTTTTTTTTTTTTCTCCTCCCAATGTTTTGGATAACTGCTGTGGTTTTCACTATTCAACACGATAACACCTGCCACGCGTGACCGTCCCAAAAAATACTATATCTGGCAAACTTCTTCCAGCTGGAGACTGATAGAAAGTATTGGACCTCAATCAAATTAATCAGTGGACTCTGCAGGAATGAATGTAGGTGCTTTGCTATTAAAAAGGAAATACTGTCAAAAACGCACACAAGAATCTGCCTCGAAGGAAAAAAAACTCCACCATTGGATTTACAACCATTTTGAAGTCTGCTAAGTGGGACAAGGCTACAGATCTGTCTGGATAAACCTGGAAATGGCTGCACCTCAAGACAACTTCTATCCCCAAAATACTTTAAAACTGCTGATGGGAAACTTTGAACTCATACAGCTGAGAATCCATAGCTACTTTATTCTGCTACACCTCTTTTCTCAGGACATCTCCTACTCCATACATGCATTTTTAGCTGAAGGAAAGAGATTATAAACATAACATATCAAGTTAGCACATCTCAACCTGTGGGAGTCCCATCCCACACAAGACCCCCTGCTGGTTAATCACTGGCAGCTTCCAATAGTTTCAGCTTTTTCAGTGACATAAGCAGGTGAGTAAATAAGGGTGATTCAGTTGCTATCAACTATATCATATAATTCTTTTGAGGTGGTTTTACTGAATTTTGCTGAATTCCTTTCCTGATCACGAAGAAAAGCATTAACTGAAAACTTTACTGGAATAGACAGTTCTTATAACACAAGGCAAAAAGAAAAAAAAAGAGAAAAAACAGTCAATAAAAGCGCCAACAAGAGAATAAAATTACAAAACTTCATTCACCATGCTATATAACACGGTACTAATGAAAGTGTAAAAGTACTAAGATAAACATAACACAATTTAAAATTTAGGTAATTATTTTAAAAAGAAAAGGTTGAAAAGAAACTCGCAAAAATGATAATATTTGCAAGTATAGCTTCATGCAGTAAGAAACGATAGTTAAACAGCTATTGCTTTATTATTTTAAAAATATAGCATGCCATGGGAGAAAAAGAAATGTAGAACTGCCTGCCCAGGACTAAGATAGTAACTTAGATCATTAAAAACCCTCATGCTTGTTCTTCTCTTGCAACATTTTTCCATTTCTGTTTGGCCTAAGAGCCTATCTAAGCTCAAGAAACTACCCTGAATAAAGTTTTGCAGAAACAAGCCGTTTTACAGTACTGTGGCAAAAAGCCATCGAACAATGTCCACCCAGAGCTTGTGCAAATCTCAGGTTCTTTCTGGGACCCAAAAAGGTCTCCTACAGCTACAGAGCTGATTATCTTACTGAGAAAGAGCCCTAGGACAGACCCACAGCCTCTTCCTAACTGCAAGCAAGAGAGTACAACTTCACTGAGGAAAAATAGATTATGGTATGGACATAATCTCATTTGCATCCATTTTAAAAGGATTACTTTTAAAAGCAATCTTCTCCTTGCTACTCTGTTCAGAGTGTTCCAGAACCACATTATTTTGATTATTAGAGACCTAATTTTGACCCTAAAATACTCTTCTCCCATCCATGTGCTGTTTTAGTTTTCAGCTAAGCCTCTTCTAACTAACCAAATTCTCTTTGCAGTCCTCTTCCAGAATGATAAGACCTGATTGTTTCTATTTTATGCCAAGGAATGGTATGCAGAGAGTCCCTTGCTTGCACTTCTTGCTATAACAAAGTTTGCTAACCTTGGTTGTTATTTGTCCCATTGGAGGGTTGGAAGCAGAAAAGCATAGAAGGGTCGCACCTGTGGGGAGGAGGGGACAAGAGACCCAAAACTGACCAACAGGATTATTCCATCCCATCTGCATCATGCTCAGTATAAAAGCTGAGGGATCAAAGGATCAGCTCACTTTCTTCAGTGGTCAGCATCCAAGGAGGACTTTGTCTGTTCATCTGCCTTGGATCCTGCTCCATACATTCCTGAATTCAGATCCAGAATCCGGTTCTTATCCGTCACTGAGTCCAGTCTGGGACTTTCCCAGTGCCTGCTGGTGATGTGATCATCATCTGGGGAGCACAGTACAGTTTTGAAAATATTGTATCTTTCATCATTTCCTTTCTATTATTTTATTAGTATTTTCATTAGCTTAGTTTCTTTTTATATTCATACACCTCTTTTCTCCTTCATCCTTCTCTCCCTGAAAGGAAATATTCTCTCTCCTCTGAAGGGGAGAGAAGTAAAACAGAGTCCCTATCATTCGTTTCAGTGGCCAGTCCAGCCCAAACCATGACACCCTTCTCAGCAGCTGTTCCAGATTTAATTCATCTCCTTTACCTCTGTTTTTGTTTTAAATGTCATCTTCTCCAGTCTAGCTAGTTGTCCCCATGTGGCATTGTACTGAATGGTGAACTCTATCACATTATTGGATAAAGGCAAATAAAGACTGATAAAGGCATCTAGAACCTCTGTCTAACTAGAAACACCTTTATGTTAGTTTGGTAAAAATCCATCTTTGATAAACAAATGATACACTTTAATCCCAATATCCTATTTACCTTACTGGTGAAGCCTCACCTCGAGTACTGTATCCAGTTTTGGGCCCCTTTCCAGAAAAAAGACATTGAGGTGCTGGAGCGGGTCCAGATAAGGGCAATAAAGATGTTGAGGGGTCTTGAGAGCAAGTCTTATGAGGAGAGGCTGAGGGGATTGGGGCTGTTTAGTCTGGAGAAAAGGAGGCTGAGGGGAGACCTTATTGCTCTCTACAACTGCCTGAAAGGAGAGTGTAGAGAAGCATAAGTAGGTCTCTTCTCCCAAGTCACAGGCGATAGGACAAGAGGAAACAGCCTCAAGTTGCTCCAGGGAAGGTTCAGGTTGGATATTAGGAAAGATTTCTTCACTGAAAGGGTTATCAAACATTGGAATGGGCTGCCCAGGGAAGTGGTCAAGGCACCATCCCTGGAGGTATTCAAAAGATGGTGCTGGGGTACATGGTTTAGTGTTGGTGTGTGTGTTTTGTTTGGGTTTTTGTTGTGGGTTTTTGTTGTGCTTTCTTATGGTTGGACTGGTTGATCTGAAAGGTCCCTTCCACCCTAGGTGATTCTGTGATTCATCTATTCAAACATTTTTTATTTTATAATATTTATTCAACTTTTTAAATTTTATAATATTGTATTCAACTTGTACTAAAGTATAATCTGCCATCATTTTTTGGTATACATATCAGAATTGGTATTTATCTTTCAACTCTTAAACAGTTGCCATAGGAATCCTTTCTGCCAAAATTTCCAATTCATAAAGGAATCTCTCCCAAATGTTGAGACAGAAATTATCTGCCTCCTCAGAGTTGAGCGTATTGAACCCTGCAACTGCCTTCAGTGCAGACCGCTTTTGTGGTCACTTTGAGTCTGTGGTCAGTATTGTCATCCTTTCTGAAATACTGAAGCCAAGTACACATTTAATTCTAGGGCCATCTCTAAACCTTTTATTTCTACTGTTCTCACTCCAAGACCTTCTGCCTTGCCTTATTGGTTTTTGTTTAGATGGCTTCTGGATTTCTCTTGCTGGAATAATCCTCGACCTCCAATTAATGTCACCTCCAAGTCAGAAGTTATGAACTTTTGTTCTATCAATGTAGGTAGCTTCCTTTCTCATTAACGAGATGCCTTGAAGACTAGACCTTGTACTCCTCTAATATTAAGGAATCCAGGCATAAAGTTGTGAGATTTCACTGGCGGATGGCTGCTAACCTAGTTTTAGAGCCATTTTATATATTGGGGAATGAGGGGAGTGTGTTGAGGGCACAATTGCTTTGGCATCTGATTTTTCACATATTGCTTTCATCTAATAACCGAAACAAAGAAATCAATTTGTCTTTTGTATTAATTGTTATTTTTAAATAGACTTGCCTTGCACAGAATCAGTACTGCAAGACGGTATTTTAAATTGCATAGTTGCATGTTACAATTTCTTTATCACAGTGCCATCCTATTCCAGTTCATTTGTGAAAAACTATTAATAGAATATTGCTTAGTTTTGGATCCAAACTGCAAAGAGGATTTAACATTGAAAAAAGGTTACTAGATACTAGAGAATGAATATGCATCAAAACGCATTTTGGACAACAGTGCAAGTTAGACAATTTCTTTCTGGTTATTATGCAAACTCAACTGGGCATGAAGACAGTAAGTTTTTTGAGGGGAAAAAAGGGATAAAATTTGAAGGAATCTCAGCTCAGAAAAAAAAATATTAAAAAAAAATATTATATTTCAGCCCCTAAGAAGTGTTCTGGTTTTATAGCTCTGACACCACTAGAACATGAGGGTACTGAGCATCTCTGAAAGTGAAGCTGTTCTTTGTAATTATGCCTCTTTAGACAGATGCCACTAACTTAAAATCTGCTTTTTTGAAATTCTTTTCCATATGACAGGAGTGAAAAATAATATGCATTAATCATGTATGCACAAGCCTGAGTCAAAAATCAGAGCCCCATTGAGTGAAGCTTTGTGCAAACATATTGAAAGACAAGTGACAAAATCATGCCATTTATAGAAATCAATTTCACCTGGGTCAGGTTATTTAGGATTACACTCATTCCTGACCATAATGTAGAAGCCATTGCAAGATAAAGCTAAGATGTAGAAAAGGCAAAAAAGTATGGCAATAACAGCTCCATGAGCACTGAAATGAATTATGCTTTGTTTTCAATTAATTTGTTCCTCATGGTTGACAGATTTTTTTAAAACTAATTTAACTAAGGTAACGGTCCAAGACTGCATCACTTCTATTTCACCACCAGAATATTACTGTTATTTAACCTTCTCCTTGGGCAAGAGATAATTTGAGCTACAATCTGCCCCAAACTACACAAACACTCCCTGGCCAAGATGCTGGGTGCCTCTTAAGTGGTCAGCGGGACAGTGCAAATGATTTACCATCTCTTAGTTGGTGGCAGGCTGAGCTAATGATTTTGGAGGCTAAACATGGTACATGATTTTCATAAGAATTTATTATTTTGCTACTTCATATTTCCCTCTTGTATTTTATTGAAACTATACAACAGGTTGAAATATTTATGGGAGAATGGAGGGAACATGCATTTTTATTCAAAGGGTGGTCTTGGACATCTCATTTCCAGAGGTAGACTGGGTAAGAATTGGTTTACTTTTCCCAAGTGGCCAAATGGAAGTTGTTAGAGCAATACTGAATCACTGGAACCACGCAGACTTATCCTAGCTCAGGTTATGGCCTGCTTCGCACACAAAAAATCACAGGTAATTTTGTGCAAATGGTAACAAGAGTAATAAACAATATTAGTAACACCCATAGCATCACAACATTGCCTTTTCATTAAGAGCTGAATAATTAAGGTAATTCATTAACACCTTAGCAGAAAGAAGTTTAAAAAGAATCTTGACCTAAATCAAGATACTGGTATCCCAGAAAGAGAGGGCTGGACTTTTTAATTCTCATGCACAGCATACAAGGTGAAATCAGCACTATTTTTCATGCAAGTCTCACAAAAAAGTTAAGTGTAAATAAGACATATTTCTGAGTATATAATGTGCACATTAAAAATACTGTCTAACAATATCAACTGTACAGAGCATGAATAATATACTGACAAGGTTGTGAAAGAGTGATGTTCTTTGAGCTCATCATTGCATACTTGAACAGGGTATGAATATTTTATATTCATGCTAACTGTCATACTGCAAGTTAAGCCTTTCTAGTACAAACAGCTCACACACAACACTACTATTCGTGTTTACATTTACTCTGCAAACATCAGCAAAATGTTTCCTTCTTGTAAGCATCCCCTCTCCCTCCCTCGCTCTTTTTAATTCAGACATAGGGTTATTCAAAAGGACCACACAGCAGAAGGTTGAAAAAAGAAAGATAAAAGTGGCTTCTGGGTATCCAACCTAGGGAAGAGGCAAAAAGGACCTTATAATCCAAAACCCACAACACTCAGCAAGTTACCTACCACTAACAACTGCTGGAAACAGGCCCTTCTAGGTGCAGATTAGAGACAGGGCCAGGGAAGGAGGCTAAATTACATACCCATCCAGATACCTCAGAAGAGTCCATTAGAATCTGCAGAAACTAATCTGTAACATGGAAATGACCCCCAGAGAAAGCAGTCCTATTAGCTTTTATCCCAAATGATCACAGCATTATTTGATAGAAACATCTATCAGAGCTGACACATCAGGATTGTTAATGTTCTTTATTTGGCCACTCTTTTATCACTTGTTATCAAGAGAAGAAAAAAACAGAGAGGATTCAAAAGCAACTAGCATCCAACTACAAATTAGCATCTACAAATTAGCAAGTAGCTAATTTATAAATGCTGGGTGTTTTCCCTGAAGGGCACAAAAAACTTTTAAGGAAAGCAATTAAAAGCTTAAAACTTCCATGGTTTGCTTTCGTGGCAAGCTGAAACCTCTCACAAAATAGCTGGCCACATTTAAGACACCCCAAAGTACCGGGGAGCACCAGGTAGAAAGATTTAATAAGTGCTCCCAGTGAAAAAAAAATGCAAACCTGAGGCTGCAAGAATTGTCTACTTCATGCAGCAAATCATCCAGTATCAGACTGTGCAGTGTAAAAGCATATGATGTACAGTGTACCAGTCTTCCAAATCCTACTGTAGGGTATGACCGGGCTTCTGTTGACATCTGCATAGAAATCAGCTTCCAGTCTTTTGACGTAATCCTCAAAGTTTCAGAGACAGGTCTGAAGACCCACTATCCAGGAATCTTATTTGAATCTACTTCATAATGAGTGACATTTTAAAATCAGGCTGCTGCAGGGAAAAAATATCTTTTTTAATGGTTCAGAAGAGGTCAAGCCATGAAATAAAGGAGGAACTACCTGAGCTTTGTGACAGTGAAATATGAAAAGTTAAATTTAGCCCCTGCATTGATGGCAGATTACTAAGTGCTTTTACATGTGCATTCCTATAGATAGTGACATCTACTACTAAGACTTAATCTCAGTGCCAAGATTTATTTTACTCCACTTATATAAAAAAAAGAAAGAATTTTCCCTTTCTTCTTCAAATGTTTCTTCCTACAGCATAAGCAGAACTCAAGTAATTTAAAATGCATAGCAACTTGAACTGCACCAGACTTCTCTGTCCCTCTCATCAGGTCATATATATGAAAGAAGGGGAGGTTAATGTCCTGCTCCCTTACATTGAATTTAAACAAGTGTTCTGGTCACTAGGAACTACTCAATGAATTGATGCTCCTTTGGCCCAAGGTGTTCCCAAATGATTCAAAAGGAACCATGCATTTTTCAAAGGCTGTGCAATTTGAATTCTGTAAAGATTACCACTAGTTTTAGTACAGGAATCCTTTTTCCTAGATGATTAGAATGGCTCTTTTTTTTCCGAATCATGCTGTACAACATCTTTACTACAAGCCATCCTCATTGCATTACTTACAGACCAGCTCAGCAAAATTAAACCTCAAGAAATCACATGGCACTTTATTTTTTCCCTTTCCCTCTCTTCCTCTCTCTTTGACTGTGGTATTTTGAAAAGCACAAACAGATGATGAATTTATACCAAGATTACTAAACCAGTCAAATTATCTAGGAGACCCAGTGGTTTCTTTTTTCCTGCCTCCTGTGGTTTCTGCAGTCATTAAAAGTGCGGGCAATAGTCTGAGATCCCCTAGTCATGCTACAAGTTGCTTCATCTCCATTTATGCAGGAGATACCTGTAATTTCTGTGAGTTATCCAGATAAAGCTGAATGTAATCCAGTCTTGTCAAGATAAGATAAGCCTTGGCACTACTTCTGTGGAACCAATGATAAGTGCCCGATTTGGAGTATCGGAGACTGCCAATGAGTCACAAGACCTTTGAGTTCCACCAGAAGAGTTGGGCATACAACCAAAAGGGTTTCTAGATTACAAGCCTATAACATGCTTCTTTCATGCCCATACACATAAACTTCTTTCATGTCAATACGCATAAGATATCTTTTAAAATAATGACCAAAAAATGTTGGTGAATCTGTTTCACACAGATTGCACTGGCCTACAGACTTGGTTTTTTTGATTTGTATCTGTTCTGTGTTAGTGTTCTTCAAGACCTGGGGGAACAATCCAACTACCTACCAGGTACCACAATGTAGTGCCTGCAGACTTACAGGACACAGAAGAACAGTCTAATACCACTTTCCCCATTGACTTCCATAACAAATAGGTCAGACCCCTTTCTGTCGCACGTGCTCCATTCCTCTTTGCACAGACGCCTGAAAGTCAACAAGCTACTCTATTTTCAGTGGTAACAGACCCTATACTGTCCGCAAACACACACGCTAACTTATAACAAGCCATGAATCTATAGGCCTTTTCTAGTGAGACACTCAAAAGGGGAGGAGGGATAGGAAGGAGGGCCCCTTTGACTGGTACCAATTACCCACTTCTCCGAGTCACAATAATGTACCCCTAATATTAGCCAGAGGGAGTCCCTTTGGCTCCATTCTTAGCTGGTGTTTCTAACCCTTCTTTACAGAAGGATATCCAATAAATGAGGTATTTCTGTGACCTACAGCAAGCCTGCACACAACTGTTTGTATTATATATGGTTTCATTTTGCTCCCTGGTACTGCTCTTTGGTGGCTGTTACAGCCCATAAAGCCATCTGTTAGGAACACTCAGTCATAAAATTATTAATGCCTATAGCCTAAAACCAACCCTAAGTAAATAAACAGTACCAGAAGGCCCAGTGCAAAATTCTGGGATGTTAAATACACAGGAAAAATACAGAACCATAAATCTTCTTAATAGTTCTACGTGCAATTATGTGTTCACTTGAAATTCAAATAACACGCAGAAAGACTAGACAGAAGTAGCTTCTAAAATAACACACTGCTGATTTGCCTCAGAGTTGAACTCAGCATGAAAAAGTCTGGGATACTATTGTGAATCCTTGTGACATTTAGAACTAATAATAGAGAATTACAAAATTAGGAAAGAAAGCTCCTGACAAAAAGACTCAGGACACACATAAACCTCAAGGCTCAAAATGCAGAGAACAAAGGAAGAGTGTCCCAAGTTTGAATCACTCAAATTCTTAAGACAGGAGGATAAAGGAAATTTATTTGTATTGGCTATGTGGCATTTGCAAGCATGAAGAAAAAAAATATTAAGTTAAGTACAGCTGGATCTTTACCACTGCAGTGGCAAGTCTCTTAAGTAAAAGACACAGGTCTGCCCCTGTAGTCACTTGGCGTTGGCTTCTACCTTGATGTAAAGATGGAGCCTCTTTGCCCTTCATCACGGCTCCCTTTGACTGTTCTTGCCAAGGGGGTCTCCAGAAGGCGGCTGGCAGGGAGCCTGGCCTGTCAAGTCTCACGCACGGGATGCGAGACAGACACAGTCGGCTCCACTTCCCACCCTTCCCACAGCGAGAGCCATATTTCAGTCCATGCCCAGCACAGAAGAGCAGCCTGTTCCTGTAGTCTGGTAGCCACAGATATCGATAAATAATGTCAGCTGGAGATCCTAGGATCTAAGCATCTGCTGGAGCAGGAGAGAAGCTGCAGTGCAGTAGGCATTAAGCATATCTTTTAAAAATGTCTGGTCTTAATGAGCATCATCAGCTCCTTAGCTGCAGTTTAGCATCAACAGCAATAAGTTCAAGCCTTTGCAGGCTGAGCACATGAAGGGGTATCTGGTTTACAAATGCCAGCCCTGCAAAGACAAAACCCAGCTAAAGATGGACAAACACTTGCTGCCTGGAAACCTGCTGGCCCTCAGGGAAGCTAGCACAGTTAACAGCTCTGTCATGATGGGGCAGAGGACTGGAGTCTCCCATCTCCAGCTCCAAGTACCAACAGGGTACTGGAACCAGTGCGTGGTTTAATGCCACTCGCTTCTACAGAAGATGCGACTGCTCTGAAGAACTCGCCCATCTTAAGCCTGAACCCCTACACCATCACTCCCTCAGGAGCTTACTGGAACATTGCTCAGTTTAGCTGGCTTGAGAGTAAGTTTTAATTCTACTTTAAAAAAAAAAAAAGCAAATCTGTTACTTCAATAGAGAATGATTCTTACCTCCTACCAATCCCTGTCAAGCTTTAAAACCACAGTAATCTACCAGAAATCAAAGAAGTTAGTTTATATTTTATTCTTTTAAGTGAAGGTTTTAAAGATCTTCTAATCTGATTATAGCACTGCATTGAAAACAGGAGGCTTTTGTTCCAACCCCTTGGTGTATTTTGCTCCAGTTTAAAAATGTTGTGCCCTTTCCACCTCATCTCACTTTGTCTGTATCCAGAACTTGGGCACCTTTCATATTTTAACTTAAGGTTTTGTTTCTTAATCACGGAAGGAAGGAGTTTAGAGTCATCCAATTTACAGACAAAGGGGTCTCTATAATATGCTGCACATCTGGGTTTTCTCCTCAGCCAACAACTTCCATAAACCAGGTTGTGATTTTTACTGTGAACCACATTTTGACACATGAAAACAGAAGAGGTAACAGCAGAATTCTCACATGAAAGTGGAAATAGACTACAATAATCAGAAATCATCCCCAACATGGAAACAGGGGTTGCAGTTTAACTTCCAAAACCTGAGTTCTGTTACTAGCTTCAATGCAAGTTTGCATTGCAACTTTTGATTAGTGATTTCATTTCTCTGTACTTCACCTCTTCCAAACATGAATAGTTTCCTTCTTTTACCTACCCTTTCTATTTAGAAATAAAGATTTTTGTAGAGATGAGAACAAGAAGTGACAACACTGTCAGAAACTGTTTCTTAGCTGGGTTCTTAAGTGTCCAATATGATCAAGGCTTGGATTTCTGGATGTTACTGTAATATCAATGAAATTTCCCTCAATGACAAAAAAACCCAAAATGTTGCTTCCACAATATATTGCTAGTAGAAGAAAAACTTGAAGCAAGCGGCAAACATCATCTTCAGTGATGTCCTTTGATGCCTCACCTCACATTGTAATCATAAACAGGGTATCTTCATAGATTTTCTATTTTACTAGCTAGGGCATTATCATAATGCACTTTTCCAGACCAGATGCATGCAGCAATCATTCTTACTCATCATGTCTCCTACTGTGTTCCTCCACAACCATAGCATCTTACGCAGAACAATATTTATACGTATGCACTGCTAATTTCATCCTTTTGCATGTCCTCTAGCCCCAACCCACCTGACCACAGAGATTCCTTGGTGAATCCAG
The DNA here is from genome assembly GCA_026546715.1 of Gallinago undulata. Classification (NCBI taxonomy): domain Eukaryota; kingdom Metazoa; phylum Chordata; class Aves; order Charadriiformes; family Scolopacidae; genus Gallinago; species Gallinago undulata. The sequence goes on along the minus strand of JAOTQQ010000041.1, from coordinate 12,527,758 downwards.
GTCAAACCCTGCATTTTCCCAGGAGAGCATTTTCCAGTTTTCTGCTATGCAACAGGTTTCCTTCGAGAGCAGGAGGACCCAATAGATCCATATTTTCTAAATTACATATGTCAAAAGATATTCTAGGCACTCTATAATTAGCCAGCAAGGAAAAGCATTTCTGATTCATTAGGTCAACTTTAATGGTTTCCTCATTAAAAGTTTTTGCTGTTAAGCTGACAGAAGCTAGAATTTAATAGTAGCTTCCAGCACTTTCTTTATTAGCCGATCTCTATTGAATCAGTCTGTATCACCTGAAGAGATATTTTAAATGGAAATTCCTCAGCCCCGAGCAACCTAGATTGACCAAAGGCCTAGAGATTGCTCTGTCCCTGCTTTAATAAACTGACTGTATATATTGCTGCAAAGGTCAGTCCTCATTAGTTAGTGATGTCTATGCAAGATTTAACACATTATATTCCAGCACTAATTTGTCACTTGTTGATACTGACATATTCTTGTTGATATGAAATAGCTCTTAGATGGAATTTATAAATATGAATCTCTGGTGACCTTTTACAAGAATTGTTCCCTTCCCACCCAGTTCACAACAGTTTGATAGTTCTGTGGTCCGGACAAGCTAACTGCTGTTAATGTGGCAAAATATACAATTAAGTTTCTTTTTTGTCCCCTCTGAATAAAAAACAGGTCAAAGAAAAGTGACAAACTTGTATTCTACACACCAGAGGATGAGTGCTTTCACAGGTAGCTTATGGAAGCCGAGATAACACTTTGTCAGATTTCAGCCAAACCAAACCACATCTCATGCTAATATTCTTGGGTTTGCAGGGAAAAAGAATTCTTTAAAAGGAAAAAATTGCATTTCTTCCATTCTCATTAATGTCCCAGCTTCTTGATTATACATTTTCAGAGCACAAGCTCACCCAGCTCTAACAGTAATAATCTCGTACCACTTGGTTATTTCACAATATCCAAACTGAACATACAGCAAAGAATTGGGCCTACTAAATCCAATCAAGATCTGCTCTATTTTAATTAAAATCTATCCTCCTCAGGAGACTAACTTTGTTTTTTAATGGCTCCTTAATAGGTAGCTCACTCTGAGTTCGCAAGTCACTTCAAAGGCTAACTCCCATTCAGAATTCTGCTTAGTGTGGGGAATTCAGTTTGAGGAACTTACACAGTATTTTCGGAGAAATGCTTGTCTGATGAGTAAGGTATTGTCCCAAGATTGGAGAAGTGGGAATACAATCTATGTGTCTCTCACTGAGTCTGCCTATGACCTTGAAGAAACTATCCCTCAGAGCTTCAATTTCTGCACACACAATAAAGGTGACATTTGCCTTGTCTCACGTTTGGTCTATCTTGTCTGTCTGGATCATAAACTCTATGTTGGCAGGGACTCCCTCTCACAATTTGTTTGTAAATTGCCTCGTGTGCCTCTTTACAAGCTGTAGCAGTTATTCTAATACAAATTAAAAATAGTCATTCATATGTCAACATGCTCACTGATATTTTTTTCTCCATCATAAGCCTAAGTAAGTGCCTTAAGTAGATGTGTTTCTTTTCAACAGTATTAGATGAGAGAAGTGAAGAAGAGAGGTCACATGAGATGGGAAAATATTGCCAGAGGCCATTCAGATTCCTGATTCTTCCATGTTATCGAGCTACCTCAAACACTAATCGCATTAATTTGGAATTTAGCAGGTTATTAACATGGGAACCTTCTTTGCTTAAACACTGAAAATGGCACAGAACGAAGAGGACTTTAGTCTTGGCCAGAGTGTTTGGCTTTGAAGAATTCCCTCATCTCAGCAGGAAAATTATAGGGATTCAGGAACTCAGCTGCCAGTGATATTTTTCCTGGTAATCTCCTCTTGAGGAAAAATGAAACTGGCATTCACAGCATTAAGATGTGACTGTCCGTAGCTGCAAAAGCTTGTTGGCAGAGGAGTGACCTTGGCATCCTTCATCAGTACCTTACGATGTAAATGGAGAATTAATGTAGGGAGGAGACAACAACAAGATAGGGAATAGATGGGAAAATGTGTGGGCAGTAAAGTAACAATGAGCTTTCAAAACCCCTCCATAATCACAGACCATAAAAAGTGGTCAAGAGGAGTATTTACAGAACCATTCTCTGGAACTAGGAGGAAATAATTCAGTATGACAGCAGTTTAGTGGCTCTGTGAAAAAAAATAAATAAAAAATTAATTATGGATAAGGAAAACTATAAACACCATAGTATTACCAGTACGTGGACACCTTGAGCTCCTCAGTCCCTATTACTGTGGCCATTTCTGGCTGCAAAACCAACCCAAACCTCCCTTGTTTATATTAGCACACATGTTTTGAGCAGACTCTTTGTGTTGTCATCAGCAGCATCAGACTGGAGGTCGAGGTTAGCTGTGAAGAATGACTGTGAAAGTGGCATCCAGTCCTAGGCCCTCTTCCAGGTTTTGTTTGGGTTTCTTTTTTTTTAAAAAAAAAAATCAACAAAACCTTAGACAAGCTGCAGAGTGGCAGACTTCTTGCTGAACAGAGCAATCCTTAAAGTAGGAAATAACAGGAAGGCTTAGAGGCATATGGAACCCATTAGAAATGGCATGTTTGCAGGGACAGATTATAAATTGGATCAACTAGAAAAGCATCTGAAAAAAAAAGCCTGCCTACAATTCCATCTTGTGTGAACCGTCTCAATCCAGCTGAAGTGTGTTTTTAACCAGAGTCTTCACTTTTCCATCATTTCTTCATTTTACCACATTTGGAAAACACCCATAAGTGATGACAACAGAAGCCCCACACACTGTAACACTGTAAGATCCACCCTGGCACGGAGGGAAAGGGGAGAGGAACAAATGGCCACATTCACATAGGCACCGTAACGTACAACCGTTACACCTCCAATGTTTGCCACAACCAGCAAGGAACAATTTCAATGGTTTAAGGGGCCATAATCCACATTTGTGAAGATCCCAAAGGTCTTCACACCCCAATGCAACAAACATATGGCTGCCGCACTAGCCTGAAGTGACACACACTGGGGTGCTCTCCCACAGCCCCACACTTGTTAAAAGTGTGACTTTCAACTCCTTGGTACCCCCTCTGCCTCGCAGCTTCTGGAGCCTGACTCCTAACTTGCCCATTTTATGCAGATGCAGTGGATTTCAACCTAAAAGAATAACAACCAGTCATTCATTAACATCAGACATGCAAAACAAATTTAGCTAAGCTGATTACTGTAATGTAGTAGCCAAGAGCACTGTTCAAATTGACATGGGAGAAGAAACGCCTTTGATACTCTCAGTACAACGAGCTGTCTATTTTTGTCAAGTCTCATGTTTCCTAATTACCTTAATACTATAAGAATTAGGTAATACTGATGTACAATCACTCGCACTGGGCTGGGTTCACAGCCTCCCATTCCACGGTGCTCGCAGGGAATGCTAATCTGATACATACAAGAAGTCTGGCTTCGATAGAAGCACTATCTTGCAGCTTCTTCGCAATGATCAGCCTCACCCCAGGGTAAGGAAAACCCTAAAACACCACAGGGTGGAATTCCCAGTGGAGTAAAGGAAATGCTACAGGCACACAGGCAGCTACAAATACACCATCCTAAGTTGTGCCCTGTCCCCTACCTTGACAAAACCCTTTTCACTGACAGCTGCTTTATGGAGGATTGGCCCCCTACCCTAGAAAATCCCCTCCCCAGAGCAGATGCCACAGGGTTTTGCCTCAAGTTCTACGAAAGCAATTCTACTTTCCCACCGTGTGTGTGCCAGAGGATACCTAACACACCCTCTCACCCCACACATCACCTCCATGGTGTGTGCACGACCCACACAGACTCTCAATATGAACTCGGCACAGCAAATAGGCTAAAAACGGTGCTAGGCTAAAGAGGTGCCCTGACTTAACCTGAGAGGAAAGGAGCAGTTCCTGGAGAAGATTAATTTTCCATTCACCCAGCCTTTTCCAGTAACACTCAAATTTAGGCCTGAAGGGGTTGCACAGGTGATGTTGGATGTTAGGTATGATATATGCTAAGCATGTCGGTGCTGGTAGACATGAAGCAGGACCTTCTGTGCTAACCCCATGGTGTGCGCTTCGCACCCCAGTATTTTTCTTTGTGTGTTTATTTATGTGCTGATTTTGAAAAAGAAAGCAAAGCATCCCAAAATGGGAACAGATGGGGTCTGCCTATTATCCCAAATCATTCTGTGACAGTGAATAAAAACAAGCAAGGCTCATGTGTGGCAACCTACAGTGCAAGACACTAAGCAGACCCTGCTGACAAGCAGTACCTTATTGCTAAAGAGACCCACGCTTGCTCCCCTTTCATGTTCTTCAGCAGAGTTACTTCTAGTTCACAACACTCAAGTAAGGAAAGGAATCAGCCTTTGTGTGCAACAAACAGCTGAGATTCAAACTTTGGCACTCTGGCATAAAAAAAAAAACACCACCCAGAAAACCAAGTAGCTAGAAGCAGCGTTAAACTTTCCACAGCTACAAATTGCTCTTTCATGCATGATACATACAATTACAGCATGCTTAAATCCTGGATTATTGGGACAATAGGTTGTAGCAGCTTTAATCCAAGCGAGTCATTAAGCTGTGCCACTTCAGCAGGAATCTGCATACTTAAAAAGTGTCTGTGTGTCGTACAGTCCATCTGTGTAACACACAGTCCATACAGCCCAGCTCCAGTAATTAACTGAACTACACTTCCCCATGAACATATTGCTACCATGTGTATACATTAGCATCTTGGCAATATTTTCTTTTTGTAAAAAGATTGAAAGTATTAGTGCCAATGTGGTAAATCTGTCTATGTCTGTCTGTATGTCTAAGCCTTACGGCTGCTCATGGGGATTCTCTATCTCTCTCTCCCCCCTTGTGTTAGACTACCAACTGCTTGGGAAACTTCTTTTTCCATTTCAGATGTATTTTGTGTTTCCATATTGAGATAAAACTCCCAGGAGATGACTAGTGAGACTCTTGCATCTGAGGCAAGGCTAACAAAAGAGGTCTGTTAGCTGTTGATGATGCTGAATTGGAAAGCTTACAGGAAAAAAGGCGGTTGCCACCCAGTGCAAATCAGGTTGTCAGACTGCACTCCATGGAGAGGCCACCATAAAGGTCTGCTGGGAGTCTTCAGTGGCTTATCAGCCTCATCTTATCACCCAAGAAAGCAAAAAGGAATGTGTTACAGGGAAGCCTGCTAGTAGATTTAGATTCACAGTTCAGGGACAGACTCCGAAACTTGAAGAAACCTTGTGAAAACCAAACTGTTCCAGAGACTCTGAAATAAACCTCAAAACACTGAAGAGTAACAAAAAAAAAAAAAAGCTGAGGCAGGAAAATAAACTCAGCTTGTTCTTCTGATCTCCAGGAGTGCATCTATAATGCAAAATGGCTTAAGACCCCCAAAAGCCAGTAATCAACCTGAATCACAGCACACTAGAGTATAGATTTACCATATCAGACCAATCCTGGCCTTCCAAGCAGCCAGCTCAACCATCTCCAGCACATATTCCTGGGAGCAAATACAGCAAGAGGCAACTTAGTTACCCAGAATATAGCCAGGCTACTTCTTAGCTTTGCAGGAGGACTGCAAAGCCTTTGTGAAGCTTGTAGGTGACCCATTTCAATATCTAGTGTCCTAGATAAATAAGCAGCAACCCAAATAGTCTTCTGGAAAACATGCTTGCTCTTACTGGAAAGTCTAGAGAAAGTAAGACTAATTCAAGCTGTTGGAAGACACTACCTCACTCAGATGAGAAGGTCCAAAATAGAGGACTTGCACCTCCTGATGGCACCCACAATGGTGAGATGCAGCTGCCCGAAGCCTGCTTCACTCAGGAAGCTTGGGAAAGGAGAGTATATGGAGCTCAGATATATCAATGCTGTCCAGGACCCAGCAGCAGGGGCTTTTCCAAGTCTGTAGCATCACGGTCCTATCCTCTGATTAAAAAAAAAAAAAAACAATAATATTACTCACATTGCCATAGAACCACCAGAAAGCTTATAAAAGCACAAAGGCAGCAGGAGTCATGCTGTTCGGTGATATAACTCTAAAGGATCACAAAAAAAAACCCTAAACAATATTTGTTACATCATTGCTCCCAAGCTGCAACTATACATGCCAAGTTTTACCACCAGGAAATAAATAGGAAAAATGCATAGGGAAAATCCAAATACACCCCTGACTCTGAAGTTTTAGTAAGTCATGCCAGAATTATGATTTGACATTATGTCCTAATCAGTGCTTTGAGAATTCCCTCCCCTCTTCCTTGCAATATCTCTAAATCAAAAGATACACCTTAGAACAATATATTTAATAAATGGAATGCTAATTAAAATCAAATTTGTGACCTGAAGTAATGATCTCAGATTTTTACATGCTAACTGAAATTATTAACAGGTAGCAAATTAAAAGATGATATTATTTTTTTTTGTGGACTCTCCAAAATGGCAAAAAAAAAGGCTAAAAAACAGAACAGTTTACAGAATAAAAATGCCACTCTCTATTCACTCTCAAAACAAATACATCTACATGCTTATTTTTTGGAAGTCTATCTTGATCGTGAGCCTTACCCACATAAATGCCTTCTGGAAACTACAACATCAGAGCCTCAGGCTTTAGTCCTCCTGACAAGACAGTGCTCAGCCCATCTCCACCTCCAACCATGTACAGCAACCATACAAAATTCCTACAAAGTCACAGTTGGCAGAAGTTCTTCATCCTACATCAAAGTAGATATAATTCAGCTAAGGAAAGGACTCCAAGAAAGAACACCAAAATGAGATGCTAAAAAGAAATTCCTACATGTGACTACAGCAGCTGAGTGGATGCAAATGCACAGTGAACTGATACAACACGTTCTGACCGGACCAACTGCAGCAAAAAGGCTCCTTGAAGGGCTTCTACAGGCATGTCAGCCAGAAAAGGAAGGTCAAAGGAAGCATACCACCCCAATTAACAAGACTGGCAAACCTGTAACAACAGATGAGGAGAAGGCTGAAATACTGAACAGCCTTTTTTGCCTCAGTCTTCACTGGCAACCTGTCTCCCCACACCTCTCTAGTGGATGGACCACAAGGCAGGGACAGGGGGAGCAAGTAAGAGATCAGATTCATAGCCACCTGAGGAACATGAACGTACAGAAGTCTACGGGACCTGAAGAGGTGCAACCTAGAGTCCTGAGGGAATTGGCTGATATAGTTACCAAACCACTGTACATGATAATTGAAAAGTTATGGCAGTCAGGTGAATTTCCCAGTGACTGGAAAAAGGGAATCATTGCACCCATTTTTAGAAAGAGTAGAAAGGAGGAGGACCCTGAGAACTACTCACCTGTCAGCCTCACCTTTGTACCCGGGAAGATCACGGAACCAAACCTTCTAGAAGCTATGCTAAGGTATATGGAGGACAAGGAGGTGATTCAAGACGGCCAGCATAGTTTCATCAAGGGCAAGTCCTGCCTGACCAACCTCACGGCCTTCTATGATAGAGTGACTACATCAGTGGACAAGGGAACAGCTACAACAGTCATCTATCTACACTTCTGTAAACTTTTGTAAGGCCTTTGACGCAGTCCCTCATAACATCCTTCTCTCTAAATTGGAGAGATACAGATTTGATGGATTGGTTTTTGATGGTTCAGTGGATGAGGAACTGGTTGGATAGTCACATCCAGAGGATAGCGGTCAATGGCTCAATATTCAGACGTTGATCAGTGTCAGCTGGACATGAGCTGACAGTGTACACTCACAGCTCAGAATCCTGGGCTGCATCAAAAGCAGTGTGGCCAACAAGGGAGGGGATTCTGCCCCTCTACTCCACTCTGGTGAGACCCCCACCTGCAGTACTGTGTCTAGCTCTATTAGGCCTCAGCACAGGAAGGACATGGACCTGTTAGAATGGGTCCAGAGGAGGGCCACAAAAACAGAGGGACAAAACACCTCTCCTATGAAGACAGGCTGAGAGACTAGGGTTTTTCAACTTGGAGAAAAGAAAACTTTGGGAGATATTATTGCAGCCTTTAAATACTTAAAGGGAGCTTATAAAAAAGATGGGGACAGAATTTTCAGCAGGGCCTGTTGTGATAGGACAAGGGGTAGTGGCTTTAAACTAAAAGAGAGTACATTTAAGACTAGATACAAGGAAGAAAATTTTTACGAGGGTGGTGAAACACTGGCACAGGTTGCCCAAAGAGGTGACAGATGCCCCATCCCTGGAAACTTTCAAGATCAAGTCACTGCTCTTTGAGACTATGGCTAAGGACTGAGCACAGCTTACATTCCTGCCTCAGCACCCACTTATGCCATGCTGGGAGGTGAATGAGGACAACAGGGTACCTCTGAACCTCTACTTTCCCAGGAAAGGAAGCAGATGCTGTCCTTAACCAAACAGCATGGATTGCTGGAGGATTCAGCCAGCTCTGCTCCCATGCAGAGGTTCTGGGCAGTCTGCCTCCCCACCTTTCCAATGCTCTTGGAAAGGAGAACTGCAAATATAACTTTACCCAGGGATCAGGGAGCATAGGAATAGTAGTTAAGGAGATTGAGGTGTGGAGAGGAAGCAACAGCAGTTGACTCCCAAACCCAGACATACAGAGAAAATAACAGTAAGCTCAAGTCATCACTGGGCTGAAGTCACAATAGCAGTTTTTGTATACCAGGGCCAGAATACTCAAGGCATTTCACTGAAAAGCCAAAGGTGCACATTTGCACTTCATCCTGGATTCACGCCAGAGGAAAGTTCTCATGGAAGCAGCTGTAAAGAAGCACCTGCATTGTCAGGCTGGAGAACAGAAGCCAGATGTTGGCCAGCAGCTGCCACGTGGCTTGGCTGCGCTACCTCAGTGGGACAGGCCTCAGATTGTGATTGCTTGTCATTGAATTCAGAGCTTTTTGCCTTGTTTTAGCTTGGATAATTTCATACCCCTCAACTTTTTTGTCATGTTAGCACATTTGCTATAGCATCAGGGGATTTTGCATGAAAAAGCACTATGGAAGTGCTTTCCCTGTAGAAATAAGCACATTTTTTAATTTTATTGATGACATTTGCCCTGAAAAAATGGACTTTAGAAACAAAACCTCTTTCCTATCTGAGCTCACAGGCCTGCAGTTTACAGTTGTATTGATTTTATTTCAAATACTCCCTTGACTTGTTCTGCTGTTAGTAGTGAGGTTGCGCACTTTTCAAATCTTGATCCCCTGAAATCAGGCACTTCTTACTATATTCACAAGAGACAGTCGCATTCAACCACAGGTATTCTGTATCTTTAAAATGCGTTATTTGTAGTTTCTATAGCCATCAGCAGTCTTTATTTGTTAAACAACAATATAATACTCATCACGCTGAACAATTCCAGGAAGCAACGACTAGTCCATCAGTCACTGCTGCACACCAGGTTTTAAGCAAAGATGAGCCAACAACACCAGAACCTCAGTCTGAATTCTTACGAAGATTAGTGAAATGCACTAGAATCCTTGTGCAAACAATATAAATTCCTAAAATGAAATCAATTTAGTGTTGAATATTCACAAGAATTTAAAGAAGTTCACCCTGGCATAAAAGAATGAACATAAGGGAGATTTGTTAACTTTCCCGAGCATCATAAGGAACACAAGATTGCAGTTCATAAAATACTCTGGGCTCTCTTTGAAAACCAGCACGAGGTCTCAGGGCAGACAGGTTTAGAAGCAACACAGATCTGCTCAAAGTCTCTTTTCACACGGACCCATTCACCAGCCATACATTTAAGATAATAGTAGCTTGCTTTCTCTAGAGCAGCCAGGCCAACATCACCACAAACAACTGCAAAACAATGACTGGGAGACAGCAAAAGCCATTGCTGACTTTGCTAGCGATTTGTTGCCAATTTAGAAATCTAACATATGTCATTTTGTGTCTTTCAGGTACAGCATATTTATAAGTCTATATGGTGACTCTGCAGGCCACAACACTCATCACTGCTGTAGATCAACCAACTCTAAGCCCCCTATTAGGCCTCAAGTATTTGATACTAGATATCAAACACTACAACAAAGAAGAGGCTACTTGAATGTCTGCACCATCACTCCCCACTGAACCAATATCTGGGCATAATTACTATCTCCTTGTTTATGGAGGGGAGGGGAAATTTTTGTGTGGCCTACCAGCTTTGGCAATGACCACTTAGCCTAGAAGGCAGAAATAGAAGACTATAATGAAAAAAGAAATTACAAAAGGGGCATATTGCAAACACGCAAACAAAAGTCTAGAATCCTGGCAGGAAAAGAAATAAAAAACAGTGAAGAATGAAAGGGGACATGGTTAAACAAAGTCAACATCTTGAGAAGCAGTTGGTAAAGTGAGAGACAGATTTCAGCATAGTAAACAAGCCATAAAGTTCTCCACAGGAAGAGCAGACAAAGCACCCTGGATTACTGCAATGTCTAAGCCATTTCTTCTTTGTGATTATTTTCTTTAAAAAAAATCTTGGTTTTCTGCCTATGTGTTTACAGGGATACATCTAAGTGGCTGTCTGTTTTGGAATGATACTTTGAAGTCAAATGCTGTAACTTGGCCTAGACACATTTTCACTTGTGATGAACACACTTCCCACTTGTAGAAGGAAAACAAAGGCTTTCAGACAAAGCAAAAAGTGGATGCCTTTTTTTTTTTAAGATACATTTTCTGTTTTGAGAAGAATTAAGCTCTATCAATCACTATTCCAAATACAAATTTGCACAAGAACTTGATAGCAATGGAGGGTTAGAGCAGCATTAAGGACGTACTCACAGGAACCTTGTTTTGCCAGCATATTGCAGAAATTCCAGGACAGGCTTGTGATCTCCCAAAGCTGTATTTTATGCTCCATATTAATGGCCTTGCAGCAAGTGCTGGCTTTGTCACCTTCTGCTCCGGCTTCCTCACACAACAGCGTCGTGAGCTTCCTGTCCCCTCAGCCATCATAGATATGGTGTATCTGCAAAGACATCAAGCGCGTATGAAGTAGGCCAAAGAAGTGAAATTTCTTTGGAGAATACAGTGAAGAAAGCCACCTCTATCCCACCTTAGCAGCTGCAGGAGGTCTGTGACAGCAGTTTTAGAGTGGCTCTATCATGTAAAGGGAAATACTGCCATTCACAGATTTTGGACAAAAATAAGTTGTTTTCTCAGTACTGGTGACTTCAACCTGATCCCTTCCTGATCCTGATCTTCTCTCCAACATTTTGACTGACAACAGATACGTCAGCTGGGTACACAACAGGCAGGCAACTATCTGAAGAAGCCAGTGGGGAGCAACTATGAGAAATGACTGCACAACCAAAGGAGAAAGATGCCTCCTCATAAATCTCCCTGACAGAAATAAAACAACAACCTGTCACTCAGCCCAGCCCCTACTTCTTTGTTTTGGAATCCTAGATGTATGCCTCATGCCTACATTTCATCTCCTTCCTTCAGTTCTGCAATAGTCCACCCAGACCCAGAGGAGTGAGGGAAGACAGCAACACCTTTCGTGTTTCCCCGACAGCCCTCTTTCACTTCAAAATCAACAGTGTTAGAATGGTTCACGTACCCTACCCATGTCTGAACCCATTCAAACCTCACAGGGAGAAAAGAGAGCGCTTTTAACAAAGAGATAATTACAGTCCCCCGGTAGATGGAATTTCGCAAATTCAACATTCACATAAAGTATCTGCAGGCTGCACAGACGTGCCAAAACCCTCATCTGTCTTCCCAGAAATCAAAGGGCTTGCTTAATACGAATAATATTATTCCTGAAGTTTAGTTTCATAGGAGTTACATCATTCACAGAGGTATTGCAGCACCAGAGACAACAGTGAAAGGGAGGGAGGGAAGAAGGGGGGAAGGCTCTTTCTCCATCTCAGATAGTTGCTTTGGCACTTTTAATACAAGGAGTGATATCATAGAGCTAAAATAAACCATGCTCTACGACAAAAACTATTGCTGCAGTCACTGCATGTGAACAGGTCCCACCTTAACATTGATTCCAAGCACTGAGAGAAAATCCCCCAAAAATAAAGTAAATTTGAAAATAGTTGATGAAGTTGGTTAGACCTGCGTTTTGTTTGCTCCTTCTCTGACCGGTGGTTCTTTCTTCATGCATACAGAGACAAACGTACTCACATGTATTGGCTCAGACACAAAAGTCCCAATTGACACAAGGAAGAAAAAAAGATCTTTAAATGTAAAGTGTGCTAAAATGCTCTTACCAAGGAGTACAAATGTGTGGCGACTATAAATATTCACTGAATGGAGCAGAAAGTAATAAATTTGATATGCCTACCAAGGGCTATATATTTTCAGCTGATTTTATTCTTTCTGGAAGGCTTTATAATGCATTTATGAAGATATGCTTACAGGCAGGATTAAATCTCTCCTGTTTGCACAACTATAATGCAAAATATGCAAATGTGGTGGTAAATTAAAGCAGTAGTTGTTGGCTTTTCTCTTCCAAGGAAACTTGACTGTGAAGGATTTTTCCCTCCTATTTAGCTTATTGAAGAGAAAAAAAAAAAAACAACAAACCTTAATTTCTATACCCTAAACCCATCTTTTCTCATGCACCACCTTCCAGAGAAGCTATTGTGTATTTTGACTGGAAAAAGACTGCGGAACTTGTCCTACTCTAGAGTGACAAACATGCAGTGTGAGCAAGCCAGGGCTTGTACTGAGACAACAAGAAAGAAAACAACTTACATTTAGACATTTGACACAGATACTGATCAACAGAAAGAGCATTTACTGTATTAAATCGAAACCCATGAATAATTCACCAGTTTCAGCTGATGACAAACCCAGAAGCGGCAGAGTATTTGATGATCAATAATTATTTCTGAGATTTTAGGAAGCATGGCATCTTATAACTGAACAATTTAATTAAGCACTAGATTTGATTGTTTAATTGCACATGCTGTATCAATCTCTTTTCCTTTTGAATTTTGTGCAGGTGCTAAAAATAGTTCCTCGTTTTTCGAAGAAATGGTTTTCTCACCATGAATTATTAAACAGGTTCTCTAATAAGTTTTTCAGGTATCACATTTTGTGCTACACTCCCGCTTTCATCGAACTGCTAATAGACTTCAAATAATAAGTTTACTGGAAACTGCAGCTCTAGGTTCACTGAAATCACATTTGAATCTCATCTGTTGCTGAGGTTTATAATAACTGACAGTGCTAAGACTGAATCTGATTTCACTGTGACCTTATGTCCAGTGCTGCGGTACTCCACCGACAGATAAAGTTTCCAGCAGAGCCACAACACATGTCCAAGTTGTCAGTCTTTGAAACATCCTTCAAAAATGAAGCAGATCCATACATCTATCTAAAGAGCTTTTCTATGGGAGCAGCTCCTTTCTAAAACATCTTTTTAAAATGTGATATCACTGTTTTCACACTGAGCAACTCTCAAAGTGCCAATCAAATTTATTCACTGACAGCGTTTTCCTAGGTCCTCTGTTGGGGTTTTTTTTTTGCTATCAGCCTGGGATGCAGAAATAGAACTTGTTTTTTCCAAGCACAATAAATAAAAGGGACTTATTTCGGTTTCTCACCCTGTGTCAGAGCAGCAACCTTCCCCACTGTTGTTTCCAGGATCTTTTAGGTTTTAAATATCCCCAAGGATAAGGATACCAGTGTTTCTCCTGAAACTGTGGGACAGTTTCAGATCTCTTTCACTGTGAAACCTTTTTCTTGCTCCATTTTTCTTTTTCTTCCATTATTCCAAGTTATAGGAAACCTCACTGTGCTGCAGTGAAAGGTTCTTCTTCCTCCTGAAAACACCCAAGTCTCCACACATGGGTACCTGTTCCTTGCATGATCCTCCTGTCTCAAATCCCCTGTATCAGACATCAATATATTTGATGCCTTCAAGTCATCTCTCCTAAGCAACTATCCTAGAATCTTTGCTTGTGCACTCAGTTTCTCCACACCATTTTGAGAAGGAAGTACCAAAACTGCAGTTTCCTCTACTTCGAGAGCCCCTAGTCAAAACCAGCTGAATTTTACTAAAAACTGACTTCAGCAGGCTTCTGCTGAGGCCTGTGGTGTGCAAATATCAGTTGTGTCTATATGATCTAGTGCTTTTCAACATGAGTAACCCTGGACTGCACAGATCCTTTTGAAGAAATTTTTCATAAAAAGCTTGTCACTCACTGCTGTCTCCTTTCATGGCTAGGTTAAGTTGTAATAACTTTCAGTTAAAAAAGAGCACTAGCCTGTTACAGAGCCTTGCTGTAAACTTCTCAACCAGATCCATAGCTTTTACTGAAACAGCCAGAAATAAAAAACTAGTTGACACTTTGCATGCATCTAATTCCATCTCAGCCTGAGACCTCTCTATCTCACTATGTACTGTAGTTGCCCTTGGAGCTAGCCAAGATTAAATGTTTCCAGGAGGATCTGAGGCACTTTTTTGTTGATCGAGCCAGTTATTAAATGCTTTTTGAAGTAAATAATGCCAGCTCCAAGTTGCAAAGAAACATTAGAAATCAGAGCCTTTTTCACACTAAAACAAAAAAATATTCCAGTCTGGTCTCAACCTCCATGAGTACAGCAGCACCTATGGTTCATTATCCATCTGTCACAAGGGCTCATGTAAATTATGTCTTATGTGATCCTGAAACCAAGCTGATGTACTGTAAACCATTATTTCTGTCCTGGTAGGAATAATTTCTTATAGCTACAATGACACATACTGTCCCCACTCCAAGAAAGCTGTGATGATTGATATGAAATCATCCCCCATCACTAGATATCCTGATGCTGAAGCAGCAGACTGAAGATAGAAAAAAAAAACAGCATTCTGAGAGATTTTTGCTATGTGTTCCACGCCACCGTTCAAACTCCAATCATTTCTGATCAGATCTGAGTTTTTCCTCATTTAATTTCTCATAGCCCTTCTTTGTCCACTTCCTTAAAGCGTTCTGCCTCTACAACCTTCACCGACAAGACTGTTCTCCAAAACACAAGCTCTTACAGAACAGCCGTAGAAGAATTATAAATGCATACACATTTGCCCCAAGAGTCTCCTGTAGGCAAGGCTGGGAACAGCCCCAGTCTGAAGGGCAAGGACTAGAGAGCCATGTGGTGAATATCATTTTGTATAGCCCAGAGTGGGTAGGTTATGCCAATTAGTAGTAGTAAGGGTCTTTCATCCTCTTAGCTCCCATGGTAAATCCTGCCTGCAGTCAGCATTATGTTCATATGGTCTCAGCAGACATTTGATCTGCCTCATCAAAAGAATCCATTTTCTGCTACCCAAAGAAGGCATAACGCAGAGTACACTCTAGAAAAAAAAAGATGCAACAGTTTTATGCAGACTCTGTCAAATCATACTTGAGTAATTACGGCTCCTATGGCATTTGTCCACAAACAGAAAAGAGAAATTCAATCAGTTAACATATAACTCCTTACAGATAGAGGGAGGAAAAAGGAGCTGGCAACCCTGAATTTCAAATAATTTTGTTGTATTTATTGTTCAAATCCACGGTTACAAAATATAAGAACAAAGTTAGGAATATTTTTTCAGAAGTTTCAGTGGGCACGTTTCATTTTTAACTGCTAGATATCACTTAAATTATTGTGGACATCACTATCTAATCTGGTTTAATGCCTCTGCTCTCTAGCTCACATATTTCAAGACGACACTTAGAATAGTCTTCAATGTTCTGCAAGATTAGTTTAACTTAAGACTTGTGATACCTGTGTGTATTTCTTAGTCATGACTCAGTTATCACAGTACAAGTAAGTTCCATTACTAACGGGTGACACAGCAGAGAAGTCAAATCAGTAACTGGGGAATACTACAATTAATAATAACTGAATCCATATTCAACTTCAGAATAGCAACATATGAAAGCGACTATTTGAAGTTCTCAGCTGACACCCGAGTATGTTATTCTGGATGATGCTTTAGAGGTATTGTTCCATATGCTGGTATCATGCTGCCAATATATTACCAGAAGTCTTTCGTGGAAGACCTTCTAAAGACTATAGTATTTGCTACATGACCAGACAGATAAATATCATCTCACGAACCTTATTAAGCAAAGTCATAAGAACACTACCTTTCAGACTGAATTTTATCATAAAGCAATATTAAAAAGGTCCTGTTAATTTTTTTTGCCTTCAGCTGATCTTTTTTTTTTTCCCTTACAGAGCTGCATACCAATCAGCTAAACCAATAACCTGCCCTTACCTCCATGCCTAGAACATGGAACAGCCACAGTCCTACAAATATTGCAAAAAATGGGCTTTGCCCCCATCAGAACAAGGCAGAGAATCCCTCCAACATATCAGCAGTCACCCGAGAATTGGCAATGTTATTACAAATTTGGGTTATTCTATTTAGCAACTGTATGCATGCCTTAAAACACCACATCGCAATCATGTGCATCTTTGCATTTTAGCTATTTCTTTTACAAACCTATCATAATGACGCTTCTCCAACTGTAAACCATTAGCACTAAATGCATTAGCAGAAACTTCTTTCGCTTGAGTCACAGGACAAGTCACACTAATTGCCCAGGATAAGACATGATCACAATGTGAAGCCAGACAGCAGGGTTTAGATGTCATGCTATGAAGATGGAAAAAAGGCAGGGAAGACAGACCAACCCAGTTTACCTGTCTCAACAGCTTCCCAAAACACTGCCACTGGCATCTCCTTGTTCCCATTCCAACCTTTCTGCAGGGTGTCCGTAAGCACACTGCTCTCCTGGTAGGCTATGCAGTGCAGAGGAGACTCTGCAGGACATTCTGCGATGTCACCGTTGTCCTCCTGAATACACGGGGGGAGAAACAGCACCTGTTTGTGCTGTTCTAACCGAATTTCTAAACAAACCTCAGTTTCTAACCAAACTGCAGCAACAGTTCCTGCAACGAGGGTGAGAAATATCTACAGCTAGAAGGCTTTTCCTCTGCTGCATTTCAAGGTTGTTAACACTTGTCAAAAAGAAAAAGAGAGAAGTCTTTCCTGATGGCATGTCTCAGGAAAACTTGAATATGGGGATTGCCATCTTTGACTCTGTAGTGAGACCCTCCAGTTTTTTTAGCATTGATTTGCAATTCCCTGTTGCCTGAGCCTGTACAAAGAGCTTTCTAGCACCACACTGTAAGCACATTCTGGATGCTCCATGAGATAAATAAATGCTGTTATACAGTTGAATCTCACCATGAGGCATACTCATTCTTGAACACACAGAGTTAATCCCAGGAAGAAATTTGATTCTTTTAATCTGTCCAAACCCTAACTCATCTGCCTTTTTTTTTCTTCTCTCTTTTGTATATCCTTTGTGCTTTTGTGTTGTCTTAGTATTATAATAGCAGATTATTAACAGAGATTTAATTTACTTATTATTTTTCATTTATAGTGAGCATTTTGCTACTGTTTACCATTTTGTATGACACATACTTCTTCCATTTCGGAATTCCTGGCATCTATATAAACCAGCTCTTCCCATGTCTGTTCACACAAGGTTCTCCATAACTAATCCTGCTGACAGTAGCACATAGGGCTTTCTTCTGCAGCATGGCACAGATAACCAGAAGTAAGGCATTGACCAGGGTTTTCTAGATCACAGAAAAGAGTGCATTCCCTCCCAGAAGTGCCCATGAAGAGTGAAGAAATTCTATCTGCAGCCCTCATCTGAATTGGCCTTAGTGCCAAACACAGAAGAACTGAGAAGTTATCTAAGGACGGAGCGGTGAATTGCCCTACAAAATATGGGAGCAACAAGGTCCTGCCCTTCTGGCTCCTGCCCTGGCACAACCACAACCTGCTAGCATTTCTGGTCAGTCTGGCCCCAAAGACAGTGCTCAGCCTGTTTCATTAGGGACTATGTCTGCTCTAGGGATGTTAATGATTTGAACTATAAATACTGCTACCATAAAAATCTGGTGCATTACGTTATATGTGAATTTAAGTGAAGTGATAAGAGACCTTGAAAAAAATAAAAGGTAAATTAAAGTTACCTTTTTTTCTGCAGCTTCTGTACAATAAGAAAAGCTTTTTCCATGGAACTTTGAGTTTGCTCTTTGTCTCCACTGAACAATTCTCAAGCACGCCTTAAAAACTCCCTGTAGTTATATTGGCCTTGAAAAGATCACAGTGCCGAGGTCAATGTATCCAATTCTGCTATAAAGCAAGTGTGGAAGTGAACTTTGCACACCAAGGATGGATGTGAGGTGTAGCTACGGCATCCAGTTTAACTGGAGAAGGTGAGAAACAGCTCAGATTTGTCTAATGCAGATAGAACAAAACAAAAAAAAAAAAAACCTCTGAGGCCACCCATTCTAGGTTCTTCAGTCCTCAACGTTTGTGCTGATTTGGGTACTTGGCACCATGGGTACAAGGCACTGGAGAGTCAACTATGTATTGAACAGAGGAAGGCAGCTAAGTGTGTTAACATAGTTAAGTGTGACAAACACGTATTTGGGGAGTTTTCTTTTGCTTTTTGTCAGAAACTCTATGATTGTTATGCATCAAATAAATTCCAGGTGTCAGGCAATGCACAGATATTCTGAATAACATATCCTCTCTATCTGCCTTGGATTTCTGCGTGTTATCCATTATGGGACTTCATCTAAACACTGACTATAGGATTGAGACAATCAGCAGCAGCTCGGTATGGATGAGACCACACTGATGGTCACCAGGAAAAGGGGGATTTCTGCCTTCCCACGGGGGAGCTGGGAGCCACTCTGTCTCAGGGAAAAGACAGCCTCCTGGTCTGAAGGGAATAAACCTATTACTGCAGTCTGCTTCCCTGTTTGAGACAAGAGCTTGGAGAAAACATTCACATAAAGCACATCAAGTATGATTTAAAAAAAAAAAAAAAAAGACTGATAATAAATACAAAGCTTCACATTCCAAGGCTTAACCTATTAACTGACAGAAGCTAGACATGTTGCATTGTGAGATTTCTCGTGTATTTTCCGTCCATCTGGTACTGTCCAATACTGAAAACAGGATATTGGACTAAATGGGCAATTAATCTAATACGTTACAGCAAGCTCTATATGTTTCTTTCCCTGTAAAGATGTACCAATATAGAATTATAAACAGTGTTGGAAACAATTGAATTTGATGTACTGAAGGTCACCAAAGAGTACATAATTCTCCCTCCCTCTCCATTCCACAAAAGTGTGCCTTGTTTTCCCAGAACTAATTTCTGTTTCATAACTAACTCAGCTTTTAGACAACTTGTTACTCAAAAAAGAATCAAATACTCACTCCAGCCTATGGGGTTTAGAATGATCTTTTCAATAGTTAAAAACAGCATGGTAAAAAAAAAATCCCAATTTGAGGAGCAAGACACATAACTTAGAGTTCAAGTAGCAAAGCAATTCATCTTCAACAGAACAGCACATGGTAGCTCTGAAAATAAAGCTCTAAATTCTGACAATCATCCTAAAATATTTAACACACAATCTCTTTAGAGATTTCTGTTGTACTCAATAGAAAAGACCCATCGTCTGCTTGCAAAATAAATGCAAATCCTTACAAGGCTGGATAACCATAATATGGCTCCAGGCGTATCTTTGGTTCTTTCTTAGTATCACCTCCTGTGAGAATCACTGTATTCCCTGATGCTGAGGGAAAGCTCTGTAAATGGCTATTTTTTCCAGTCTCTTCCAACATTCATTTTTTTTTTAGGCATCACCTCTTTTCTCTTTTGCATTTAACACTTCCATTAATGACTAAGATCAAGAGTTCATGTTTTGGTGCATTAATCCAATCAGCGCTCAGCTTGTGATTTTCATGTTGGTTTATGGCTTATAAAAAATAAACAGCAAACTAAAGAAATAAATTAACACTGTGCACCGTCAAGGTAAAGTCAGAAAGGGAGTTATTTACAGTCTGGTTTTGAAAGGGCTTAAGCTCTTTTATGACCAAAGCCTCCACTGATGCTACCCAGAACAGATCAGAGTTCTCTTCACACTGAACACCCACTCAAACCAGCAGCGCTCTTGATCCCCCAACATACAATACAAATTATGTACCAAATGAAACTTTGGTTTAAAAATTGCCACAATCTTTAAAAGGCAAAAATGATAAACCCGAAATTCAGGATCTTTCTCTCACTGACCTGATACATCAGTTTTCCTATCTGGCCTGAGTATCTTACTTATGGTTTTGGGATCACCTTCAGGATACGTGTTTTGACTGTACAGGTGCAACAGCCAGCACAGGGCTTTATCCCAGCTGTGACCCCCAGGTTGGAGTTCAAAATGAAGCTTCATGACAAACTCGTAAAGAGGTAAAGGGAATTTCTCAGCCCAAACTCAGAAACAAAGTCTCAGCCCAAAGTCAAAAACAAATTACTTGGATGGATTATGCTAATTCACGTCAGGGAAGAGGCCAATTATTTTTTTTCCTTGGGGTGAGGGAGGCATCTTACATGCAATATCTATTTGACACTTACTAGTCCTTACGTGATTTCACTTCACCCACCTACATACCTTGCCCCAACTAGAGAGTCCAACAAAGCGCACCACGGCATGTTGAAGTTCATCTCAATCTTGTCCTTCAGAAAATGAAAAAGCCTTCTTTCATTAGTCATGTTTACTTGCTCTTTATGTTGATTCCCATGGACTCTTCTCATCTCCTGTTTTCTCACCTCTTTCTTAAAACACAGTCTTAAAAGGGATATTCCACACTTTATGCTACATCACATCTTAACAAAGTATGTGCTCCTTTAGCAGATCACTTAGAAACAATCCCTGTTGTGCTCAGCCAAGAAAAACGTGCCAGACTTGGACCTTTCAGCTGGAATTCTTGAGAAATTAGATGTACAAATCCTTTTTCAATTGTGATTAAACAGAAAAATAAAACTAACACTAACCCATAGGATACTGTTACAGGAATGAAAATTTTAATCAGATCCTTAGATTGCCTCTATTTGCATTAAAATATTGCTTCGTGGTTTGTATATCCTTGTATATGTTTATGAGAGGGCTAGTCATCTCTGCAATAATAAAGCAGCATTTCCAGTCAATCACATATTACTGCTCCAAAACAAATTAAAAAAAGGGGGTTCATGCTTTCAGCGGGGAAAGTACATAAAATGCAAAAGTCACAACCTAACCGAATAAGATAAAAAAAAGAGGGAGAAAGGAATCATTCAGAAAGGATTGTAGCTATGAAACAGCTATTGCTCTTGTGTGAGACTGTATTATCAAGACATTTGTCATGAAATTCTGAAGAGTTGATTTCAGTAGGCTAGATTCTCTGAAAACCCCAGAAATACATTTTCAATTATATATTATCCATCCTGAGTTCAGTTTAATGTTTTCCAGCCATTCAGTGGTAAGAAAATTATGTGGCTCTTGTTACCCATTCATTTAAGTGAATATCTGGCAGTTACAGAAAGTTTGGAGATAAATCTATGTATGCATTGTCTCCCTGGCAGATATTTAGGAAGACAGCGTATGGAATAAAGGAACTACAGATGGTCCTTCTCATGGAACATTTTTCC
This sequence comes from Gallinago undulata, assembly GCA_026546715.1. Taxonomy (NCBI): domain Eukaryota; kingdom Metazoa; phylum Chordata; class Aves; order Charadriiformes; family Scolopacidae; genus Gallinago; species Gallinago undulata. The sequence continues at coordinate 12,506,257 of JAOTQQ010000041.1, read as the reverse complement.
CAGGTGTTGGGAGCCGGCATTTTAGAAGTCATTACTCATAAAACCCCCAAAAGAATCAACACTGTTTTATTGGCAAACACGTTTGTCTGCAAAGAGCAGCCTTAGAAGAAGTCAGAGTTGGGCGTGTGTTCATCAGATTGTCTTTTGACAAAACAGGATTTGTTTGCCTTTTCTTTAAATCCTCTTGCAATTATTTATATTCTTATTGCCACGGCTGCAGACGATCTTTGGAATAAAGTTATATCTCAAATAGTCTCCTTTTGCTGTCTCCAGGCAAATGGGGTGAGAGACGTGGGCAACATCTTTCAAGGGAAAGAAATCACCATTGTGACTTATAACGTGCAATTAGTCATGCAAAAATGAAATGCTCTGGAAGTAGAGTCTGTTTTATAAATGCTTCATTGTGACAAGTAGATGGTACTTCAAAATACTGGTGGAGCAATAAGTTCTTGTTTGTCAACATAATATTCCCATATGTAATTACAAAATTGCGCACAAGCTGACCACTTTACCTTGCTCCATTAGGGAAATGGACCACTAGCATTAAGAATACCATGACAAAACATCTAGTTTCAACTATGGAATGAAAAATAATTCCAGTCACTAAGTTACTTTCACTGCTTTTCTCTCTGACATATTTCATCTGTGCCCTTTAACCAAAGTCAAAACGTTTCCCAAGCCTTCCAGGAATGAATAAATTATATTTTTAAAAGGAGAGTCAATTATCCAATTATCTTCATGGGTTTAGTAGCGTAAACAAGAAGAATCAGCTTAATTGCATCTAAAAGTTTCAGTCTGAGGTCTAAGAAAAAAATTCTGCTGCTAAAGCTAGTGACACGCTAGAATACAGCTGCCAAGAGAAGTCATAAAATCCCCTGTACTGTCTCTATACCTGCCTGATGGTTTTTACCAGCTGCAAAGGAGAACCGTAGTGTGTCAGTGCAGAGCGTTGGGCTCAGGTACTTCTCAAAGTCCCTTCCAGCCTGACATATCTATTATTCCCTGCTTATATGCACCCCGGCTCTATAACCACATTGCTGGACTCTTGCACTCATACAGCTGAAGGTGACAGGGCTTGGCATAAGTGTGGGGTGCTGTCAAAATACTAATACTTGCAGGGCCAGAGCTTTCCTTTAATACTCAGTGATTTTCCATTATTAAGACAGGCATGAGGTCTCCACACACTTCAGTTTCCTGAGGTCATTGCAGTATCTTTTGATTAACTCATCAGCTTGCATTTTTGCAACTGCAAATAAAGACCTTCCTTAGTAATATCAACTGCAGTTTTCATTCCTGGTGAACACAGCTGCATAGGAAAGGGTGCTTAAACCAAGTGCAGAATTAATAATCTGTGTTACCTGTCACTTAAAGAGCAAATTACAGGAAATATTAGGCAAGAAATTTTTTAAAAAAAAAACCAAACAACCAAAAACCGAAAAACCACAACCAACAAGAAAAACCCCACACAAGTTCCTGCCCTAGGAATAAATAAACCAAATCTATAGTGTAATCTACCCTCAAAAGACAGTCAAGACTGGATATAATGCTGATTACTACTTTGTCATCTTCTCTCAAAGATCACTGTATTTTTCTACAGCAAAATATAATTCAATCTGTAGATAATATATAAAAAACAGAAATTGTACTTGGTACAAAAATGATTATATTTCTAGCCATATTCTGGGCCTCCAAAAATTGATGCGAGAATTTATTTTGCCTGGTTTTGTGGTTTTTTTTAACTACAGTCATAAACTAGGCTGATGCCCTCGGGGAGATTTCTATAGCTGGTTCACCAAATACTATTCCTGGTCAGTATAGCATGACTGTTCCCTTCAATACATACTCCCTAGTTTGCTCCATTACCCAAGAAAGCACATTTTTCCACTATCCCGAGATAAAAATCAGGTAGCAGTCATGAGACCTGATGGAAAAATATACTTTATGTAACCAGCTTTTTATGTTCAACAAATAAAAGATACCACTTCTCTAACTCGTACACAAAATTTAAAGGTGCAAGCAAATTAAAGATTTTCCAAGGGATAGTGAAGTGGAAAAACCTTTAATGATTTCACAAACTCCAGGGTGAGTACTGGGAGCTTTATCTTCCCACCGGAAACAAAAGCATTTTAAGTTTGAAATTTCAAAGTGGTTTAGGGTTGGTTTTTGCCTCTGCACCGATATCTGCCAAGTATGGAAGTGTAGAGGTAACAGGTGCCATCGGGGAGACTATTGCTTGTGAAACCCAATCAGTTACCTTCCATTGCTACCAAAACACTGTTTGGTACCAAGCACGTCAAACAATTGCTCTGATGTTGTTCTGCTTTACTCTGTTGACAGCCAACACAAGCAGGATTTCACCTGACTAGAAATCCTGTCTGTTTTAATCATGCTAAAGGAGTGAGGCAAACTTGACAGACGTTAGAAAGAAAACATCATTTCTCCAAAGATGTTACGATCAGATTAGTTTTCATAGACTAAGCCATAACATCCCAGACTCTTCTGGTTTATGAAAGTCTAAACATAAGACAGATACATCTGAACTCAATGTCAGACTACCCGTGACTGTGTTACAGGGTGGTCCTTCTTTCTCCCCACAGCCCGCCGTATTTCTTTCCCTTATTAAATGAATATGTTAAACAAGGTGATCTCTGGTGCTTACTGTTTGCTTCACATCCACACAAAGGATTACAAATACTCTTAGACCAAAGACAGGCTGCTTGGTCTGTGATAAGCAGTATCACATTTTATTCTTTGCTGAATCGTGTAAGAGAAAAGTAGAAAGACTGCATAACTCTCTATCCCTACAAACAGAGGAATACACTGGTTATTTAGCCAATATGGACAAAGGCTCAGGAAGTTTCCAAGGAAAAAATATTAAATTCTTTGCTCAAAAGTGAGCAGTAGGGTGTATTGCACCACTTGGGACAAAAATCAGTTACTGTATCACATTTAAATTCAATGGATTTTGTCGCTTCTCTAATTTTAGAAAATACAAACACACTGAACTAACATAGCTAAAGGCTTCATCTGTTGCCTTTTCTTCCTTTAATACTGAGACGTTTCTCCTCCCCTCTCCCCAGCACTGTTCAAAAATTGAACAGCATCTAATTTTTGATGGGCATGTCCCCCGCTACTTGGTCTCTTTGTCTTAGCTCGCTCCTTCAAATTTTAGCAAATTCACTCATCTCCTTGACAGACCAGCATTTCTTCTTTTTTTTTTTTTCTTTTTAAAGACAAAAAAGAACCCAACAACACAAAAAAACTCACAAAGAAACAATCTTCGGTTTGCTTTTTCAACTAAAACAAGTGTCAGCTGTTTCTTCATTCTCCATCTTCAGCTCTGTCCCCAGCTCCCCAGGGAATCAGTTCCCCACATACCTACACATCACTGTTAGTATATTTGGAAAACCCTTGACCTCAGCTTAGAGTGTACCGCATGGGTCCCTGTGTTCGGTATCCATATGTACTCTTAATTACCTTTAAAACAGCTTTGTTTATACAGCCAGCTGTACGTTGAAAGCTGCGTACTTGTTGCTTACATCCTGCCTTGAGCCATCTCCCCACGAGGGGATCTGCTGCCCTTTTGCCCACACACTTATTCATGGCAATTGGGATGAACATCAGCTACAGTCCCTCCCACTGCCGTCCTGCTCTTTGCTGTAAACTGATGAATTCTAATCCGAATACCTCAGGGCATTTTACAGTCTCTCAAAGTCACTTTCCTGTCGCTTCATCTAGTGCTCTCTCTTAACAAGTATTTCAAATTGGATGATAGCACTAGGAGGTTTTACTCAAATACAAGCAGTACCCATTTTCCAGCCTTATTAAATCATAAAGCACTTGATTCATTTCCAAGGATTAGGTCCAAATATCCTCTGGCTATATTGACCATCCAACAAATTACATTATGAAAGCAGCTCTACACTAGAGTAGCTCTAAAAGCTTGCCTTACTTGGATTTTGCATGGTTATTATTCCAATCAATATC
>JAOTQQ010000041.1:12475308-12502170 GCA_026546715.1 Gallinago undulata | reverse complement strand
ATGCATGTCTTTTGGGAAATTCTTTGCCATCCTTCAGTGTTAATGCTTACCATCAGAGTCAGTTTTGTATTCAAAATCTCAAAACCTTGGACCCTTCCTGGTAGGTTGGCTGGATATCACAACACTTAAAACATTCATTCATTCAGAAATGATAGACTACTGAAGACAAACAAGCCTCCTTACAAGTTCCTTACAGACACCTCCTTACAGACACCCATGCAGTTTGTGTGGGAGAGAATTCCCTTTTAAACACCAAAAGCAAGATACAAAATCCAATGCTATATTTAATATTTCAGTCAGAACATTTTAGTTCTGAAAATAAAATGCCTTTTCCCCACGAAAACGATGTGCAGTCTGACTCTAGCCAGGAGTATGTTTTTTTTCTTTTCCCTTACTTTGATAAATTCAAACTTCTAAAGGCAAAAAAAAATAAATAAATAATCTATGGTCTCTATATCACAAAATTAAAGAGAATTCCATCCCCTTTTCTCGCTCACTTGCGGAAATGCTTCTTGCGATATATGTTTCTAGAACACAAAACCATGAAAATACACACTGTCATTCAAGTCTGTACCTTGATGCAGTTCTACAGTACGACCCCCACCACATCCCCCAAATTGAGGACCATTATAATCTGTCTACTACAGGGATTAAATCAGTTAAAATCCAATGGAATTTCTATTTGATGCTCTCGATAGTGTTACAAATCAAGTGAAAAGGCAGGGGCACATGAAGGGTGCACTAATTTCAATCAATTCTTTCCAAGCGTGTGAATGCCAGAGAATGATTGGATCTCAAATTTCATCATATGTGTGAGTATTGCTTTATTGTGAGCATTTACATTTGCAGTTTAATCCCTCTAGGAAAAAGAATACTGAAAATTGGTTTCCAAATGTTCTCTTCATTAAATTTGGGGCAATTTCTCTTGAAATAAAAGGCACAGTCTGAGGTAGTGAGAACCTATCAGATGAACTGTTAGAAACATTAGATAAGGACCTCTCAACCCTTAAAAGGAAAGAAATTATACTGTACATTTCCCAGCTGAATTGTTGCAACATTTTAACATCATTTCAGGGAATAGAATTTTAAGTAAAGGCTGGCAACGTGTATCACATGTTTAAAAAAAAAAAAAACAGCCACAAAATAAAGAGCTTAAAATGTCCAATGAAGCCACATTCATATAAAGCCACTCACAGCTTTTTCTAACCTCTCTTTTCTGCCCTTTATGGTGGCTTATTCACAGTACTTCACTGTGCTGGGAGACAGAATGATGTTGTAGCAACCTGGGAAATCCATCTCAATTTTGTGCTTCAGCAAGTTCCCATCTCAGAGACGACATTTTAAGATTGTCCTAAGTCTTGATTTCTTGTATCTCATCCACTCAGTACGTCCCATTTTGGCAACAGAGATCTGTATTGCACTTTGCACTGTTGTGTGAACAGCAGCAACCTATCCATGCAACGCAGGCGCCTGCACTGGGTAGAGGACCAGATGTCAACTGGAGAGTTTCTTCTGGAGATAGTGCTTTGAAGGAACCTCTTGTGGAAAGCAGAATTTGGTCCAGTAGAATTTGCTTTAATTAAATTTGTTTATGCTTACCTCAGTCCTAGGGAATGTGTTACAAGCAGTTACTGTGGACGGGTGTATGGTCAGTAAGAATCTTGTGTCTATGTCCTCAGTCTTCCCCAAACCATATAAACAGCTGGCTATTAGGTTATTATAAATATCTACAGGTTAAGCAAATTCAAATTGTCTCAGATCTGCTGTACACTACATACATGTGGGCACTACTGTAAATTAGCTGAGGTGCTTGTTACTCCATCATAATTTATGAGGATGATAAGGCTCTAGTTCCTTCCCTGAAATTACTGTATTCCTAAAATTGATTCTTCCAGATGGCAGAATATTTTGGGGTGGCTCACACTCTCTGCAGCTCTCACAAAACCTAAACCAAGGAGAGTTTCACTGAAGTTCATCTGTTCTGTGAACTATTTCCTATTTTGAATTCACACTTTCCAGTCATAGAATATTTAATTTAAAATTTCCAAACACACCTAAAGGTAAACAAACCTTTCAATCATTTTAAAAATTTCTTCTGCAAGTAGAAATTAAGGATAAGCATCTTCCAGAAATTCTTCACTTTTCCATGCAGCAATCTAGCATGATGAATTAAAACCATGATGATATTGAAAGGCAGGCATTGGTAAAGCATATTTTGTCAACAAAATGTCCTCTTGCCTTCTCTATGCAAATTTCCAGTAATCTATTACTTGTCTTTCTGTGCAAACCACTTATGCATTAGTAGAAGATCAGAATCTTTAAAAAAATACTTTTGACAAAAATGCCTATCTGATCCATACAAAAGAGTTACAAAAAAGACTTAAGGACTAATTTATGAATGAGACTTAACTGGGCAGTAGAAGATTGATCTACCAAGTAGTAATATCTGGTAGTTCTGTCCAAAAAGAAGAATCTTACAGACACAACAACAAAAGTAGTAGCGCACAGGCAGCATTACACTCCTCCTGTTTCACCGAAAATGTTTTGGAAACAGGAAAACAGGAATGTACTTACACTGGTAACTGCCACCATTCTGGTGGCTTGATAAACCCTGAACAAGAGGGAATAAATAACCTGTTGGAAGCTCCCCATGTCATGCACCTCTGTTGCCTCTTGTCTAAGAGCATTGCACACCACAAACACCCATGACTTTAAATCTGGAAAGGTTAAAAACTTCCGCTGACCCCACTTTATTGTATGACACAGATGCAGAATTGCATCAATAACAAAAACAGAGAGAATACTATTGGAAGTAAAGGAGGTTTTCCATAAGCTTACTCGATCTACTCGCTGGCATCAGTTGTTTAAAAAGACAGTAACAGAGAGAAAATCTCTTTGTGTGGGTGGAGCCAACACAGAAAACAGAAGTACATACTATTCTATTCTCTTTGGTGGGTGATTTTTCCATGTTTTCAGAAGAACTACCTTCCAGACTCAGTCTTCACCTGCAAAGATGCTATGGCTATACAAAAGCCCAGAAAACATTCCTCGGGATCAATTTCACATTAGGAGAAGGCTGCACATGACAATATGCAGAAATCCCATTTAGCTTGAAAAAGCATAAAAGCTTCAATACAACATAATTCCGGAAAGTACATGGGGAAGCATTTGAAAGTTTTCTTATGTTCTAGCAAAGCATGTGGTTAAACTTAGGCATTTGCTTTTGTTCTCTCCCACACTACAAAGCGATGAACAGGACAGAAATAGATATGCTCTTTAGTCTTCACATGTGTTCTCTCTTTGTAAGGAGCAGCAAACCATGCCCTCAATGACTCCTGAGTCTGTATACAAATACCTCGAAGAAGGTATCCCAAAGTAGGACTGCAACTCTTCAACATAGTAACCCTAAAACGTGCAACATCCTATTAGCTGAGGAGCTATACTAGTTGCAACCAACACAAAAACAATTTAACAAAAACGGTCACGGAAAATTCGCAGCAAAGAAGGCGTTATTTAAAAAGTGCCTCACATAAATTGGTTGTATTTTATCTATTCAGTATTGCTTTTTAGTGCCAGAAGTCCAGCATTAACTCAAAAATGCCTGGGTCTGTGCTTATACAGACACCCAGTCAAACAATTAGTAACTTAATGATTAAAGAGTTTAAGACAGAAAACAGATGTTCCAGCCAATTTTGTTAGAGCTGGGAGCCTCTGAAGAGAGATGTCTGGATTGTTTAGTTTGCTTATTTCTGCAGTGCCAGAGATCATTCTCGTTACTGTGTTTTGAAGCCGTGATTTCTGAATGATGATGCTGGCAGAACTACAAACAAAGAATTACACTAATCCAATCTCGATGTTACTAACACATGTAAGACTGTCTTCAGATTTTCACAGGTCAAGCAGGATTTAAACCCTGCTCCATCAGTAAAACAGAAAGACACTGTTCTACGACTTTTTGAAGTGTCTTTTCCTAAAAAGGCACAGGAGTCCAGAGTGGGAAAGTGTTTTGTTCTGCAACAGGAGCTCAAGGAAATAATTTATATAGATTGGACTGCCAACAATCTAATTGCTTTAAACAGATAAAGCTCATCTTACTCTAAACATTTGCAAAACAACAACCTTGTTAACACAGCTTCTCCAGGGCCTGTTCACATACATAAATTTTCACTGTAATTGATAACCAATTGTCAAAGAACAATAAGCATTATTGCTTTGACATCAGTCATGAACTACAACTTCTCACTAACAGTGACCCTCTCCTCCAAGATATCGTACAATGGGACCAAGTGTTGATTCAAATCGCTGGATCCAAAACACAGCCCTTTGGGATTTGGTTGTAGATCCAAACTGGAAACCCAAGGAAAAAATATACCTTCAGTTCTGACATTGATAGAATCACTTGGGTTAGAAGGGACCTTAAATATTAGCAAGTTCCAACCCTCATGCCATGGACAGAGACACGTCCCACCAGACCAGGTGGCTCAAAGCTCCATCCAGCCTGGCCTTGAACCCCTCCAGGGATGGGGCAGCCACAGCATCTCTGGGCAACCTGTTCAGTGTCTCACCACCCTCACAGTAAAGAATTTCTTCCTGATATCTAATCTAAATCTCCCCTCTCCCAGTTTAAAACCACTACCCCTTGTCCTATCACTCCAATCCCTGATCAAGAGTCCCTCCCCATATTTTCTGAAGGCCCCTTTAGGTACTGGAAGGCCGCTATAAGGTCTCCCCAGAGTCCTCTCTTCTCCAGGCTGAACAATCTCAACTTTCTCAGCCTGTCTTCATAGGAGAGGTGCTGCAGCCCTCTGATCATCTTTGTGGCCCTCTGCTGGACTCGTTCCAACAGGTCCATATCCTTGTTGTGCTGAGGACTCCAAAGCTGGATGCAGTATATATTACCTATAGCAGCTTCAGGAACTATTGAATTCTCAAGGTCTTCTCCATTACAGCTGTCACAAGAAGAGCTTACAAAACACTCCTTTTGCAGTAAAAGAACACTCTACCAAAATACAAGAGTTAGCCCAAACCCAAAGGCCAGAATTCAATGTCTCACCCAGATGCCAGTAAGAGCTCAATCTAAAGAGCATCTTTATCAATGGTATTGCAAACCATGAAGAAAGGCCCCTGCCCTAATGCCTGTTTATGTAACTCAGTATTCACCAGACCACCCACAAAAGAATAAAAGAAAGAAACGTCTATCTTGCCTATGCTTTCCATCATTAGATGAAACTTAAGTAGCCACCAATTCAGTACAGTTCTTTCAGATAAAACCAAGTCATAAGGAAATGAACCGAGGTTTTCCTTTCTATGATGCTTCTAGCTCATTAGAACAATCGCTTTCTGAGTGCAACTCTGAGTACCAACATGGTAAATTAATGGTGGTACCAGTGAGCAGCAAACAAACTGGCAAAGATAGGTCTGAATTTTAGGAATTAAATATTTTCTTTCCAATTACTTAGGTGGATCATACAAGGCAAGATTAAACTGAATTTTGAGGCTGCATTTCTTGCATTTAAACAAGATCCTGGACTAATAGTATCTTCCCATGCATTGCAAGGATAACATTTACTGTAAAGTGTTTAATATTGTTTAGCACACACAAAAAATAAAAGGTAAGCAACAGGAAGAGCAAAGTAGGAACTTCTCCCATTCACATAACTTCCTCAGGGCTCTTGTCCAGTGGACAGCAGTGGCTAGGGACTTGTGAGGCAGATGAAGCCAGAGCATATTCACATAGATTGGAGTAATAATAAAAAATAAAGCACCCTTACAGCCATTTTTACAGCTGCCAGATCTTGAAACCCAGTGGAAAGAGAAATCACTGCCAGGAATACATGTATGGAAAAGAAGGGAAACCAGTGGTTAATAAGCAAAGCCAGAGATGCTCAAGATGGACCTTCACATACAGCCCTCCCCAAGACTAGTCATGTCCTGCTGCATTTTTATATCATTCCTTGACAAAGCTAACTTCATTTCTCCATCAGGAAGAAAGCTGCTGTTGAGTGCAGCTAGGTAAAGCCGAACATCTGCTCCCTTGGTCTCCAGTCTCTGTCTAGCCAAAATAAACTGGCATTAGTTGAGAGAAAAGGCTTACTAGCACATCTTACTAAGACAGCTATACTTGTGCACATCTGGCTCGCATCTGGCCAAATAAAACCCCAAGCAGAGTAAGCACATTGTCATCTGCTCTGCTGCATAGGTGTACCAGCAAACCATGTTAAAGATAGCTCTTTCTCTGCCTGCCTAATTAAGTTATTCACCATTTTAGGGTTCAAGACACAGTTGAATAGGAAGCCAGTGGCTTTAGTCACTTCTGGGTTTGCATCCGTACCAGAAACCTTCAAAGGGGCTTTATAAGAAACCTTTAGAGGTTTCCAATTTTCAGTCACCAGATTTCCCTACCAGCACACAAGCCAGAACAACCATAAGCTGTGTAATTAGATTATTAAAGACCTGCAAACGGATGAGAAAGGAGAAGGCAGAAAAAGCAAAAGATATACCACATTGAATATGGGCAGGAGTCTAACCTCAGGATCCCCATTAGCCACAACCACCTCAAAAAAAACAGAAATGAGTAGTTATACAATAGTATAGCATTAAACTAGAATTCAGCGGGCAACTGAAAAAAACCCACAAAACCCCACACCAAAAACCCCACTCCAGCAGAAAAGGCACAGTCGTCCCTGAGCAGCAGGAAACTTTCCCTCAAGCTTAGTAGCAGCTGAATCAAATCCAATTAGAAGAGGATAATATTCATGATCGGTTTAGAAGATGTCAATTCAAGATTAGAAATAGTCAAACTGTTTTTCAATGGAGTAGAAAAATAAACAACTGTTGCTGGCATATCCTCTGCCAGATCCTGAAGAAACATGGCTATGGCCAGCCTAAGCCAAGAAGCCCCTCAAAACAGAGATGACAATCAGTGTAGATAAACTCATAGAGGATTGTTTTCACCAAGCAAGCAACCAAAAACATTGTTATAGGCCCCCAAAATTCTGGATCAAGCATCCAAATCAACTCCACCTAACAAGGTGAAAGCGCACAGATCCACTGCAGCTTCTATTAAAATTGCCATATGAGACACAGTACTGAACTGGTTGGAATGGCAAAAAGCCTAGAAGCTTCAGAAGCCTGGAAAGTTTGAAATAACACTAAGACTGGGAAAAGGTCAGACTGGGGGAGGCTGAGGAAGACCTGAGGGATAGAAGGGAATATTTAAAGGCAGCAGTGTAAAAAGCAAGGAAGGTGCATGACCCATTTCTATAATTAGCTGGATGCATTTAACTTCCAGCGTATCATTTCAGTACACCACTGATTGAGTCCATAAATCCTGGTCAAAGAGCACCCAATGCCTGAGCTGAGAACAAGCAGATTCCTATTTCTCCACCCAACTCCTCTATCCCAGAAATAAAAGCTCATGTGCGCTCCAGCCTTACTGGAAGAGCCTAGAAGTAACTAAAAAAAAAATAAAATTAAATTGCAGCAGAGGGGAAGAAAAAAGACAGAAACAAGACATCAAAGTCCTCTGCTGCTCACGCCAGAAAAACAGTGGCCCTTGGAATGCACTATACATCATGCCTACACAGCTAGAGAAAGAAATTCACATGCACACGATCAAAATACTTCCAAGTGAAGCTGTCCAGATGTTTCTGCACAGCTGTATGTTAGCAATGTTATGTGGGCAGAATGCACTAGACCCAACAAGCCCTTCTTGCTGTGCAGAACATCTGCAGGAAAATGAAAGGCACAACCATAATTCACAAAAGCTAAAATTAAGTTCTCTTGTGCATGCTTTATAACTAAAGCACAAACATGCATACAAAGAAAAGAGAAAGGTAACCCAGATGAAGACAGCTAAAGAAAGAGGAAAATATATCCTTGCATTGGTTTTCAATTTGGATTGTAATTATGATTTCTTTTTTCTCATTGCTCTCAGCAACCTATTTTCACATTCTGTCTCTTCCTCTCTTTTTTCTGCATATTGCTGATTTATGCTTTTTCACAGAGGAACTTAGTCATTTGGAAAACTTCACAAAATCTCTAAAAAACAAAATGTACATACTGGAATAATAATGAATGGCTCTGCTCAGAAGTTCTGACCATGCAATTTCTGCCAAAAGATGTTGTTCCATAGAAAGTTACTAATCTTAATTATATTTTTGATGGTAGATTTGGCAAAAGCCATTATGATGTTTTCACTCATTTTTAGTCTCAGAGTGAAAGCAAGGCTTTTCATGGAAACTGAAGCTTCAATACTGTTTCAGTTTGTGCAAGAAAAGATACATTTTGCTCTTCTGTAAAGCAAAATACACTTTCAAGCAACAGGATTTGTTCTTTGACCAAGATCTGTTTCTATTATCTGATCCAGAAACAGTTTTTTTGAAAAGCAGAGACTTGGGTACTTGAGCATGACAGGACTTCAGTGAACCTCAGAAGAAAATACAGAAGCCTTCATTACTAAGAGTAACTGCTCAAATTATAGGAATTTATATATATAAGGGTATCAGAGATTACATCTTCTACTACTTGAAGCAGTTAAATCCTTGAAGCAGAGTTGAATCCTTGCCTGATATTCCATGAACTTGAACAAAAGTGCACTGCTGCACCTCTGCTATCTGTTGAGAAGCCTGACTGCCCGCTACTCTTATCTTCAGATTGTTCTCAGTCATAGGCATCTTCAACTACAACCTCCCCAAGCCACTAAAACCTTCAGAGCTCAACTAATAACAACAACAGAGAAAATATGAACATATGCAACACGAGCATTAACTTGGTCAGGATTTCCAGGCATATTTTGTGTAGAAACCAGCTCCGCGGCAAGAGGTAATTAAATAAATTCACTATAAGAGAAAAGCCTACAAAATTATTCCAACATGGAGCATGAGTGAAGCTCAGGGCTGTTGCTACCCCTGTCCTTTGGATAAACAGAATCCTCCTGAGATGTCAGTTGCTATCAGCATTAAAATAATACTCTGACAACACAGGATTTACCTTTTAAGTGGCTTAGAAACAAACTGTCTTCTCAGTGGGAAATTCTGCAAAGGGAACTTCAAGCCTGAAAGACCAGCCCAAACCATACCTCATTTTCACTTAATCTTGAGCATAAATCTGCTCAGGAGAGAAAGCTCCAACTTCACTGGAACTCATAGCCTGTGCATTTGAGGCAGCACAGGTTATCTAGAAAATCCAAATATGCTTATATAAGCTACACACCCCAGCAAGTGCATAAGGTCCAAAAAGTGCAACAACTTCGCAACAACAGCAAGATTAACTATTTCAATACCATGAAAACTGATAACAGGTCTTTGAACTTAATTGCCTTTCACAAAAAGAAATAAAAAAAATAAATCTATTTTAAATGAAATCCCAAAAGGTTGAAGGCTTGAGACTGCCACTACCATGACCATTGGATCAAGCCTTTGGACTGCCAGGACTTCAAACCAGAATTATTGTCTTCCATTGTACATCTTTAGCACCTAGAACAAGCATCTTCCCCTCCTGCTGTCACATCTCCCTTCTCATAGGATCTTGTTGAAATCAGCCCTCACCTGCAGCTCACTTCCCACTCCCCCTCTCATCACAAAGATCTTTCTTGGCTTCCTGATTTTCAGGCCATTGCTTCCTCAGTAATCTCCCATCTCTCTCATGCCCATTTTCACCTCATTTTTGCTGTTTTTATGAATGTCTGTCCCTATGACAATTTCTTTCCCCACGTTACAAGTATCCTAAGCTCTTGGTCTGTACAAATGCCACCCATTATTTCAGTTAAGTATCCAGCTAACAGCTTTTCTGTCTTTAAAATCTGAAAACGTTGACTATGTTGTCTAGTCTGCCTGAAGTAGAACTGGATGTGATTCAGTTTTCCCACGCTATGGAAGATCCTGAGTTTAATTGCTTTTTTTGCTGTTTCACAATGAGATAAAACTGAGATTATTTGATATTTCTATTAAAACCAGAGGCATAGATGTCTATCTCAGGCTAGACAATAAATCTTGCAAAGGTACTCATATGGGAAAAAACAACAAATCTCAGTCTACCTAATTAACAAGAGAATTTTTTAAAACATCATCCAGATAAATGCTTTTCATGTTGTGCTAAGGGCTATAATAGGAACCCAGTACTACTTTAATTCCTTTCTCCCAAAATTTAATCTTGAACTGGGAAAAAACCTTTCAGATTGAAAACTCCACTCAGATGAATATGACCTCATGAACAGCTATGGTTTCAACAGAAAACTGTGCTAAAACCCCCCACATTTATCTGCTTTAACCTGGACTTCTCTTTTACAGCTCCTCTCCTCTCAAAAAGGTCTCCAGTGATTATTCCTCACTAAAGCTTGTCTCAGGATGGCTGTCAGGCCTAACACCTCCTCCTTGAATCTAGCCCTCACAAGGCATCTTTGATTATGTCCAAGTTATGCTTAGAATCTCCTTCCTAATCATGCCCTATGATATCCTCTGAAAGATCTTCGCTGTGTGGGAACAACGGGACTGGCTTTGATGGACTTTGCATGATTGCCACAGGTTGCTCCAAGGAGTTAACCCAAGACATAGACATTCTGATGAATCTTGCTTTTAGCCTTCTAAAATGTTGTCAGCTTCCTTCTAAAATGTTGTCAGCCTGTCCCAGTCTTCTGGGCATGACCAAATGGAGATTGGCACATACCAGACACCACCCCTTGGTCCAGTGTAGTATCTTAAACAGCAGATGACACATCCTTGTAGATGATACAATCTCCCTTTGGGGAAGAAAATTTTGGGTCCTTCCAAGGAAAGGTTAGGCACATTTATTTACTGGAAGTCAGTCTCCCAGTGTCAACAAATCCACACAACCACAGGTAAGTGTGGTTTGAAGGGCTTCCACAAGTAATATCAACAGCTGGAATAAATATGACCTTAAGCCTGCCCTTCAGGCCATTTGAGAATGGTGGGTGATTTAACAATGAAAATCTGATCACATTAATATGGGGGGGGGGGTGACAGGAGAATAAAAATAAAGGTGTGCTAATCCAAAAATAGGCACCACTGCTTTTAACAGATCTTTGCTTTTGACTGTTATGACAACATTGCCAAATCTTGTTATTTTAGTATGTTCCATGATTTTAAGTCATATCTACTAGAGAAATTTTATTGGCATCACTGCCTTAGTTTTTACCTAGAAAAAGCATGTCAGAAAAAGCTTAAGGACATGAAAATGAAAAGACAGAAACCAGAAAATAAATAGTATATACCTTTATTTACTAGGAGGAGGAAGGTGACAGGCACAATGATTCAGAAGGTTTCTCAACAATTCAGACTTCTGACTTTGTCAGATAAAACCATATCAGGAAGTCTTCATTAAAAACTAAGAGATCTAATAGTTCCACTGTCCTTTTTCTGTAAAATGGTTTCACTAAAAACAGACCTGTAAATTATTGCTTGAAGAGAAATAGTTAGAGTGTGGGCAGGGTTTGAGAGTCCGGAGGATCTGGGAGGAATCCAGGGAAAGTAGGTTGAGTATGTAAACAACACAAAGTCAGAATTATCCTGAAGGATGCTGAATTCCCACAATTCCTGTCTCATGACTAGCCTGTGCTTTTTCTCCAGGAAATTTTCTAATTTCCCCCGGCTTAATTATCCCCTTAACTGAACTACTTTGTCAGTATGCAGAAGACATAAATAAAACTAGTCATGGGCGATAAAGCCTTGAAAGTCTTCTATTGTACTGCTCCAACTCCCTATCATCCCTCCTAATTTTTAATTGAATCTTGCCATTAAGTGGCTCCCTTTAATATGCAACCAGTGAGGTTTCTTTAGCATGTGAACTCCTGTACTCCCAGCATAAGCATTACTGACATGACATGTTTAATTCTAATTATTTTCTATTATTTTGTAACAGTCATTAAAAATAGAGGGATTTTCAATATTCAATTAAGAAATAGGCCAGCAGCCTAAGAAAGAGCCTTCGCAAATACACGAAAGGTATTCTCAAATATTAAAAAAAACCTGCTGCCAGAGGAAATGAGCATGATTTCTAAAGCTGCTTTCCCAAACTGCTGCTAGAGATAGCAGGATAAGCTGTTGTAATCATCGGTCTGGAAGCAGGGATACCACATCTTTCAAACTGCTGTAGGCAGTAACCAGTAGACCTTTCCTCTCCCCCCCTCTCCCCTTCCCCATGCTTTAAACCTGTTTCCAGCCCACTGGAGTGGGAAATACATGCAGTGATACCACAGCCAGTTTCTGCCACCAAACAGATGGTGACTGCTGGAAGCCAGCAAGGCAGATCCTAGTCACTGAAACTTTATTGGGAGCGCCCACCAGTGTGAATAAATGTCTTTAGACGGACTAATTAAAAGGACTCTTTTCATTAGTTAGGACCATCTGTTAGGCCACAGACCTGGTAAAATTGCATGCAGGTGGACATTCCTAGTTGGGAATCCTCAAAAGAGCATCTCATGGCTTGTAAAGCTATTGTGTCCCAGTAACAGGCTAATGAAGTTCCACCCAGCATGTTCCTTCAGCCTGTGTCCACAACAAGAGTTTTACCCCTCTCTACCCACTTCATCTGGGTAGGTACTGACTGATGTGGAGCACCAAGCTCAAAAGCAGCTTAGTCTTCCCAGCCAAATGAACCAAGTGTTTCTGGATGTGTCACAGGTGTCTTTACCCTCCCGTAATTATCCTGGTATTTGCTTCCAGCAGCAAAATGGAAAGAAACAGAAATAAATGGTTTCCTCCCCTTCTGCCCCCAACTTCATTCAAAAAATGACAAAAGACCAGCTTGTAAAACTCACAAAAATTCTACAAGAATGAGCGTGGAATCCGTGACAATGTGCTTTGGGGCAGAGGGGATATTAGTACAACACACTTCCACGCTTTTGCTTGAAATCAAATCCTTCACCTAGTAGAAGGTAATTCATGTGAAACTCAGCATTGAAGCCCTATGCACTCCAGTTCAGCCTTCCTCTGAAACCCCTGCTGAAGCCCATACCTCCCAACTGCTCACGGCTTTAAAAAAAGCCAAAGCCAACTTACCCCGTGAAACAAAACAGTCACAAACAGCAACTTGCAAAACAGCACATTGAGGCTGTGAATCACTCCCGGCGATTGCTCACATTTCCTGGCATGGCAGCTTGTTATAAGGTACCCTATTTAATATTTGCTTTTCTGTGGTGCTTGTGATTCTCAGAGGAACCAAAAGCTGTACAAAAAGAGATAAGTTAAAAAATCTTAGTCTAAACATGTTAATACAATTGCTGGTCACTGCAATTCTCCTGCTCTAACCTATATGCTACCAAGAGTTGTGGAGGCAGAAGCTGGACAGAGGAGACTTCGTTGCTAAAATAAGATAAAGGTCTGAAAGGAAACCTTTTTCAAGAAAACAGTTTTTTCAGGCCTCACCATACACAAAAGGTCACCAATAGTTTATTCCCCCCCGCCTTATACGTCACATTTAGACAGCCAAGCAGTTAAGGCAACACAGGCATCCAGGAAGCTGGCTAGCCAACATACAAAGAGCTTTGAAAAAAACAGCAGAAAAGCCAATATGTTCCTATTTACAATATTTTGTGACCCTAAACTAATCATCATGTTTTATTATTTCCTCATTTTATAGCTCTGATCTTTCACAAGAACCACCAGCCAACATTTCTTCACCACTGGCCAAAGGAGCAGCCAAGTGTCTTCTTCACAGCCAATATCGGTTACTGAGCCATAAGCAGCTAATACAAGGTTGTAAATGCACAAGGTAGCAGCTGATGCCCTTCTATTGGAAAATTAGACTTGGGTTTTTAGGCATCTAAGGATTTTTTATTTTTTTAATAGTCTTAATTCATTCTGGAACTTGATTTGAAATTATTTGGTCAAATTAGGATTTAAATTAGGGCAGTCAGTGGAACTACACTGATTTATGCCAGCTGAGGAACTGACTAGATTTTAATACTACGTTCTCTTCGGTTAAAATAAATTCAAGCCCAAGGAAAGCAAAATACCATTGTGTAATTTCAAGGACAAATAGAAGCAGCATGTACGCTGAAATCAGAAACCTCTAATTTAAAAAGCCTTGACAAAACAGAGACGATTTTCCCGGTGTGGGAGTCTGCAGATCTCAGTAGAAGGGCTTCAAGATCTGGCAAGAAAAGTCACTTATATCTAAAGCAGGTCAAAATTGTTGGCATGGCATATTCACTAACAACCCTATCTAAACAACAGTCACGACTCTTGAATTCCTTCAGGTGATACCTCTATAAGCAACGAAACCATTTGTAGCTAAGCTGTATAAGGTGGTAATGGTTCATTCCCATTATCTGTTGAAGGTATATGGCTTCACAGAGATGCAGTTCCTTTACAAGCCTTTCAGCCCTAGCAATGACTGACAATCTTCTCACCATAATAATGTCCCTCAACACAGCTGTTGTGCAGAGGAGAAAACAACACATTAAGCCTATCTGAGTCCATCTTACTGAATTCATAATAGGGCTAATGCCTAGGGATCCACATTTAAAGACCATCTCACCCCAAAGCTTGAGGGCCTCCTGGAAGCCTCAAACCTGAGCATGCTCTGAACAGATTTGCATTTGGACATGTTTGCTCCAACAAGAGATACACTGGGTGGAGTTCCTGTCCTATGGAGAATCCAGTTATTACTTATCTATAGCTAGTGATGTGTCTGGAAGAGGTAGAGGCTGAAAGATCTTGATAAAGTTATACTCACTTTTTGCATTCTAAGGATAAGAACCCCAGTTCCCTAGACCCCAAGGATTTAAATTGCACTTCAGCCCTTATTGACACTTTGCATAGAA
Source organism: Gallinago undulata (assembly GCA_026546715.1). Lineage (NCBI taxonomy): Eukaryota > Metazoa > Chordata > Aves > Charadriiformes > Scolopacidae > Gallinago > Gallinago undulata. The sequence continues at coordinate 12,487,388 of JAOTQQ010000041.1, read as the reverse complement.
ACAAACAGTAGTCACTCAAAGAGAAAGCCATTCCCAAGCATTAGCCTTCCACAGAGACAAAAATTAAATTAATATTTGCAGAGAAGAAAAAGCAAGCACCCCAAACAAACTGCTTTTGCAATATCTCCCCATACATATTCAGGTCAAATATAGCCCAATACATAAAGTCATACAAAATTCCTAAATGCAAACACTGAAGTAGTAAAAAAGGGGATTTCAAACTTTTCTAGAAGAACATGATGTAGATTTCAGAGAACCTGAAGCAATTAAGATATATCTAGAGCAGGAAGTAAGATGTTTCAGCAAACAAAAATTCAGTCAATTGATTTAATAGCCTATTCTTAGAGCTACGCTAACAGATATAATTAACTTTATAATGCACCCAGGATTCCATAGTAGCCTAAATATGAGGAGGGAATAGCAACTAGGCAAGATCAATATTGCAATTTCCCCTTAAATGGAAATTCTTTTTCCAGTATACATCAGAAATGCCAGTCAACACACCTGACTGGCAAGTTTGTGTTGCAGTGCATTGCTTACAAAGTGTTGTTTCCTGACAAATACCAAAGAAAAGTTCTGCCTACATTGATTTCCCAGGTGTTATAAAATATTTTAAACTCTGACCCTACATCAAGAGTGGAAATAAAAATAATAATCACTGTAAATTTATGGGATGTATCCCTACAGGATCCATAGGTTGGTGCTGTTTTGAGAGGAATTTTGGGAACAACACCCTTGGGGGAGTTACTGGTATTTCAATGCTTTTTTACTTCCCCACTAAAATGCACTTTGACACAGAAACATGTCTTTTTAACAGCCTCTGACCATGAGAAGAATTGGAAGCTCTTGGGCGGCAGCAAGTGAAATTTCAAGCGGACATCTGATTTTTCCAGTCACAGCCCAAAATGGACATCAAACAGCCTTTCAGTCCATCTGGTAAAGATAAAAATGGAATGATACTGGATATCTAGAGTATCTACCTTTTTAACATATTGCTAAAAATTATTAAAATAAAACCTGAGTTTAGTATAAAGATTTATATACATTCTTTCACTCATGTGAAAAACAAGTGGCAATGCACTTTATTAATGCATCAGCATGAATTTCTGCAAAATTAAAGTTAAACCTTCTGCTTTGAATCCCAGAATGATCATATTTATCCTTAACCTGGAAGGAATTGCTTTGCGCAGATAAGAGTACGAGTTAAAAATCTACAGGTTGCTAAGATCACATTTTGTTATGCTTCTAACTAACCTCTTTTCTCCTCCCATTTACATTTCATTCTTGGTTAATTCAAAAAGCAGACAGGTTAACAGTTCATTCATAACCAGTACAGCTAGTAGTGGGCCAACTTTATCCCTAGAGACTGAACGTGCCACCTCTGAGACATTTAAAACCTCTACTGGCCCAAAGATCGAGAAGCAGAATCCACTTTTTCAATTTGCAAACCCTTGGGTACAAGTAGGAGTGAGTCCCCAGCATCTTAGAGGAGCTATAATTGATCATTTGCAAGGATCACAAATGTGCACATAAAATGTAGGAGGGGAGAAGAGGAGGGGATTGAGGTGTACAGCTAAGGTGCAGCAACAAATCAAGGAAAGAATTTCAGAATAGAAATTAAATAGGAATGAGGAATATTTAGAGTAAATAGTCATGCATAAAAGCACCACAACTTGTCATCCCAGCCCAACAGAAAGGCTGGCAGTAGACATGAGGATCTGGGAGCAGGCATGATTCATGTCCTGGCTCATGTATATTGTAATAGCATCCTGAAAACACTGGCAAGAGCAGAATCACAACAAAACAAGCAGGACCACTCACCTAAACGTGCCGTTACAACGCATGCACAGCTGTTTTACTGTACACAGGCCAGTAGATTAGCACTCATCACCTAACAACGTATGATTAGATTCACTTCAGAAGCAGATACAGATGGGCAACATGGATGTCCACAGAAACCACACAAGCAATGAAACACTACGTGCACGGGAAAACTAGACAAACTTTGCCCTCTGATAGATGGTGCATGTAGATAAAGGCAGACTGACTTTCCCCTCACCACATGCCAGGGGATAAAAAGGTGTTATAAAATCTTCTGTTTCTTGGTTACACACAGCTATAAAATCCAGCTTGTTTTAATTAAAAGGATGGAACATCGGCACTTAAAAAGGTTTAGAAAAACTGCTTATGAGAGACCTTCCTTTTACCCTTCTGTAACATGCCACTTACAACAACATACATTCCCCAACACCACATGCAAAGCTCATGTTTGTCAGCACTGCTATTCGGGGGTTCCAGCGTATTTCCTAAGTTCCACACAAATTAAAATAATGGGAGAGAGGATACAATGCCCACCTCAGTAACCGAGCCACAGGCTGATTGCACTCCATCGGCTTCCACAGCGCTGCAGACACTGCCTCTGAGCAATTTTGTCTAAAATGGTTCCTCTAGAGCAGGATAAAAGATAAATTTCCCATGTCTTAAGGAGGCTGTTGCTAGCCACCAGCCTGGTTGTAAATATTTGTTGTGCGTTATATAAGAACATTGATCATCATTTTCTACTGTAATGGTCTTCATTACATCAGCCTGTTTTCAGCTCTTCAGTCCACCATTAAAGTTACCCTTTAGCTCAGATTTGATATACTTGTTTCCTTTACTTTTTCTTTTCTTTAAATAATGTTTTGGAGGCTTGACAGTGGTAATAAATGTAAAGAGCTTAGGTTTATGGTACAATTCTGTGCTCATGCTATTCAAAATCAACTTGGATATAAACGGAAGCAGACACAGACCACACGCAATAGCTAATTATTTCAAATTAAAAAAAATAAAAATAAGACTATCTTCACAAATTAACCAAAGGCTGGCAAGCCAGGTCTTCTGCAGCTGGTACAATAAGTATAGTGTCATCCAGCTTCAAACAGACCCTGTGAGTCATGTTTCCAGCAATCAGGAAGCAGTTAGAAATGCCATCATTATTCATAGGCATTGGAGATATTTTTTAAGTGGTTGAACCACTTTTTCAAACTTCTTACCAGAAAAGCTAAACCAAGAATCCTTGCTTGAAATAAGTCTTTAGGACTTTAAGACTAACATCAAGTATTAGTATTCAAGATGAAAGCTGGAAACACCAGTGCTTCCTTGTAAGAGAGCACTGACTTCACAGAAAACATAGCCCATGTTACCTTTTCTGCAGTTAACAAATAACATGCTTTCACCTGATGCTCTGAAAATGTGATTAGGAGGCAAATCTTCAAGAATTAACTCCCACTCTATCCTTCATTATAGTCAATTCATTCAGTTGTATACAGCAAGTACAAAACAGGGTAACACCCAAACCTGGCAGCCAGCAAGTAAACCATCACTATTAACCAAGTGAGGAAAGTCTTGTTTTTTCCCCTAACCTCAACCCATATACAATTGATATTTAACCATGACAGTATAATTGTTTCAGGAATCTCCAAACCCTTAGCCCCAGTGCTTACGGCAATGAGTTCTGCAAACTAACAACAGGAGTGAGGTAAATCAGTTACCTACCACATATAGTTAGCCTTGCTTATGTGAACATAAATATTGTGTGTGTGTGTATATATATATATACACATAAATACATTGGCATGGCTTCCATCACAAGCCACAAAGTACTGAGAAATCAGTGCATTGAGAGTGTAGTCATGATGCTGTAGCACAGTGGAAGAGCTCCAATATTCCTGTAGCACATCAACCCTAAGATGCATGGGTTGCATGCAATGACACCCTAAGAGCATGACATCCTAGGCCGGATGCATCGGTACAAAGCACATACCAAATTCTTGTTCATAAACACTCCCTTTGGCTCCTGAAATTCTACCACTTCCCTGCAGAGCCCAGAAGGCAGTTGTAGTTACACTCCCTGACTTAAACACCTGCTGAGTTTCTATTTCTTCAATACATTTTTTAAATAGAAAAACAAGAAAAAAGAAACTTAAAACATACATACATTTCAATAATGTTAAAAACAACTTAAACATTAAAGGAACAGCAGGCAGGGAATTATGAGTTAAAACTGCTCCTTGGTTCTTTCTACAGCTCCCACCAGCAGCACTCCTTCCTGTCCTTCTCTCTAAATCAGGTGCATCATTATTTAAATGCATTTATTTAATTTAGCTGTGCACTGCTCCTTCCTCTTACAAAGCAGATAAAAATCAAGCTGATAATGATCAAAGACTTTAAAAGATCAGTAGTCAGAAGGACACGGCTATTTTATCCTCCTTTCTCTCCACTTCTTCTAGAATAAATTGTAGAATCTTACTGAGAACCAAAGAGAACAGTGGCTCTCTGGCTGCTTCTGACCCTTTAATTAGAGCAGCAGGGTAGAAATAAAGAAAGCCTGCCTTCTACCTTTATGAACTTTGATTTCTGGCACTGCAAGGCACTTTGAAGAAACATTTCAATAACAAAATTCCTCATCTGAGGGAGGAGTAAAGACTCTGATCTTCCTCTCCTGGTACAGCAGTTTGTTTAGAGATGAGAATGTGGCACATTTCTGTTCAAACAACTAATGTCCCTTTCAGTTGAAATTGGTATTGGGTACTTCATGTTACACTACTGCTCTTCAGCTAATAGGGGAGTCTCCCAGGTATGAAAGGAAGTTCTTCCTGAATGTTACTATGACAGATGGGTTAAGTGTAGTGAACAACCGATTCTCATTTTCTCAATAAAAAAAATAAATCACAACAAATGCTCAAATTGACTCAAACCAAAGTATCCCATAATATTAGAGGAAGAACAAGTTAAAAAATTACTTATGGTTCAGTTTCAAATGTTTTGGATGTAACCCTATAAGGCTATTATTTTCAAGAATTTCTAAACTGAAAACTCCAGTTTCAGACAAATTGGAAAATCTCTAGGTGCAAAAATTCTCAGCTAGGTGAAATCACTGAATACGATTTAAGTGTGTGTCAGGTTTAGTTAATTTGGTTGGATTTCCAGCAGATTTGGTGGTTTTTTTTTAAAAAAAAAAAAACAGTCCACTTAATACAGCCCTTTGTAAAGACTTGTTTCCAGACTCGGCTTGGACGTGCAGCCACGTTCATTGGCCTCAGTTCTTTTCACATAAAAATCTCTATCTGAAAAATGAAAACTTTGAGACAGACTTTCAAGCTGGTATAAACTAAAGGAGCTTCTCTGGCTGCTAGATTTACGATACAGAAATTCTGGTGCTTCATTTCAGCAGCTGTTATGAATAGTTCAGAAAATATATTCTGTAGAAGCGCACACAACACTGGTTTATAAAAAACTAGAGCTATGATTATCTGGTGTAGTTCTTCCAAGTGTTCTAATCCAATTCATTCTCATCAGCAAGTGTGTGGTCCTTGTTATAAACTAGACACTCAAGCAGTCATGAATAGGCCAGACCCATAACTAGGAGAAAAAATAGTGACTTCAGGAGATACCTCCCTATCAATTTAGATCAGATAATAAATTTGGCCGAATAATTTTACTCTTCTTTTTTTTTTCCTCCATGCAAATCATGACCCATGATACATTTTAGGAGACTACCTTTTATGAGACTTTTTAAATTATTTGGGCATCTTTATTGGCAATATACTAGAGGAGTAACAGTAAAGCTTCACTTCTCTCAGGGCCATCCAAGAAAGGGCTTTTTCAAAGGAAACAGCCCTTCGTTTCTCTCAGCAACACAAGAAAGACTCCTTGAAGAGTTTCCTGCTATTCTGCAGGGTGTCTGAAAAGAAGGGAATTGCTGTTAACCATGCCTCTCAGGCTCCATTGTTATCAACATCCGAGTTCTTTCATTGCCCATTTTCCCCTCACCTTTTGCACTTTATATTTCCTCAGGCATAAGTTTTTTGCTTTTTAAAAATGATGCCTACCTGCCTCATGAGAATATTTTCAGAAGTAGGGGGAAAAAAAAAAAAAAAAGAAAAGTCATCTCAAGTTTTACATATGTTAACATAACCCGAAAACACAACAGGTTCACTTTTATCGTGTATATCCTGTATATTTTACATTAGACAGGCTCACAGTATGGGAGTAAGGCTGCATGCAATTCCCTTCCCTACTTCTAGCTCCCCACGAAGCCCTGAGACACATTTAGTCTGTCTCATACAGACCATATCTCCCCAAGGTTTCAGAAACCTTAGGTTTTGTCATTATTAACACTCATTCCTTGTCCATTTTCAAATGCTATAATGAATGAAAAAAATGAATGTAAATCCCACTGGTCTTAGTTTTCACTGGTTAAAATGGAGGCTTGTACCCCCATTATAATTCTTTGGACACTTTTTAACTACTCCCATTTAAAAAAAAAAAATCACAGTTGCATTAGTCATGCTTTCATAAGAAACAGTAAAACAAGTCACAAATCCTTTAATTTGTCTACAGATTAAACTGAAATGCAGGTATAATGGGATTTAACAGACTGAATATCTCTGCTCTCCTTCCAATACCACCAAATTCAGCTGAGTTACTGGCTGCTGCAAAGTGACTGCAGAGTCTAAATAACCACAAATGTCCAAAGAGAGGACTGATAGGTGGCAAAAAAAATTCTCCTCCTTGAAAGAAATGCTTCTGCAACCTGAGTGACTAGTTTCTCTGCAAGTCTAAAACAAAAATAGTCTAGGTGTATTTTGTAGCTTGTATGTGACATATATTACATTTTCACCTTGGTAAAAATACAAGATCAAAAGAGCATAGCCAAGGGGTATAATTTTCTCCTCCTTTGTCACATCCCAAAATGTTAAGTACACGTTCTTCTCCAGCAATCCCCACACAAAAGGATAAAATGAACAGCAATGAACTTCAGTCTATTAAATGTCACCCCAAAATAGGTAATTACCATATGAAGATTAAACTGATGCACTCCTTCCTTACGAGGTTCCTTTTTACTAGCTAAAGATATTACCAGATCTTAATTGGTGTGGAAATGAAATCTCTTGGAGCCACAATTCAAAGACCTCCAAACAGTGTTGATAAAACTAGGGCAAAATAAACCTTAAAAAATACTCACAAAGCACTTGTACACAGAGCACATGTTACAACCAGAATTGCATGCAGAACTTTGAACTCACATCTATGGACTTAATCTACACGGGTCACTTCTCAGCCAGCGGGTCTGTTCCTCTATGGAAAGGTTCGCTGTCTGTGTCCTTACCCATGTATTTCATAGTGAAATACAGATACATGAGCATCAGCATGTCATAGGCTACAGGAAAATAAGATATTGCAACAGGCGTCAGCTGAACAGTTCAAACCAAAAGCTACAGGCAAACTTGGACTGCATGTTTACCTAGCACTTGTTTCATTCACTGAGGGGAAGAGAAAAAAAGGCACATGTTTCAGGTTCTTTAAAAGATTTATCTCTAAAAGTTAGAGCTATTTGGAGACAATCTGATTTAGTTACACTCCAAAGAATACTTAACACAGAATCTCTTTTCTATGATAGTTCCTTCAATAGCTCTTTCCTAAAATACAGAAAAGGGAGAGAAAACCCTGGATGACAAGGATCATGAGAATGGCTGCATTCATATTACATCAAGGGCAACCATAAGAGAAGTCCTAAAATTAGATATCAAAGGAGAAAGAACAGAAAGCACTCCAGTCCAGACAGGTCAAAGCACAAAGCCATGGTATGTCATATTATTTTGGTTCAGGATGTCGTAGCCAGTTTTGTTCCTGTATGAACACAAAATTCATTTTTCTGTTTACATACTACTTAAAATAGAGAGCACATACAGAAATACACTGATACCAAGAGACTGAACAAACCCTGACACATTTGAGAAGATGATCTACATTAACTTTCAAATACTCATCTACATGCCTCCAAACTTAAAGCAGCTGATGCTTACCATGAATGAAGAATTTTTTTTCCTAGGAGTTGAAGAAATTGAGAAGTTACTTCAAAAGGAAGCAAATGTCAGAAGAGCCACATATACCCATAAATGCTCAGTGATTTTAAGGTCATGTCATATTGTGGATCAGTCCACGTAAGTTCCATGTCAACATGGAGAAGTCCCACATGAGAACATGTTGCCATCTTTCTAAGGAGGTCACTAATACATCCTATATCCTTCCATGGACTCAGGACCTTCTTTGATGCTCAATACTCAGAAGCCATAGCTTGTAAAATTAATCTCCCAAGCCCACAGCTTTCTGCTTAGCTACAAATTTTCCTTAACAAGTGCCTGCAAGCACCTGTACGTTCATAGTGAGAAATGTGTTTTCCTTGTGTCCTCACTTCAGATTCCCATGTAGGAAGCACCAACACAGCCCAAAAATTGGGCTAAACAAAGAAGTCACAAAGCTGCATCTCTCCAAAAACTTTCAACACAGAAATGAGCTTTCATATTTCTATTCCAATATCTCCACTTGTGTCAAAAAGAGGAGTCCTATCCAGTTTCACAGCAGTCCAACTGGCACTGCTACGTTCACAGAGGCTTGATGCACTAAGCTATAAACTCTTATATGAGTAACACATGAGTGACGTGAGTTACTGTCCCTGCTCCACAGACTTGGGTTCTGCCAGAGCAGCAGGAGGTGGGGGGGGACACAACCAAAACCAAACCACTCCAGGACACCAATCTGCTTCTAAGGGGGTTGTTTTTCATTCTTCCGTATTCGTTACCTTGGCATTTATTTGTTGGGACAATCACTGTCATCATGCTAAATTGACAGAAAGCTTGGATTGTTAATTTATACCCACACCAGAAAGATTCAACAGCATCACATAACTTTTGCACCCAAAACTTTACGAAGAGAGTTGTCTCCTCTTACTTCCTTCCCAGCTGCCACAGTCCTCTCCAACCTCTGTGGGCTCCTGGGCCTCCAGTCCATTCCATCTGCTCAAGCCTGTGTGAGGCTTGGAATTCAACCCTGGGCCAATACAAGTGCCAGTTCCATACAGATTTTTTTTGCTCTTCAAGTTCTAAGCCCCAGCTCATGGACTGATTCATCTGCAAATGCCTTGCCAGCTCCTGCACTTGGTTCTGCCTGAGGAGAGCAACAGCATTAAAAAGGTCATGACTGTCACTGTTCAACATGCACATTTTACATGCTGAAATAGTTTCTGCAAGAGTTAGCACAAACAGAAAAAAAAAAAATCCTTGCTCCAGGATGCTGGCAAGGAAAATTATTCCCTCTACCAACACGCTGGCAAGGAATTTTTTGTCTTTTTTTTTTTCCTTCCCCTCACACCAGGCTTTCATTTTGGAAGTTTTCCTTGTATCAGGATTATAGCCAGCCTAACATAGCTCACAAGCATCTTAAAGTTGACTTATTTTTATTTTCCTAATAGTAACACTGAAATCTTTCAACACCAGCTTCGTTACCTAGATTAGACATCCTTAAGGTTTACTTTCAATACATGTATTTTCATCGCCCTCACTAGCACCTTCATACAGAGAGAATTTTAGGTATACAAGCCATTCTACCATGAAGTTAAGAAATGGCTAAGAGAACATCAATTTTGGTTTGTGCCTGTGCAGAGACATTAATTTTGTACAGGAGCTGCCACTGACATGTGCTGCCTGTTCAGTTCAGCTTTCTTCTCCAATCCATATCACCACCTTAATTTTGAAGCAAGAACATTCTCAGTGTTGCTGCTAACATGCTATAAGCCTCTAGGTTCAGGGAAAGACAACCTCCAGCTCATATTGCTCTTTAAATAAAGAAGGATTTCCAAGAACCTACTCTTACACTCCTCAGACATCACTGAATTTAAGGCACATACTTTCTGCAGCATTAGACAAAGTTGTGGTGGAAGAGGCAACTAGCCTACAATTTTTCCTCATCTTAGACCCAGAAAGCAGGGCTCTGCCCACAAACTGCCCCCAGCTCCAGAAACTCCACGTTCACATTACCACACTCTCTAAAGTGTGCCGTACACTACTCAGCAGGGTTTATTGGATTAGGATCACTAACTGCATGGCTTTTAAACAGGAGCAGGCTTGGGACACAGGTACAGAGCCATATGCATCTGACCATGTTAATTTTCATAGGTTCTGCACATCACAGTATCTATCGAGTGTTTCTTTTGACTTCAGGCAGAACAGAGTCACCATGAGTTTAGCAGCAGCAGCATTTTGCAATCAAGGTCTTCCACAAACAGTTATTTTCTGCCAGATGAAAGCAGACTCCCTGGACAGCAAGTAACGGGCTCCCTGCAAAGTTAGTGCTCTATGCCCTTCAGATTAGGGAAATTGCAGATTTGTTTTCATTATGAGAAATAAACTGATTAGCAGATGGCTATTCATTTTTCCCCCCTCTGTCAACTCTAATATAGTATAAATGGAAATCTCACTTCAATGAGCTCTCAGGAAAAAAAAAAGGCAAACAGAATTCCTGTACATTAAATGTGTTTTTTGCAAATGAAGTAAATTAATCTTTTTAGAAAGTAAGTTTGTTTTTACATTTGACTTATAGCACACAATATGATTAACATACATTGATCTGCAAGCTTTAAACAGATGACTGAAGATTAACTTGGGCATTAAACCCATTTAGCCAGGTTTTACCCAACTGAGCAGATATTCCTCAGACTCTGTAAGTGTCATTTATTGCCTTTCAGCTCAGTATCTTTGTCCACATGCAAACCATGATAGGGTATTAAAGGACAAACTCTAGCAAGAAAGTCCCACTTTCAACTTCCCACACTCTTCAGGGCCAAATCTGAAGCTTTTGCCAAGATTTTGGATTCACATTTATGCAGTGGAAAGTGCATTTGAAATACAGAGGAAAGCACTCATGCAGGCGGCACAGAAGTGAGTGCAGGGAGGTCTGAGTCCAATCCTAGAAGAGGTAGACATGACCTGTCACTCTGGATATGTCATTTCACGTGTCTTTCATCTCCAAACATTTCTCTGCCCACTCTATTTTGATTATAAACACTTAGTTGGGCTGCTCACGTTAGCCCAGGGAGGCCTCTGCCTCAAGAGGCTTCCCAAACACAGCATAATGTGAAAACAAACAACTCTGGAGAGGATGTACAGGACTATGAAAATACAGGAGAATGCTTTATTTCCTCTGTAAGCTGTTGTTCAGAAATCACTGAGAAAGGACAAAATCACTATTACACTCGTGCCCTCCCCTACCTATGCAGCAGATCAACTTTAATTACAACACGATCCAGCCTTGCTATAAAGTTGTACAAAAAACACCATAGCGTTTTAGTGTATTGCCACCATGGTTTTCCCGTAATTTACACCTCAATCCCCAGCTATCACCTATCCAAGGAATTGCCATCAGCAAATACTTTCTCCCAGATCCAGGGAGATGAGGGAAAGTGCTGCTGCATGGGTTACAGTGGTTTCCTGCTCTTGCCCAAACCCAACATCCAGGGCAGCAGTACACCAGGCTCCAGTACAATACCAGTCAAAAGATATGAAGAGTTACTGTATTGTAGTAGCAAATACAAACCTGGACCTCATAGGAGACCTGTGGAAGAAGGCACATGGTCAGTGAGCACTTGCTTCTCACTGGGAATACACCTCTAGTCAATAAAGCACTTAAGCACATGTTTAAGTCACATTGCAGTCAGTGAGCCTTAAAATGATTAAGTGCTTTCCTGAACAACAGCTTAAAGAAAGAGGAAATAAAGTATTCTCCTGTATTTTTATAGTTACTTTCAGAAGAACGTCCCTTGATTGAAATAATACTGTTTGTGTTGTAACTATTTGACTCATGGCTTGAATTTCCTGCCATATAAAGTTTCCCCAAAGAACACCTGGAAATGATGAAATAAGGATTTGTCTTAATGGTCATCACCAGTCTTTCAGTAAGGGCATCAATTATCTGTTTTCTCCTAGACAATGAATAATAAATTGTTATCTAAAAAAATTCAATCAGATATTAAAACATTCTGTAGAGCAGAAAAAGATCTAGAGCTGTCATCCTAACCCAAAGTCTGGAAAGGAACCAGACATGAAGTCCTTATGGGATCTGAGGGAGCAGAGGACCACAAGGCCTCCTACTTCCCCTGTCGTTCCCAGTATATTCCTGGTCTTACTGTTTTGGTTCCCTGGGTGGCAATACCAATGCTGTATCTCAGGGTATAGACCTATGGATTTGTCAGCTTTTTCAAAACC
>JAOTQQ010000041.1:12459621-12475208 GCA_026546715.1 Gallinago undulata | reverse complement strand
TTTTGGTTCCCTGGGTGGCAATACCAATGCTGTATCTCAGGGTATAGACCTATGGATTTGTCAGCTTTTTCAAAACCAGTTTTTCCTGCCATTCTTAGTGTTGAACTGCTACCTCAACTTGAGCTCTAGAGCTCCCCAACAGCTACAGAAGTAAGAAAGGCTTTCCACCTTGTCCTAACAGCCACCCTTTGGGTAACTGTTTAAAGCAGGCAGGCAGGGTTGAGCACACTTCAGCCCAGTTCATCAGCAACTCAATCCTTCCCAAGGAGAGCAGGAGCTCAGAGCCCAGAGCAGTCAACCACCAGCGGGACTGTTGAGTTACAGGACCTGGTTCATGGTCCACACTGCAAAGCCTTTTCTTCATCACATGATGAAGACCCTCCAGGGTTACTTACTTGCTTACAACCTTCTGCAATTTGCATGGCTTCAAAGCTTCAAGAACTTCCTAGGTATTTCACCTCAAAAGAAAGAGTTAAAGAAATTTAAAGCCAAGTGATTGGATTTTTACTGTGTGAAATTAATTCAACCAAACACAGAAACTCAGTAGAATCCCCAGACCTCTTTAAATGAGCCCCTACAGCAGATAATCTCTTCTTAATCAGTTTGATGCTCTGATAAATCGGCTCGTATTTTCTAGCATGGGGAGAAAAGAAGCAACTGAGTCAATGCTTGTTTGAAACAGAATATTTTGAGATAGAAGCATTTGTATATGTAAATGCCAGAAAACCTCTAATTTAGAAACACAGGCAATTCATTTCTATTTCAACTCCATAAGTCTATGTTTGTGTAATCCTGGGATGTTTTGAGGGATTTTATGTTAGCCCATGTGCATATCATTCCACTTGCCTGCACAGCAAAATTTGCTTGAGTACACAAAACATATAGCAACTTGTTGGGCTGAGTAATAGTAATAATCCATCTAATCACAGTCAATTCAGCTGCTGGTTGCTTATGGGCATCTTTTACACATTAATTTAAAGACTGAATAAACAAGATCAGAGCAGCTATTTAACAAAAGCATGCTCATAAAGCTCCTCTAAGCACCCAACATTCATTTTCAGAGGCTTGTGATCTGGGAGCATGCTTTTAAAATAAGTTTACCAGCTTTAACCTTTCTGCCTGTCATCAGAAAAACCCTCTCAAGTCAGGGAATTTTACTTCATTCGTTACTAAATAACACGCATGTCTGATGACTAATTTGAGAATAAAGACACAGATATACAAGCATAGTGTGGTGGGGGTTTCTGCCATATTTTCAGTGAGTTACACTCAGTCAGTTGAAATCACCCCAGCAAGGTGATGGCAGCACAGAAGGTCTAGGTGGCAGGAACAGTAAAGAAATACTTTTTGTTTAAATATGTTTAGGCAGGGATACCAGGCACTCTCTCTGGGGTTGTAGCCCGTGATGGGTTGCCTCTTGTTTCCAGCTGCCTCAGAGCTGGCTGGCAGCAGTGGTGACCATCAAGGAGCAATTAATGGCCTACTCAAACAGGTCACCATTGCGAGCCCCCACTGCTTAAACCTGGTGACTTGTCCCCTTTATCCTGTCACAACTGGGAAACAGTCTACTAGCTTGTGGCTTCAAGGATGGATGTGGAAGAACTAAAGGTCAAATTCCCCCAAACTGGGTGGATATTTCCATGTGGAACAAGCAGTGCCTAGTCAGGGTGTCAGGAGGTGGTACGACAAAGTTAAGAAGCAGGACTCCAGACTTCCATCCAACCCGTGGGATGGAAACCCGTGGCACTGTAAACAGGGCCTGGTCACTTGGACTAAGATTCGGAGCTGGCTGAAGATGATTTTGTAACAAAACCATACCAGTTGGTATTATTCTTCCCCACAGGCCACAATACTTCACATCAAGGCAGTCTTGGAGGCCCAAGAATGTCGGCACAACCCCATCTCACGCTATCTACAGGAAATGGTGACCTGCAATTTACAGAAACAGCAATATGGATCTCAGTCTTACAGATTTGAAAAATGTGAAAGCAGAAACATAATGGAGTGATGTTGGCTTTGACTTCGTAATTCCTTTGTTTCTGTGCTTCAATAGACTTACTCAAAAACTTGCTTAATAAGAGAATACACCTCATGCATATGGGTTCCTGATATACTATGTTGATTTCAGCCTGTCTTTGATATGTTCCCAGGGCTGGTGCAGTACAATTCATATCACACATTAGCTTCAATCATTTTCATTCAATCAGCTGTCAAATACATGCTATACATTGAAATATCTCTCCTTCCCTACAAGAAAGTATAATTTAAGATTAACAGAAAAGACCCCTGGGTCAGGCTTAGCAAAAAGGTACAGAAGAGATCTGGCTTTTCAAGCATTCCTCTATAGCCTGTGTATGTTCTTCTACAGCTTCCCCAGTGTCAGTAAGTCCGCTCATCTCAGGGGAATTACATTTGATAGCATATTTAGTTCACAGGACCAGCACAGTTACATTAAACAGAGGCTGCTAATAAAACATTACATCTCCCTCCCCCCGGCACTCCATTTGCCATGATGTAAAAGGCAGACACCCCATAGAGAAATTAATCAGAAAGAAGGAGAATGAATCTAAGGAGTGAAAATTAAAGACCCCATGACATCTACATCCATCTACTACATCCAGATGAAAGTGTCCCAAAACTCAAGGATGTATTAAGATCCTTCTGAGAGACAGAAGTGGTTATAGAATTCAGCATATTATCATCAATATAAATTATAGTTATTTAAATAGAAAGATTTCTCTTTACTCATCACTGAAGCTCCACAGAAAACGTAATGTCTTTTAGAGGAAAGCACATCTGTTTTGCTCTGCAAAGTGATGAAAAAGCTTAAAGACAGATCCTATAGAGGCAGTGTCAGTCTGACTTCAATAAAGCCACCCTGCTTTACCTCCACTAAGGTTACAACCTAAGAATCTACATTTCCCATAAAAGGAAATCTGAAAAAGTGTCTTGAACTTGTAGCACAGATGACAGCTTTCACTAGCAAGGGAAAAATTAAGACCTGGGCAAAAGTACATGCATTATGTGTCATGATTTAAATAACCATGCAGGCATGTAGGTTTTGCAACCCCCTAGCTAAATGCCAGGATTTAAACTTATGACAGGTGAGCAAAAATACATGCAAGAAAAACCTCATGAACCTTAGCTCTTACAGGCAATACTAGATTTATGAAGCAATTTACCCAGATTAGCACTTTTTTAAAAAGCTCTGATCTTCTTTAAAAGGAATTTAGTAGAGATGGGTGTGAAATGTTACTTTCAAATCTGTTATGCCTGATTTGGCTAGAAGACCTGAATTTAGAGTGGGGAGCAGGGAGAGAAAGACCCTTAAGTAAATCCTATCCCTCCACAACACAGGGTAGAGAGTAAACACAGTATCCTTGCTGTATAAATCAAGTTATGTCACTTCAGATGTTTACATATGAATAAGGCTGAATCAACCATGCAAGCCTAGTTTTTTTTACCAAATGCTTTAATTTTTCCCAAAATAAAAGCTTAACTTCATTTTAAATTTAAACTCCCCTCTTCTAGATAGATGTAGCAACCTTAAGTCTCTTTAAGGGAGACTACAAAAATCCCATCAGAACAAGAACTTCAGTATAAAGCTGCTTCTGTTCTCAAACACCAAGATTATTCCAATCTTGGCAGCTCTGGGTCAGAAATCACAACTGGGCCTTGAGAGACCATTAAACAAGTTTTAAAGTAGGATGAGGACTATATTACATGCTCTTACTAGACAGTCTCAGACTTCCTATACCACAAAAGCTGTTACTTGCTGAAGCAAGTGGCTGCATACCAGAAGATAGATAGGAAATGGCAAATTTAGTTTGTTTTGAAACTCAGCTCTCACATCATCATTTATTCACAGGAAAAAAAAAAAACAACAGCCCCAGCTCACTCAGGTACTCCTCATAAGACTTGTTCTCTAGACCCTTCACCAGCCTCATTGCCCTTCTCTAAACTCACCCCAGCACCTCAATGTCCCTCCTGTAGCGATGGGCCCAGAACTACATACAATGCTCAAGATGCAGCCTCCCTAGTGCCAAGTACAGGTGGACAATCACTTCCCTAGTTATGCTGGCCACACTATTTATGATAAAAACCAGGATGCTGTTGGCCTTCTTGGCCACTTAGACACACTGCTGACAATTGACCAACACCCCCAGGTCCTTTTCCTCCAGGCCACTTTCCAGCCTTTCTTTCCCAAGCCTGTAGTGTTGTACAGGATTGTTGGGACCCAATTGCAGGACTTGGCACGTGGCCTTGTTGAACCTCAGACCATTGGCCTCAGCCTATTGGTCCACCTGTCCAGATCCCTTGATAGAACCTTCCTACCCCTCAAGCAGATCAACACTCCCACCCAACTTGGTGTCACCTGCAAACTTACTGAGGGTGCACTCAATCTCCTCATCCGGATCATTGATAAAAATACTAAACAGAACTGGATTAATACTTGCTTATACATCAGACATCTAATAGTAACAATAGTAACAGTATTATGTTATAATAGACTTCCAACATGACTATAAACAGAACAACAGCACACCATATGAAAGCACCATGGCAATATCCAAGACTTAGTTTTTCTTAGTAATGAAATTTATTTTCGGCCGTGGTAACATCTGCTATTCCAAGGTACCTTATTCTACCACTGCAGTGATAGCAAGGTGCTATCCTGGTTACATGATAGGAAAGAACAAGTACAAAGGAAGTGTTCAAGTAACATCATTTATTAAAATTATTCATGGTACAGTGTCTTCTGGAATTTCAGAAACATTCTAACTACACCCTCTAAACCTCACGGCCCTGTCTTTGTAAAAGATTGGAGGGAAAAGGATGAGAATATTTGTAACAAGTGTTCATAACAGATTAAGTCAAGAGGGCTATCTCTGCTTAAATGTTATTTGGATGTTGGTTTCTTTACCTGATAAAAGTAGATCTTGGTACTAATCAGCACTACACATGCTAACATTCTGCAAAATATTAACTAAGCGAAATAAAGTGAGGTGGAAACTGCCAGGCATTTCTGACTTTCTGTAGTGCCACATTTTTGTAAGATAACTCTCACTGGCTTACACTTGGCATTTCCTGTGGTTATTTTCCACTACAACCTCATGAAACACTAAGCATTATTTCATTACTATATTCAATACTATCATTTCCTTTATTCTTACATTACCATTACAATAACAGAAGAAAGGCTATTCCCTATACCTTTTAAGAAAAAGGCCTGGCCCCGTAGGCACTTGCTGAATAAAAATGCAGAGTTTTTTTGCCCTTGGCACATTAATCTGTTCCCTAATACAGCAGGCAAATAATAATTAAGATAAAGGCTTAGATATATGAATAACTTTCACTACATGTTAGACTGAAGTCAAGGGTAACTTCACTCAAGGGTTAATAATCTGCCCAGGGTTGGGGCCTGTGTGAAATGTCAGGGTTTATCTGGAGCTGTAAGGAAGGCTTGTTCCAGCTTTCAACACCAGCAAATAAAGCACCTTATTTTAACAAGTTCACAAAGCAAAGCAATGCAATTTTGTTGCAACCTCAGTTTTCTGCCTGAATGTGTGTCTGTGCGTATAATAAAGTGAATCATTTAGTCCACATCAGCTTTCCCCAGGAATGTGACAATATCCAATTGTAAAAATATCAGTGAATTCCTACCCGAGGCAAGTTTAGCAGAATTCAGATTTGCTAGTTTTACAGTGACAGGATGACTATCCTTCTCTCAGAAGCATTTTTTTCCCTTTGTCCTGTAAATAACATTTCTGCATTTGATTCAAGATGTTTGTGCAGGTCCAGGCAGTATTAGACTGGTAGCCCTGGGATGTGGTGTATTTTCTAACAGCATGAGTGAGGAACGAGGAGCCAAGTCTAGGACCTACCAGCCTCACCAACTTGTGTGCTTTTGCTCTTCCTCAGTTTACCCCCAATAGCGCTCTTCTAATAATAACTTGCTTCAATGTCTGCAAAATATACTGGGTGCAAGGCTCTGTGCACCTAAATACAGATATTAATGATTTCTGTTCACAGCAGGGTGCTCAACTCTGAAAACAAAATATTTTGGCCTGCCATACAAACACGAGAAAAGGCTTAACCCAAAAATCTCTCCTCAAACTAAACGCTTTAGTTCAGCCTGACAATTTACATTAAAAAGAATTTGCATCCACTGCAGGCTAAGGTGTATTTCAAACTAACATAACTTTTTTCACTGCTAAGAGAATAAGAGAACTCTGGTAGGAAATACACACATCAGCACTTTCTTCTCCCTTTAAGCACAGTGCAGGCTTTGAAGTAGCAACAAATGAGAACAGGTGTATTTTGTAAACAAGTTTCTACATCAACTTGCAAGATTCCCATGCATAGTGATTAAAAGACTCACCACCTTCCATACTGTAAAGAGTAACAAAAATAAACTTTTTTTTTTTCCAAGATATTAGGTTGATCAATTAGGCCTATTGCAGAAAAGCTTGAATTAGTCTGATTAGTCTCAGCTACTTAAATTCAGAAACAGATGCCTCACTTTGCAAGACTGGTGATTAAAGGCTGCATTCACACAAAAAAATTGGATTACGCACACTTAAGACAATACCTACCATTTTTCAGCCCTCCCCCACCACAGCAGATGGCCTGTACAATTAGTAACTTCAAAAAATTCTCACTAGAACTCCTCTAAAGCCAAGACATGACTGCCCTCACTTCTAGAGACAAAGGTATGTGCAAGCCAAGACCATTTTCAAAAAGTTCTTCTCCTATTAGGACTGATCACGCAAGTCAAGAAAGGCCTTCAAACCATTTACACAGGGGTGCAAGTCAAAATACAGCACTTGCACGTTCCCAAAAGAGTCACCCATATGGCTACTGGCAGCACAGAAGAAGCTGAATAATAACACAGAAGACTCAGCAGCAAATAAAATCCACATCTCACCCTCACGATGCTCCAGCCAGCACAAGCGAGAAAGCCAGGACTCAGGCACAAAATGGCTCATTATCTACCCCAGAAGGCACATCACTGCCAACACTGCTCTTTATCAAGTCCTTAACAGGTGTAAAATTAGCACTCGTTATTAAAGACAATGGAGTTACACGTATTGCCAGCAGCTGAAGAAATGAGCTAGAATTGTTTTCACCTCCAGTTAATTCGCTACCATTCAATAAGGCACACAAAGCCCGTAAATAAGGGGAGTGCTTTCTGAAGCACGGCAGTGAGTTAAGCTAGTTTCTAAACACAGGTGCTTTCCTGAATGACAGCCTAAGGACCAAATTCTCTTTTCATCAATACTGATGTAAGTTCAAACAAACTAAATTTGAGTGTACTCCCAGGTAAAGCTGCGTCGAGATAATTCTGTATCCAGAATCCGGAGCTGTAAGAAATCCTTGTAAGCAAATTCCAGCACAGAGTTATTTTCAGCTTATCTAACCCCGCTGAACACAGATCGACTGGCTGCACCAATATCCTCTCCTCTCAACTACTTAGAATTCATTCCTGGAAGCAGAGAAAAGCGTTATTTACTGAGAGAAGCAAAACCCTATTTCAGGTGTATCTCATTACGGGAGATGACCTCAGGTTTAGGACTGGAAGTCACTGAATCACTCAGGAGCGTGGTGTTGCTTCACTGCGTATTTTTCAGGTTTAATACCATGCTCAGCTTTAAAACCAAATTATTTAGATTCAGGAATCCTCTAACTGCTGAGCCACTTTTGTTCAATAGCATGGTACCTCTGACCACTCTCTCCCTTATCCTCAGTTACTTGGAGGACAGTTGGCCAACATCAAACAAATCTGACCAAGGGCAGAAATCTCAGTGATAATTACGTTCCCCCGGGGCCTCATGAAAACTGGCAGTGAGATAGAGGTGGAAATTAACTCCTCCACCAAGGGAAGGGTGGACACAAGTCAGGCATCATGTAGTTGGCCAGGCAGGGGGCACATGAATTGCTCTGCATTAGCCACAGCCCGTGCTTAGTGGCAGGGGGTGGAGGGGAGGTGTCCTTAAGTTCGTAAGAAACCATGCTTCTCTGGTTCTCCTGCCAGATACCACGCACAGCCTGAAGTTCAAAACCCAGGGCAAAGCTCTCTTGCATTAGCGTGGCGTATTACTGGTGTGTGTGGGAATGGCACTGGTCTAAGGGAGAACAATAAACTCAGTTACTAATCCCCACAGGTTCTCTTCTGTTGTAGTAGTTCTGCAGCCTTCCTATTGTCATTTCATGATGCAGTTAGGACATGTCTGAAACACCCATTATAAAAAGCAAACCGTGTTTCTATTCAAAGGCCTCTGGACAAGTTCAAGTTTGGACAAAATGGGGAAAAAAAACAAACAACAAACCTGTTTGCTAAGGTATGAAGCATCTTACTGCTGTCCTTCGTTCATCATGCATCTTAGAAAAAGCAAAAATCAGCACAAAACAAATAAAAAGACCAATTTGTCTTTATACAGAGCAAATCTCCAGCACTTGTTGGATTGCTCAGTGTGGTGAGTCACCAGGGCTGTCAAGTCGTCACTTGGGCTGGCTACGGTACAAAGTTGAGTCCTTCCCCACAGTCACTGCTCCTCTCTCTGCCTGCCGAAGAGCTGCAGAAAAAGACTTTTCACTCCATGCTCCAAATGCACAGGGAAATCTGGGCCATGGGAGTGATCGTAATCTGGCGTGTGTTAATGCTAACAAAACTCCCACCTTGACATAAAGTGGATTAAATCTCAAGGTACAAGGAAGAGCAACTGCAGTGCAATAAGGACTAAAACTCAACGCATTCCAGGTGGCCCTGCCACACTGGCACTGGTGTCTGTGACATTGCTGAAACTAGACCTGGGACTTTTCAAAGACTGGGAACTCCTAGGAGAACTTGAGTGACACTTCTGTCAACCAGTGGAGCTGCTCCGTCATGCACTGCCCCTCTCCCCAAGCCTACAGGTGCTCACTCCAGAAACAAAAAGCCACAACAGGTCCCTTTAGAAGAGTATATGCCAAGGCAGTGCCGGCTGGCAAAACAAATCACTCATTCACTCCGATAAAACGATAGCACAACAAAGGCAAGGCTGATGCAACACATTTGTAAACACAAAGCCACGCTGGCTTTCTTGAAGTATTGCCACCTTTTAAACTTAAATACAAATAGCAGAGCCTGTGCAGCTTGTTGCGGCGGGAGATTACAGTTAAATTACCCCTTGCGAAGTATGGGGAGCTCTGTGCAAATAGCAACCCAGTGGAAGCCACTTGAAATGCGTGCAACAACTTGCATGGGTCCTAGAGTGCCAGGAGCAGCCCTACATCTTCTCTCTTACCATCAGCTGGAAAATGATTAACCAGCTGGGCATGCGCAGAGGGGCAGAGAGAGCATTTTGCCGGAGAAGGGAAGGCAGGGCGCTCCCGTTTCCAAAGGTTCCCAGTTAGTTTGCATATGGTGCTGTCAGACCACTGTGCTCGTTTCCAGCCTGATTATTAACACCGCTAATCGGGAAAGGCCTTGGAGGGCAAGGATTGCACAGCTGCATGCCTGGCGCACGCAGAGCCGAAATTTCTGGCCATATTCCCAACATATACAGACCTCTCATTTATATTAACTGATCTTATAACACCAATGACTCAAATATTGCATCCATACCATGAGCACTATGGAGGGGTACATTTTCTGTAGCTTTCAAACCTGCATTTAATATTTACATTAGACCCTACAGCAAACAAGTCCATGTGTTGTCAGTACATCTGGAAGTTCCCCATGACATAATCAGAATACCTTCCCTACTTTCTGATTTTAAAGAAAAAGTAAACAAGATGTGTCATTTTTAATGACATTTAATATCATTTCATTAATGAACTTTAATGTTTCGATGCTATTTCAGAGATTGGTTTGTGTTGAGTCAGCTCAAGGATAACCCCATCAAGTAACTTCAACATCCAAACTGGAGAAGGGAATTTTACCAGTCACAGGATCTTTGAAAAGAGCTCCAGGGCACCCCAAGAACATACCAGACCTTAGCTTGCTGATCCATTGCATTTTGGTTTTTCCAAACAGTAGATTAATAATGCAACATAATAAGCTCTGAACATGTAAACCTAGAAAAATAATTTCTACATTCAATGTTTCCCTCAGCAGCCTACCAGATATTTTATAGACAAATCCCATGCAAATGGTAGCTGTCTTGCTGGACCTCTTTTGAGTATTGGATATAAGGTGCACATGCATTTCTTCAGCAGTTGCCTAAAAATTTATCTTAAAAAATCCTAGCAGTGTGAAGTTCTGTCTTTTGAACTTGGATTTAGTAATTATCATGGCTTAATGTCTATATCCAACACAAAACAGCAGTTCTCAAATGCATTTCAAACACAGGTGTAGCTCAGGGAACTTCAGGCAGAAGAAATTCTGAAATACGAAGATGGTTAATAAATGTCTCTGCTGTGCATAATGGCACTCACTGGCCCCAAAACAGGTGAAGCTTTGAGTCCTAGATATGAATTCCAATCCCAGTATTTCTACCAGGCATCTTTCCCTTACCAACCCTTCTCTCCTTCCACTGTGTCCTCTCCCAGCAGGGGCCAGCTCCCATTGCACAATACCTATTGGCAAACAGCATTTACAACTGGAATATTGATAAAGAAGAGCTGGAAGAAAAGGTGGAGATACTTTAGATGTCAAAGAGCAAATCAGAAACAAAGTGAGATATCTGAAGAGGCAACAGTAAGAAGAAAAGACTATGCCCTACAGAACAGTAAGAACTGGGATAAGGAGAAACAGGGACATCTTGCATTTGCAAATGTGTTTTATAAAAAAGCTATACATAGGGGTTTTGCAAATGATTTGGCTGGTAGGAGACTGAGCAGAAACATGACCAAGGATATAAACGGGGAGGAGCATCACATGGCTGCCCTCAGTCTTCTCCACCCCTTTGTGTCTGCCCAGAAGGCACAGCTTTTGCAAAGAAGTGCGCGGATCTGGAACTGGCATTTTCTTGTGTTATGGATAGAATCATAGAATCATAGAATCGTCTAGGTTGGAAGTGCAACCGTCAACCTAACCCTGACAAAAATCACTAAACCATATTCTTAAGGACTACCTCAACCCATCTTTTGAACACCTCCAGGGATGGTGCCTCAACCACTTCCCTGGGCAGCCCATTCCAATGCCTGATAACCCTCTCCGTGAAGAAATGTTTCCTAATATCCAATCTAAACCTCCCCTGGTGCAACTTGAGGCCATTGCCCCTTGTCCTATCTCCTGTGACTTGGGAGAAGAGACCAACACCCTCCTCTCCATACACCCCCTTCAGGTAGGTATAAAGCATGATAAGGTCTCCCCTGAGCCTCCTCTTCCTCAGACTAAGCAACCCCAGCTCCCTCAGCCTTTCCTCATAAGACTTGTTCTCCAGACCCCTCACCAGCTTTGTTGCCCTTTTTTGGACCCTCTCCAGGACCTCAATATCTTTTTTGTGGTAAGGGGACCAAAACTGGACACAGTACTCGAGGTGTGGTCTCACCACTGCTGAGTACAGGGGGACGACCTCCCGGGTCCTACTCACCACGCTGTTCTTCATCTAGACCAGGATGCTGTTGGCCTTCTTGGCCACCTGGGTACACTGCTGGCTCGTGTTGAGCCGACAGTCGACCAACACCCCCAAGTCCTTTCATTATTACATTATCCTCCTTCTGTTTCTCTCCCCAAAAGCCAAAGGGAAAGCTTTGCTTTCCTTCATTTCTTGTCATACAAGTAAATAACACAACTTCACTCTGAAAACTGAGCAATTTGAAAATGGGATCCCATCAGAGCCTGTCTGCAGTGTTTCTGCTGCCACAGGTGAAGGTTTTGCTCCGTACCCAGCAAAGGACATTGCAAGAGGCACGTTTTTAAGAACCGTTACATGCTCAATTTGGAGGGAAACACAGTAGTCCACTTTGCCCTTCCCCATCATACCCTGTCTATTTAGGCTAAACAATTGTGTTTGTACAGCACTTAGCCCCGTGAGACTGAAGCCTTTAGGTACAAATGTAACTCATTTAAATGGTAATGTACAACAAAATGAGGGGCACCCTTCAAAACAAGCGGCATTTGACAGTGTATCTGTGCCAGGTGCTGACAAATGGAGGGTCATTGTTAGAGAGGAAGGGAAAGGTCTCACTGAGCCAATATTTAAAAGTCGGGTTTTCCAGTCAAAGGCCAAACTCTAAAACGTCTGCTTATTTCTCTGCTGCCTGTGCCCTGGAGCATCGTGCCTGCCTCCCAGAGAGCCGCACATCAGAACTCCAAAGGTATTTCCCATACAAGGTCAGATCAATTAAAATGTGCTTTAAATACAGTCACGTGAGCTGTGTCAGGAGCTCCGCAGTCCTGATTAGGTCCCTGACACTCTGAAGGGCAGAATCTAAGGCAACCTGCTGACCTCGGTGAGGAGAGCCAGATAACAAGGAGGCATGAACCTGCTTTTTCACTGCCCTGGGACTGAAGGCTTTGCTCCTTCTGGCCACATAATATTGCTGCAATACCAGTGATGCCAGAAGTCAACTAATGACCTGGTCCTCCTTCTACTGAAGTCAACAGCAAAGTTCCAAAACCAAGTCTTTCAAAAGACAGGACCAGCTCTTTCAGCCATCCCAGGGAGACCAGGCACTATGCACTGCTGCCTTCTTCGTAGGAAGGTCTCACAGAAGCCATTACTTTAAAGAAATAAATGAAGTAAAACCTTTCCAGAATGATGCTGTACTGGCTCGTGCCAGGACCTGAGCTATCCACTTGGAAGACAAATCAATCAAAAGCTGTCTCAGAGAGACCTCCTTACCACAAAGATTTGAATAAGTCCTAATCTCTATAGAATATGTTAATACAAAAGTGCAGCAAGTGTATTATGCTACTAAGTCTTGATGAAGTGGAGAGAATGCAGAAATGTCATTTGTATCTTCTGTAAGAGCATCTCTTTAGTGTCCATCCCCCAGTAAGATGTAGCCAAGTGACAGCTGCCCTTCCTTCCCATCCGGGAGCCATGGGAATATATCCCAGGAATGACCTATCTCAAGCTGAATGCAATGGTCAGAAGCAAAAGACACATTAAAAAAGGTGAAACTAGGCCACCGAGGAAGTGATCATCACCAGCACTCCCTGTGTGGGCTGTTCTGAAAGAGTCCCCTCCTTCTGCCACCCTGGTCCTGCTGCATCCATCCCCAGCTTGTGGGGAGAGTCTTGGGAAGGGAAACAATGGGTGAAGTGATGGGCTCCTGTGCAAGGTGTTGTAAGGTCATGCCAAACACACCCCATCATCAGGCAGCTCCCTTGCAGGTCTGATCTGAACACTGAAGTCTCTCTGAACACCTACATTGTCAAGAGTTACATCTTATTCTACGTATTCCACACACAGATTTTTGCAAGTCAAATTCTGCATGAAACCGTGAGATGCTACACACGGGACCAGCCTGGGAGGCAGTTTCTGCTTTCAAAGTTGCACTTGTGGTATCATTTCACAATGACAGAATCACTTTTTACTTTCTCCCAAACACCACTGATAAGTAAAGTATTTTCAGCAGGATCTTCACCTGGTGAAAGTCAGCATTGCTCCACTGAATGACGGCTAAAGCAATTTACACCATCTGAAACCCTTGAGCAAAAAAAATCCAAGTCAATGGGACATAAGCCAAAATTGGAGTGTTTTGCTGGATACAAACCAGATTTATTTGTTTGCTTAAACAGGTGCCTAAGTGCTCCAGTGAATTGGAGCCCAAATACGGCACCTTTTTTCATCTGTGTCTGCTTCTGCCAGCTTGGACATCTGATACAGAGGTCATCGTAGAGCTAACATTTTTGCCTTAAACCCTGCCTATAGCCACAATCTAGAACAGCTGCCTGTGGAGTTATGTTCCATACATAGCTTTAAAAATAAAATGCAAGTGACTGGAAAACGTGGGTTTATAACTAGAAACAGAATACATGAGTACCTCGAAATAGAAATAAATGAAACACTTTCTGCATGCTGAGAAAAGAACAAATAATCTCATATTTCTGTCACATTCTCTTTTAGTACTGATGTTTCAGTTAGAATGTCTTAGAAATGCCTTAGTTGGAACTGGTTAGACCAGAAGCACTGTAGGGTTTTACACATACATTAAATGAGTTTTTGCCTACACATCCATCTGATTTCTCTAGAGGGTATCTGTGTTTGTAATAACTGCATTTCCAAACACTTCTAGCAATGTCCCCATAGATGGGCACTGCTTAGTACATGGCTATCAAACAGCACACTTTACAGGAGTGGCTGCTGACTCCTCCAACTCATCCATCCAACTTGTAAATTTTAACAAGCGAGTTGAAATCCCACCTCCCAGGAGCAGTTCTCAATACTGGACCATGACTATTGGATGGGAAAATGCAAACGTAAGCTTGGAGGCCTTGTTCAGAATGCAAGATTCTCACTTCCCTGAGTCCCTGGTCACCAGGTGAGAGTTCTGCTTTCTCACTTGGTTTCTGTTCCAGTCCGTACTTCATCTCTTCCTGAAAGACACCCGACCATTTGACTGAGGCAGTGGGGACCTCTCCTCTCCCTTCCTCTCACAAGCTCTCCTCTGGTCTCCTGGTTAGCGTAACCTGGTGAGAGGAGGGGAAAAGGGAATTTACACTCCACTTCCTGAGATTTGATCTTTAGGCTTTACCTAAAGTCACCATTGCATTGGGTTAAAAAAAAAAAAAAAAAAAAAAAAAAAAAAAAAAAAAAAAACAGCAGTTGTTAATAGTTTTGTTGCTGGGAAATGTGATGTGAGCTGCTTGGTAAACTGGGACATCAAGTGACCCAGAAAGGGTTGTCCCAGCAAGGAGGAGGTGAGGGATTTCATAGGAAGATCTGCAACCAAGAGGGAGAGAATTCTAGTGTGAATTGTCACCCCCCCAAAAAAAAACTGACTCGGGCAGTTCTCGAGTACTAGTGGGTTTCTAAGGTTTTATTTGATACCAGAACAAACTCAACTCATTAAGTATACAATTTAATGGCTATTTGAAATCATTAAATCTCAATAGAAAATTAATAAAATAAGGCATCCAGCTTAATTTTGCAATTATCATTTGTAACCTTATATAATTAAGCCTTTCGCAGAATAGGCTTGAATCATAAACTAAGCAAATATTTGTACAAATCTTAACTGGACAGCACTGCAAAAGTAACCAAAAAGAAAGAATATTACAGGTGCTGGGGTCTTGAGATATTAAATAATTTACTATCCACAACTACCAATAAAGAACAGCATTTGCAGAGGGAAAAGTCTGCTATTTCATCCATCAGTGCCTCACCTTATTTTGCATCTCAAGCTCATTTTGTGTCACCAAGCCAGAGGCTAAATGTATTTAATATGCATGTTATTGCCATGTTTACATGGAACTAAGCAGCCCTGAAATGTCTCTTTTCCTACTTTGTGGCAAATGCAACCATAGTTAGAAATTAAGGAGAAAGTATGAAAGGATGCAGGCCTGATCAGCAAACAATAAATAGCAGAACAGTTAAACAAATTGTCAGGTCAATAAAAATTGGGATGGATTATTAGTGGCTTGATTTTTGTTTCAGAGGATTATAATATTGCCAGAGTAGGGGAGAAACAATGAAGACCTCTCAGAAGAG
>JAOTQQ010000041.1:12439502-12459587 GCA_026546715.1 Gallinago undulata | reverse complement strand
TAGTGGCTTGATTTTTGTTTCAGAGGATTATAATATTGCCAGAGTAGGGGAGAAACAATGAAGACCTCTCAGAAGAGAAACAATGAAGACCAGCACTCAGAAGCTTCCGCAGGTGAACCCACCTTGCAGCAGCTCCATGAAGATGTGCATCTCCAGAGGACACCAGCTCAAAATTCAACACCACAGAGCAGAGCTCTCCACAAATATATTTGCCTTTGGCCCTCTTGTTTTGAGGCTTTTCCTGTCCCTCAGCATGCTACTGCTTTTTTTATTTCGATTGTATTTATTTATCTGACCCTTGCTCTGAACAGAAAGAAACCACCACAACATATTGAATCACTACATGGTTTTGATTCCATCTTTGGAAGAACTGTAACTTTCTGCACACATCAATATAGCAGGAATTTATAGCTTAATAAATATATCTGGTATTCGAGGATATAACAAGGAGAGCCTCTAGAAATTGTAGATGCCACATCCCCCCCGCATGCAACCCAAAGCGGTGCCAAGTGTCAGTAAGCAAACATGGTGCACCCCTTACAATGACAAACCAGAGGCAGGTAAGACAGGGCATCCTTTGTAACCCATGCAAAGTCACAAAGATTCTTGCTCTCACGCTCCCACTTCTCCAGCAGCAGGATGAGGAGGAAAGTGCTTACCCTCTGTCTCAGGCCTCTCGTGAGGGAAAGAGAACTTCGTGCTTGGATGCCAGGCTGTTAGGGAGAGAAAAAGGAGGGGGGGGAAATTCACACATTACAGGCTATTTGGCCAAATAGCTGGAAAAACGCTCAAGATGGTGTCATTAGAAGCACTAGTTTGCACAGAGCATCAAAGAGAAATGAATGTAGTCATTTCCTACGATGGACCTACGGGGCCTAGGGCTTGACTCCACTTCCTAAACTCTTCTTGTGGTTTTAGACCCATTTTTAATTGCTTTGTCTCATCAGGGAAAACAAGCATGTGAGCCGCAGGTCTTTGTTCTGTAAACTATGAAGTGCTAAGAGAATATAAGTATTATCATCACTATTTATTTTACCCTTTGGTGTTTTGTCTCTCCTTCCTGATTGGTTTAGGATGACTAATGTCAAAAACTCTGTTCCCAGTTATCTCTCTTGGGCAAAGAGATAATATATGACATTTAATACAGTGTACCACAGGCCATACGCTCTCTTCCACACATTAAAATCATGTACACAGCAAGAAGCAATCGTAACAATAGATGTATCTTTTATTCACAGATAAAAACTGAAGCAAGCTGTTATAATACATCTTTGTACAAAGGATTTGAAAAAACCATAAAAAGGAAGATGATTAGAAAATATGATTCATTATGAAATGCGGTATTACATACACTATTAAACCTTTTCAAAAGTATTTGTTTGGCAACAATTTATCAATAGTTTCCACACTTAAGTGGCCTCCTTCAAAAAAGCACAAATCTCATGCAGCATGTATAAACTTGATCCTGAGGGTTTGCCTTCCTTAGAAAAACTGTAAAAAGATATACTATTTGTCTTAAAAGTTCAAAATGCAAATGCTATATTTATAGTCAAAACTATATAAAAATATGGACCTAACTTAACATTTACAAAAACTTTTTGTTCCTTTTTTTTTTTGCTTGTTTTATGGTTTTGGTAATAAACATAATTCTCAATTCCTGCAGTCAGAGAGGAAAAAAGAAAACCAAAACAAACCACAGTGCCCTTTGTAGACTTCCTCACCTTACGTTTATGACTCCAAAAAGACCAGGTCTCTGATAAGTGAGGTTAGTAACCAAGGAAGTAGGTAAGCAGTTAATATATATCTATATATGTATATATAAAATGGAAAACAAACATTTATTTTGATCTGAAAAAGTAATAATACAAAACCTGAAGGTAAAACAATCATCTCAAAATGCCATAATACAACTTTTCAATAGATAAATGTTCATAAAAATATCTTGAACCCTAACCAAGAAAACAATTATAATACAATTTTAATTCTGCTACATAAAACAGCTTTTCTATGAAACAAGAAGGCAAGTTCAGGTATGAAAACATAATTTACTTATTGCTTTTGCTACAGCGTTGTTTGTTTTTTTACATATAGTCATAAATACACTATACAGTATAAAATATTTCGTAGGAATACATTTTGTGGTCTGCTTAGGTTTGCTGGCTTTAATTCTAGCACCAAATACAAAAATGAAAATCAAATTAACTTTAAAGGCACTTCCATTGTATGTTTGTTTGTTAATTAACATCTTGGTTTGTACTAAATTTCTTCGCTTCCCTCTGCTGGGAGCAACACTTGATCCTACTTTTATCTTTGTACAGTTCAAGTCACATTGAGGCACCAAATGATTTATGAACATTCCCATCCCTCAGCTGTTTCTTTCTTTTACAACATTCATTGTTGCTTTTTAGTCTTCACCTTTCCTCCTTCACTTCCCAGCTACTTAATCGCTTTACTTCTTCATGTCGTACAATCCAGCTTCACTTCCCTCAGTCCCTTGAAAAACCTCTCTTCAAACCTCCACTTCCCTTACTCCATCTTGTGCATCTGTTATTCCAATATCAAAACACGTCACTATCATGATGTGTGACTTGCACAGATTAACACACTGCTCCAGTTCCTCTGTCACTTGTTCCAGTGCCTCCAGGTACTCCTGTGACTCCTTATCCAGATCAGGATCCACTTCAACTGTCAGACAAAGAATTAGCAAGTAAGAGAAACAGCTCATAGTAAAACATTATTCTATCACAAGGGAGCCAATAATGTAGAGTACAATATTATTTCTCTTGAACCAAGAAATATTTTTCACTTCATTCAGCAGATGCAAACCATTTTTTTCCCTTCTTTGAAAGAAGGCGAATAAAAGATTATATGAGTATTTAATATTAACAAGCATCACAGTGAGTGTCTACATTGCTTTGATGTTCTCTTCTGGTTGGTTTGGAGGAGGTGTTTTTGTTCATTTCCAGTACTAGTCTGGACTGAACAAAACGTGTATCACAGAAATACGAATGAAGCTACAGAGTATTTTAGGGCTCAGTTCAAAGTATCTTAGCAAGTGCTGAACTATTTCAGTGGGACTGCTCACATGCTGAGAATTTGTTACATGCTGATCATACTGCTGTTTTGCAAAATACTTACAGTCTTCCTTCCACTTATTTGGATCCATCATCAGCCTGCACTTTGTCTCTTCCAACTCTTCCTTCAAAAATTCGTGCTTTGCCTTTACTTCTCTGATTCGCTGCTGGCGCCTTTCCAGTATCTTCAGCTTGGTATGGAAATACATCAGACCCTTTTAAGACACAGAAAGACCGTCTCATAAATCTGTCTGCTATGAACTGACCTCCAACAGTTTGACACAAATTGCTCCCAGCCCATCACTTGGATGAGTTAGCAGGTGGGCTGTTTTGTTTGGCCGTGGGGCTGGTGGGGTTTTTTGTTGTTGCTTATTTATTTATTTGAAGTTTACATTAATGGATTCTAATCTAGAGGAACAGCATGCTAGATCATTCGAGCATTTGTTGCACTTCTCTGAATTAGCAAACATCTCTAATACATCATGAAATTACTCCTGTTTGTACAGGATTTTTTTTCCCAGAGTGCAAATAATAAATGCAGTCTAATAATAACGTAAAAGTTATATTTAATCATAAAACATATGAATTCTCATTTTCTTAAAAGAATTCCTACCTTCTCAACATCCTGGAAAGGCTATTATGAAAGAAATGGGAAAAAGGCATCAGAAGAATACAGAATTCTGGTCTCCAAAACAGAATTAGCTGAAGTGTTTTCCAATTACAAGTAAATTAAACTCAGTCTATCCCTGATTTAATAGAATCCTGTCATTTACATAAAGAGTTAATGACCCTATAGTTGAGCGATGCTGTAATGTTTCATCAGCCAGTCTAAGATTATAAAGTCTTCTCATAATGTATTCATTGGTAACTTCCATTTACACCATCAGTCATGTTAGACACAATTAATTTTAGACAGTAATCATTTTAATTTTCTGTGTTAAGGGTACCCCAACATATGAATTGTAAAATTAATAATTATAGTGCTTTAATTGCAATCAATTTTCCAAACACCATTCCAGCATTGAAGCAAGGATTCTGCCTGTATACTGTAATTTAAGTTGTCTACAGTTGTTGTAAAATATGGGCTGACCTCAGTTTCCTCTTGTCTGTGTCGCTGTAATCGTTCCACATCATCAATCTCATAAACTTTAATTTCAAAAGGCTCTTTTAAAGTGCCTGGCAAAGGTGGCAGATCAACCCATTGGCCAGTAACACTGGGTTTTCTTCCTAGGGATGCAGCATCTGGTAACGGAGCAGGAATCAGTCTACGACGCTGGAGACCTAAAACACAAAAGACAAGTGTTCCTCAGACTCTAAGAGACTAACAGACTGTAGAACGTAGAGCAGTAAATTAAAGATAGATCTAGGTTCTCAGGATACTTAGGAAGAAATGCTTTTCTCGATCTTTTCTTTTTAGAAAAATACGCTCAATCTGCTAATTGAGCTATTGCCTTGACAATACTCCACTTGGCTCATGGATAGGAGTAGCAGCCATTCCTCTCCCAAAGCAGATGTCTGAGCTTCAGTTCTTTACTCTCTCCTTGCAAAGATATTTTGCCTGGATTCATTTTAATTTGGTGGGTTACAATGGTATTCATCACCTTCCAATGGCAATGAGATAGTGAGTCATTTCAACCCAATACTGATAATAGCAGATGAGTCTGGAAGTGCTCCAGGCACCAGAGCAGAGATTCCCCTGCAGTCCATGGTGAAGACCATGGTGAAGCAGACTGTTCCCCTGCAGCCCATGGAGGTTAATTGTGGAACAGATATCTCCCTGCAGCCCATAGAGGACCCCCTGCCAGAGCAGGTGGATGCCCAAAGGAGGCTGTGACCCTATGTGACCTGTGCTGGAGCAGGTCCCAGCGGGACCTGTGGCCCTGTGGAGAGAGGAGCCCATGCTGGAGCAGGTTTGCTGGCAGAACTTGTGACCCCATGAGGGACCCACACTGGAGCAGTCTGTTCCTGAAGGACTGCAACCCGTGGAAGAGACCCATGCTGGATCAGTTTGCGAAGAACTGCAACCCAGGGGAAAGACTCAGGGTGGAGAATTTATGCAGAACTGTCTCCGGGGGGGGGGGGGGGGGCGGCCCCCCCCCCCCCCCCCCCCCCCCCCCCCCCCCCCCCCCCCCCCCCCCCCCCCCCCCCCGCCCACAGTGGAGCCAGGGAAGCATGTGAGGAGTCCTCCCCCTGAGGAGGAAGGAGCAGCAGGAACATGTGATGAACTGATCACAACCTCCATCCCCCTGTGCCGCTGCAGGGGAGGAGGTACAGAAACTGGGAGTGAAGTTGAGCCTGGGAAGAAGGGAGGAGAGAGGGGAGGGTGTTTTATGATTTAGTTTTTATTTCTCTTTACTCTGATTTGATTGGTAATAAATTTAATTATAATTGATTAATATAATTTCATTGTATTTTTCTCTCCCCTGTCCAGCTGAGGAAGGGGAGTGATACAGCAGCTTTGGTGGGCACCTGGCATCCAACCAGGGTCAACCCACCACAAAGTGCTAAATACCAGTCGTTTTCAACGACTTTGTGGGATTAGGAGGCATTCAGAAGGCAGTGACCAAACAAGCTGCAACTTGAGCCACCTCTAATGCCGAGGCCTATCGCCATCCATTTGCACCATCACTCGGAAGCTCAGAGCATGACAAAACTCACCAATTCCTCAACAGGAGGGCTCCCAGATTTACAAACAAACAGCATACTGCCCCCTTGATGCATCCGCTAGCTCTCAAGTTTCCTGAACCAGAGACTGACTTATGTCCTTCAAAAATGCTGGTACTTCTGTATAAAGGAGTTGCCAGTTTGGTGTCCAGCATTTTTTTGCAATTATAAGTCTCTTTTCATTCTCTAAAAGGTTGACCTTTACATTATATATGTCAAGGATGAGTACATGCATGCAGCTGGTCAGGCAACATTAATAAGGCTGCAGGTCAGTCCCTAGGTAAATAGGAGGGCTGAAGGCCACCAGAAATGCTGAAATGTCACATGGTAGCAGTAAGTAAAGCAGCTTTTGGGTGACTGGTGACAATAAATTTAGTGCCTGATTTCCTCCTGTTACTGGAAATCAGCTCAGAGGTAAGGAGTCTTATTTATTCCGGTCTTTTTACAGAAGGGAGCGCATCAAACAGACAAGACAGTGCTGGCTCAGAGGACAGTGCTGCCAAAATAACTTCTGGGCTGAGAGCTCTACAAGAGACTTAAGTGCAAGTTAAGACTGTCAGGTAAGCCCTCTCACAAACTTCAACAGGAAATAGAGTCAAAATCCCATCAGGTACCCCCCAGAGCAACACACCTCCATAGATACCTGAAGGGTTACCTGCTTTACATGTTCTTAAGAAAAACACCCCTAATTCTTAATTGCATCCTTTCTAATTTCTAAGTAACCAGAACAGTCACAACAGGAATGTCTTGGAAAGGGGAAGACTTGGTTCTACTGCTACAGCATCTGTTCATTGCTGCCACAACACCGATTCATTTAGCCTGAATCGCCACTACAGTCCCGCCTGCTGAAATCACCCACTGCAACTCTGATCCTGTGCCCACTTTGCTGACAGTAGGGTCCCTCTGAAGAGGATACTGAACAGATGCAGTCAAACATACATACTAAGCAGACAAACTTCATATCCTTCTGCTCTGCCAGCCAGGGTCAATGTAATTTCTCCAAGAATGAAGCTAAAGGATAAGGGGACATGGTTTCCAGGGACATATATGGGAATAGGATCTGTCCTTACATCCAGAGACTGCATGACTCCATCACAGCTTGGAGCAATGTAAGGCACTCTGAGAATCTCCAACACTTTTGCAAAGATTACAATACATTTCAGGCCAATAATGGGTCTGCACCAAACATTTCTTGAAAGAAATATTCCATGAACTTCCTAGGAAACCTCATTTCATGTATAAAACGCATAATTGTCTCGAATTCTACAGCACTCCAAAAATGTAATACATAATTTACTGATATAGAGCCATTTCAATTGGAAAAAGAAATAGTTTGTCATTTTTAAAGATGTTATAAGCATTTCCTGGGGCAAAAACAAATACAAATCCGTCAGTGGGTAATGCCTTCTCAATATGTGTGCAACTCATACAGCTGTTAATATTGATTTGTAGGAAAGGTTTAAGAGGCTGATAAGCTATGGAAAGAGAACTGCAGCAAATGTTGCACTAAGTTTCCAAAATGATTTATCACCTGCTGAAGCAACTCAGCTGCTTTGACCAGAAAGCACCAGGAGATTTAACTCATTTGGTTTTACTGCCAGAATCAGGCATCACGGGCGTCCCCTGGGATTGCAATAATTGCCACTTTCCAACCAAAAGGTCGGATTCAGCGCATTGCCGATATTAGTTCCTACTCTATTTCCAACAGTCAGTATGCTTCGGTTGCTGAATGAGGCTGCTGGTCATTACCTATATGGCACTGATTGACACGGATTCATTATGATACTACAGGACTTCAACCCAGAGCAACAAAAATGAATGCTTTATCAGCAGTCATATGAGCCTGATTTTGAAGCTGGCTACAACTAGCAGCACTTACACAAGCACCACCTGTGAAAGCAGTAAGGAAAGGCACCAGAAAGCAGGAAAGGGGACCGGGGTCACATACGCCCACCTTTCCATGGGGTGGTTGGACATGTCTGCCTTGGAAATAGGACCCAGTCAGTTTCCTATTGCTTACAGCATCCACACATACACTCTGAAATTCCCCCCCTATAAAAACACTCTTACAGTGCAATACAATACTTTTGCAATTAGCTGGTCGCATTAACATAAGAGTCGCTGCATCTTATACACACACCCTTCTGCTCTGCCCCTCAGCCTTACCTTTGGGTAACCTAACACACATTCAGCAATCCTCATTAATTCACAAACACTCTTCTCCCCTTCCTCCAGGCCTATTCTCTTGTTTCCAAACTACTGCCCCAGCCCATCCCACTGAAATTCCCTCACAGACAACGGGCAGCAGAGCTCCTCCTCTCCTCACTGCCCTTCTCTCACTGGTTTTCCCTTGATTCAGTTGATCTTCACAAAAAAAAAAAAACATCAGTACCCACTGAGAACCCTCCCTCTTCCCAACCCGCCTGTAACACCCTCCTAATTCTGGGCTGCCCTGGTGCGGCCCTCGCTGTGGAGGGAGGAAGGAGCGTCCCCCCCTCTGCCGGCAGCCATCTGCTGCCTCCTCCCTCCCAGGGAGGCTGCTGGCGCCCCGGGGCTCCCTGCGCCTCTCCTGCCCTCTCCGCCACAGCACCTGTGTCGCACCTGCAGCTTTGAACTGAAATAAATGACAAGTAGCTGCTGTCACAGCGAGATGCGTGCACACGCAAGCGCATGCAGGCGGTCCGCCTTCCCCGCTTTGGGCTTCCTCTCTGTGGGAGACGCCATGACAAACCCTCCCCACACACACACACACATCCTCAGGGAGGCAGGGGAGCATGGACACCCGGCCCCCTTCCCCTTCGTTTCTTACCTGTCGATCGTTTCTTGGGGGACTTGAGGCTCCTCATGCGGCCCGGCGAGGACATCCCGCTTTCGCTCATGGAGTCGTGCGCCGAGGAGGCGCTGCCGGTGGCCTCGCTGTCCCGAATCATGCTCTCGTAGCCGCTGCTGCCCCCGCTGTGGTAAAACAGAGCCGTCCTCCCCATGGCCGGTGGCAGCTCCCCGCTTAGGACGCTGCTGTTGTCGCTGCCGTGCCCGCTGCTGTACCGCTGAGGCCGCCGGGGCGCCGTTATCTTGCTGTAGGGAGACGGCAGCACCGGGATCGGCAACTTCTCGTCGCTGAGGTTAATGCCGCTGTCGTTGCCGCTGTCGGAGTCGGTGGAGCCTCGGAAGTGGCCCACCTTGGCCGAGCCACCCGACACCAGCTCGTTCACCCGGCTGTTGGCCGCCCTCATGGCTTGCTTGGTGCCCATGATGGTCCCCCGGCCGGGTTTGCCGCCGACGGGCTGCACGGAGCGGGGGGCTGCCTTCCCGCCGGGGGCCACGCCAGAGCCCTTCCCTGGGGGCTGCGCCAGGGACTTCACGGAGGAACTGAGAGACTTTGACCCGCTGGCGGAGAGGCCCCGGTTCTTACTCCCGGTCGCTTGCACCTTCTGGTTAGCTGTGGGTTTTGCCTGGTTGTTTTTGCCGGGCGCAGCGGCGGTGAAGGGCGGTGGTAACCCCACACTGGGGGCGACCGGGGGGACCCCCAGCCTGGGGACGGAGCGCCCTGCCCGGCTGTTGCTGGCGCTCCCGTTCTCCCTCGCCATGCTTGCTTTGGATCCGACCGACGTCAGGCTGTCACACCTCTCCAAGGACATGTGGCTCCCGTAACGGTGCACGGCTTCACTCTTTGATGACTTCGCCTTCAAGCTGGAGGTCATCTTGGGCAAAGAGTGGTCACCCTTCAGGTTCATTCTGCTGCTGGTGCTTTCGCTGAAGTAAGATCCAGCTTTCAACCTCAGATCTGCTTCGTCTTCAGCCTTTGGAGTGGCAGCTCTGGCAAAGTCCAGGCTGGAGGCTTTTCCCCCACTATTACCCAGACCAACGGGTTTCTGTTCCAGGCTCGATTTGCGCACAGGTGGTGTTGGAGGTGTTGGTCCACCTGGCCTGGGCAACATGGTCGCCTTCTGCGGTACGCTCTTCTTTCCCAGTGACGATTTCAAGCTGCCAGTGGCCAGGGAGGCATCCAGATTCCCTCGGGACACAGCCTCTGACAAAGTACTGTTAGCGTGCGACACTGGCATCACTCCCAGCGTGGTGGCTCCTCTCTTCAGCTGTGGCATCTTCATCGTCACTTCTGGCTTCTTTGCAGCTCCACTGGAGGACTTGCAGGCCATTTCACAACCATCCACGACCCTCTGCGAACAGGCGAGCATAGTCTGCGACTTCGTCGGCCTGGGTGCTGCGCCAAAATACTGGGCAGCTTTTCCTGGCTGCTTCTCAGTACCAAATGCGTGAGATTTTGGAGACAGCAGCGAGTCCGCGGGTTTTGCTTCCAACTGATAATCAGTGCGCAACAGCCAGGGATCTTCAAATATACCGTGTGGATTCTGCAGCTCCTTATAGCTGAGGACAGTATTATTGTGGATTGGAGACGAGGTAGTTTTCATTTTCCTAGGAAGACTAGAATGTATGGTTTCTATCACAGGTGTATCACAAGAATGACTAAGTTTTATTTTTACGGGCTGATCAGTGACACAAAAAGCACTTTTAATCTGAGATGCTTTGGTAGTTTCAGAGGTTTGAGGGCTTTTGCTGATGCCTGAGGAGAGCTTGCTGGAACTCAAGCTCTCACTCTCCAGTTCAGAGAAGCAAAATCCACTATCATTCAGAGCGCTTTTCAGGGGGACAGATAAATGGGATGAATCCAAGTTGAAGGGTTCCTCAGACTTATTACAGCTGTAAGATGACTGTGCGACAAAACTGTCACTAGACTGGGCTCCATCACTCTCGATTGTACAGATGCTGACCTCACTAAGCCACGAACTGATGGAGGAACGTCTGCTGCTAGTAAAGGGATCCTTAGCAAAGGGCACAACAATATCAATATTTACACCAGTAGAAGTCTCCTGTGAGGTATAAGCATCAAACTCATCATTTATGCTACTGATAATACTGACCGGCCTCGAACCCGATGCAAGGGCCTGAAGGGAGCAGTCACTGTTAAAGCTAATGATACTGGAAGGTCTTCCGTTGTCCATAATACCGCTAATGGATAGTTCTTCCACCACAGTGAAAACAAGCTCATCCTCTCCATTCAGCTCAACGGGCTGCTGCAAAGTCACCGTGGTGGTTAGTATATCCCGATCAAAACACTTCCCTCTGAACGCTGACCTGAAGCTGTGTACCTCTATCGCACCTGACTGAGTCTGGGCATTGCTACCAACCAGGAATGTGCTTCCTACAGGGTTTTCCTCAGGTTTGTTTCCCATCTGCTTGCTCATTCCCACAGGAGGAGTCCGAACTGCATTGCCACTGTCCAGCTCTGAATTCTCAGCTTTGGAGCTCGGTATGTGCTCTTTCTGCTGTGGAGGTGGAGGTGCTGGGCTTGGCAAGGGCCTCTTCACATACGAGGACTTTTCCTTAATGACACATTCAGCTGTGGCCTTATTCTGTTCCGGATTCCTCGAAGGGCTATACCTCGACGACTGCAGGGAATCAGTGATTGTCTCTCTCTCTCCCTCCAGTATCAAGTCTATCATTTTGTTGTCAGCTCTGCTCTGTGGCTTGGAAAGCTCTGTCTTCAAGTGAGGTGTGCTCTTTTCATGACAATTGCCATTGCCACCCTTTGGTGCAACAGCCTGGAAAGGAAGGTTATGTCCTTTTTTGGGAGATGCAGTTTCCTGTGGAGCTGGTTTCTTAGATCCTCCAGAAGGAGAACCAATTTTTTCCTTTATCAGCTTAGACTGTGCATTTTCTGTACCTCCAGGGACTGGACTACAATTGGACCCAACAGAGATTTCTCCACAAGCAAATTTGATGGGTTCCTCACTTCCATCAATGCACTCTAACCTTTCTTGCAGTTCAGCAAAAGTGTTGCATTTAAAGTGGTCCTTGTCAGAACTCCTACCAATAGCAGAATTGTCTTTACTTCTCTTCTTGTTTAGGGATGGGATTATGGGAACAAACTCTGGAGGACCTTCATTATCTGTCAATTCCCTGTCAGACAAAGCTGCACCATTGGGACCAACATAGATAACAGTATCACAAGACTGTTCACTGCTGGAGGAATAATCAGGATCACTAGATATACTCAGGACAGGAAGGTCAGGGTCAAGGGCAACAGTCCGCGGGTGGAATGGTCGCAAATGGGGTGGTCTTCGGACATGTCCCTCTTCACATGAGCTCTCTCCTCCAGATGAGCTGGATGCATACTGCAAATGATCAATACAGGAAAATTTATTGATATGTAAGTATATATATGTACATAGAATTGATTAAAAGGTCAGGCTTGCTATATACTCTGTGCTTTCTGTATACTATCACAACTACATCTGGTGGAAAGACATTAGAGTGTGAATTAAAATAACAAGGTCATGCTACATAGATTTTACTGTATTAGGAGTAATATAACAACAGCACCTTTTCAGATAATTTCCATTAACGATTATGCATTGTCTTTCAGTTTTCTGTTCCTTTCTTATTAGTTTTTAATTAATACAAATAGGAGCTTTTGAGATAGCTCCACACATAAGCCAAGAAAGAATACGTGTTCAGAACAAAAAGAAAGGAATTTCAGGATTAAGGATTGGGGGCGGGATGATGGCTCAGTGCCAAGTCATTTGTCAGTTCCTCTCCGGAGCTTTTATGTATTTTGTATTACTTCTTACGGCTGAGAAATCCCATGTTCCCCCACCAAGAGGTTAGGAAAACTAATTTTCAAATGAATTAATTTCTGCTTGTTTGTGAACCAACCTTGGATTTCTTCTTCCTCATTCGGTGGATTCGCGATGCAAGCTGAATGGTGGTGAGAGTTTCCGCATAATTAGCTGGGGAGTCGGAAATATGCGCAATCATAGTAGTTCTGCAGTTGATGTTCCCCAGTGATTCCCTCAACAACATTGTCAACTTGTTGTCCCTGTGTAACAAATGAGAACACTAGGATGGCTTAAAGAAAACACAATCTTTTTTTGCAGATTTTTACACCACAAGCTGTGCTTCCACTCTCATAGGATATATGCATGTATGGTACATGTAGATAAGAAACACGCTCCTATTATTTGACTACACTTAAAATGTGTCTAAATGTACACGTACAAAGATACTAATGTTTCAATTATTTATCTGCCTGTATCTTTGTAGTATGATAAGTCATTTTATTTTTTACTTACGCAATTGTAAAACGATTGACTAGTAGTTTAGTTGTTATCTCAGGCTCATATTACCCAAAAAGCTCATGATCGCTGTATTTTTACCTAAGCAGACTTAGTACCTGGATAGCTAAGCTCTATGCAAACAATTTTGATAAGAAAAAAATAAGTCAACAGAAATGGCAAGAAATCTCTACACAAATACAACAATGTTAGGTATCAGCAATATATTATCAGTGCCACTCCAGCTAATCTATTTTCCATCCTGCCTGCCGTGCTCTGCTCTGACATAGCAAATGGGAAGCAGAATTTCTCTCTCAAGGTGATGCGAATCCACCACCACAGACAGCAAAGCTGACAAGACAGGTGACATTTTGTCCTCCACTGGTCTCCAAGACATCTTCCCAGGGCTCCCTGAAGGCTGCTTCCTACCGCCCCCCTGAGCTGGCCCAAGATATGGGAACTACCATAGTCATGTCTGCTCACTAAACCATGGTGGTGACAAAGTTGATGATCTGCCCTTCCCTACTCTAACCCATTCATCCTCTACTCCATCCACAAACCCAGCAAGTAGCCTGAGGAAATTATCTTTCTTCCTAATGCAGAAAGAAAGAACAGCTGTTTGAGATGCAGCACTAGATAAATATGTGAAATGACATGATTGATAACAACAGCACAAAGTTGTAACGCGTGAAGACAAGCAGCAATTAAATTTTAGGACTGAAGGCCAAGTTCTAGTGAAGGTGTTTACAATGTGGCTGTTGTCTTTCAGCTGGGCTCCCCACAGGTGTGTTTGACATAATATTATTGTCAAGTACACTCCACACCTAAGTGTTCACTTCTGCTAAACAAATGAGCAACCTGGTGGTCATCTTTTTTTCAACTGAAAAGATGTATCATTCCAAAAGGCACACAGAAATAACAACCTTTGATGACCATACTTGATAAACTCACTAGTATTTTCTGAAATGTCAATACAATTTTTTAAATTTGGAAAAAGGAGAGAAAATCCTATGAAATTTCACTAATTAGTTAGTGAATAAATTAGTTATTCACTAATGTGCAGCTGGCTGGGATCGATCTAAATTCCAAACCCAGGAGAAAACAAAGAGGAGGTAGAAAGAAAGAAAACATTTTGGCCAATTTCCCTTGCTTTTTTCAACAATCAAATAAATCCTCACCAACATTTCATCCAATTTAAGTATATACCCATATGCATATAATTTTTGGTCATGTAATTAAGAATTTCATGTTACTGTGTGACATTTTAAAAGTTCTGTGTATGTATATATATGTATAGACAGGTAGATGAATAGATGTATGTATCTGTAATATAGAAGTGACCTTAAAAGAAGATGGGCCCACCTCTGACAGAACTTCCTTTGACTTCATCTTGGGTAAACAGTGAATAGTTGATGCAATTCATTGCTAAAGTAGTATCAGCCACAAATTTAAGATAATGCAGATAATAATTCACTTACTTATATGGCACATGCTTAGCACCATTAATTAAGGCCAAAATTACATTGCCCAGGGCAGAGAGAGACAGACACAGAGAGCCCCCTCCATCTCGGCTCTTGCTCAGCACTTTTTCACAGCTCCCTAGATCAATGAGATGCAAACGGCTCCGCCCTCCAGACACTAAAACAAAAAGGGGAAAAACAGTTGTACATCATGTTCTTGCATGGACTCAA
Organism: Gallinago undulata; assembly: GCA_026546715.1. Taxonomy (NCBI): domain Eukaryota; kingdom Metazoa; phylum Chordata; class Aves; order Charadriiformes; family Scolopacidae; genus Gallinago; species Gallinago undulata. The sequence continues at coordinate 12,445,025 of JAOTQQ010000041.1, read as the reverse complement.
GCCAGACTTGGTATTCAAAATGTATTCAAATGAGGAAAATAATGAATACAGCATGGGATAATGACCGAATTAAATATTAAGGGTAAGGAAACCAGATATTAGTCATAGTCACCAAAGTTAAAGGTGACTCGACAAGTATGAGGGTTCACTTGATTTTTTTTTCAAGTTTATTGCAAATTATTGTTTAAACTAACCCAAACCCATGTCATTTAAAAATAAAACAGGGTAAGAAGATTCGTACTTCCTCCTTTTCCACTTTTCTCCATGCGATACTGGTATATGTGAAGAGTAAAAAGCATATGTGAATTCCTCCTGTCTTCCTCCTCGCATTCAGGTTTGCTGGTACTTCTGGCAGCAATTGCAGCATCAAGGAAAAATGCAGCTTTCTCTGCTGTCGGGGCCCTTAGCTCACTTTGGTTTTGAAGCTTGAATATAAACAAGAAAATGACTAATTAGCACAGGGGCAATTTTTTTTTCTTTTTTTCCAAACCGGTTAAATCTCTCGGGCACTAAAAGAAACAAATATGTATACCATGGGAGAAGGGCTTATAAATTAAAAGCAATAAATTTTTTTACCGTCTTAAAAGTTGTCATAGTTGCTGTCAGATAAAAGGAAATAAAAAGCAGAAAAAAGGCTCAGAAAAATCTATGTTGTGATATCCATTATACCTGTGTTCCACATATTGGATCTTCTCTCAGATAAACCCCGGGAGACTGGCCATCCTGAAGGCTGCCAGTGGCTACTTCAGCTAACAAATCCTTAAGGTTTTCATCTTTGCCACTGATCTCCACAGCAGATACTCTAATGGAGAATCGAGTCCCAGTTTTTTCTTTACGTTCATTGATTAACTTGAAGAGCCAAGAAATTGCACAGGGGATGATACCAAGGCTTTGTGTGGAGTTATCCTTCCCAATCATTGTAAAAGATTTTCCTAGAATGAAAAGACAAAAATGAACTTAATTCACCTTTCTAGTGCAAGACAGCATCCTCTTCATATCACCACTGTACACTACATGCAATGCCAAGAGCCACTCCGATAATAGGAAAAAACAGATGCAAAAATGCAAAGTATTTAATTATTAATCCATTACTATTTATTGAGTTTTGCAATTTTTGTAACTCAGACCCACAGCAAATTAACTTTAAAAACATCTCTGATCTTTTCATTTTCATCACAATGCACCTATATACACTTGCTCTTGAATAAACTAATATGATATTACGTTTTACCTTTTCAAATTAAAACTTACAATCCCAGTGTAGAAATAAACCATGATAAGTTTGCAAAGCTAATTAAAAAGAAATTCTAATCTATTCATATACTCCAGGTTTATTGTTCCAGGAGTTGACAGCATGTAATTACCAGACTGACATAGTAATTAACTGTAACGAATTTGGGAGCTCACCAAGCTTGACATGACCAAAGCAAAATATGCAACCATCTGCACCATTCACAACAGACTGGATTACTTCTGCTACTGTTCCAGAGCATACCTCAGCCTGAAAGAAAAATTAGACAAATAAGTAATAATAAGTAAAAGAGCACATACTGCTATGTTTTTTACCATTCCTCTGTAATGAAATGAATGACTCAATATTTTTGAGGCGTAATATTCTCCCCATTTTTATGGCATCAGTCCTATTATTTTAGTAACTACGCTATCCTAAAAAAAAATAATAAAATATGCTACTACAGCCTAAAATAGTTCTCAATTCTATTAAACCAATTCTCTTGGAATATTGATTCTATGACTAATGTAGCAAACTGAATGCTATCCAACCAGGCTTCCTGCTGGTATAATAGCTTAGCCAAGGCTATTCAGCAACAGTAGCAACTCCACTGAAATTAAACTACTGAAGAGTGCTCACAGGAATTAAAATAGACAGTTATAGAGGAGAAAATGCATTAAGATCCCTCAATAAGGTTTCATAGTATCACATTTTCCTCTTCCAGGGGGAACATCACCGTCAATGAAGAAAACTTGCTAAAACATTTGAGTGTACTAAAACCAGTTTATCCACATCAGTGAAGGTTTCAAATATACTCAAAGATGATCTATTATGTACGGCGACTGGGGGCAGGGGAGCGGGTTGGTGTAAATATGTAACTACAGCGAAATGATAAGGCTCTCTTTGCAGGTGGCATGGCAGCAAGCTTGCCTCCAGCAACGACGTCTACACAAAAGTGGCCGTGCTGGTCAACGTCACCCAAAACCACCACAAAGAGGCCACCCAACAGGCCCACCACAAGGACCTAAAAGAGCCTAGGTCAAACCAGGGGTCAACAGCCTGAAAGACTGGTGTCAAAGCCAGCAGAGAAGCAGGCTGTGACGGGCTACCTTGCAGCAGGGATGACAAGGAAACGGCCTCACATTGTGCCAGGGGATGTTTACATTGGGCATTAGGAAAATTTTTTACACTGAAAAGGTTATTAAGCATTGGAACAGGTTGCCCAGGGAAAAGGTTGAGTCACCAGCCCTGGGGGTATTTAAACGACAGATAGACATAGTGCTTCGAGATACGGTTTAGTGATGTTTTTTTCTCAGTGTTAGGTCGATGGTTGGACTAGATGATCTGAAAGGTCCCTTCCAACCTCGACAATTCTATAATTCTATGTAAAAAGCAAGCCACTTCCAGTTCTGGACTAATGTTGAGGTAACTCTTGTATATTTCTGCACAAAGATGTTCATTTGAGCTTATGCAGAATCTTAACCCAGCCTCCTGGCATGGCTACCATTGCTTTAGGCACTGATCCATGGGCGAGGTTATTCTCCATCTTTAACCTCTTCTCTAGAACTTGGACTTCATAGATACTTTCATATATCTAGTTGAAAACTCAAAAAAAATAAACAAAATCCTAGGAGAAGATCTGAGGGTGGGATTTGGAACTACATCTTGTCATGCTTTCTTAATATTAATATACCCTTTTCACCTTGGATGTTTTGTGTTTTATTTTTCCTTCATCAAATCCTAATTTTTTCCAGTTCAACTTGAAGCAGATATTCGTATTCTGCTTTTTTCCTCTTTTTAAAGTTGTTCAGGATTTTTTTTTTTCTGAACCCAAGACTTTTCCCAGAAGGGCATTCAGGTGTCCAGTCTCATCAAACACACTCTTTTCTTTTTTTTTGTACAGGGCAAGCAAAATGCATGCACCATCAGCACCACCATCAAGATAAAATAATCAGTCAAAAACACAGTATAAATAAACCGGAAAAGGCAAGGAAAATATAAAAGCTGCTTCAGTACAGCGATCCCATGGGGTTTGCTGTATCTCTTCTCCTAACAACAGTATTTAGTTTAACGTTAAGCACATGCTCATTTGCCATTGAAAGCAGTGGGGAAGGACTTTATTTCAGTGACATCAAACTGGTTAAAACCTAACTGGATGGAAAAGTGATTTTCAAATTGGCTGTGTGTCTTTTTCTAACAAGAGAAAATGCAGGAAGATAATTTAGTCTGCAAATCCATCTCCCCAGCTATTACGCCTTAATTTTACATCTTGGCTAAACTGAAAATGTAAGAATTTACCCACTTATCTACTAATTACCATGTTTTTTCCAGGTATTAAGGCAACTCATTCAAATAAAATTCCCCAGAAACAGAAAGAACTCTTAAGGCAACCAAACGCAGAGGCCATGAGAAGTCTCAGGAGGTTTAGGTGAGGGAGACTGCAGTACCTGCGAAGCATCCTGGGGGAAAACCGCATCAAAGGCAAACATCTTTGGGACAGCAACGACGCCTCTCCTGTGACCTGCATTGGAAGGCCCACTTGCCGCTGGGTCATAAAAGGTGATTTGCTTTTTTCGCGGGTCTACCTTTAGGAAGGACATGGATTCGGATGTTTCGTGTGCTCCTTGAGAGGGACAAATCCTTACCATCACTTTCACCTGCAAGATTCAGAAGAAAGCAACAACTTGAGTTCCCAGCTACAGATAAACACATACAAAGCATTCCTTCCAAAGTCACTCCCCCCTGCCATGACACGTTCATTTGTAATATTTAGGTGTGTCAGAACAACCGTGGGACAAAACCAGAGCCAGATTTTCCAGCCTGGTTTCCACCCTGGGGTCTTCACGGAACTAGCTTTTAAAGGTGCACTTTGTCTCGTCAGTTGACTCCGTTTCAGTTTTACCATTTCAATTTATAAATGTCTGACCTGCAGGTATAATCCACTGTAGGTGTAATACCATGCCTAAAGAAAAGGAAACTCTAGTCTTCTACCTTTCAAGCACTTAATGCGACCAAAAGCATAAACTGACCAATCTGAAAATCAGCCTGAATATCCCAGGGCTCAAACAACTCATGCATTCAAACTGAACTAAATCTAGAAACTTTCAATTCCTGGTTCATGTTCTTCTAACAAAAAAGCGCTTCTCGTATAGCCTTCCCAGACAGACGCCTTTATGCTGTCATTGCTAGGCTCTTTGGTGGCTAGTTGCAGATTTAATGGGAAAGGAGCGAAGAAAGAAAAAACACATTAGAAGGTCAAAAAGCTTTAAAAGAAACCACTCACAAAGTGCATTTCTATTGCAGCATTGCAAATGCCAATTTCCCACACATGGCATTTTAAGACAGCACTTCTTGAGAGCTCAGACACATTGGCTGTGATTTCCAAAGCGGCTTATGGGAGCCAAGTGACTGGGTCTCACTAAAGTTCAGCAAAGGCTGCACACCTGCTTCTTTTAAGCTTCCTGGAAATCATACTCTCACTTTGAAAACCTGTGAAATACTACCTCACACCCACTTACGACCATTCATCCTTATGAAATGCTCCCAGGTCAGAGACAGCGTGTTTTATACACCTTGCGCTGAAGTAAATGACTATTACAGGCGCAGTGAATCACTTTGCCGATCCTCAATTCCGCGCTGCTCAGCAGATCAAACTTCAGAGAAGAGCAACGCCTGGCCAGAGTGACTTTTCACGGCCAGCAGGAAATGTTTCAATAACAAGCTGAACAGCAGCACTATCTCCTTATCCAACTACCAGACGACTTTCACAGCACTAGTGTCAACCATTTAGTTTCACTGGGTGAAGAGTCTCCATGGCTGTAACGCACCGCAGCCAGCAGAGCAGGAACAAATTACATCTGTGCTCCTCAGAGCACCCATGAGCAGCTCCATCTTCTGCAAGGCAACTACTGACTCGCAAAACACCCACTCCTTTTACAACATCTGCACCTGATTTGGAAGGGGAGGGATGGATAGTGACCCCTCTGCTGCAAATCACCGGATGAACCCTCCAAACAGAGAAGATGCAGTCACTGAGTCAGGTTCACCTGTAGCTCTGTGCTGGATGTTGCACAGGGGAGCCAGGTTGGAAAGCATCCATCTCTGATAAAGAATGATCCTCCTTCTCAGTAACTTTTTCTTGCTAAATTTAACCTTAAATCCGCCAGAACAATTTGATTCCTATTTACTATGTTCCATCTCTGATAAAGAATGATCCTCCTTCTCAGTAACTTTTTCTTGCTAAATTTAACCTTAAATCCGCCAGAACAATTTGATTCCTATTTACTATGTTC
>JAOTQQ010000041.1:12416392-12430336 GCA_026546715.1 Gallinago undulata | reverse complement strand
TAGACCCGCTCCGGCAGGGGGGTTGGACTAGATGATCTCCAGAGGTCCCTTCCAACCCCATATGATTCTATGATTCTCAGCTTAGTATGGTGAAGTTAGGTGAGAATTAGGCAGCCCACCAGCACTGCTACATTCTTGTCTGTACAGTAGAAACCAGCAAGGAACCAGTCCTCCACATCATAACTAACCATGAAAGACGAAACAGCAGCAAGCCAGGAGATGAGGAAGCAAAAGGCTGCCCCACCAATTGCTTAACCCACCATAACCACACATTAATAATAGGGTGAGGGACACCACTGACATGGGAACAATCACACAAACCAAGGAGAGCATCAGCCACAGATGCTGCGGTAGGAAAAAGTGACTCCAGAATCCACCACTGATTCTGTTCCCTATGCATATCTTGTAGTTATTACTGGAAGGCTGCAAGAAAAAGCCATGGAAAAAGACAACCAGGAGGAGTGTAAAGTAAAAAGCCATTAAAAGAGGAGGAACTGAAGTTAACAGAGGACCACAGCACATCTGCCAGTATTTGCTGATTCTTCTCTCAATTGTTACAATATTCATGCTCATAATGAGGAGCATTAAAATTAGCACTTAGAGCACACCATTACCATTTGGATGCTCTAGATCTTAACTCAAGAACTAAAAGGTTGACTCAGTTATCAGAGAGCTCTTGTCTGCTCCAATACAGGAATCTTCCAAATTGTGGTGTCCAAGTACATGGCAAAAAGGACACAGCTGGAGCCCTGGGCCCAAAGAAACAGTTATCTTCAATGGTGTTTTCAGCTGAGAGCTAAACAACAGAGACCTTTGAGGGTGAACAGCAGCTTGTTAATCCATAAAGTCTGGAAATTCTTGGTGTGGTGTGCCAAGCAGAAGAGAAATATATACATATATATATATATATATTCCATGTTGGTCCTGCCACGTGCCTTGGCATTTTGGTAGAGATCTTCCTTTCGAAAACCTTCAGCTGTGCTCACTAATTAAGAAAGTAGGTAGACCACATGATCCAAGGCGTACAATCTCCTGCCATCTGGGATAATGATCTTTATTAGATATTTGTTGATCTGTTTGAAGACACCCAATAAACCAGAGCTTTCCATGAAGCACAAAGTCATGCTGATAAGCTCCACCGGCCATCCTCAAAGCATAGGAAAAAAGCTCAAGTCTCTTAGCTCCACATAAATGCAGGCACATAAGTGCAAGGAGGTGCAAAGACACAAACATGCTTTAAAGGTCTTCCTAAGGCAAAGAACCTCAGAAATTCCACGCTCACTGTTATTCCTGATGCCACAGCCAAGTGCTAAGCCTCATGGAAAAGAGGCAGGAACAATAACTGGGCTCTAAAACACACATAGAGAAAGGCTGTTCCTTAGCAAACCCTCTTCCACCTGGGAATTTCTAAATCACTGTGCCATGTTTGCTGTATTCCACCATTTAGTACCACATCCTCTTTTCTAACACACTGGAAAACCAGGAGAAGAAACCACATTTTCCAGCTTCTTAAAATAGCCCAAATTACTCCTTTGTTTTCCATTTAGAACAAACTCACTGGCTTAAGAAATACAGAGTTAGCAAGAGTGTCATCTCTAGGCATTTAGGCTGACAATCTCATCATGTTAATGCTGATCTGTACGGTTACTCAAGGTGCATATTTTAGCTCTCCTGTGCACACTACATACTTCAATTCTATCTTCAAAAGCTAATCTCTTGTAGCCTATGTAAATAAGTATTCAGACTCTGCTCTGTGGGCGATTAAACAGTTATAAATATGCGTAAAGCTCTAAATAATTGGGTTGTATTTCTATTCATTTTAAATAAAATTAGCACAGATTTTACAATTTGAACGGTGCTGTGTTTCCTAAGTTGGAGAGGCTTCTATTTCTCTCCTGCTACTGCATTTCCATACTCCTGATTCACAACGACATGTGAAGCAGAGGGGAACAAAGCCCACCATGATGTATCTCCTTAGCCTCAAGCCGACAGACAGCATCAGGGGCTGAGCTTTGCTGGCAACACAGAGACCACTTCTGTCCACCCGAGGTGAAGCCTGCGTGTGCATTGGGTTTGGACCAGTGATGCCAAAGGAAAATATGTCTCTTGCTTTAATAGAGGGAAAGAGAAACGAACCTTTGCCAATCTTGTTGTCGGTGATGTTAACCGGCTGCAAGGAAGCCAACACTCTAGCACTGAATGTGCTCTGAGGCTGCCAACTCTTTCCAAAGCCAACAGGTGATAACAGCTCTCAGGCACATTCCAGCAGTTGCGGCTATTTCTCAACCCCAAGAGTTTTCCCTTGAGTCTATCCAACCCTGTACTAGGCTGAAAGCTTCCAGCCCTGTTAAAATTCATCTGGAAAACTACCACTTTAAAAAATTGAAATCCAAAGTTACCTTTCCAATGCCAGGGTTGTCCTTGATTTTGGACACAGCTCTCAGAAGGCATGGTGGTGCTGGGGGAGGACAGAGCTGCAGGATGCCACTAAAGTTAGTAGCATAAATAGAGAAGTCGTGTGTGTGTGGCAGGGGCGGATGGTATTTCTTTCTCTTCGAAGACAGGTTAAGCTTCTGTGCTGCTCTGTATAAAAGTAATAGCAAGAAAGGACAATGTTACTATGTGTTAATGGGAATCTGGACCAGACAAACAGATGCTCATTGTCATCACTGCCTGCTTAACAAATCAAGTCATTGCATTCTAATCTGATTTCACAAGGACAAACCATCAGGAGACTAATAGAAGGAAATATGGGTAGAAAAATTACTGGCAAAATATGCAGTTAATTTCTCCCCCAACAGAGTTTCAATTACCATCTAACTTTCCCCGCTTTCCCCCAACAGCTTGACAGCTGAATCCTAAAATGCTAAAATCTCACTGACGTAATAAAAAGCTGAAATAATCCCCTTGTCACTGGGAGGACCAGATGGACTTTGCTGGTGATAACATTATGAACGTGCTTCTTTGTACTCTACAAGTTAGTCAAGGCAGAGGATAACACTCCAAGTGAACTGAGCTCAAGATCCTCTCTTGTTGGCTGCACTGAAAATCCTTAGATAACAGAATTTCCTTCAAGACAGATTGGTTTTTCCTCCTCAATTCCATTCTTTCACATTAAACGGAAAAGCTATTAAAAAGGCATGCTTTAATGTGCTGAATGATAATGACCCTGCTTTTGAAATGCAGAATTTCAAAACATAAAAGATGAAGGAAAAATTAAAACATACAATTAAAATTGTAACATTCTTCCTTGTGAATAAGAATAGGAACATAATCAGTTTTCTGCTACTCCCCATCAGCAACACCAAACAGTATAGGAAGAAACAAAAACAGAAATTCGACTCCACATCAAAACCCACATGGGGGGAAAAAAAAACCAAAGCACCCAGCAGAATGAAGTAGAACAAATATGTGTGTTAGCGAGCACATGCTGGGCAACTGGGGATGGCAGCGAGGGTGAAGTCTCAGCTCTGTCAAAGCCAAGAAGAGCTTTGCCACTGAATAAGACACATGTGATCTGACCCCAAGACTGTCAGTAGGTAGACCACCCACAGATACATATCATATAAGCATCCAACATGCTGTCTTTTAACATTACTATGAATCATAGTTAAGCCAGAAAAAAATGCAAAGTGTTACACTTGCCAGCACCTGTGGGCAACCTGAGACCACGCTACTGATGCCAACAGGTCTTCTGGGGACAAAGTATTACTCTGGTCTATGCCTGCAACATAAAGGCACTTTGGCCAAATTAGTTTACAAATACGTGGCGACAAAAAGTCTGTGTAAACAATGGCTACTTTATATTTTCATCATATTTTTCAGCCCAGATCAAACTGGCACTAGCATCTGTGAAGCAGTATAAGCAAAAGACATAAGGAAAAAACTAAGGCAGGGCTTTGCTGGCATACCTAAATCAGGGTAAATCTAGACCCTCTAACCTTGCAATGAATCCAGTCGTCAGGCAGCCTCAGACGGAGCTTAGCAAGCTGCTCAGGGAAGAAGAATCTTCCTTTGCTTGTATTTATGGTAGGCCAGAAGCAAAAATGAACACTGAGAGCAAACTGCACAGTTTCTTCCAGCAGCACCATTTGTTTCAAATGAGTTATAGTACAAAGAACTGGTTGTACCTGAGGAGCAAAACTACTCACTTGGGTCAAGATCAGACAGCTAGTTGTATGAGTGGGAGGACTCTCAACACAGACCTCCAAAATTCCCAGTCCTATGTTCTATATTCCCAAACTTGTATGTTCAATCCCTGGACATTTTTACTTCATCAGCTTCTAGAGACGCAGACCCCCTACGTTCTTCCTTCTCTCCCTACAAACACTGTGGTATTTAGAAAAAGACAAAGACTCATGTGATGAAAAAATAAGGCTCTACTTCCAAACTCAGAGGGAGCCAGAAGCCACTGCCTTGTGAGGGATAAGTTGGACTTTTGCCTCTGAGGAAAGAAGCAGCTTTTGACTCCTGCTGCATCCTGAAACCATCAGGAACCGCATCCCACAGTGAAGCAAAACACTACAAGCAAGGGTTTATACAGAACCTCGGGGTTTTAGGCAGTAATGAGAACTGACTTAACTGCCTAAATCTCAAGTTCCCTTGCTAATACCTCATTCAGTATGAAAACATACGCCTGGAATAGGACACCAGGCAAAGAGTTGCACAACTCCACTATGGCTGCAGCTGCACGTTAGAACCATAATGTCTCCTAAATTATATGCAGCTTTATTGTGCAGAAAAGAGTCCCTACCTGTTGGTGCTCTCATTGTCAAACTCAAGACAGTCATTACCTTCTATCTCCAAGTACCAATTAACAACTGTGGTTATTACTTAATCATCCTGTTGATTAATATGAAAGATAATGTTTATTTCCTTGTTTACATGCTATGATCCATTGTTGAAATGATAAAAACTTCTCAAGAGAATGTCTTCAAAGTGCAATCAAGATATACATTAAATCCTGATGAAATAATTATTCCTTCAATAGATCTGGCTGAAGGAGCTCCTCTGGGAAACATACGTGAAAGAGAATGAGATACAAAGGACAAATTTACTCAGGAATTGTGTATTCAAGCATCTAAGCACTAACAACTCAATGAGTAAATGCACCCAAAAAGGTCAAGATAAGCAAAACATATAAACAAATAAACAGAAAAGTCAGCCTTTTTAAACTCTAGCATCTCTCAGAATAGCTCAGTAACATGGTTTTGGACCATTTCAAAAAGCAGATCGAAGATATCAAATCCATTACTAGCTGTCTTAACTTCTCCACCAAGACAAAACAGCTTTCAAAGTAATTTACTTCCAACACTTTCTGCATCTCCACTGTTCAAAGGACAGTGCCATATGCTAGCTAAAGCAATTAACTGCTACAGTGCTGATAAATCCTCTTCCTATGAGTCTGGAGTGCCACAATTTTACTAAGAAATTTGGCAGAGGGACTGCTGATGCGAGATAACAGGAAACTGAAAAAGCAGAGGAACCGGAGTAGCCATTGTAGAAAATAATCAGTGCTTTGATGGGCAATAGGCCAACTGCACAAATAATGTTCACATTTAAAAAGCATCTCTTCTCAGGTAGCCATGAACAAAGCTTAATTACAACCTCTCTGTATTTCAATGCAAGAATTACTTTGCCCAGCATTAAAACAAGGTTGTTTCTGGAGTTGGAACATCACAGATGTCTTTTACCTGCAGTATCAAACAGCTTGTTGGGTTTGTTGGGTTGTTGATGTTTTTTGAACAAGGAAAAGTTAAGAATGTGATGGAAAGAACAGGGCAATTGAGGCAAAACGAAACATCCCTATCAAACTGTAGATTCTGAATATGAATTTAAGTGTCATCCTCAGCTCCTACAAAAACAGTCAGTTCTTTAACTGCTACAAAAGCCAGCTGAGCAGCTGCCTTCGTATACTTTACTTTGGCTCCTGGACTGGTCCAGGCAAAGAGCACCACATAAGGACTCATCAACCCTTATGCACATCTTGCAGCACCAGCAATACACATGGTGGCATCCCAGCCAAGTACTCATTAGGCCAAAATATAGGCCAGGCTGGTTTGGACATGGGCCCAGCTAAACTAAAGAAAATCCAACTTCACAAAATTCCTTACTTAGTAAAATTCATGAGAGTATGTATTCACAGGGAGCCGCTTCTGAGACACTCCAGAGTGCTGGATTTTCTGCAGTCCTTATCCAACAACCCATTAGTGAATTCACACCTAAGCTTCAGACCCTTTTATTCTCTAGTATTCCTTTTCTCAGGTGAATTTGTCCCATGAAGACAGGGAAGGCAACGCTCTCATAGACTGTGCCCTTTTTGCCTATCACCAGAAAGACAGAAGATGGGCTCATACCAGATTACTTTCTGCAGGAGTCTAATTAGGTGCCATGCCTATTTCCTGATTTGCTTCTTTTTCACAAATTTAATCTTGCACAGGAGGCCATCACATCCATCTTCAGCGGCTGTCTGACCTTCTCCAATATCACTTCTGTTTCCTCACAGGGAAAATTATGACCTCTAGGGAATATGATGCAAAACTTAAGTGTTACAGTCACTTGTTTTTCTGGGCATTTTAAAAGCATTTTGTCACAGCTTTGACACAGATGTATGCTCTCCACATACCGCTGCTTTCCCCATTCAGCCCCCACCAAGCACTCTTCTACAAAAAATTCTTGCAAGGGAAACTAAGATCCACACTCTTACGCCTCTCTTCCAATTAAAGCATAAGAGACACCCATATATATTATTTTTACCTCTGGCTGTGAGATCTACTACCTGCGTTTTGCTTAACTCTTTCCATCTTTAATAGAAGATGTCTTTTAAGATGCTCTGGAGGGTTCTTTTCTCATAGCTCGGTGTCACGGTCGAAAATAAAACTAATATATGGCACATGCAGGGGCACTCAAATATCAAATGACAAGGGACAGTCTCCAACCTGCTCTTTTCCCAACACAATTTACAGATTACTAGGTTTTCTGCCATGCATGGATGAGACCAGTGAGGAAGAGCATGGCCAGATCAGTTGCATAACACTCAGCATCCAGGGAATAAGACTGTGCAACAGCAGCAGCTACAAAGCCTACCCATTAAAAGAACCATACATTTTTTCATTTTAAATTCTGTCCATGTGGTTTAACGCAACGTTTCAGATGATTCTGATATACAGCAAGCTGCTTCTAGCTTACTTTCACTGTACACATTCTGCACATTATAGCTGTGAAAGTAAATAGCACAATTTAAATCCTTGAAGAACAGTGTTCCGTCTGGCCATAACTCCTCCATGAAAAAGAAAAGTAGATTTGAAACCTTTAGAATTATGCAAAGTTATAAAAGTGTTTGCTTAAAATGCTGTGGTATTTATTAAGCTTCAGAAGGAAGAGTGATGTGAAATACCCTCTAGGACACATACTAGAAATGGGCCAACCGGGAGAGATACAGAGGATTTAATAGACATGGTGGGTTTACGGACAAACCACCACGAGTCAGAAATGGAACCAGTAATCCTGCCTCCCATCATTAAGCTCCACTGACAAAAACAATAAAAGAAAACTTATGGACATTCATTTCAGCATGGCTCATTACATATTAACAATTTTAGTGTTATTAGCCAGCCTTATCTTTCAAAGATCACTGTCATTATTATTCATATTGCGAGAATGCTTACGGGCTTCACAGAGAGGGTCAAGGCCAAAGAATTGCACAGTCCAAGCCTTAAATATCCTGAACTTTGGAATTTACTCAAGAGTACACTTACTCTTGGTTTTGGTTTGACCTTAACAGCCACCACGGGAGCAATTTTCCTCCTGTTTCTGAACCCTCTGCAAAACTTGCAAAATTCTGGACGCAGGACTACGCTGAGAATCAATTTACTCTAAAGCAAGACTCGTCCAAACCTTCCCAGTTCCCAGCCTAACAAGGCATCACTCCTCTGCCACATAACCACCATCCCAAGCCTTTCCCACTGCAAAACAGCTCCAAAGGAAGCAGTGGGAAAGTCACAGTCTGTCATTGTATCTGCAGTTCCAGTTATTGTTTCCTTAATTACTCGTCAATAGAGACAACAAATAGACGGATGTCCTACAATACACCCTCCAGCTCTCTGTCCCGAGCCTTCCGCAGCTCACAGAATAAACTTGGTTGGCATTATTACTTTTATTATTACTATAACTGTTTGATTTGTGGTTCTAAATTTAGAAAAGTTAGCACAATGAAACAGTGCAGTTGCTACCCAAAATCCCAAGCAAACTTAAAAATAAACAAGGTATCCGTTTCCACTAACGGCATTCGATCTGGAAAATAAAATCTGGTTCAGAAAGAGCCATTTTTAAACAGAAAACTGAGAAAGTCTAAATCTGTCACGAAGGTTTGGAAAGGACAGGCGCCGTCTGTATTCCTGCAATAAATTTTGTCCAAGGAGTTACTTATAAAGTATATGTTAAATTCTGGGGTTATGGTCTTTTCTTCCCCCTAGAACAAGCTTACTAGGTTCCTGTGATGCATATATAACTTCAGAAGGATAGAAAGGCTTTCCTCACTTTAGCACCATTACACAAGTCCGGCACCAAACCTTTGTTTGCTTAGCTGCCCCAGCAATGCTGTCGAGAAGCGCTGCCAGGAAGAACAAACAATTAATGTTCCTTATTTCAGTGGTTCAACTTCCTCAATAAATAGTTAGTTCATCTGGATGACAATGCACAACCTCAAACAATAGCATTTTTATAACGGGTGATGGTAATAAAGTTTCAATAGAAAACCATTATTCTGAAACATTCCAAAATGTCAAACCACATCTAATATTGTGAAGACCAAGTCAACATTATGAGAGAAAGTATTTCTAATATGAGATTAAATTCATGCCTTGCTTCTTGCACATCTTGCAATTCAGGCTTGAATTTCAGTCTCTCACTTTGAGTGACCTCTTAATTTTCTCTTACTATCTCTTATTAAAATCAGCAAGGCAGAAATAAAAATCTGCTATGTTGACATATAAGGAACATCAGCTGCCAGCAGCTGATCAGAGAAGACAGGTCCAGAAGGGATTTTAAGAAGTTATCTACACTTTCCCAATGCTCCATGGTAGGATGAACTTTACCTAATACACTCCAATATAAATTTATCCAACTTCTTCTTAGAAACCTCCAGTGAAAGCAAGTCCACAGCCTCCCGAGGCAATCAATTCTAGTTTTTAACTATTCTTACTGCTAGAAAATTCACACCTAATGTCTCTTATAAATCTGCCTTGCTGGAATTTATGTTCCTTATTTTCTCTCACCTCCCCAGCAGATGTGCAGAAGGGTTTATTTCGTTCTGCAGCTGTTACCTGTATGAAGATCACTCCCCACACCTTGCTCTTCTCTTTCACAAATGAAAAGTCAAGATCCTTCCCCAACTTTTCTTCAAAAGACTTGATTTCAAAGGCTCCTTGACTTCTGACCATGCTTGTTGCTCTTCCCCCACTCTGCTCACATCTTCATAAAGTATGGAATCAAGGCTTCATGCATCGGTGAGCAATAGCTGAGATCCACCTGAATTCAGGCACCACACAGGAAGACCAGGCATAGCCACTTTGGGATAAACTCAGAAAGACCTCTGGAAGATGGCAAATTAAAATAAGCCTGCAGGGTGCCCCCGCATCAGAAGAGCTTCCTCATGCTGTACAGACCCAAGAGGTGTCTCCTCTTGGGATCTCTCTTCTCAGCTACACATTATTTAAACAGAAACAACCAAACAAGCTCATTTTCCAGTATTTAAACTATTTGCACACAGGAATCCAAGACGGAATTCTCACAGCTCTTCTCTGTAATTTTTCCCCAGCTTTAAGAAACACCAAAGGGCAGACCTGCAGGAGCGTTGTTACCCTCCAACCATTACCCTGCTCTCCCAAACCAGTTGTTTCTGAGGTTGCTGCTTTTTTTCCTGTTGTGAGTGATATCGGTTCCATATTCTCCTCACCTTGCAGATTTAAGGCATTTATCCGGCCAAAGACTATTGCTTCAACAGCCAGGACCAGGATTTAGGAACTGACTATTTTATACATCTATATCAGAATAACACCACAGCCTGCCACATACCATTTCCAGCTCCTTTCACTAATGATGTTAAACAAAGCAAGAGCAGATGAACATATTGCTGTACTTCCACGCTCGCTGTTTACCATTGTACCATATGACAAACTGCCGAAAACCTGCGCAGGTTAATCTTTATGTAAGCAAGCCTGTCAACACCTAATATAGAAATATGTCAGTTCCTGGGCTGCACACAGCACAGATAGCTACATACTGAAAAATCCAGCTCCCTGAATGCCAGCAATATTTCCTCGCTCTGTTTCATGAACTAACTGAGCTAAAGCAGGCAGAACCGCATCAATCTAAGCATGCTCCTTAGGCAAAAAAAAAAGTTGGAGTTGTTTGCCAGCAAGACATCGACTCACGAAACAGTCAGGTTGAGGAAAAATAACATTCTAGTCTCATTCGTATTCTATCAAGAGAAAGTAACAAAAACATTTTTAAAACTACAAAGTAATGGAACAGAAACAATGGTGCTAACTAGCCCTTCATTATTAATTATTTAAGTAGATTACTTAAAATTCTGGCCCTGCAATATCAGCTCCCAATATACAGAAAGAAGCCAGTATCCAAATGACTTACTAGGTAATAAATTATTTTTGTTACAAAGGATATTACACTCCACGTTTTTCCTCAAAACCAAAATGGTATGAAAAGCAAAAGCATTCTGCTCATTCAGGCTGCTCCAGGGAAGAAACAGGCACGTTTGTGATTGGAAAGGATGGGAAGTAAAATACAGGACACAGCTAGCAAGGGGTTCAACTGAAGCACAAGGCTCAGGCAAGTGTCAGACAGGAAACAGGGGGACAGAAAGAGAGGGATATCCATTCAGATTCCCGGTCACATAGAGCAGTCTGAATAGAAGTTAGCATCTGTGACTGTGAAGCCTGCTTTAATATAAAAGGTCTGGGGTGGGTTATGTTTTTGGGTTACCTTCCTTTGCCCCAACACACCATCCCCACAGACATACCTTCCTCATCACCTCCAGCTCCCTCAGTCCCACGCATTAGTCTAGAAAATCCACAGAGGATCTTTTCCTGCTTCAGCTGGGTTTTACTTCAGGTGCTTAGTCAAAGGCTTGACACCTATACTGCCAAGCAAATAACTTCTCAGGGGGGCATTTACTGATTCCTATTGTTAGCGAGTTAAATGGTCACTGACAGCATTAAATGATGCAGTGGAAATAACCCAAGTACAGAAGTTGTATGCCCACATAATGAGTATTTCTAAGCAGAGGAAGGACACAGGCTTCTTAAAGCCCAGCGTTCCTGTGATTTATTTAACTGACATCAGTTCTGAAACAGTACTTCTCAGAGGTATAATAGGCTGAAATTGCAGCACCATTTAAAATAGCACTTAGCAGGAAAATGTGAGACATGTTCTTCCATCACTGCAGATGGGGGGGATTTGACTATTTCTGACCCAAAGATGATAACTTCAAATTTCAGCAGAAGTAACTCACTCCTGAAGACCTGCTCGAGACACATTATCAAAGAATAATCTGAAGCTTGCCCTGGACTTCAACTAGCTTCGCTAATAACATTTAGATTAGATTCATTTTATGCTGATTAACTTCCACTGAGTCATTTCCTTCCAGTAAAAACTCCTTCCAGTGCTTCGTAAGAAGTGAGCTCCACTGCTGAGGACACGAAAAGCCCAACAAAGCAGAAAGCAACCCCCAGAGCATCACTCTGTGATGACCAGCAGAGTAGAACTAACTGATGCTGAGTGAGGCACTGGATAAGCTCTTTGAAATGTCCTGCCAAAAGAAACATCTTCCATCCTGCAGCAGGAAGAATGAGGGAAATTTTAAAAAGCCAAAATTCACTGCTATTTCACAGGGAATTTAAAAGTACCTTCAGAGTAATCCTGCAGTTGATCAGGCACTACAGCTATAATGCTGGTGCATTATTTTGGCTTGACATTTCATTTTTGTTATAAATGATAATGGGGGATGTCTTATTTTGCCATGAGCACAAGCAAGCAACGCAGCCCAGCTCAGAATAGAGACGGTGTCAGTTGAAAGTCCATCTGCCCTGCAAAACCACATCCTGCACACAGTAAGCAGAGGGTTAGAGTGACTGCAAGCCAGCCATGAGAACTAATTATTCAATTAGCTATCAGTCTGATTTTACTGTTTTGCCTGCTAAGTCTGCCTGTCTTAATGAAGTATTAAAATAGTTAAATACATTATTGGAAGAGTCTGAAATGCACTAACAAAGTTGCAAAACAGGTGCAAACTGTCAAATTACATCCCCACAGGAAAGTCACCGTTATCATTTTACCTATGGAATGCTCCGTTCCCACTGCAGCAAAAACCACCAGCGCAGCTGCCGCTGCCACCAAGCTGAGGAGCCCCAAATAACGGAGTCAGAGCAAGCACTGGTGTTCAGGAGTCCAGGAACCAAAAAAGCAGGCAGACTGGGAAGGCTGGGGTCAGAGGGAGGTGAAAGAAGTGCTCCTCTTGACAAGCTGGGAAGGGCAGAAAGAAGGGAAGAAACCAAAAGGGAAAAAGAAAGTCTGGTAGCTAGACAACAGTGAGATTCCATGTATTGAGGAAAACAGAATAATCAGATGTATTCAGCTGTGGATGAATGAGAAAATACAGAAAGACTCATACGAAAAATCCTTTACGTATTTCCTGCCAATCTGGTTGGCACCAGGCTTCATTTTGCCACCTCCAGTGCAGCCCAACCTGCTCCAACACAACCCCTGTGCTATCCAGATAAGGCTTCTCCTTCCAAACACCTCCTTGACAATGATGCCTTGCACGATCTCTCCTCCCTGATCCCTAACCATCTACTACACTGGGAGCTCCATTTTCCAAAGCAATGTCTCCTAAATGCCCAACGCTGCTTCATCTGGTCGCCACCACCCTCAGTGCTCTCAAATCCTCCCCACGGCCCCTCCGCCCTGGCTGATCACTCGGTGCATCCCCTCTTTAACCAAATAGTCATATCCTGATCTCAGATCTGTTGTTCTTTGGAACGCTTTTTGTGCCAGCCGTGCCAACGTCCAAAACTCTACCTTCCCTCTCCTCTCAGCTATTCTGCTTTCTTTACCTCCTACCTTTGCTGAACTTACAGCTCTGCGCCTCATCTCAGTTTACCCTGTCAGTCTCATCATCACCATCATCACCATGGATGAGCTCTTCATAGCAGGGAGCCTGGCGCACCGTTTGTTGATAAAGCACTGTGCAAATATACGATGCAGTATTAGCAGTGAGACCAGTAATGATGTTCTGCTCTTAAACAGGTTGTCCTGGGAGTCATTTCTGTCTCCAAGAACAAAGCCTACTAAATTCACGCTTATCTTCTAATTTATCCTCCTTACAGGCTAACGCGAAATGGGATATACCTAAAGTATACGCTCTTTTGTTTGCCCTTAATTATAGGCAGTATTATGCTGCCACAGCAACTAGGAAAGCTAAAGCTGCCCTCAGATGATATAAGATACTGCCCTGTCTCCTGTCCACACACAGCGCTGTGCTACACGCGGGTCACGTTTACTCCCCGGGGACCACTAGCAACCACATTCCAGCAGCCACCACAAGGCACTGGCAAGAAGAGGCAAGCCGTGTGGTGGCAACCCGCTCCGTCTCCATGTCCACATCTGCACGAGGGCTTTCCTGCTCCCCCCGGCTCCGCGCAGAGAGGAAGAGGCGTCTGGGAAGAGATCTCCTCCTCCAGCACCGTGCAGTGGAGGAGGATGCTCTGCAGGGACCAGGCTGCTCCAGCCCACCCGATTCAGAACAGGGATTCATTAAGGGGAGAAGGCTGAAAACTGTGGATTCTTCTTGAAGATAGGACCCAGAGGGTTGTGATTAGGGGCACAGAATCCAGCTGGAAGTCTGTAACAAGTGGTGTTCCCCAGGGG
>JAOTQQ010000041.1:12389443-12416292 GCA_026546715.1 Gallinago undulata | reverse complement strand
ACCTAAACATGAGGAGGAACTTCTTTACTGTGAGAGTGGTAGAGCACTGGAACAGGCTGCCCAGAGAGGTGGTGGAGCCTCCTTCTCTGGAGACATTCCAAACCCGCCTGGACATGTTCCTGTGCAACCTGCTCTGGGTAGACCTGCTCTGGTGGGGGGGGTGAACTAGATGACCTCCAGAGGTCCCTTCCAACCCCATATGATTCTATGATTCTAAGGCTAATTATATACCTGGCACCCCCTGAGACAGCTGGACGCTCCGCTTCATCTGCACATCTTCAGCTCTCCCCCAAGCCACAGATTGCTCAGCCACCCTTCCTGACCAGCTTGCAACAGCGATCAAATGGTACCAAAAGAAATTGGGGCATTGGGGATGGCCTTTAACGAAGAAGGGCTGATGCTCTGAGCGGCTGCTGAGTTGCATTAATGCCAGGAAGCCCTCACGTCCCTGAAGAGCCCTGCAGCTCCCGTGACACTGCAAAGCAGGGACAAACCACGCATGGGTTTGGGATGTATCTGCCAGCAAGGCAGTCTTAATTGGGAAGAGCTGGTACCCCACTTTCCTAGGTAATTAATTCAGAGTTAATTTTCCCACATCACCTCAACACAGGATTTCTTGGGCGGATTTCTTGGCCATGGGTTGAGCTTAATAAGGAAGCTTTAACAACTGATTCCGCTTCTTCCCTTGACCTGTCATTCACCAAGAATTTACTACGGTTACGCAGAACTACAGGAAGCACTTCTGTCTCAGCCTCGCCGACTGGCTTAACTACCACAGGTCAGCACAAAAAGGTCTAACTCAGGATCCAATGAGTCACACATTGTCTTCACCTTTCGGTGAACTACTACTTATTCATAACCCAGTTTTCCACTTTATCTGTCAGAGAGATTTAAATTGTGCCAGCTCTGCACAAAGCCAGGATACCAGTGTATCACAGCAGGGTACAGGGCAAAAGTTTACAGCTATTAAATACAGAGAGCTGATGAACTACATTATGAGCTTAGCAGAAATATAATTCTTGCCTTTAACAGGACAGAGAATGACAGGCTGAAGTGATTTAGCTAGAAACATCTTAAACACAGCAACTTCAAAAAAAAAGTATGATACTTTTTTTTTTTTTGGTGCTTTTTTCCCCTGCATTAAATTCTGAAAGTACTGATAGTCATGGAATAATCAGGTTTAACAAGTTAGCAGTAATATATGCCTCAAGTGTTCCTAATACATCATAATCTTCTTTCACAGAATTTGCATCACTGTCAAACCAAACTACTGATTTTCAGTTGATGCTTTTAACATGTTTCTATGGTTACTTTCCAAGGTCGCATCACAGAAGCCTGAACAGCAGTTCAGAAAGACAAAAGGCATTTTGTATCCTTCATCATATTAAATAATTTATGAAAGTTAAGGCATCCTCATGGAAAAAGAAAAATCATAAAAGAATAGGTTCTGAGGTTATTTTCTCAGCAACAGTTTGAAGCACAATAAAATCAATATCTCTACAAAAGCCTTCAAGAACCAGACTATTTGACTAATGTTCCATATGGTACAAAATGCTAAGGAACACATCCTAAGTTTAGATCTATATGAACCGCATGAATGGATCTTAAAGCATAATATGTAGACATCTAATTTGCTACTGTCAGCTTCGTCTTTTAAATCAGGCACCAGGCATTATCTCAGAAAGTATTTTACATCTAAAAAATGCAAAAATAAAACTGAAAAAAAATGAAGTAAAAATGGTAATGACAGCCTTTATTATTTCCCTCATTTTTCATTCAAAGCCACACAGATTTCACCCGTCCCCGAAACATTACGAATTTTGACTAGTGTAATGAAAGCTTGTACACAAAATATCTGAATTCTCTGCCTACCGCTACACCAGATCAGAGTTTATTGGAACTAATTGAAGTGTCTGAGGCTTGGAACAAAAACACATTAGTCATTTAGTGGTTGTGCTAATATTGCTATGCCTTTCCTGCAGTTTCATTAGATACAGACTGCTTCAATACCCTAATCATATGCTCAGTCACAGCACAATCAGGAGACAGAGTACTGACAAGCTGTCCCACCATGCCTAAAGCTGATAAGGTGTCTGCTCTATGAGTAACCTCAATTATTGGCTATATTTTATGGTCAATCTAATGACCAAATGCTTATCAGTGAACCATCAGGTGCCTGTAATAGGATAGTGACCCTTAGTTTATATGTACCATTACTGCTCATTAGTGAATAATTAGATTCTTTAATCCACAACTCACAGACATTAAAATATGATGGAACATCCTGAATCTAGAAAAAGACAACTATGCTTATTTTAACTCTTAAGATGTTCAGTTACATTACTCAGAGATTATATGTTATATCTTGTTAAGAAAAGCTGCTTGCAAAAACCATATCATGTGTAATGTTTTATGTCATGTCTAAATTGACACAGCTTTCCCCAAACACGCAGGAATATGACGAGAGTGGAAAGATAATGGGCGTGATTCACCACTGTGATCCTCCAGATTTATTCACTTATATGGTTGTAATATGGCAAAGCCCAGCAACACTGCAAATAATTCAGAAACCTGAAAAATAGTGAGCGCATAGCGAGTGCTGTGTTTGGAAGACTAACTCATCAAACAAAAGCAGGCAGATGCAAGGGAAAGTAGCTCCAACTCTGCGGCTGTTTCCCTGCTTCGAAGGCAGCAAGAGCAACCCTGCGACCAAACCAGTTTTGAAAGACGTGGAAATAACCCAACATCAAACAAGACCAAAATTTAAGAAGGTGAGACTTAATACAGTGTGTCTTCTGCTCCACATTGCTCAGGGTTGCTTGGTTTTATACATTATTGTTTCTTCTAAACGGCTTTGATTGCTCCTAACTGCCCTGTCACTGCTCAAACCTTCCTTCCAGCTGGCCCTTGTGCACCGAGGCCAGGCACCCCTGCCCTCATCATAACACCGTGCTCCCACCACTGCCACCAGCCACCAACAGGCGGAAATGTCCCGTTAATGGTGATGGCTTCGATTCCTCAGGGGCCTTGATTCTTCTCCCAAGGGAGCAGTATTTTCTTTTTTGGCAGGCAACCTATTAACCTCTACGCAAGTGCATGCCCATTCTCTTCCTCCTCCTCCTCACTGCCCTTCTCCTGCCTGTTCTGTGATGGAAACATCATTTCCTCTCTTCCCCAGGTGTCCAGGTGACAAAAAAAACCCAACAGCTTATACAGGTTATACCACAATAAACCATATTTACTGAGTTTTAAGCAAGGCCCACAGAAGGATACTACAACTATCTCGCATATTTTCACTTTGTAATATAAAGTTTGTTCAGGTTCCTTATACAAAAAAAAAAAACAAACAAACAAACCAAAATGTGAAAATGGGCATAAAGTGTGGAGCACTAACGAAGGCATGGGCTCATTCCACACCAGGAAACAAAGCCCAGCTGCATTCCTCTTAAATCTGAAGAATGCAAGATTAAACTTCTCCTCCTGCATTTTAAGGGTAAACTGGGAGCCTCTTCACAGCCATCCATGCCCACAAGCTGCACTTTTTGCTCTGGCTTTCTCAGTCTGACACTGGCCTACCGAGAAGCTGCATTCTCTGCTAAATCCCCTGGTCCTTGGGTAACTTGACCGTTGAGCAATGTCTGGCAATTTGCTTGTGTGACACAGTCAGATGTTAATCAAAGCTTTCTTCCTTCTCCGACAGATCAGAGTGAGGAAAAAAGCTTAAAACTGATTTAATTTCTTAATACGCTTCTGTCTGCTGGCTCTAATATTTGGCTTTGATTTTGAATACTTAGCACTTCCATGCTAGACACTCTGCATTTCTACGTAATGAATAAAATACTTTTTACCTCTTTTTTTTTTGCAAAGCAGAACATAATTAAGCTTGAAGAAATTAAATATGACATTCAAATGAGAAAGAGCTTTGGATGAATATGTAGATTTGGGCTGCACATATGCTTAACAAAGCCAATGCATTCACTGCAAAGACTATCTTAAAGATACCCATTTTAACCATGGGTAGCTCTTATCACCAGGTAAATGTTTCGCTGCAGCTCTTAAGTTATTATTTTCCAGGTGAGGACATGAACTCCCTGTATTGTCTTTTGAGTTTGTGACCTTACAAATACAAAGGTATGACTCCCACTGAGGAAAAAACTGGACTAAAAATCAAATCAACCAACCAACCAACCAAAAAAACCTGCACAGACCTCCTGCCTTCTCAGGCACAAGACAGCCCACAAGCAAGAGTCAAAGGGTGTTATTTCACTGAATACAGACTCCAGTTTTAATGCGAAAAAGACATTTAATTGATGCCAGGAAACCATGCCACAGCCCAGAAGCTAATTGTGCTAGGACCTGTACAAGCACAGTTAATGCTGTTCCATGAAAAACAAGACTGGAATCCTTTATTCATGTAGAAAAAAAATTATCTGCATCCAGTGTTGTTGACGCCGAGAAAATCATAGATGCAGTTTCCATAAGCACCCTACAAAGGCTTTGTCTTCCAAAGTAACCAACCCTGCACCCCAACACGCTGAATGTTAACAGACATGCATATTTTTGCCTAGCTACTTTATTTCTGTGACAAAACAGCCCTTCTCCCAAGCTGAAGTCCCAACCACAGCCCATTTCACAAAAGGGCTCTTGTAAAAACATGAATTTACTCATTAGATTTGGTCAAAGAGAGTGCGATGATTCGAAAAAAATCAATGTGTGTGTGTGACTATCAATATATTAATTGCATTTATTCCTATAGAGAACAACGAACAAAATGTGCCAGGCTCTGCATAACACGAGTAACACACTGGTCCCGCTATGAAGCTCACAATTTAAGTGGCTGAGGAGAGAAACATAGTAAGGAAAGGATCACCAAACCCAATGAATAGGGACCACAGCGTAATACTAATGTCACAACTCCTCTTTCATCTCTGCTTGCTGAGAGAGGATTAGCTAAAACAGGAGACAAAGGACAGAAAAGTGGATGCTGCTGCAAAGGATTCAAGGCAGGGATGACCTTCTTCCACACACTCAAGGGTGGATGGTGCAAAGGTGAAGAGAAGACAGGACTAGAAAGGCTGGAGAAAAGAATATCCCATCAGCACTGAACAAAAGCAGCCAGCACTGTTGATATTTCAGTACCTGTGGTCCCTTGATACGCTGCTTCCACCCCATTTTCTGCCAGCATCTATCTTTCACTCCTCCTAGAAGATTTCCTCCTTGTCCTCTCCCCTCCTGCTGAGGACTGCACAGCTCAAGGGTAGGAGGAAGACTCAGCACAGAAACTTTGATCCATAAGGTCCCCCATGCCAGGTGGAGTTGGAAGAGAAGGAGCAGTGGGAGAGGAAGCTTCTCCTGAGGTTAATGCCAACGGTGGTGGAGCAGCCTGGCCAGGACTACGCACCTGAGGACCTCCTCAACATATTAATGACTGCCAGGGATTAATAATGGATCTCTTTCCCCCAGCCCTTGTGAGATTTTCTGTGTTTCAATTCGTATTTTTAATCACAGTCATAATTGAACTTTTTTCTTGAATGCTTGCTTTTAGGGAACCCGAGACTCTTAGACAGCCTCTGGAATACTGAGAAATGAATGCTGAAATACAGTGATCAGCAATGTGATGAAGGATCACAAAAATGCTACAAAATTAATTCAGATAACTGATAATTGTTAAAGGAAAAAAAAGTATTTCTCACTTAAGTCTCTCTCTCTAACAACCACCCCCCAAAAAAAAAGAGACAAACGGAAGTGCTTTGCGCAAAAAAATTTCAAGCACCCCTGTTATTTGGTTAAAAAATTGAAGAGAATCAATTTTGAACAGAGGAAACATGGGAAGGGAATAAGCAATGTACTAATGGGTTTTAAAATGTTTTAGCTAGCACAAAGCTGCTGAAGCTATAAAACTCTGATTCACTCAAGGCAAAGACAGATTCATGAGAAGCAATTAGGGCCTGATCCAACATACAATGATGTCATTTGCAGCCTTGCTGTTGCCTTCAAGAATCTTTGAATCAAGCCAATAACGATCATTAGGAAGGATATGTCGCTTTACAATAAAACCAGAACTGAATTTTGCTGATCAGTGACAGAAACATCACTGGGAGAAAAGATTTGGGGTCTTATTTCAGATTATTAGGCACTGATTTCTTCCTCTCAATGCCAAAGGGGGTAATTTTATTTTCTGGATTCCCCAGTGAAAGTGACAGTCTTTACATTTGCTTATGACATACAGATGCACAATGAAATAAATCTAATGGAGATTAAGCTGTTCATACCCACAATATGAAATGCAGCAATGAAAGCTGTGCTCCTGTCCAGCCCTGGTACTTCAGAGAGGATTCATCCGTCCTTATTGAGGTAAGTAAACAAGAAAAGATGCCTGAGCTTATCCCCTTTCCTTTCCTCTGCACTCCCACTGATTTCAGACACCTATCTTAAAATGAAACAAATCATCCTCTGTAAGCAACCATTTCTCTGCATTGACTGCAAACCTGCAGCACTTACCACAGACACAAAACACTAACGTACACACACCGCTCCCGGGGCAGCAATTTCCCAACCTCTTGCAGACAGACAGACCATGATATGTAGCCATACAATGCTTAAGACTCACTCTACTACGTTTTTCTAAAAGAAAGGACGTGGGAAGTTGAGCTACTCCTGAGGTGGGATTGTAGCTTAGAGTAAACGTCTTTTTTAAATGGTGCAAAACATTTCAAAGATCAAGGAAAAGGAAACAATACAGTTACCAGCATGATTACGTGATAACAAGGATCCTCACTCAGTGCATAAATTTGACTTTAATGCCATTCACAGACATACGTTTTTCAATATTGTCTCAAAACATGTTCAGTTCTGAATTAAAAAAAAGGAGTCTGGAATGCAAGTACAAAGCCCTGAATTTTGTTGTTTTAAATACCATCTGCTTGAAAGCGTATTGCGTTTAATCAACATTCCTAATTACAACAAACACTTCACAAACAAAACTAACATATCATTTTTGTTATAAGACCTAAGAATGGAAAAAAATAGATTGTGCCGAGCTACTGCTAAAAAAAAAATGTCTTAAACTGTTTTAACTGTTGCTACCGACTTTTATTTGCATCTTAGCGAAAAAAACTTGTAACTTCAGCTTCTGCTCCAAGGAAACTTAGAGAATAACAGACGCTACAGGTGGAAAAGGCCATTAAAGACTAAATGAAGACCAACGCACATTTTCTTGGGTTTTGGTCAATAGAGATTCCTGCTCAGGTCTCCAGAGAGAGAAACGAGGCATCATCATCATATCCCTGCTCCCCAGTGGCAGTGGAAAGTCAGAGCCAAAACCAGATGACCAACGCCACCTCTCAGTAACCAGCACCACAAGCTTCTACCCATGGAAAAGATTCAACAGCATTTCACAGCTGTTTGAAGACCCAGTAGAGGTTACGGAAACCAGAAAGGTGAAGAACTACCTTATGAAGAACGAAGCTGCAGCTGAGGTACCTGCCGAGACCCCGGCTGGAGCAACCAGGCTCTGGGAGGTGGCCGAGCCGCCTGCTCCCACGGAGTCGGAGTGGTTCTGCCCTGAGCTGATCTGAACGTTGGGACCATCCCGGCCACTTTCTGGTGCTGTTTCTGCCTGGAAAAAAAATAATAAAAACATATATACAGGTTAATATACTTGCTGAATGGCTGTGACAGGCAGAAATCTCATGCAGCATTTCCAAAGTGTGTCTTTGCAAGGGCGAAGGTGATGATCGCCGAGGAGCAATACAGCTGGACAAGAGGACCATGGTAGGTCCTGCCGCAGAGAAGGTAAAAACCATGACCGCAGCAGACCAGCAGAATAACACAGAGACCCTTTGTGATGGGTAATGCACAGTTAAATAGTTTGACAGGCATGAAGAAATGGAAAACGATAAGCAGAACCCTTTTGTTTTACAGTGTTATTTGGGAGCTGGCAGAACTGTTTATCTGGTTCAGTTATAACTGTCAGGAATTATTTCTCAGTGGCACATCATCTATAAGACCTATCTGTTTAAGAGGAACTAACCAAACAGCCACATTTGTAACGTGTTTCCACATGAATAACCCCAAGAACTAAATAAAAAAAAAAAGATTGATTTTTTTTTAAAACATATATATACAGGCCCTGCTTTTCGGCATTATTTATCTTAGCAGCACAAGTGCACAGTGTTTTTTTTTTCTCCGACAAATCGTTCCAGTGGAAGAACAGGAGTGACTGGAGATGCATCTTCTCCAGCATAATGCATCTGCGGTATCGGAGACAAGAGTTTGGAGGGGGGTGATTGTTTTGGGATTTTGCCAAAGTATCAGACATCTGTATTATGAAATTGTGTCATGTTGTTATCTTCATGCTTAGGCCACCAAGTTTTTCAGTACCCAAGTTCAATTAAGCCCCATCAGTCAAATGTTCATTGACAGTGCTGGGAAGGACTCCTTTTCGGAAGAACCTGCTCTATGTCTAGGAGTACTGAGGATTTAATTAAAGACGACACCACAATAAATATTTGTCAAGAAGAGTTAATTGCTTCATGTATGATAATATATGATGTTTCTGTCATCTGAAATACTACTTTGACATTTCCAACTAATTAGCTAAAATAAATTCCAGAAAAGGAGACAGCCTTGTAATGAAGCAGAATTAAGTACTTCCTGGGATGCCACCAAATTTTAAATTTTGTGCTGCCATAGATCACGTTTTACAACTATAGATATGCAGACACAGTAATAAGGCCTTCCCAGTTACACACACACCCTCAATTTTCTCATACCCTGACAACCCAAACGGAGTTTTTCTCACGAGAACTGAGGCAACCCAGCTATTAGGGATCAAGTAAAAACTCTGCCACTGCTCGACTGATGCGTGAAAGGCTGTCTGGAGCTTCATCTGGACTCATTCCCACAGGTTGAGTGCTGAATTCCCAGTTCCCAGCAAAGTCAACAAGAAGAAAGTGCACCCAGCTCTTTTGAAGGTCTGCTCTTTAAAGATTAATACTGTTATCAGTATTATGGAGTGGCTGACTAATGCCTTACCATAGACTGCTACAGAAAAAAAAAAGTACTTTTATGGAGATGCGAGGCTGAGACACAGAAGAGTATTTATGCAGATTAACTTAATTCTAGAGAAGCTACTGGCACTAGAAGCCCAACTGGAAAATTTGAAGAACCCTCTGCAAAACTCTTCAGTCTGTAATATAGATCTCTCAGAAGATTTAGTGATACAGGCAAAAAGGCAGGGACCAAGCATCGTTAGAGGTCAAGACCGGCACAAAAGATGGTATGCCAGCAATATGAGGAGGTACTTGACCATTAACAACTTGAAACAACAAAGGTGTTGGCTCAATCTATACCATCCGTGGAGTGTATATGGCATAGGGAAAAACAATGCAGACCGGGAAAAGATGCAAGTGTGACATCTGAAATTCTGAGTTACGTGAACTGATGTAAAGTGCTAAGAATAAGCAGCACTTGCTACAGACTTAGCAACTTCTAGGCTAAGAAGCCCACACCAGAAACTGGAGCCAGTACAAGGGGCATGGCACAGCCAAGGGGCTGCCGTGCACAGGGGCCAGCAGCACGATGGCCAGCAAGTGAAGGAAACCCTAGAAGCAGCCGCTGGCAGGCTAACATCAGCGGCTGGATGCTCCCACGTGTTCTGCCAGGAAGGCAACCATAACCCTCTGTCACGTGTGCTGTTGGCTCAGCCTAAAGATTACAGGGTCAAGATTGAATTCCCAAGACATATTTTTCCATTCACCGGCAACAGGGGCTATATTAGACAACAGGGCTTCGAAACAAAGAAAATCATGTTTAAGCAAAACATTGAAAAAAGAAGGCAGAAGCATCAACCTGTTTCTCATCACTTGTATGTTAACTAATGCATAGCCTAAGCAATGGCATCACCTAAAGCTGAAGACGAAATCTATAGAGTTAGCATGAAATGCCAGTGAATTTTACAGCAAAGAGTAACAGATTTGTAAGAACTGGCTGGAATCTGTTAACCAGACGGGGTTTTGTTTCTTTGTGAACACTCTATTCATCTTCCAAGAGATCAATTCCCATAAAAGCTATTCACATGTAACAAAAATATATGCAATGTATAACACGCATGCTTTTTTCATCACTTTTTTTTTATTTCTACAAGCATTTAGAAATCTACATTTCTAAGAGAGACCAATGATTGTAGACATTGCATCTAACTTGAAATAACCAAATCAAAGCCGGTATTTCAGATTGCAGATGGTTAAAATCCTTTCTAAACCAACATATCTAAGTTGGATGTCTGTAAATTGTCGTTCCCATTTTTGAAAACTTAAACTGTAATTTCTGGGTAAATTTGGAAGTTTTATTCTCAGTTTTGTGCACATGTGAAAGGAGAATGAGTGGAAGCCAAGGAGAATACATTTATTCTTGTAAATGGGGAAAAAGTAAAGACAGACATGCAAGATAAAATCATCAGAAGACCAGTGCTGAAGGCAACCCGCATCTTCTTCATTAAGTCTTCAACTGTCCAATTAGTATTCTTAAACACAGAGGTAACATCAGTTTTTCTGCATGGTGAAAAGCTGAAAAAGCACAAAACAAGTTCTTCCAAGCTCAGGACTCGTTTCAAGGACTGCTTGCACCGTCTGAAGCACCAGCGTTTTCCAGCACAACTGCGTTCAGCTCTCCCCGAGACAGCTCCATCTCTCAGCTGACGAGGATGGCTCAGGAATTGGGAAATTTGTGAGTCTGAGCCATTTGCCTTGAGGCAGGAAAACTGAAGACAAGTCATGGGACCCTCGTGGGCACTCCGATTTGTCACACCAAGGTTTTGGCTTGTGTCACTTAGAGCTGCTGAAGGGATAGGAATAACGTTAAGGGGGCTTTAAGCTAAATACTTCATGATCAACTCAACCCATGCTCTCTCTTCTGGTGACTGCTTGTGAAAAATACAATTCTCTAGAGGAATGGGAGCAATTTTGCATGACTTTTCTAAGCGTGCAAGTCTGCACAGGGAGAAGACTCCAGTCTGCAGCTGAGATGGAACTGTGCTTCAGCATTTACTAAATTTTCATAAATCATTCATGATCAAACACAGAAATCGTAACATTATCAGTATAAAGTGTTACTGACTGCACTGAATATTTAAAGTGTCATAAGCCTCCACATCCAGAGATTAATGTTTGTTTTCATTTTCTAAGAAATGGTTTGGGGGACACAAACCATTAACCCTCTGGAAACCAGCTAATCCTCAAAGGAAGGATTTCCAAAACTTCTCTATAGGGCACCTTCCCTCTACTGTCTCCAAAGGCTCATAAAATCTGGTATCAATAAGAGCACAGCAAGGACAGCATTTGAAAATGTCACACCTGCAAGAATGACCAATGTCTGGATGCTTTGTATGGGTGCCTGCATCATGGACAGGAGAGTTTTGGTACGACATCTCAGCACCCATCCTCAGGGAGCAGTGCTAGACATGCTGTGCTTTGGCTGGTGGCATCCACACACCCAGCTGAGGTTGGCACGGCCAACAACAAGCGGTGGCAGTATGAGTTGTTCCTGGTTACAATGGCCAAAGGCCAGGGGAGAGCGCAAGAAGAGATGGAGGCGACCTAACATCCTCAAGCACTGGAGATGTTCTGGGCAAAGCCAGGGCATCCCCTGCCCCATCCCAAATTCCCAGCACACACATTCCCTGCCCTGTCCAGATGGCAGGAAACATCTGCCCAGGTTTAAACAAGTCAGACTAGTCCAAAATTGCACTGTAGAGAAGTTGGCCATAGATTAAATTTCCAGGTACACAGTCCACAGCCAGGCCATTACCATCTAAAAGACAATTACAACTCCAACAAGCTCTTTACAAGTTTGAAGGCAAAGCCAAAAACTAAGCCATAATGTTTCCAGTTTCCTGAATATTTCCATTCTCTGGACATTGACTTTTGTCCAGGGGTCCAAAAAAAGCCAAGTTAAGTGCTGTCACTTTGCCTTTGTAACTCATGCAAAATATGTGCCTGGGGACAGGCAAAAAAAATGGGAATATAAAAAAACTAGAGAAAAATAGATCAATCCTGGCTTTGCACAGTGATGGTAAAAGAAAACCAGAAGGTTGGATAGAGCTGTAACAGAAAGTAATCAGATACGATGTCTAAATATAAGTATCAAGAACAGACTCACAGAAGAGGGAATGGAGAAAATTACAAAAGCATCAAAAGTCTGACACACATCTGGGTAATCAGAGTCAGAACTCAATACAATTTATTTTATTTCAAAAAATCGGTCCCATAATGAAAGCATTCAGCAGGGCTTCAACAGTGAATTGCAGGTGAAGCTCTAGCAAGATCAAGCCTCAGTCTGTAGTGGGGCTTTTTAATTTTCTTTTAAAGTTGTTTTCACTCCTTTCTGACTGGCAGCCAGGCATACAGAATTTTGAGCATTGGCTTTAACTTACTGTATTGCCCTTTCAGACTAGAACGTCACAGCCAATTAAGCTGTAAAAACTGCTTGATTTTATGATTTTGCAATGTATTAAATCTACTGTTTGTATATGATGAAACAATTTTCCCCCTAAATGATTCACACTAAGACTCTTATGACCTACTACCACCAACTGGAACAAACGTGATGTAAATCTGTATGGGGATGACGCTCATACTGTAAACCCTTCCTTCCCTTATGCGTGGGTAAGTCCTGCACATGTCTTCTATGGGAAATGTCTCCTCCTCACACTGCTCAGCTTCATGTGACGGTCACCGTGAAGCATACGCCAAGTTGAAGTGAAACGTATGCTGGATAAACTTTTTACTGCTTTTTGACTATGTTTCTGCCAGGGATCATTATAAAATAACTAGGGCACTTTATAACTACAATAGACTACGGTAGTCATTTCATAACCTGCAGCTGCGATGTGGTAACAAGAATGCCTAAACCTGTAGTTTCAGACTTTTATGTGCATCTCGTGTTCAATGTGAATCAAATGCAGAGCATAATAGCCCTTCCCCCAAAATAGGTTTTCAGCTACAAGAGCTGCTAACGCATGGATTACCATTGATCTCTGAAGATGAGGCAGAAGGAGAAAAATCAGAGAAGAAAAATTAAATAGAAATAGGAGGGCTCATCTGCTGTCACAGACTGCAAGTAATATGGGAGATTTAAAGACGACCTCAGGACCTTTGCTTTTTGGACTAATATCTGAATTACTGAAACAGGTTAAGGGTTTGGATCTTCACCACCAAAAAATCACTAGCAGTCTGTGCTTCATGCACAGAAGGGACCTCATCCTTCAACTGCAGGGCACATACCCCCAGCACGCAGGGCATGCTTACCTGGTGCCTTTGGCAGAACAAGGATGGAGAAGAAGCAGCTTGTTCACCTCTGACCAGGAGCTCCTGATCTCACCTTGGCCCAAGACCTCTTCTAAAGCATGCTCTTGGGTCACTGAGAAATCTATTAAAGTTTGGGGCAGGTCTTGGGCAGGTCTCCATCTATGAAATGCCCAGTCCTTCTTTGAGCGTGCCCACGTTGCCAGGCTGGAAGGCCTCTGTAGCCAGGGCTCTGGTAGCACAAAAATGCCACCCAGCAGCGACAAACTTATTCCTTCACATTTCAGCCACCCGGGACAGTGGTGCCAAAAAAGCCACCCCCCCTCTTCACAGCTATCCAACCACCAGTGCCAAAAACTTCCACCCTCCTACCCACTCATGTAAACCCACTCACTTGGAAAGTCAGGAGGACATGAAAAAAAGGTCTATCAGGAAGGACTTAGATCCTGCTACACATAAACACTCTCTAATTGGGACTTTCCACACACAGTGGGTTTAAAACAGTCAGATGAGAGGAACCGTTTCTTCTAATGCCTCCAGGCGAGCATCAGAAAGTGTTGCCCAGAGTCCTCCCTGCTGACACGTATTACAATAGTTACAGCCTCCAGAGCCAAAAAAATATCGTTGTATACTGCTCAGGGTGCTTTAATTTACCATTGTGATAAAAATTAAAAATGAACTGTTTATTCAACTGGACAAATATACAGTTGAATCCCTGCTTTTTGTCAGAGGCTGATATGGGCAAGCAATGGAATTCATTAACAAGCTCATAATAATGCAAATTTCTATCAGCTTAGGATTGGGTTTCCTACAGGAAGACAAATGCTTTTCCATTAGGACGGACTTCCACAGGCCAGATGCATCTCTAAGGGCAGCAAAATATGGGACACATACAGAGCTTTGAATTGGGACAACTTCTGTCGCCTTCCTGACTCCAGAAAAAAAAAAAAAAAAAAGAAAAATCTCAATGACTTTAGGGAACTAAAGCAAAATCTCACTGTGCCTTGATTACTCTCTATTCAACAAAACTGAATCATCATGTTGGCAAGAGTTACAGTTCTTACAATTTTATTATAATCGTTATATTGTTATAATGATTGACATAAAATGTCAGCAAATAAAGGCAAAGGTGGACAGAGTCTGTCATACCTAATTTCTGTTTCAATCATGCTTGAACTGCTTATACATTAGATGTAACTTCTTTAAAGAGGACATCTCTTGGGACCAATTTGCCTGACAGCTACCACACACGAAGCACCCATTGACTAGTATCTTGCTTGAAGAGGTACAAGCCCTTGTTACACGAGTGGAAAACTGGGTCTTTAGCGCACCCAAATCAAGAGAACAAGGTTCAACTACAGGCGAGCTCATGAAACAGTATTAAGTTTGCAAACATGGGGACAACTCTAACTATGTGATCATTGCTGAAAGACACCGAGCTTCCAAATTAGGGATGGAGCTCTGCAGATGCTGCTCTTTTCCCCGTGTGGCTGATCCCTACTGACCTGCTGCTTATTCCCCACGAGGAAACCTGTAACCCCAAACGCATAGTCCCAGCTCACCATTACCGGAGTGAAATCTCCAAGTCTGCAGATGTCACAAAGTTCTTTCAAGTGGCCAAATGTCATGCCAGTGATGAGGAACTCCAGAAGAAGTGGAGAGGAGGTGCCCAAATGTGAACGGGCAAAGAAGCGCTAGATGAGATTTGACATAGATAAGAGCATGTATTTAGGAAAAATAATCTAAACCATAGCTAAACGATGCTGAACTCAAAACTGGCAGTTACAACTCAGAAGAGTTGCTGACAGATCCTCTGAAATCATCACTCAAAGATATAGCAGCAGCCAAAACAAACAAACAAACAAAAACAAAACACAAACCAAAAAACTACCACCACCACACAGGAGGCTGTAGAGCAGAGTGGCAGCAGCGTGAGATAAAATTCCTGGACAGCAGGTCCAGAAGCAGATACTAAAGGGAACAGACAGGGACGTGTATCTGAGACTTCCCCAGCTGTGTATGATGGGGAGCATGAGCAGACTGCAGAAAGCAGACAGGCTCCATAGCTCTCCCTAAAAATTTCCGGCTCTGCTGCTGGAGACAGCTCTGGGCTAGATGGGCTGGAGCTCAGACCCAGTGGGGTATTTCTTACGTTCTTATCACACGCATGCAATCTCTTCACTAGAGTTAAACAGTAACAGAAGGTTGTGCTATTCCCACAGGCCCCCACGTGTACTTCAGAGTCATCGGGAGAGGCTGGCGAGACTCAAGGGAATGTCTACGCAGCTACTCTGCATGAATCAATGAAACCCAGACCCTCCCCAAGCCAAGCAACACAAGGGATGCTCTCTCCTTCTTCATCCTTCCACTGCCATCAACCCCCCCCTGCAACAGCCAACTGCCTTGCCTACCTTTACCACCATCACTTTTGAGTAGCAGAAGGGGGAGCTTCTGTATTGTAGATACATTACCTTTGACTAACAATGATAAAAACACAGCAAAGGACTCCTGCCTATGGCACCTTCCACATGCTTCCTTCAACTGAGGCATCAGAAAAGAATAAATTTGTCCAGTTGTGAGATAGTGGCAGCTATGCAAACCCCAAGGAGTTCATTCATAAGCACTTGGCCACCAAACAAAAGCAATAATAATAATAATAGGTCAACTCTGGAAAATGCCTAACCACAACATCAGTTTGTGTAACAATTTATATGGACTCACTTGCCTAGAAGTGTTTCACACTTGAAACACACAAGTACTACTTTCAGATTCAAAGCAAACCTCTAATTATTGATCCTTCGTTACACTGGGAAATTACCTCATCGTACTTTTAAAGTTCTATTTATAAGTCTAATAATCTCATCATTGATTACGGTGACTGTATTCTAATTATAAATCCATTATCTTCTCAACAATGAAATAAAATCAATAATGCACGTAAATGGAAAAAAAGGAATTTAAATGCATACATTAATGTCATTTCAAGTAGCACTATTTTATGCACCATCTCTAACAAAACTGTGTCACATCATTAGCAATAATGTGAAAAATCTTTTTCAATTAACAGAGCTGATTTGATGCTAAGTTCAGTAAAGTGGCAATCCATTCCATTAAACACGCACATATGAAATCCTTGAAACATCTATGAACTCTATCTATAGAGCATAAATTCTCTCCCAAGTGCCGAAACAGAGAAGTAGATACATTTTCTATTGATCCTTTTTAAACATCCTTTCAGAAGCTACCACCCAGGGCATTTCAGTGATTCTAGTTGCAAGTCACAAAGAGCATCGATATTTGCCACATGCTCAGCCGCTCGTGGCACAAAAGAACGGGAGATGCTCTCAGCAACGCTCACACTGTGCACAGCTTGACTATCTGGAGTCACCATGACCTCAACATGCCATCATCCCAGTATACAGCCTGTGGAGTAAATGCTACAGTCAAGACACTTCCCCAAAAAAATGTTCAATCCCATTTTACACAAACAGGATGACTGGGCGAGCCACACTTGCATCCAGCCGCGCAAATCAGTTCCTTCCATGTGGCAAACAGAGACCACTGCAAAAGACTTTCTCTCCACCAGCCTGCACACGGCTGAGGTCTGAGTTCAGCCAGAATTTATCCATTTTCTCTGCTGCATTAACTTCTGAAACCAAAGGGCATCATTCAGCTGCAGCCCACCTTGAAGAACCAACGTAGGCCAGTGCAGAGCAACAGCAGCCTCATAAAAGAGCTTCTACATCAGCTACACAGAGCCCTTCTCAAATGCTGGATGATGCTTCTGAGCTCCAGCCAAAAAGTACAAGCCTTTCTTGTATGGCAACTTCTAATGCTGGGATGGCATGGGATGCATTGATTAACGATCAGTTCCCTGGGGAGTTCATAGAGGAGCACACGCACAGTATAAATCACAGAACCCTCATGGCTGGAAGGGACCTTTGAGATCATCGAGTCCAACCCCCCCAAAAAATGGACTAGTGGGAAGCAAAAGAAGCTGAAAATCAAATGAGCAAACCGAAAAGATGATCCCAAAGAAACTAGTTGAAAGCAGGCAGGAGTAGAAAATGTAAATATTTTGCGTAAAAAAAAAGGAGGGAATTATTTATCTTAGTGTAGCTTAACGATACAGCTTGCTGGATGAGAGAACGACCTGTGGGCCAAAGGTAAATCCTGTGCATTATCATTTGCACATAATCTCTAAAGTCTGCTTGCCTTAAATCTACTCCTGATGAGTTCAGGTGAAGTCTGGGCCAACATTCTTTATTACTGCTTGTTGACTTCAATTGTCAACAAAGGCGAGTAGGGACTTGTTTCCTTCTGAGAGCTGTAATAACAACTGCCTAGCCTAGAGGCGTGAAGGATCAAAGGAGCTGTTTTCAGGTGGTAATCTGAGCCACAAGAGGGTCTGAGTCCTGGGAATAGTTACCCTGTCCCACATCATAAACCCAACAGTATGGCAGAAGCGTCAGACACGCAATAGAGATGCGATCCACACCCCGGCCTAAGAAAATGCTCATTTTCAGCTTGTAGCCAACCCCCGTTCTGTTAACTCCTAACATTTTTCCTAAGTCACTCTGATACCTGAGGATACTATAAAAAGTAATCTCATTTTCACCTCCAGCATCCTACACTGGGGGCAACCTAGAAACAACAACAGAAAAAAGAGCAGGAAGCCCTTGGCTGCATTTTTGCCTGCACATTCGAGGAGAAATTTCCAACCCACACTTTCTAAGCTGGTCTGCTACCCAGCTGCTGGGGCATGGTCTTGCTGACCCTAAATGCAAGGCACCAGTAGCAGCATCATCCTCCCCCATCACTCCCCTCCCTCGCATTTGCCAAGGCAGCAAAGCTCAACACAAGGCAGTACCACCATGTCAAAATGCAACGATCTCCGGAAAAGTCTCTTCCGTGAGAGCTACAAATTAGGTTAGCATGACAAAAGGATTTAGTAACTTGAATCAAAAGGTTTCGTTCTGCTGCTCAGACTTGTTATGAAGTGACCAACACCAGCTTTGAAGATTTTATTATTATTTTTTTTGCCACCCCCTTTCCTTTATGTACTTCCTCTACAACAGCAGTAGCACCAACACCAGCTAAAGGGAAAACAGAAAACCCTCTATGCAACCCCAGCCCCACCACCTGCCTGGGGTTTGCTATCGACTTCTAGAGAGCCAAGATGTTATGCATAAGGGTCTGAGAGATGTCCCAAATCTCAAAGTCATTCACACATCTTACAGACAAGATTTATGGTCAAAGCACTATATTTTAATTGTTTCGTTACAAAATATATCTCACACATTGTATTAATAAAAGGTCACTGGGAAAGCTATCAAGAAGGATTTTAAAAATTAATTCAAAAATCCATTTGGTATGACATTTATCAAAGTAAAAAAGTAAATGCTGGAAAGTAAATCTTGTCATTCTTCTGTTTTCCACAGTCAGCTTTTTATTGCATCCTCTAAGCAAAATGTAAGTCATCCTTACTATAAACAAACAAAGAGGATTTAAGGAAAGTCAACAAAGGCTGAACTACCCTCGGATGAATCCATCTGGTTTACATTAGGGTAAGCAGAAGACTTGTTCCTAAGAACTACAGGAAGGCTTGAATTGTGACTAAAATAACCTTCAGAGATTTTTCACATAAAACAAATGAACATAACTCGTAACTTTAAAGTACACGCACCCATTTACACATTAGGGTGAACCCTCCCCGAACCTCGCTGAATCAGGCTGTAAACTTATACTTAACTTTAAATTTGTGAATACTCTCAGAGACGTACATTGGCCTATTGATAACTTTACAATTACATATACACATAATTCAAGTAAGACTTTTAAGTCACTTTCAATTTTCCAGTGCTCCAACTTTTCCAATTTCCTAACGGTGCATTTTTCTAAATATTTTTAAACCGACTTAGAAACCGATACAGATCCAAGGAGCCACAATATTTTGCCTTATAACCACTACCATTCATATACATTCGAATTAGAAATATAGTGTGGCAAGGATTTCATTTTGCATAAGATGAAAGAAAAGGCCATTTGCAAAAGAAGCTGTATTTCACTGTGATGTCTTTATAGCACATGGCATGGCTACTTTACCACTTTTATGTAGTCCATAACACTGCATGCTAATAACACAGCCAATTGAAAACAAAGAGTAAGACCCCTTTTTTTTCCACAATACTTGCAGATACTTCTAACAGGGGTACAAGGTATTTGCAGTGGTTTTAATTTTCTACCTCTCGGTCTGATTCCAACACATCTAGGAAGCCTAAATGGCTCTTGCTCCCCTGCTTCCGAGTGGCAACGCTGAGCATTGCTAACATGTTTTTTCATTCAAATAGTAACCTTATATTCACTTGTCAGGTTTAGAATTAAAAGCATCAATATAAAACTATTTATTAATTAAAGTTGTCAGTCGCCCACTACAAATCAGCTGTCTTACCCAGAGTTATACCTGCTCCCTCCCCTCCACAGCGCTGGTCAGACTTCTTAGCACTGCTCCTGGTGATTATTTTTTGTAATTTTTCCACAACAGGCCACTTGGGTAAAGCAGCTGATTACACCCTCACCTTTTGCACCTCAGTGGCAATCCCTGTCTTCCCCTGCCCTGGACCTTCCCCTGGATCCTTAATTACTGCTCCTCTTCACGGCTACCGAAGCCCACAGTTATTATTTTGGTTTCAGCAGCACCCACACTACACTTCAAAGACACACTCCTGTTCAAAAAAAATTTATAGTCTATATAATGGATTTTCACACTTGTACTCCAAACACAGATTAAAAATTTACGATGTCCTGCACTTCTGACCCCCAACGTTCAGCCCAGAGGTGTTTTTGTAACCGTAAGTGACATTACAAGGTAATACATGCAAATCTGGGGAGGAAGATGACAAGAGCAGAAATCAAGTCATCTTTTTTCTCTCTGCAGACAATTTCACTGCCGCCACTATTAAAACTAATCATAAATAAAAACCACGGAACCTGGAGAAGTGTTTGTATGTAAGAGGTGTCCAGAGGTTTGGCAGCCATATGCTGGGATGTATTTTTACCCGTGCAAGGTACTGGGCACACAGCACCCATGTTGGCCACCCAAGCAAGGGTTTGCTCCCCATCACCCACCCAGGCTCTGCAACAGGCATCTGTGGCAGCCGAGGCAAGCCAAGACAGGCATCCAAGAGATAAGAAGGACAAAGCACCTCTTGGAGGTGCCTGTTGCTCTCCCACAACTATAAAGGGAGTCTCGGTAATTAGCTCAGAATAAACACCTGTCTTTTTGGCAGCTAAAAATAGTTGAGATGAACCCCAGCTTTTATCTATGCCCGTCTTCCCATCTAGAAAACTAACGACATATTCCCATTGGATGGAGCACCAAGCTAAATCACTGGGATGTAAAGCCCTTGGATAACAGTTTTGCTACCAGGGAGTTCAGCTCTTGTTTCAAGAGCAACCCTTTGGTAAGGAAAAAAGGCAAAATTAGACATTCTGAGTGAAGGGTGGGTATTTACATCACTGCTGAGAGTGTAAACTCCCAGGTGAAGGGACCATCTCCTTCTGCATTTATGTGCTATCTTGCCTAGCTAGGAGCTGTAGACTCCAAAATGCAGTCACATTACACATAATAAATAACACATTCAGTGCTGTCCTCTCTACTGCAATTCTTCTTGCTCCAGAATTCCTCCAGCCACCCCAGCTTCACCCCACAAGAAGATGGAAAAGATTACTAAAGAGGTCTCTGAAAAGCATGTATATCCATAGCTCCCTCCTGGGTTAATCTTAAACCTAAACCCTGTCTCCAACTTCAGGAAAGACTAGTCAAAATTTAAAAATGAATAAATCAATCAAGAAAACTTTTCTTACGGGAAAGGAAGTTCCGACCTGACAATCCGGAGAAGCTGGGGGATCCCTGTCTGCAATATTGTAAGAAGAGGTGAAATGAGCATTGGACAAGAATGTCCTGCAGTGGGTGCTGTCCTAGGCAAGGGCTAGACTAGCCGGTTCCTGAAATCCTTCCAATCCTATTTCCTCCGACACCTGTGATTCCTCTGGGGAAAAGCGCGGGGGAAGCACTTTCTGCCTCACCCACCCAAACAGCTTCATCAGACACCAGCCTCTTAATAATACAGAAGGCAGTAGGAGAATTCAGACACGGAAAGCACAATCTGGGCAGAGATGCACAAGAATCACTTGGGCTGACACGAATAAAATAAATTAATTATAAAAGAAGGAGAGGAAACAACTGAAGCCTAGCTTCTCTCCAAAAACTGCTTCTAAATCTGAACTGTCCTTGCAGATGACTGGATCACATCCAAGCAGCCTCCAACACTCACAGTCTAACAGTGTTTGTCCTTTCATTAAAGGTCACTGTTTTCCAGGCTACTGAGCTTCTTTGCACATTTCTAGATCACACTAAAGCTCTGTTGCATTATACACATTTTTCCTTCACAGGGGTTAAACGAGGCAACTCGGTTTTATCTTAGAATAACGCAGTGGTTAGGGAAAACCACATCTATCAGTCAGCATGGTTAAGCAGGAAGAAATCTGGAGCTGGCTGTTAGTGAATTATTTAAAACAAGAATAAGGGCAGACAAGGAACGAGCAGAGAAATGGAAATCCTTCGGCTTCCAGAAAGTGCAGGCTTCTTAACCCCATAGCTTTCCTGGTTTTGTCTACATTTCCATGATATACACAGAATTTAAAAGATAATTAAAAGGTACCATCACACGCCTTACATTGTCTAAACTGATCTCCGAAGCACACAGCAGCATTTTTGAGAAAAGCACTCATAGCAGCAGTTCCTTAAACTATGAGGAGTTGAATGGATCTTTTTTTTCTCCCTTTTCTCAATGTAAAGCAATGAGAGAGAGATCTGGCATCAGTAAAGATTCACTGGGTTTAAATGGGGACCCCTCAGAGGTGGGATGTGTGTCCATTCACAAATTTCCATATGAGAGAGAACTTTGGGAGGGAGGAATCACATATCCAAGCCTTTTCTGGAAGGAAAAAAAAAACAGCCACCCTGTGAAACTGATGTTATACAGCAGCACTTTTAAATATTTATCTCTGATGATCTTGGAGCTCAACCAGCTGAAGCTACCAAGCAATATTAGGTAGTGTTTATATACAACAGCACATAAGGTGTTATGTTAAACTTAAAGCTGCCTGGCACCAACATACCTGGTCTTCCAAGATCTGCTACGTCTTTAAGTGAGAACCATGACTTCTAATCGTACACATTTCATCATCACTCACACTCCTCTCTGTTCACTACCATGGGAAAATGGTTTAGGAATAAATCTTAGCCAAAATCAATCACTATATCCTTCTTCTTTGTGCTTCTTAGCACGATTCCATAGATAGTCACAAATTTGTAATGAACTTGCTTTTAAAGGTAACGTGCACCTCTATAATTTCCAATATGAGTTCTTAAAATATAGCCAGAATACAGGCAATCAACATCAATACTTAAAATCCAAGTGCAATGACTTTTACGGGCATGTGGCTCTGAAGCAACCTTCTGAACACCCTCCTCTACAGCACATCTAACCTGAAGATTGATGCTCCCCATCACAGTCTATTGGCAGCATCTGCTGCACTTAACACGGCCTTAGTAACTCAGTGCCAGACTTGAGGGTCAAGTTAATCTTTGAGATAATCCCACGAAGCCCCCAGAGTTTCATGTGTAACAAACTTGGTCTTTTGTGTTTTTCTGAAGGGGTCACCAGGTATGTGACAGCCAAATAACATCACCTGCACGCGAAGCTAAAAGAGGTGCGAAAATATCTGGGGAAAGGATCTCACTACCAGAGATAGAAAAGCAAATTCCTTGTGACATCTGACAGAACATCATTCAAAGCTCTTTTTCGGCTCTCAAAACGTGGTTTAGAACACCATTAGCTGATCCCCTCCAAGATAAATATTTATACATAATCTCAAATTTTGTCTTTATCTCTCTGCATATCCACACACACGTAAGCAAAGCTCAAGGATCTAA
The DNA here is from genome assembly GCA_026546715.1 of Gallinago undulata. Taxonomy (NCBI): domain Eukaryota; kingdom Metazoa; phylum Chordata; class Aves; order Charadriiformes; family Scolopacidae; genus Gallinago; species Gallinago undulata. The sequence goes on along the minus strand of JAOTQQ010000041.1, from coordinate 12,392,988 downwards.
ATTATCGCTACTTACTAGACAAGCCTGAGGCAGGAAGCTGTTCACTCTGGAGATACTCCACATGCCCTCGAGGTACTGCTGAGCTTGGATGGTGACCGAGCTCAGAGCACCGCTGAGACCGCTGGGGGCCACCGTGACTTGAACGCTGGAGTTGGGAAAACCGCCCGCGCCTTGAGACCATCCAAGTCCCTTCTTCCTCTCTGCCCCGGAGAAGAGACCAGGTGACTTTCCAGGCTGCCTGCCCACTTGCCCAGCGATGAGCGGCAGGTCTCTCTGGGAGGACACCGTCACCATCCTGGGTACCATGCTGGTCACAGCCCCGGGGCCGGGCGGGAGGTCGGGCATCTCTGGGTAGCTGGCTTGATTGAGGGTGTGCATCATCTGAATGGCTTCCTGCTTCAGCTGGTTCAAGTGAGTGGCACAAGTTTCGCATCTGCTCTCTCCTTCATTCCTGTTTTTCTGTAAATAGTCAGGCACTTGAAGCTTGTCAAAAATTAAAGCTGATAATCGGGGGTCCTAAAGAAGGAGAGGAAAGGCAGAAAAAGAAGCATACTAAGTTAAAACAATGCAGAAAAAGGAAGAAAGAGACAAAAGTTGTCTCTGATCTGCTCTACACCCATGGAAGTACTTTAAATCTGTTCTGGTAACCCTCAGCCTTTTTTCCCCCCAAATACCCTAACAGACTCACAGGTCACAGAAGATTAATAAACCGTAAGTGAATTCATTTGTAGTAGATCCAGCATGAAAATTATCATCAAAATTAAACGGTGGAGCTGTGGTGTACTTGGTCACTACTCGTTCTTCTAATTAACTTTCCTTTGGAGACATCTAATTTGCCTGTATTTCCCATGCTCAAGAACAACAGTAGTTGAGATGCTGAACCTACAAATATCATAATGCGTTTCAAAGGCACACCACTGCCTTAAACCCGGGAAAATCAGACTTTAAAGTATTTTAAAAAAAATCAGTGCGTGACCTGATAAACGTTTTGTTGTCCTCGCCCTCAGAAATGATTAATCGAGTGGCATAAGAAACAGTTTACATGGTGCTGCCCACAGCTGGCTCCTCTGCTGGCAAGGACCGTTATTTCTGATCTTTGCAACCCAGATGGTCGCAATATTCCCTTACGCTACAGTTGCTTTGATGAGAAATAGATTTGAGCCTACAGCCATGTGTGAAGGTGTGACAGTCTGCACGCTAAGACGCTGATTTAAAAGCAACACCTATTTTGTTTCCACAGAGCAATTTTCCCTCCTCTCCCCTCCCCCTTGCCAGTTCATTTTAGGGCTGCCCAGACATTTTAAGTGCCAGCTCCGTGTTTCCAGTTCAAAGATAGAGTTACCCATCTCCTGAAACACACAAACACCTTCCCATCCCCGCTACCGTAAAGATTAGTCAAGAGATTAAATCCAGCCCTGCTGTAAACCTGCTATCGAGAGTAATGCTTGTGCAGTAAAACTGACCCAACTTCACACGCTCTCCTTCAGCCCTCCAAACAATTAAGGTTTTAATGAAATCACAGCGCAGCCAAAGGTTTATTTGTATAATTATTTTAAGTGAAAATATTTAATTTGCTCGTTAATAATGAGGGCACACAAAGCTAGTAAGTTAGCCACTCAACATATGCTAGGGGTATCCCCAGATCACTAGTCATTTTTAAAAATGTATTACTTTATGCCAAGCTGCAATTGCTCTCCAGGAAATGAATGTCCTATTAGAAAACTAACTAATTCTGGTTTTAATTACAACACACATCAATAAAAGTCTTTTAAGTCTTGGCACTGGTACTTTGGCTTTGCTCATTATTCTCTTTCAACTGTGCTATTTCCCTTTTCTCTGAATTCACAAAGTCCTAAAACACTGCCCGACTTCAGCAGCAGCACAGAATTTATCTCATTTTCAGCTGCTGGATTACTCCTGCAGCAGTTTTTCATCTCTCACAAGACACAGTACGGTGTTGATAGAAACCATTGTGAGTCTATCTAGCATCACGCCATTCCACAGCCAAAAGCCATTAACAGAAGTTGCTTTTTCTGCCATAATCTAAATAATTGTTTATTTAGACTGACTTGTGGGAAGAAAAAAAAAGGTACTTTTCAGGCTAAGGAAAGCTATTCCTGCTGCTGAATGAACAATAAATTGCATTCACATTAGTGAACCAGTTTACAAAATCAAGTGAAAGATGTTGTTCCATTTTTGTCTCTCTTCTCTTTATTGAGGTTTAGATCCTAGTAAAAATGCCTTTGAAGTTGCACCGTTTGCTTACCCTCAATGAACAAGAAAATTCTTTGACTCCAAACCCCCCAGAAGACACTAATACTAAGTTAACAAATATTAGTCAGGGAAAGAAAAAAAAAAAGTAATTAATATTTTAGAAACTTTTTTCCTAACCCTTCAGCAGAAAGCGCTATTGGTTAGACTTAAAAAAAAATAAAAAAAATATATAAATAAAGACTTGGTGCTGCGAGCGCTGTTCAGCCTCAGGCAAAACAAAGGCCACGCAGTCTCTCTCCCAAGGAAAACAAACAGCACGGCGCTCGGCGGAAACCTTTCCAAGGGAGAGCCCTCTGAGCAAATTCTTGCCGAGGCTGAGACACACAGCATCTATTCAAACAGCCCCAGAAAACCAGCACCTTCCAGCGCCGGGTGCCCCGTCCCCGGCCAGGCACATCCCTGGGCTCACTCCTTTTTGATCCAGGTTGGGCACAGGAGGAAGCACCTGCGGGTCCCGGCTGCGTGAGCCTCATCTGGCAACGTTTAAAATCCCTATCGAATGTCAAAAGTTTCAAAATGAGCAATTAAAGCGAATTACTAGGTGAAACAGGCTTCTCATTTAAAAGAAATGGCTCCTTTTGATGTGAAGAAAATTAATGACCCCGATCCTAGCTCCATAAACACAGTTTTGCAGCATGAGGTGGATCAGAGTCAGGCCCGTCTTGCAGTTCCAAGGCAATCGAGTGGATGCCATATTAAAGGGGGAGAACAAAAAAAAATAAAATAATTGTATTTGTTTAGAAAATTACATAGAGCAAACCATGGGAGCGCACAGTATACCAAAGTCAAACCTTCTAATTTATTTATAGATTAAATAAATAAATAAATAAAAGAGAGCCATCTCATTTCCAGTGCTTGTAGTCTGCCAAGCATTTACAAGGAGCCTTTAAACCCACTCATCCAGCCACTGTGGTCCCCAGTTGGCATCTGCGGCCACCTTCCTCCAGCTCCTCACCCAGCTGTGCAGGAGAGATTACTTTTATTTTTCCACTCTGTGCGACAAAAACACCTGGCTAATGGTTGGGCGTGAAGGGCAGAGGAAACGCACGTTACTGTTAAAAACATTAACCGTAACTTAAAAGTTAAGCCAGCCCCATTAAAGGGGTTTTACTACCCGGTGACAACGCCTGGTCCCAGGGAGCCCCCGCTCCGGCGGCTCACGCCCTAACAAGGCTGGGGTGGAAATTACACACTCACCTTTTAAAGGGATGGAGGGGAGGGGGGAAAGAAATAAAACTTGAGTGACCAAATGTGACCGAGGCACACGTGGG
>JAOTQQ010000041.1:12375775-12389437 GCA_026546715.1 Gallinago undulata | reverse complement strand
CCCCCCCCCCCCCCCCCCCCCCCCCCCCCCCCCCCCCCCCCCCCCCCCCCCCCCCCCCCCCCCCCCCCCCCCCAATGCCACAAAAATTAGACATACACCCTAGAAGGCTCTGTTCCCAAACCACTCGAGTCTGCCACACTACAAAGGAGATGACTCCTTTATTCCTCCCATAGCATAAATAAATGGCGCTTGTCTTTGTCACACCTACTTTCCAAACGCTGTGCTCGCCTCCTCAGCAAGCGGGATAAGCACCACGCTGCCATGCTGTAGCTTCCAGAGCTTCCCCCCTCTTCCCCCCCCCCCCCCCACTTACAGAAACCAAAACCCTAATTTCAATCACACTGTTAACTTCTGCATCTGAATTTGAGATGTTTAAACGCTGTTAGAAGAATAAAATCAACGGTCCCGCTAGCGACAACTGGAGCCCCTTCAGCTCCCAGTGGGGTCAAGGCACCAGATAACTATGTGTACTTCTATATAGGAGCAAGAATTTTCTGAAATGCCTGAATTTACTGGTCCTTTTCAGCGAGTGCAAGCTCGCTCGTGTCTGTGAGAACCCAACTGCTGCTGGGAGATTAAACACACACATGCAAATGGCCCACGGGAAGAAGAGCACACAGGCACGGTCTGCAAGTCCTTCCAAGCTCAGCTGGGCCCGATGGCAAACTTGGAAAACCAGGATCGGGCTCACACTAGAAAAAGAGGGCAAAACACCCATTTAGCTCATCCAGCTGCATTTAGCCTGGAGTTTGCCTTCAGGCTTTCCCTCTGAAACCAGGGGTAGGTAAAAAGGGGTCAGATTTGAAAACACATCCAGCAACATACAAAAGAAGGAAAAGAACAAGTCATTTCTATAATTCTGTGATTTTAATTCACGTGTCCTCTCTGATGTATACCTCCAACTGCTGCATTTCCCCCCCTCCCTGCACCCCCCATTAAATCCAGCAAGGACCAAACAGGGTTTTGGCCGTGGAGGTAACACCAACGCGCTGCCTGTGGGGCACACAAACAAAAAACCCCCACCTCATAACTGTAAAACACGAGAGCCTGAGAGCATTGCCCTTGAAACGACAAGAGACACTCAAAGCAACGGGGACGCAGCCAAAGCCCCGCTACAGCCCAGGCACCAAAATCACAGCCAGGTTTCCAAAGGCACGCGACACCAAATGACCTTCCTGGAGCTGAACTCTTTTGGAAAACCAAAGCAGTTTGTCAGTGAGACTGCACTTAACAAAAAATAAAAAATAAATTCTTTAGAAATTTTAGCTCAATCTCTAACTTCCCAAATATTTCAAGTTTGCAGTTAAGAGTACAAGGAGTAATCGAGAGTTTTTCCACTGCCAAAGAGAAACAAAAGATACAAGCTTTAAATCTTACCTGCAGCTACTGACTTGTAACTCCCAAACTGAGCAAGAGGAGAGGAGGCAGAAAAGCATCTGGATTCTCACTTAAGAAGTCCCCGAAGTAATACCCACCCATCTGTAACCTAATCCTTTCAGCGAGGAACTCTCCACCGAGTGAGAACAAACGACGACGAACAAATGATGAAAAGTCAAATTGCCAACAACCATCCTCAGCAATTACCTGCAATCCTGCCTGGCACTGGTTTCTGCCACACAACTGTATCTGGAGCAGTATTCTCAATTAAATTAAATTCTCGATATAAAGATAATTAAAAAGAAAGAAGAAGCATCACTGAATGTCACACCGAGATGTATACTTAAATACAAACCTAGGTAAACAACATTTTTAAAGGATGCTTTGGGAGAATGGAATGTGCTTCGCCGATGCAGAAGAATCAATGCTAATGATTTTTTGTCTTAATTGTCTTTCCAGATTTCTGCTGTGCAGCTTACAGATTAGTTTTTATCTTATATGACATTGTGAGATATCCACTAGTATCTTCTATATTGACAAATACTTTGAAGGTTGATGCTTGCTTTCAAATATACAGCAGTCATTGTCAGAAAAAGAAGAAAAAGAGAACGCTATACTCAGCAAAAGCAGAGATTGTTCAATGTAATCAAGGAAAAAACAGTGCTAATGGTTAATTTTGGGTTTTTTTCTAAGAAAAGTTTCCAAGTAGCTGACTATCTCAAGGGAGTGAAAATATGAGCTGTAAGTCTTCAAGTAACCCATGTTGTGAATTCATTCAATTACTGACCTAATCTTATCAGAATATAAACAATCAAGGAAAAACAAACACATAAAGCTTTCACAAAAACAGAATTCACCAGAAGTCCCATCTCCTGAGGGTTAAGGATTTCTGGAATTTGCAGCTTAATTTTGCTGTCCTTGAAAACAGCCCTCTGAATAAGCAGGAGAGCAACCAACATTTCCAGAGTGAGCAAAAAGCACACGCATTTAAAAAACAAATAGATGCATTTTTAAGGCCAAATTCCAGCCGGCCTCTCTATCTAAATGCCTCACTACCTTTAAGTGGAAGATTAATTTAAGCCAATGGACTGTGGTCCTCCTCCCGTGCTGTTGCTAGCAGGATTTCATCCAATCTCCAATCCCATTATTTGGTTTGTAACCACAACCTCAGGTACCACACACGGACATATCCCACTGCCTCTACCACCCACCTGAGAGTCAACCTGATTTCTTTTCATCTTTGCTATCCCAAAGAGGTTGGGGGGGAGGGGAGGGAAGTAAAAACCCAAGCACATTTTCTTACTTTCTTCACAAGTATACTGCCTCTCTTTTCAACAGTGTTCATCTTTCTAACAAACGATAAATCTGCTAAAAACCGTGTGACCCCACACTAAAAATGACTGCGGCGTTAGTTATTCTGCAGCCTCCACTGAACTCTATTTATTTCCATTTCCTGCCCACTTTAATGTACTTCAGTGGCCCGCAGTAAAGTTAAAGCAATAGGTGTCTGTCATAAAGATGAATAGCACTATTGGAATGCATAATACAGTGGAAAGAGGAAATGAGAGCAATCTGGTTTATTTACATCTCAGGCTCCCATCAGCACCTCAAGCCACCTCCCAAGGGTTTCGGCCGCCTTTCCTGTTATCTCGCCGTATAGTCCCCTGCAACAATTTGGCTTTTAACCTCGCAGAACCAGAGGGGATGAGCCGATCTCCCAGATTTGTCCCCACGAGCTGGCGGAGCATCCGAGCCAACAGCCAGGCAGCATGCTCCGCGCATGGAAAACGGAACAAAAAGGTAGCGGCTGGGATTTAAAATAATTAAAAAGACACAAACAAAACAAAGGACCCCGAAGAGATCTGCTATCACAGTTAAATTTAGATGAACGTACAGGAACACGACTACTTCTGAAAAACAGTAATTACCGTATCACAAAATATTACTTTTAATCTCCTTGCTTTACGATCTAATTAAACAGATATTTTACTCGCCTTTGGAAAATGTTTTTCTTAATTTCATTCAATTTCAACATTTGGTGTATTCTATAAACTACACATCCAAACTAGTATGTAATTTTGTGCTTATTTTTAATAGTGTATGACTTCATTTAAAAATGATGACTTTTAATTTGCATGTTTATTGTTGGTTTTAAGTAATCCTTTAATTTTCCCTCTTGGGTCTGTGGCTTACTGTAACTTTACAATGCAAACTCAGTACTGATTTTGTTCATATGAAAACGCTATCTTCCAGCGCCCATTGTGTCTTTTTTCTCTTTTTTTTTAAAAAAAAAGAAAAAAAAATTCAAAGTAGTATCATTTTGAACAGCAGCAAGTGTTTGGGGAAATAGCTGCATACCTCTCACTACCCAATACTGGTCTGAAAAGCCTTTGTTTGACTATTACTTTCAGAAACAGCCACTGAGACCAAGCTGCCTTTCAGAAATTAAGACAAAACCTTTTGATAGAAATTAGGCACTTTTAAAGAAAGGATAAATAGCTTTCCATCCTTAATTATTTCTTCCGTGAAGCCAGAGAGTAAATTCTGGTTAGCCTATGAGCATGGTAAGTCAAGTTACAGAAACTCTATTAAGACTGCATAAAGAGTCAAAACTTCTCTTTCCTCTTAAAAGCAAACTGAGTGCTTATGAAAAGTGTTAGACGAACTATTCAGGAAACTGATGCTCTCTGATACCTTCATCACATTGAATATTACCTACTCCACATACGAGTTCAAGCAGGCTGCTCATATAATAAGGTAGAATTAAGGTAGAATTTCAGCAGAGGGATGAAAATCAGAGAGGAGCACCATGACACAGAAAGCAGGCTGCCTTGTCAAAACGCCTCAGAAACATCTTAATACCATTTTATTGGAAACAAAAGGCTGTTTCCACTATTACAATTATTCAGGCAACAGCCCATGTTTTCAGAATGACAAATTGCAATGGTAAGCCTTGTCAGATGGACTCCCTCACTCATGATCTCTGGCCAGAGACCAGCAGCCCACCCCTGACAGCCCAGTGGACTTGGAGAGGAGTAGTACCCTAGATGAGATTTCCAGCATGTTTAAGTCATCACAGCCACATTCATCCCAATAGAACTGTGCCCATTTGTATCAGACAGACCTTTAATGACAGAGTTCAAGAACGTCTGGACACCAGCCGCAGCAAAAGCAACTTTGGCTTAGAAAAACTGGATAGGAAAAAAAGTGGTTGGAGCACTCAGGACATCTGTATACAACCCCACAACTGTTTTGGTCCAACCATCTGAACCCAATTAGAAGAACGCTCAGCAGCAGAAGTTAGGGAGTGGACACATTTTCCAAATGAACATCATTAGCATAATGTAGATTTAAAATCAAATCTGAAAACCAGCGCTTGGCATTGGATCACACCCTCTTGGTGTCTCTTTCACTTGCTCATTTTATCAACTATTTGTTTGGTAAATGAATACTTGAGGACCATACAGAAACAATTTAGCTTTCACAACCCAAGGGCTGCCCATTGTCCACTCCTCTTGCAAGCTACAAATTACTGCATACAGCACCCAGTTAGCACACCAGGCAGACTGTCTCCAGAAACAAAGTGGATTACACTCATTCCTCAGCTTAATTAAAGTGCCACCTCCTCAGTTTAACTGCTTCACTGAAAACTGACTTGTTGGCTGAAAAAATCTTGGGTTTACATCTGAATTTAAGCAGCACTGTAATGGGTTAGAGTTTTTCCTTCTTCTCCTTCCTCAGACTTAATCAAGGAAAAAAACGAAAGGAAAAAAACAACCTCTAAGCAGGGATGAATGGAAAAGTAATAATGAAACGTATATCTAATGCCTCAACCACAGGCCACACAGTGTTGGCAGAGTCTGCTGTAGTTCCTTTGCATACACGGTGGCACATGTGTGAGGCACCACCTCCCTACCCAATCTGTCCATCCCACTCTGGTTCTTTAAGAGGGATCCTAGGGTGGTTTGGGTTTTTTTTAAGCCCACTCTCCAGCAGAGGAACCTCAGCAATTAAATTTCCAAATTTGCCATCAGCTACCAGTTGGAACATGGGGTCCTGGCACCTCCAGTGTCTCTGGACTTGGATGGGATTAAGTTACAAGGTTGCCCCCTCGTTTTCAGTTAAGATGCTGATGTGCTGAAGTAACTGACCCCATTCTGCTGGCCCCATCTTGCATTAGAAAGGAACAATAAATATGCAGATCCCGAGGGACATCTGCAGGTGGGGGACACTGCCCAAAGAATCAAATGATCCTCCCATGGAATCTCATTAGAGCAAGGTATGATCTCAGCATTGGAGAGTATCTATAGGACAAAAGCAGTTTAGAAAACAAGAGTGTTGTTGGAAGTTCAAAGAAGCGTAGTTTATTTAGTTTAGAAGAGAAAAAACTGAGCAGAGTCCTCCAGTACACAAAAGGTAGTTACAAAGAGAATGGTGACCAGTTACTTTCCATGTTCACCTGGGAAAGGAAAATAAGAAATCATCCTACTTTTCAGCAAAGATGCCTCAGGAAAAACTGTCAAAGGTGAGTTAATACCAGCAAGTGGTTTGAATGATGTTGAGAAATCGCCTTCTTTTGTGGCAAGTTCTGAAGAGCAGGTGAGAAATATCCATGGGAGATGATCAAGAGATAGGTGATCCCATTTCAGTGAAGGTATCTGGACTATTTTTTAAATATCTGAAGGTCCTTTTCCAGCTCTAAATTCTTATGATCCTAGTTTTGGAAAGATGAGTGACACATCTGTAGACAGATTTGTTGCTTGGGTTCAAGTGCCACAGCCAGACAAGGAATAAAGACTTCAAAATACTATTCTCCTTAGACGACTACTCAGTAATCTATGCTATCTTGCTCACAGCAAGTTTTCCAACTTGCATCATTCCTGCATTAATTCCATGCCTCTTGTCCTAATTGTAACCCTGTGTATTACCTTGAATAACTCACTTTTTCCCAAATACTCACAAACCATCACCATGATACCTTAAATATTCTTTATCACTAACTATACTACATAGATATTCCACTTTCAATCTACTCTTACAGATTAAAAGTACAGAATTGTTACATTTCATTTCCTACATGTTCATGGGATAATTTTAGGAATCCAAATGAGATACCTTAATTAGATGGTGTAAGGCCAACCTCTCCTATCTGTCTAGAACATTTGGGAAATAAACGTAATAATCAAGATTGATTAAAACCTCAGAAATAAAAATCAGAAAAAACCCATCAGTGAGTACCAGCTGCATTGCAACAACTAGACCATCTCCTTGTAAAGGTTCAAAACTCATTGCAAAGCCCACTAAAAGGAGCTGTGAAGGAATGCAAATTAGCCCTTCCAGATTACAAATGGAAGACATCTCAGGGTTGCTGTTGCTACACCAGAAATGTTGGTAACAGGACAGCATGAGAAAGATGAGTCCATAGCTATCTGCCAGCTTATCTGTCCAGATGTTTCTAGAGGCTCTGCCATCAACACATTTCACAGAATCTTCAAAAAGGTCTTCTCAGTAAAACTGTTGCTCCTCTGACCCTGAGACATTCCTGTCAGGTTTTCAGGAGTAACAAATAGTCAACACACAAATGACAGATGGACAGAGATATCAAAAATCTAAAAATATACACTGAAAAAGAACAATAAGGACTAGTTACTTAAAGAGCTCCTGAAAACTTAAATTAGCCCAGTGTGTGCTATGGCTATACTTTACTACAGACTTCTCCTCTTTCAACGGTTCTTCAGAGAGCAGTGTAGCACCTAGCACCACAGCATCACAGACCATGAACTAGTAACAATATCATACTTAGACACCATGTAAAAACATAGTAAGAACAAGATTATTATTATTAATAAGATATTCTTGTTGCTGTTTTTGTTGATCCTATTTATCTTTAACAGCCCTTGCCTGAACAGAATTAGATTGTCTTTATCTACAAAACAACTTATTTCTGATAGTCCTACATCAGACCAATCAATTGCTTTGCATGAGAACACTCTGGTTTCCCAGAAGAATACCACTTTTTGCAAGTCACCTGCTACTCTTAGATTGTACAGTCTTGTAATAAGCCCTTCAATGGCTAAACTGTATGGTGAACAATAAACCACAGTATCCAGCCTGGAACACCTAAAATGCCTGCCTGGTCACCAAACAGCACTGCATGTTTTCTACAGGACCTAAATAATAAGAAAGAATTGTGTTTTTTTTAACCTGCTCTCCTTTTTTAGCCCAGCAAATCACACTCATCTGAGTTGGACAAGAACAGTCCTGTGATTAATACCCACCTGTACTCCTTATGGCATCGATGGTGAGAAGCCCTGCAGTGGTCCTGTGAAACCTGCAAGCTGTGCAAGCTCTCCCCATCCAAAGGGCTGCTGCAATCTAAGAGGAGCAACTCCCTTCTCCCTCTGCCTAAGGTCTCTCTTCTACAAACGTAAATCAACGTGGTTATTCCCACAGGCAGACTAAAACCCACTCCACCCATGCCCAGAGCACCTTGAAAGCCATGTTAATAGGGTTTATAAACTCTGCTATGACACAGGATACAGAACACATTAAACACATGGGCAGAGTGAGCTTGTATCTGTCTGTACCACACACACACACATATATATAGACAAGCCCACAGATGGCTGGCTAAAATACCTGTGTAAACTCTTTCAGGCTCCTCACACACACAAAACAACAAAAAAAAAAATATCCTTATCTCCTGAGACGCATAAGCAATCAAATACCTGGCAACAATTTTCAAAACCCTTCAAGCCAGATCCTATTAAAACCAGTAACTAACAGATGAAAGGCTCTAGCTCGTCCTACCAGTCACACGTACAGGGCTTTTAAACATTTACAGTATCTAACATTGCTTCTATAGAAATTCCACAATCGTAGACAATGCCTAACATCACAGGATACATTTATGTTTCCATTCAGTTGAGGGCACTGCATAAAAGGATGTTTTTATTTTAATTTGTGTTCTGGGACCTTTGGAAAAAAAAAAAAAGCTGCCTCATCACTGCCTCATTGCTGGAAAAGGCCAAGTACAGAGGAGGAAAGGGTTCTTTTAAGAAGAGAAATTACAGCCCCAGAGTGAGGCCTGGGCCCTAAAGGAATCCATGGCAACATTCACACTGAGTGTGCAAAGTCAGTATTTCCTCCTCTAAGTCCAAGCATCCCTGTCCCTAACTCCAAATCAGAAATGAGTGCTTTCACCAACCTATTCCACACCTACGAAATGCACGTTGGCAGCTGTTGGGTAATGAGTGAACTCACAAGTTGGAGTGAAAACTTCCCCCTTTGTTTTAAAACAAAGGTTTGTGGCAGTAGATAACGTGTCAGATATGCAGTAAATCATGAAGAAAATATACATACGTGCCACCCAAGTTGCCTTGTTATTTTTACAGATGTAAATACACATTTAAAACCAGAAAACTGTGAGTAACCATGCCTTGCTAATATGCTTACAAAATCTGACAGCTCGTCAAACAGCCCCCCTTGGAGACAGTGCTGAAGCAGTTCTACAGATCATTAAAGGCCAGTGAAGATAACCATCTTGTCCAGCCTCCTGCACATCACAGCCCTGCTAATTTCAGCCAGAAAAGGCAGTGACCCCAACAGGCTTATTTAATGAAAATGGATGCCTCAGCATTTTGAGAAACGCTCACTTTTATTTGAGCCCACATGTCCTCCAAAGCCATAGTACTTCTGAAAGAGTCGTGTTTTTAAAGTGCAAGGTATATGAATAAAAACCATAAAATCAAACAGACAGGGACAACACTTGAGATGACATAAATCCAGAGCTGACACACACTATTCTTTGCTCCTGTGCCAGTTTATATCAGCTGGACCAGAAACTTTACTCCCTACGGTCAACTTGAGAAATCCAAGCTGATTCCAGGGCTCTCAGCCCCATCCCAGACACAGACTGTGTACTGGTAATATCTGATTTACGCTTGCAGCTCTAGCCTCAGAGAAACCCATTATGCAGGATACGCTCAAAAGATGCATGTTTTACTTCACAACACTGATGCTGTGATTCACAGGGAAAACCTGCACAGAAGGCACAGGCTGGGATGTTATTGCTCCAGCTCCAACCAGCAAATAGTCACCAAAATAAATTAACGTCAGCATCTCATGGAAGTCCCTCCATGAGGAAGTCAGGCAAGATTTATTCAAGACCGCAATCTCAGGAGCAATCCATCAGAATCAAAGGTAAGCCAAAAAATAAATACATGAAAATGGGACCAGCTAGAATAACAAAGCAGCACAGCCAAGGCAGCAGCCACATGACAGCCAGAGGCATCTCCAGAGCCATCAGAACAACTGTCCGCAGATCTTGCCAATGAGCCAGATGCTGCTGCTGGAAGAAGGCTTGTGTTGATATAAACTCAGAGATGCGAGATGCTTAACACCAAGAGCAATCCATCTTCACAGTTCCCGTGCGCCTGCCAAGCTTCACTATTATGCCACAAAGAAATGAAAACAAACTTCACAAAAAACACGTAGATCCTACATGACATCAAACTCCCCCCGCCCTCCCCTAAATACTCAGAAACAAACCGGCGATTTGGGTGTAGCTATAGATGACCCGATGCTTTTCCTGAGTTAACAACAGGATCAGGAAAGAATATCGTTGGCTAAACAGCTCACTGCACACACACTGCCAGAAAACCGATGAACTTATCATACTGTATAGGAAATTCCTATCTTCCACACCAATTAGTGACCCAACAGTGATTGATTTTATAATCCCAAACTTGACTTACAGAGTGACTTCCTCTGGGGCCAACTTTCCATTACCCAGCATGTGGAAAATTGCATACGGTCAGTGCACTATGAAACCCAAGGAAAAGTAAGTGCTATTTAAACCCCAATTCCACCGTGCCTCCACATTCTTGCTTTCCTAAGGGAGATGCACTTTTGACAGTTACTTCCTTTCCCTGCCCCAACATCCTATCTCCACCATACACCAGCTGGGCACTCAATCAAAACAGAAACAACAACAGGAACCAGCAGTTATTCATTACAATAGGATCAAAACATTTCTAGGCACTAGCCCTTCGCCAAGTCACTGTCCTTGAAGACCCTGCCACAGTCCCCTCCTCCCCTCCCACCGCAGGCACCGTCACTGAGAGCGGCTCCACTCCAACCTGAAGCACCACGTATTAAAAATCATGGCTTTTTAATCAGAAGCCACCCAGAGGCAGGCAGTCACATCTTTGAGCTGCAGGAGGCAGTGAAACTGGGCAGCAGAAAGGTGAGAAAATTAACTTGCCAGCAACACAGGCCGATGTTTATCCTTTATTTTAATCAAGCTAACATTAGCTCCAGTCTATAAAACCAGAATTGCACTGCACACTAACTACCAGCATAATCACAGAAACAGCACTGCAATATGATTACGGGATGCTAATTGTATCTTATAAAGAGTTAAAGACAATCCAGTACATGTAATAAAGATTTATATGCAGTTTTTCACTGACCTGGAAACAGCTTCCTACATTAATAAGTTAACATTACTGCCAGGAACAAAGCAAACAGTTACATCTACATGACAAAATACATGGAACACAAGAGCCAGATGTTGGGCCCTTTCATCTAGGAAGCAATTATTTAATTCCTGGAAAAAAGACTTTCTCTCTCATTGTTTCATCAATACACGATATTGTTCATAAAAGACCTAGTCCTGGCTCCATGGTCTGGTCTGGGTATAAATCTGCAGCATCGCACAGGGGTACGAACTAAGGGTCTCCTTTTCCCACTGTGCAGTTGCCTCTGGGCAATGAGCACAGGGCAACTGGGGACATCCTTGGACCGTGTCCACATCTCCCCATTCACACACAACAGCACAGTCCCCAAAGTAGCTGCTAAGAGACCGTGCTTCCCTTGCACCTCTCCAGGAAGGTTGGTTCTCCACAGGTAACTGTAATAGGGAATGCCTACACTCACCATCACAGCTGCTGACCTACAGCTCCTAGACACAAGGGGTCACTTGGCCACCAACCTAACAGCCCCCCACTCCAAGCACCATCACAAACTGATGGTCTTTGATGAGTCATGGCCATACGCTCTTCACCCATTGTCCTTCCTCCCAGATAACAACAGCCATCATCTCTAAACAGGTGGACACCCAGCAGCTACCCAAAGATTGTAGAATAGTTTGGGTTGGACGGGACCTTTAAATACCATCTAATTCCAACCCACCTGCCATGATCAGGTTGCTCAAAGCCCCATCCAACCTGATCTTGTATACATCCAATGGTGGGGCATCCACGACGTCCCTGGGCAACCTGTTCCACTATCTCTCCACTCTCACTGTAAAAAATTTCTTCCCTATATCCAATCTAAATCTACCCTCTCCTAGTTTAAAACCATCACCCCTTGCCCTACCACTACAGACCTTATTAAGAAGTCTCTCTTCATCTTATAGGCCCCCTTTAAGTACTGAAAGGCCACAATAAGGTCTCCCCAGAGCCTTCTCTTCTCTAGACCAAAGAACGCCAATTCTCTCAGCCTTCCTTCACTGGAAAGGTTCTCCAGCCCTCTGATCGTTTCTCATGGCCCACGCTCAGCCTTACCCCAGAGTGCTTACAGTGCTAATAAAGGGTAAATATTTACACACTGGTCACATCCATAGACCCAGCTGGGTCTAGGACCCCCAGTGTCAGACTCAAAACTCTAAAGTACATAATGATTTTTACCAAAAATCACAAATTACAGTGCCCTCTACACAACAAGCAATTCAGCAGTTTTTCTAATTACACTATGAACATCGGAACTAAAAAAGTATATCCCTCTGCAAGGTTACTCTGAGGCTGTCACTAGATAAAATAGCCAGACTCAGCCCAAAAATACCATACGTAAGGTACGCTTCTGAACAAGACACAACAGATAGAAGCACTTAATAAACAGATCCATTAACTAGGAAACATCCCTGCAGCAATTAAAACTTTGCAAAGTACTACAATGTACACCTGGTTATTGCTCTGACATCTGCTTAGGTTTTCTATGTGTTTGTAAGTTGAACCAAAGAGAAAGATAAGTTTATGGGCATATCATGACAAAAATGACAACAAGGTACTGTTAACTGTTTGTGAAAAATGGCATAAAAACTCAAATAAAGCATATGTACTGGTTGAAATACTTAAAAGTTACTGCATTTTTATAATGAACCATATACAACCAAATGGTGTTTCTCCTATTGCTGAAGAATAATTTTATTCTGAACTAAGGATCCCATCATAAAACAAGAGGAAATTCACAGTCTGAACAACGGCAGTTGTGCTGAGCACATTTTCAGGCATATGGCAATTTTATAATGGTCATTGGGGATGAAGAGCTAAAATTCTGTTGCAGACTCTGAATTTAAGACATTTCACATAAAATTGCATATCTCGGGAAACAAATAAATTGTTAAGTGTGCAACCTCAAAACATGAAAGCCAATATTCAGCATATGTACATCTGACTACCGCAAAACATGAATGCTATTTTCAGTACAAGGGCCCAATTACTTTACAATGGGTCCAAATAAGTAATAAATAAATAAATAAAAAGTGTCTGAAGGCATCATTACAAGAAAACAAATACAATGAGATCTGCCTTAACTTTATACAGTCTGAGTTACCGCAACATTATGCGACTACAATGTGATCCAACATTCCCAAGTAAAAGCCTTGATTACTATTGTAAGCCTGTCATTTAAATAGTTCCTTCCTGTTTAAAATGTAGAAAGCCAAATGCATTTTCCCACCACTAAGCATTGTGTAAGACTCCTTTCTCTTCCAGCAAGCTGGCTGAAGATGGATGAGCTTCCAAACTGATATCATTTTTAATTACGCGTTTTTCTCTCATTACTAATTTCCTAAACATGTCTCTAATCTTGCAGTGAAATCTCTGAGCGCAGTAGGTGTATCCACATACATCATGCTCTAGAAAATTAATATGAGATAACGATCAGGACTGCCATCACAACATAACCTGAAACAAGCAAGGTACACCAGAGGTGATACATACTCATTAGACTCTGATCTCCAGTGTTTCTGGAAAGCAGCTGTTAATGGATAGCTTCCCTCCCTCCTACATCTTGGAGGCCAATAACACAGTTATTGGGGTCTAGGAAAGGGAGAGGCTTCAAGCAACCTCCCCTTTGCACTTTCCACCAGGCAGTTACAAGCTTGGGATGCCCAATGCATATATTCCCCCCTTCACTCCCTTACAGGGGAGATTTAGATTAGACACCAGAAAGAAATTCTTTACAGTGAGGGTGGTGAGACACTGGAACAGGTTGCCCAGG
>JAOTQQ010000041.1:12356406-12368822 GCA_026546715.1 Gallinago undulata | reverse complement strand
CCAACCCCCCTGACATGGGCAGGGACACCTCCCACCAGACCAGGTTGCTCAAAGCCCCATCCAGCCTGGCCTTGAACACCTCCAAGGATGGGACAGCCACAGCTTCCCTGGGCAACCTGTTCCAGTGCCTCACCACCCTCACAGGAAAGTATTTCTTCCTGATATCTAATCTTAATCTCCCCTCTTTCAGTTTAAAACTGTTACCCCTTAGCCTATCACTCCATCCCCTGATCAAGAGTCCCTCCCCATCTCTCCTGTAGGCCCCTTCAGGTACTGACAGACCACAATAAGGTCTCCCCAGGGCCTTCTCCTGTCCAGGCTGAACAACCCCAACTGTCTCAGCTTGTCCCCACAGCAGAGGTGCTCCAGCTCCCTGATCATCTTCATGGCCCTCCTGGGAACTGTTCCATTGCTCACTATAGCCTGGCTGCAGTTGGGTGGTAGACACAAGCAGCTGCTTTTGCACTACACAGTAGACAAACTGGTGTTATAGAGAGGGTCTGCTGCAACACTGACTTTTTTTTTGTCCAGAGGCACTCAAAGCTACCAAGGAACGAGCTGAATGCTTTTACCACTCCACACCAAGCAGTACAGAGACCTGCTACAGATGACCCAGTAAAGCAATTGAAGCAACAATGGCCACATTTCCTGATCGTACAAGCATGATAATCCTAACAGCTGTTGAAACACCCACATCCAAGTCCTTGGAGACACATCGCAGTCTGGGGATGACAGCAGGTCCTGGTGCCCAGTTTTGGGATGGGAATCAGACGTGTACTGCCAATCCAGCACGGTGCCACTGACCTCAACCACCCCAGCAGGCTCAGCTCCTCCAAAACACTCAGTGCTACCGCTCTGCTGAGGGCTGCATGATGTACCCTGGGCAGAGCCACCACCTCCGACCTGCTCAGGAGCCACAAAAGATGCAAAAGCAGGAGGCAAACCCTTGCTGCTGCACTCTGAAGTTCAGGAGAAGAACAACAACAGCAACAGGATTAAATACATGCTGCAACACAATCCAGTGAGAACAACACAAGGCAATAAAAAAAAAAAAAAACTACAACGAGTACAATACAAACTGAGTACATCTAACTTCCCAAATGACTTCAAACACAAAGCCAAATGCTGCCCGTTTGCAGTATAATGAGCACCGGTCGATACATACACACCGACAGCGACACAAACCATGCCGCAACAAATTGCGTGTTGTGGTAGAACAGGAAGCACATTTAAACATAATCCTTTGAATGCTGTGAGAACTAGGATTAATGCTTCACTTTCACGGCTAACGCTGAAAGCCAGTCAATGCCCGGCCTCACCAGAAGCATCACATTTCAGCTCTGTTCAGAAGGCTTCCCATCCCATTCACCGAGCAGCCTAAAATCCCTCAGCAACCTCAGGGGAAGATTTGCTAAGAGCTAAATGAAAATTGATCATTTTCCCACAGCTGTCTGGCGTTCCAATCAATTTTGCACAGGTATTGACGTATGGTAATGCCGGACCAGCCCCAACCTAAACTCAGAGCAGCTTGCCAAACTCCAAAATCCTGATCGAAGACCGATTTTACAGCTTGACTCAGAAAGAAGGATAATTGTGTGCACCTAAGCCTTTTTTTTTTTGTGAGCAAGCGCTGAGATTTCGCTGATTCACTGTATGTTAGGGTGATGCACCCAACATCAGACTCTTAGCGATAAAACAAGCACGCAGCAATGGCATTATGCTGCCTAAAACAGAATGTTTCACTGGTATAAATATATCTACCTTTCTCCAACATGAAAATGAACATCTGCCAGCTACGCCTTAAAAGCTCATGCAACTTCAAAGCAACAAAGTCAGTCCAAAGAGCTATACGCCAAAAGTTTACAAGCACTTTAACGTGTCCTAGAGAAAAATACATTACTCCTGCAAAGTGACATATCCCCGCCACCGTCCTTGCTCAGAATCATCACTTGAAGCTCTGCTCAAGTTTATTTTCAAATGGAAAAGAGGAAAATTAAAATTCAAAAAAATGAAAAAATAATAAGCAATACACTTTGGTGTCAACTTCAACAGAGGCACTGAAGTGATTAAAGAGTTCCTGGTTTACTATGAGGCCACACCACATGTCCACAAGACAGCGTTCCAGTTTCACCACAGGGAGGCACAGAGCAGACTGCAGATAAACCCTTTTTAGATAGCACTGGTACAGCTCTAATCCACGTTCCCTGAGCCCATCTGATACCTGCTACTTAAAGCAAGCTCCCCTTTGCCTTGACACACACCACAGCACCTTCAGTCCCTTTATACAGCTTCAGCACTCCCCTCCTGGTGAACCGGCAGATCTTCAGGACCATTTGCTACCACCTTCATGGTTATCTGAAGTCCCTGGTGTTGCTGTATTTTCTTGTAGCAGAGACGCCAGCCCCAGAACCCCCTCCCCTATACCCCACATAGAGACACCTGAAAGTTTATTTGCCAGCCAGACTCCACCAGTTCCTGCATCCCTGTGGCATTATATATTCTTCTTATTATGCATATCACAGGAGCAGGCAGCCCTACTAAGAACAGCAGTCGATGATGCTCAGTGCCACTCATAAAAGCCAACAATAAGAGAGAAGCTCCTCTACAACAAAAAATAGATAACTGACAAAACATGGAAGCATTTTCTCTCTGCTGGGCAAAGGAGGAATTAAGCACATGGATATTAAACAGACTGTTCCAATGCACAGGGTCAGTGAAAGATCTTGGGACTAAATTCAGGTCTTGTATCCCTGTCCATGTCTGAACAGAACCTGGTTGTTCCTGTTAACAAAGGCAGCAGGAGGCACGATTTTCCTGAAAGTAAGGCCGAAGCGTTCCTCATCTGGAAGACTATACAAAAATCAGTAAACACTTGTGAAAGAAATCAGCCCGTTCCTGATCACAAGCACGGCCAGCAGTAGAGACGGGACTCCCACCTTCCTGAATACGCTTTCCATTTGGGGATATACTGGACACACAAGTACAAAATAGTTATCCCACAGAGCTGCAGGTCTGAAGTCAAAGAACAGCGAGACAAATCCAGACAAACCAAATTCCATAGATTTCCAGTAAATGAAAAAAAAAAAGAGGATGCAATGCTCCCAAATGAACAGCCACCTGCCACACTCAATGTGAGCAGTATCCAAATAGGTCTAGTTCCTAAAGGTAATCCAATTTTGAGAAAGGCAAGAGCATTGTCATGGAAAAATCTTCCATAAGACACGTACGCATTTCCAGACAGACTCTCCTCCTCTCGCCACAGTGAAGCAAAATCCCCGCTCACTTTTCACGACAAGGTGTTCATCGGCCAGCTGAAAACCCAGGGACTAGCTGGCTCTTCTCCACATCAGCATCCTCGCTGTGGGAAAAAAGGATTCACACCCACAGAGTGCAGCTATCTCAGGGTACCCACGCAGCAGGAGAGCCACGCAGCAACTGTGTAGACTGTAGGCTGCCCAGGTCTTGGGAAAGAAATGTCTCTTGGTGGTTTCAGCCATCCCCGCTCCAATACCCTGCGGTGTCACGTCTGGAGCAGCAGCCACTATCAGCTGCTGTGGGCCGGGGGAGAGGAGGATGACTACTGCCTCCTACAACCTCACTGTTAACAAGCCAGAGGTTGGGATCACTGTAGGTGGAAACTCTTGGCAAAAACAATAAAGCAGCTACTACATATTTCAACAGGTTCAAAGTAACCTCAGATGTTAGGAGCAGATGCTCTTTTCCACCCCCTGGGATTATGAAATGGTTTATGTGTTTCCTCTCCTTTCCCTAACAGGGCAGGGTGCTGAAGGAATTAGCTGGAGAAAAAGCCGGAGCACTACTAATTACCCTCAGCTACCCGGGAGACCGCAGTACCTTCAGCTAATTGCGCAATCCCCGCTCCCCCACTTCAGCTCCCCCAGCGAGAAGGTCTCCTGCCTCCGGCATCTGAACTGCAAGATAACCCTGCTCACCTGCATTTTAAAAGGGCATGCTCGAAAATCCTAAATGTCTAAAGCAAACTCATTACAATTAGTTTCCCCGGCCTATCATACAGCATGGGACCTACTGCACTGACTGCAACAAGGGAAGTGCTCATGTCAACACATTTGACACAGTGTTGTCACTAACCCCATTATTAGACTGCACAAGTACCTGAAAGCCACATCTGAGCTCATAGCCTGAAGCACAACGCAGCCAAGCCTCTGCAAGAGTCTCTCTCACACAATTAAATATTAAAAGTGCATCTCGAAAAAAAAAATAATGCCCTGTAGTTTCATATTTATTAACTATGACATTACTTTTCCACTTACACATTTCTGAAATGTTAAATGTAGAACATTTTAAGGTGCACCTAGTGCTTGTAAAGAGCCCTGAAAATTGGATTCGTCTCAAGAGGAATCTAGAAGACACAGTTCTCCCACTCAGTTCCCCTTATCCACATCAACCCATGCAGAAAGGCCTCCCATGAAGAGAAAATTGGCTCCTTGATAACAGAGGGCCCCAAAGTTAGCCAAGATGTAGCACAGGGTTTCTAAACCATCACAAGGACTCTCAAAGTCCAGGTGACCACACCATTCTGTAGAAAGGGCTGACATGTTAACAGAAAACAATGGACATGGGAAGAAAAAGTTCACAGAAAGTCTGCAGTTGCTTCTAAAAGCTCAGACCTATCCACACGCACCTCAGATGACAGAAGTCCCCACGTGCTCCAAAGCCTTGCTCTCTGAGAGAAGCATCATCCTGCAGGCAAACGCTAAGGACACAGAGCTCTCTCCCAGGCTCCTCCACATGCAGGCTCCTGAAGCCAGCCAGAGACCATGCAAGCTCTCCTTGCTACCAGTCCTCCTGATACCACAGTTAGAGTGGCCAAAGTGAAAATAAAGCATAACTGCCCCTCACACATGAAGACCACATCCTCAATCCCACGAACTCTTAGCCTGGTTTTCCAAAGCAATGAGAACTGCTGCATGGCCCTTCTCTTCATCCTCCCTGCTGCCAGCTCTTCTGAACAGCTTCTGAACCCATCAAATGATCTGAAATTGAGGTAAAAGGTTCACAGGAAGTTCCTACAACTTCCACAAACTGGCAGTGTGAGAAGTTGGGCAAGACCCTCTTGTTATTAATTGTTTGACAGACCAGATGGCTGGGGAGTACTAGTTTACTGTTAGCTCAGCAGCATAAGTGCAGCTCCACAGTTGCAGAGAAGGTGCTGCCTCTTATAGAGTCATCAGGGACAAGGCAAGCTCTTCCCCAAAGTTTGTTCTTCATCTGCCCTTCAGGTGATGCCATCAGCAGCACATACAGGTGTATCAAGAGACCATCACTTTGACCAGAAGCAGGTGTGGTGGGAGCTCAATCCAGCAGCACTGCCTGGCATTGGCACAGTTGAGACATGTTAGTGCAAACAGTGTGTCTAAACCCACTACTATCCTCCCCTTTTTATGGGAGAAGCTGGACTTCCTCCAAGGACACAACAAGCTAGGTCTTGCATAGCTCCTTCAGATGATTCATGGTTCATTAGCAACCAAAGGCATGACCTCTCCTGGTCACCAAGACTCTCTGCGCACTAGGGCTGGCAGAATGTCTCTCTGTACCCAACCACAGCTTACCCGGTCAACTGGGAACACAGGAAATACTCAGGTTTTTTTCAGGTATCAGAGAAGAAGCATTGTCCATCCCACCCACAGTAAAGAGACCACACTCGCTCTTTTGTCCCTCGAGGTCCCAGGAAGTCAGGAAGATGTGCAGCACACATAACACAACGGGGGAAAATAACAAGGCAGGAGAGAAGCTTTCAAAAACTAGGCCAGCAAGAACTTGGCTGAACCCAAGCCCCCATACAATATGCATGTTCCTCTCCCCCTTAACGCTGCCTCCAACACCCACCTGCACCAGCTGTAGGTACCATATAAACTGCTCAGACCAGGAGGTATGGACCAGTGTGGATGAGGACAGGTCTCTGAACCCCTGGGCTGGGGGAAATCCAGTCCTCAATGCTACTCATTCCCAAAACAAACTTCCACTGATCTTGGCCTCCTTTCAGTACTGATAAAAAATAGTATTTTATTCCAGTGTAACTGGGTACGATTATTGCTTTTCTATAACCAAACTATTTATACCAGTATAAAACCATTCTGTGGACGTAGTTGTACCAGTGTGTGTGCTCCTCATACCAAGAGGGCTTTCTTCCTCTGTCCATAAGGGATTAGCTAAAACCATTTTTACAGTAGCTGTATGTCCTTAAGGCTATTGCCTGTGCTAGAGGCAGCGCAGAGTTTACTCCCAGGGATGCAGCTGCAGGAGCACATCTCTCATCTTGGACAGTCCCCGCCTGTCCCCTTCCTTTCAGAGACACACACCTCGCTCTGAGCTTTAGAAATGACAGCACATTTGGGTTTACCCAAAAGTGGCATCACACAAATTAATTAATTAGCATTTGTGAAGCACTGTGAAGATTTTAAGTGCTAAGCATTATTATTACTAATTTAATCTACGCCGGCATTCAGTCCTCAGCCTCTCCTGTGAAAATGCCAACAGTGATGCCAATTAGTGGTAATTGTTGCCGTGGTTTTGTGACAGGGCTATTTGCCAAGTGGGAGTGAGACAGAGACCACCAACTCATTTCCTGGGGATTGCCCCGCAGCTGCCAACAGCAACATCTTCCAGGCACAGCAACCTGCTCTCCACTCCAGCCAGAACCCTGGAGGTAGGAGATCCTGTAGCCCATTACCAGCTCCCCAGGGACACAGCCTGAGAAGCACATACAAAACTTTTAATCAAGGATAAACCAAGACACTTTTTTTTAAAAAAATTATTTTTTTTTTCATCCTCCACTAGTTCAGTACATGAGCCAGCAACCGATGCTGATACTGCAACAACAAAATGCTAATCTGGAATAATTTCAGATTAAACTTTGCTCCTTTGCATCCTTTCTTGATAAAAAAGAAAAAAAAAAAAATCACATTTTGATTCACACAAAGGCCTCACTGTGGCAGCAAACTGTAAAGACAGCAGCAGTGAAAAGAAGGGAACTGACAGCGTGGGGTGCAGTAAATCTTGTTCTTAGGAGAACTGTTAAAGAGTTTTAAAACAAGCAAAGAGTTGTATCTTTTTATCAGCTGTCCACAGAGATTTGGAGGACTTTGAAGAGACGCAAACAACTAACAGTATTCTGTAATCAATGCACATAATCTGAGCACCGAAACTTTAAATTATTTATATATTTTAAATACGTCTAATTGAAAGGACAGCAACACATAAACTGTATGAATCATAGCCCTCTCAAGCAATTAAGATTTGTTATCCCTGCAGACTGCAAACAGTAGGTTGGCTTTTTATTCTAATGTGAATTCAATCCCTCCTCAGCTGCCCCACGCATGAGAATACACCTCTCTTTCATCAGGAAAGATATCAACAGCAGGAAACTAGCCCTTCTTTCATCTCTGAGGCACCCACCCACCTTTCCAAAGAATTTTCAACCAGGTGTGGAAATCTCTCTGAATCCGTGCTGAAAGATCCCTTAATTATTATGGCAAAGCAGGTAAATCCTTTGAGAGCAGCACGATCCGAGCAGTAGCCTTCTTATGTTTACTCATCCAGGAGTTGCTCAGTTTGACAGTACATTAGGCAAAGCTTGTGAGAAACTCTTTGGACTTAACTATTGCATGGGCTCTCCTCGCGGAGAGGAGCCGCTTTTTCAGTCTCATGATATAATTAAACAAGAAAGGAAGGGGAGGGGAAAAAAAAATAATAAAATAAAACAAAACACGCAAGCTGCCTTTCTTGGCACAAACATTAGACAGTGCTCAACCTGCCAGCGTATTGCATCAGATTCCCACTGCAAGGCCAATTCACGGCAGCTGAGTCGCCGAACCCCTCACTGTTATCTCCCACCAACCTACTTCACGCTCGGGAGGCAGAGAGTAGGAGTGTTTATTGCATCTTCCTTCCCGAGGAGCCGCTCGCCACACCGGGGTTAGTGGGGGTTTGAGCTTGCAATTAGGCTAGAGCTCTCACAAGCCTTAGAAGATCTAAGAACATCTAACACGGCTGCTCAAGAAGCGAGCTCCAGGTACCTGTTACTCCGCCATCAGGTCTGTCCAGGTTCTGACACCGTGATGACTACTATTTTATGACCTTCCTAGGCATGCTTTGAAACCCTGCAGAAAGGGGGGGGGGGGGGGGGGATTCATTTACCCATCATCGAGTGCTTATCAAGGAAGTCCCCTGAGACTTGCAGGAAGGAGACCACACAAACAGGCCTTTTGCTCACAGGTCTCCTCACCTGAACACCTGGCCAAGGTCCCCAGAGTCCCCTGCACCGGTGGCTTTTTTCTCCCCCCTCACCCCCCCGGAACAGAGATCCGCTCCCAGATAGGACACTATTCTTTAGGGCTGAGGCCCACCCCAACAAGGGGAAGAAGGGTTTATGTGCTCCTCGCTCCCAGTGCCCGCACTTCACAAGGGGAAATTAAACTTCTTTCCATCAGCCATCCAGAAAACAAAAGGTCCAGCCGTCCCGAATTCAATGAGATAAGATACGTGACCTTTTCCACCCCAGAAATAAGAGCCTGCTCCGAACCCAGCAAGTCAAGAGGGAGACTCCGGCTGATTTCAAAGGGCTTTGGATCCAGCCTGAAAATACAAACCTTGCTGAGCATTCGGACACCGCTCCACAATGCGCTTCCAAACAAAACTATATTTAGATTCAATGGGAATTCTGTAGATCATACAGGAACTCTTTGAATGAAAACGAAGGTCAGTAGGGTTTGGCTTCCTCTTCAGACCCTCCCCCCTATTCTTGCAAACATCCAGATAAGCATTGTTTAGAAAACAATACGTTACTTCCAAATGTTATCAAAAACCCAACACGCGTTTTGTGTGGCCCTGGAACAGAATCTCAGGGTCTTCGGGTTGCGTTCTGCCCCGTCAGCTAATCCTTAGATCCCCTCAGGTGCCCAGGCCAAGACTCTGTAATTCTCTTCACCTGTATCACCTCTTAAAAGTTGTGTTTCACACGCCCTCGCCAAAGGAAAAGGAACAGCCATGAAGACCTCTGATATACAGAAAGCAAACACGGAAAGAAAAACTGTGCAGGCAACTGCGACACGCACAAATAAAGCTGCAAAAGTTTTGAAGGAAACCTCTGGCGTGCTCAGGAGCTTTCCCCATTCACTGCTGGCTGCCAGGGGCCACCGTGAGCCACAGAACTGGAGGCAAGTGACACAGCCCCAGCTTGCCCCAGTGACGGTGGGGACAGGAACGAGCCCCTCAGCCAGGGAGGGCCGCTCCGAGCACCCGAGACAGCGAAATCCAAGCAAAAACCATCTCGCTTAAACTTTCCCCCAGCGCCACGAACACGAGTGGGTGCTTCCCGGCTGCCTCCTACGGGCTCCTCGGGGGGAGGAGGAGGAGGAAGAGGAGGAGGAGGAGGAGCCGACCCGCTACTAACCGGCAGCTTCTCCTGGGAAGGATGAAGGCGCTGCAAAGCCCAACCGGGCACCACCGAGCCCCCAAACGGTGTCACCCCCGGGGGCGGTCACGGTGCAGCGGGAGCAGCCGCTGCCGTGCGGGACGGGGAGACCGTCGGACTCCCGGGGCGGCTCTGGGCTGCACCGAGCGGCGTCCCCCCCCCCGCAGCCCCTCGGTTTCTCCTCCCGGCAAAGTATTCTTTAACAGTTTCTGGCGGGCGGCGACCGGAGCGGCGCGGGGAGCGTCCGGCCCCGCGCTTTCGCTCCTTGATAAGGCCCGCGACGGGAAATCCTTGAACTTTTGAAGAACCCTCCCGGGTTGGAAATCACCGCCTTTGCCGTCACGCTCTCCCTCCCAAATCCGCCGGGATGCACACCTGACCCCGCCCGGGCTAGGGGCCAGGCTCCCCTTCCTCCCCCCCCCCCCCGCCATAGCCACCCACCCCGACTCTCCCCGCAACCTCCGGCGGTGCTCGGCGCTGTGCGGGGCGGCGTTAGCCGAACTTACCGGCGGGGCGTTGGGGGGGCAGCCGCCGGCGGCCAACCTCGCCGCCTGCCTCCGCAGCTCGGCCAGCTGAGCCTGGCAGCTCCGGCACCAGCCCCCGGCCGCCGCCCGTTCCAACGGGGGCCGGGGCTCGGTCCCCGCGGCGGCCCCCGCTCCCTCGGGCGGCGGGCGGCTGGCGCAGCGCTGCTGCTGCTGCTGCTCCTCCTCCTCCGCGGCGGCCGGCGGTCTCTTCCGCGGGGAGAGCTCCCGCACCGCGCTCCCCTCCGCCACCTGCGGAGAGAGAGGCACAGCTCAGCTCCGCGCCGCGGAACAGCGGAGCCAACGCGGCGGCTCCCACCCTTCCCCCCCCACCCCGCCCCGCGCAGGGGGAAAAAAAATTGGGGAAAAAAAAAAAGGAAAAAATATTAAAAAAAAAAATAAAGCCCAAACGCGGGGAGGAGTGTTGGTTGTAACAACTTACCCCCGGCCCCCGGGGTTCAAGTCCCAGACCCTTCCTGCCGGCGGCCGCGATCATGACAGCGGGGGATGCGCCCCTGCCCCGCGCTCCGCTCCGCTAGTGCGGGAGGTGCGGTGACCGGCCCGCGGCGCCCATGGCGGGGCGGGGGTCGAGGTCGGGGGGGGGCAACAGTGATCTCGCCGGTTCCCCGCCGTCCGGGCTGCCGCGCTAGGTGATGTTGCCTCCCATGTTGAGGAAGGAGTGAAGTTTGGGCTGGGAGAGGGAGGCGGAGTGAGCTCCCCACGGCGGCACGGGGAAGGACCCGGAGCACGGGAGCACGTCGGAAAAAAAAAGCTGGAAAAGTGCTCGGAGGGCAGGGGAGGAGGGGCTGGGCGGGGGCGGGGGGGTGGGGTAAGCGGGGGGGGGAGGGAGCCTCGGGCCGGACGGGATTTAGGCTTTTGGGGGGATGCCATTTCATAGTGACCCTTCAGGACAGTCCCAAACCGGTGTGACTAAAGCCTGGGCACTCCCGCGGTTCCCTCCTTCACACTCCAGCACCCAAGTTCCTCGGGAATGGGGAAAAAAGGGTCGGGTTGGGGGTGTCGGTCCCGCTGCAAACGGGGGTCGGGCCCGCACCCCCCGCGGGTGCTCTCCTGCGTGGGGTGGGGGTGCGGTGTCGTGTCCCCCCCCCCCAGCTCTGCGGACAGATGCGCGATGCCGCGGGCCACAGTCGGTCGTGTCCCCCCCCCCAGGGCCGGCTCCCCAGCCGCTCGTCGGGCGCGATGGGATGTTCCTACATGCGAAAATTGACCTGACAGATGGAGAAATTAACGTTCGCGGGCTAATTGTCTACTTGGCTGCCGCTCCGGCTCGTATATTTAGCACTTTTCCTTTTTTTTTTTTAGGGGTTTGGGGGGTGTGGGGTGTTCCCCAGAGAAAGGAATACACGCCGCTGTCTGTCATTAACACACACACACACACCCGGGGGGGCTGCCCGGTCCCGTTGCCCCCGCGGCGCTGGGCAGGGGCCGGGGCGGGACGTGGCCGGGCGCTGCGGAGCGGCCCCGCCGCCGTCCCTGTGACCAGAGCGCCACCTGCCGGCGCCGCCGCGGCGCTGCACACCGGAGACTCCCATCCCACCCAGGACGGAGCGGGCAACCGGTACCCGGCGGGGGTAGGCGGCAGCGGTGGCTTCCCCCCCGTCCCCTTCCCCCCCGTCCCCGGTGATGCCAAACGCGTCTCCTTGTCTCCTTCCCCGCCGCTCAGCGCGCGGGTGGGTGCGGGTGCCACCGGCCCCCGGGGTGGGGTCTGCGGGGATGTGAGCAGCGCCGAGCACAAAGAGTGGGGAAAAGCAGGGGGGGGGCGGGGGTGTGGGGTGTGTAATCCACTCTGCCAAGAGGCACCTTTCCCAGCCGCTTAAACTTTCCTGGCTCTCCCGAGCACGTGTCTGAAGAGTCCCCTCCCCAAAATGGGTGCGTGACCCCGGGGGGAGACCATGTGCGCCCCCGGCACAGCCCTGAGACACACACACCACCCCCCCCCCGCACCGCGGGCAGAGCCCCTCGGGGCGCTGCGGCCGCTCTCCCCATCCCCCCACCTCCTCCCCGCCCCGCCCGGTCGCCCGGAGCCTGAGAAAAGTTTGGGGGAGGGAGGGGGGTGAGGAGGAGAGACGGGGAGAGCGCGGGCTGTTGCCCGGGGGCTACCGTGTGCCCTTCTCGGAGGCGGGCGGGGGAAGCGGGGCTGGCACAGACACACGCACCGGGTCTCCGCGCCCCGGTCCCCTTCTCTCGCCTGCCCGGGGGCTCTGCAGGTCTCCGGGAACTTGCTCCGAAATCTCGTGTGTCCGAATAACGGCTGCAAAACCCTCCCTCGGCTCCGAGCCTCAGGTTGGACGGGGCGGAGAGGGGCGGGGGGTGTGTGTGCGTGTAACGGGGTGCGCTCCCCCGGCCCGGCCTTTTCTTATTAAATGAAGAAAACCTCCTGGAAACGCAGGGACGCGGTGCCCCCCCCCCCCCCCCCCCAC
>JAOTQQ010000041.1:12311998-12344014 GCA_026546715.1 Gallinago undulata | reverse complement strand
GGTGTCCCTGCCCATGGCAGGGGGGTTGGAACTAGGTGATCTTTAAGGTCCCTTCCAACCCAAACCATTCTATGATTATGTAAAAAGCTAACTATAACCTTAATCTATGCTCCTTCTGGAATACATGATATATGGAAGCCTATTGATACTCGCTCTCAGTAGGAAGGCACCTGCAGCCAGGTTAGTTCTCTCTCTTTCCGTCAAAAAAATATAGTTTTATTCCAACACATTCTGTATCTGGTTTATTAACCATTAAATAACAAGTAATAATAATTCATAGCTTCCTGGAGCCATACCCACAGGCTGAAACTTCTACGATAGAACCACCGGTCACTTTAGTATTACTAAACAGCACCTGAAGTCACAGCTGTCGGGGTTCAGACTGACGCCAGCCCAGATGTGATGAGTATTGGACAGCAAGGGAATACTCACAACACCCGTGTTCCTGGATACCAACAGCAACAGAAAGGTGCAGATGTTGACTTTCCAGACCACTTACAATTAAGTTTAAATCTGGATTTTGGAGCTAAACTTAGTCTTTGAGGATGGAAAGGCATGACTTTGCAAGACGCTGGCCTCTTCTGGGATCTTAGATGTTTAATACACAGTCTGCACAAACATAAAAACCCAGTGCCTGTTTTTAAAGTAGTGTGGTCACTCTGTTTCTTCTTTAAACCCTTAATACAAAATGGAATGCATAAAAAGGGCCAGGAAAAATATGTTTGTATTTACTAGGGAAAGAAAAATAGGGAGGGAAGACATGAGCAGCATTATTATATGTGATGAATCTCCTGTTTATTTTAGAGAGTCTGGAAATTGCCTTATTTTTTTCAGTTGGACCACATGTCTTTGTAAAAGATGTGTTCCACTCCAAACCATAAATATTCCAGGGACATCCTATTAGCGGTGTTATGCAAGAGAGGGAACTAGCTTATCCCAATGGAAGGCATTCACACTCCCTCCTGACATGCATTTGATTTAAGCCTGTCTTCTGCAGCCCTGTCTTCTTTCCTCTATGGCAAAGGGGATCATGTCCAGGAGCCTCACTCTGTCCTCCCTTTGGAGATGTCTGGGAAGATAAGCCTCTCACACATGCCATCTAAAATTACTGTCATGTGAATATCCTCTTCTGGCCTTACAAACTTTGAATCTATGAAAACAATAAAACACTATTCTTTAATTTGACACGAGCACAAAACTGCCTTTTACATCTGAATCTGGTTAGAGGGAGCCTGGGATGCCACCACTTTGACCTTTTAGTATCTGGCAATGAGCTGCTGATGTATGAGGCCAAGAGTGGTCCCCAAAGAAACCTGCACAGCTCTGCTGAGTCCACACCAAGCTCTGTGAAGGTGGCAGGGTGACCATGGCCTGATGAGGCAAGTTCATACACAGGATGCAGCAAAACGGGAAGGATCAGCTGGAATAAAAATCCTGCCAGGCTTTCTCCTAATTCCAAATCACCTTTTGGATCCCATCTCTCAAGGGAGATTAAGGTGCCCAGGCACATGATCCACAAAAAACAGTGCACTCCACAGGAAACTGCTTATTCTGGGAGGAAAAATTCAGGAGAAAGCTCAAGACACTGCAAAGAGAAAGGCTACGGTGTAGAGAGGCCTTTCATACTTGCCTGAGGCCAAGTGCTTATGAATTCTGCCCCCCCAGGCAATAAAGGCATCAAGGGAACCTCTTTCCAGATCTTTTGCTGCCAAAATTTAAACTGCCTTTCTCAGCAGCCCACCAAAAAAAATTTTTCCCCACACTAATACAGCCTCACAAGCCTTCCTGACCTGGTAGTAAGATCAGCAAAACACAGGTTGGGCCAGACAGCATTTGGGATTCTGAATCCCTGGTTTTACCTGAAATGACAAATGCACAGATCATTGTAGGAGTTTTCATATCTTCTGTTTGTTTATTCTGTTCCACTAGTGTACACAAGTGGTGTGTTCCTGGTTTTAAGACCACGTGAAAGAGAAAAGATTTGGCTTTCTGTTTGGATGTCATAATATTAATAGAGAACATCTTTAGAGGCTTATTACAATGCAATATTGCCAATTCCAAGCATTAAGAAAATGAAGGAAAAAAGAGGACATAATGAATAATTCATCCCCACCCTACAACAAAAATCACAAGAGCAAAAATGGCTTTGATTCCATTTGTTTACCAGTTTCTGAGCATTTCTGTGTCGTCAGATTACTATTTCAAACCCTTCTGCCACAAAGAGAGCTAGGAACTGTCTTAAAGATTCTCAGTTATCCTTAAATCACATGAATCCTGAAGCTGGAGCCCTGAGGCAAAAAAAATCTAACAAGGAACAAAACCAGCTAACAAGGGACTCAGGATGAAAATACCAGGGCAATCAATGAACCATCGATACCCAACAGGTTCCTAAGGGTGGCTATGCTGCAAGACCTAGAAAAGATGAGCAGATTAAAACTGCCTAAAATGGAAAAAGGGCCAATATACCACACTTTGGGTACTAATCCAGGTCAACTATGCACAATGTTCCCGGGGAAAAAAAATAACCAAACAAAAACCCACAACCAAAAAAAAAAACCAGTTAGGGCTTTTGGTTTGAGGCCAGTACTCCCAGTCTCGATTTCTTATGGAGTCAGGAAAAAAGCTACTGGCAAAAATAGCTCTATGTAAGACTCATGAAATGTGGTAACTAAACATTAGTATAAATTTATTTCATCTTGACGCCAAACACAGCTCTACAGCTGTTTTATGACACTATGAAGGTTAAACTACTACCGAACAAGTCCTCCTGCATGCGGCTACTATAAAAGTGTCACTGAATTATTTCTAATTTTAGTGCCCGTTGTTCTAAAAATTGCTGCACTCCAGGAAGCAAGAAAAAAAGGTAATTCACATAAACCTCACAGCTCAGGAACAACATGGATCTAACTGATGGAGCTGAGCAGCTACGTACAGCTAGAGGGTTTGTACTGGACTAAGACTCCAGGGGGACTCAAGAGGGACTCACAAGGGGTTTCAAGTCACCATAGTCCACATAGTCTTGTGGCTGATTTAGTGATGTTGCCCCACTTTCTAGCAAACAAAGAGAAACAGGTACTTTTGGGGTAGAATTAATTTCACCTACTTCAGCCATCCAGTTTAAGATGATGAAATGAATCACACCTGAGAATGGCCATTTGTCTGCGCTAACCGTAAAGTAAGTTTAGGCAATTGGATATTTATGGTTTTTCAGGTGAATCATATCCAGGTGTCCAATAAAATTGGTAAATTGGCTACTTTAAATCAGTAGAACACTACTCCAGCTTCAAATACTGCTACGTTCCCACCCCCTGGGGCCCAAATTTGTCACAAAAAAAAAAAAAAAGGAGCGAAAGAAATAAGTTCAAACAGTAGATATTACTAACTTGCTGGACATGCCTGTAGAAATTAGTGCTTTCAAAACGCATTTCCTCTACTGGTATTCCCAGATACCAGTAAAAGCCATTATCTGAGAGCGGAGTCTGTCTAAGAACATAAAAAACATGACATGAAGCCGTGTAAGATAAAGCGAGATGTAAATCACTGGTCTCTGTATAAGACAGAGACAGAACAAAAACCAGTTAGTGAGATGATCACCAGCATTCATCAGCTACTGGTATAATTTGCCGGGTGCTACGAACACCATTAAAATGAAAGTCACACGAACTCTAAAATCACAGGTTGTCAGAAATTTTTGTCAAAGGGAACCAGAAGCAAATCAGCTGGCAAAAAATTCATGCCTTCATTGTTACGAAGCACAGACTGTCACCCCATTCATCTTATGGGGATGCCGTCACTGCTGATATGGACAATTAACTGCATTTGGAAAAATACATTTTTCAAAAATTACCTGCATTCTCCATCATTTTTTTCTGAGCACAAAATTACTTTCAGGGAGAAATAATTTCAAGACCTGCACCCAAGTTAGTGTAAGCTGGTATAGCTAAGCAGAAATGGAAGACCGTACGCCAATGTATGTGGGCTGAAAGTATAGCATTACTTCATGTCTATAGGGCTGGAAGCTGCCAGCAGTGGGTGAGCCTCTTCTCCCCTCTAGGTCAATAAAGCAAATGGTCAGATCAGGCCTAAGAATTTCTGATGCTCAAAGTGGTGGATGTCTGGTCTCTCAGCATGGAAATCACTGTGTGAACAACATTGCAAGTACCATCCCAGAAGCGAAGCATAAACCCTCTGTGAAGATTGTCTACCGATGTCTGGAAATACTGTGGGTTTGGTATTAGCTTTTCAAAAAAAAACTTTTTACTTATTTTTAAGGACTTCTAGAGATGCACCTACCTCTTGTTCAAGATCCTAAGTATGGTGTCTAAGTATGATGTCTAGGATGCCCTGTTTACAGCATTATTCAGTAGCTGAGAAGCACCAATATCTAAGTTGCTCCTACACAGAGGGGCATTATTCAGTAAATGACAAAGAAAGAGCAACCTGAAAGACACCTTTCTTAATTCCAATGCAAATTTGATTTGAATGCATATTTTATTAGGTGTTACCACCCGAATCTCTGACCAATCAGCATCCTATCCAACGTATTCTTATGCACACTGAAACTGTGAGATGCTGCCAAAGCATTAAGCAGCCTACAGAAAAGGGTGGGGAGGGATGAATGTGCTTCTGCTTCCTGTTCTTGGGCAGAGCAGACAATGAGAAACGCCTCCTCAGTCCAGGGGTTAGTCCAGAACCAGGAGGTTTAATCCACCTAATGCTTCCAGTCTGGCCATAATGCCTTTGCTATTCATTTTAAAAGGGAGTAAAAAAAATAATATATATATATATTAAATGCTATTAACCGAAGGCCAAGATCCAAGATTCCAGCAATAAGAAACTGGAACATTGTCTGAGATGTTAATAGTAAGAGCTAAAGACATGCTCTGCAACTGCGGGGCAACATTTTACTAAGTTTGGCAGAAGAGTCTCCTCCCTTCATCCCCTCAGGCTCTGCTTAGCTTAGACAATATCACAAGGAAGGGCTGTTTGCCCAGAGGTTTTCACTGCGTAATTGTTGGGGATTTTTTGTTTGTTTGTTTGTTCATCCACATGGCTTACAGCCAGTTTATGAAAACTACAAGCCTGTCATCAGGAGTTCACCCAGTCTGAGAGAGGAAAAACAATGGTTAGAAGTCAACCTGATTCCATACCTTTAAAAAGTCACAGAGTAAAGCACACATAAAGAGGACCTTCCAGTAACATTGTGACACTCCCCGATTTCAGCCACAGATTATAATGAAACACCAGTTTCTATAAGTAATCAGTAGAGGTTTGCTTTGACTTGGACAACCCAGTACAGGAGCATCAAGGTCTTGTCTTTGTGCAAGCAGAACCTCCCACACAGGTTTGCTCTTCCAGAAGCACTGTTTTATCCTTAAAAAACAAAACTCTTCCCTTACCCTTATCAGACAGGTTTCTTTCAAACCTTTTCAGGGCACACCACACTCAAACACAGGAAAAAACACCCAACACTTACATCATCTCGAGCTGGGCTAAGAAGAGCAGACAGGATTCCCTGGAAGCAGGAAACCCTACTTTGTACACTTCATATTCCCACTGAGGCCAGTGGGCAGTTCGGATGCACCCAGCTGAGAGGATCAGACTTATCAACTGGAGAAGGGGCAGGAGAGAAAAAAAAACCAAACACCACACTGGGTCAAATCCCAGCTGGTGTAAATCAGTGTAACTCCACTCAAGTTAACAGGGTTGTGCCAATTCAAGCCAGCTATGGATCTAACCCACAGTGTGTTTTGCAAGTCTATTTTCAACTCTTCAGGGCTCTGCTCTGCTGTGTTTTAAACATTCACAACACCCACTGAAATTAATGAGAACTGTGTGTGCAGAGCGAACACTAGTGTTATTTCTTTTTAAATATTTGGGAGGTGCTCAGAGACTGTGATAATGAGTGCCATATATTAGAACCCAGACAGAATGGTATTGAATCATCAGACCCTAAAGTGGGACAGGTCGTTAATCTTTTCCTTGGGAGAGCATTTCAATTTTTGCCTTGGCAAATGAGGAATCATCATTAATAGATGTGGGGGTTCTACCTTTGCCAAGTCCCAGACAGTGTGTTTTTCCATTTGCCTTGGGCTTGTGTAAGCTTGCCTAAGGAGGCCAGCCTCGCAGTTTGAGAAACACTGCTAGCAGCCACCATACCCTCATTCCCAGCTAAATTAAACCCTATTATGCTGTAATTAACCTTGCCTAACTTGTTCTGAGTTACAGCAGTAGGTAAAAATCATGCTTTTTCTAGGCCGTCCCTGAGAAGCATTTTTACATATCAAGCCTACTCTTCAACTATTTCCAGCAACTCCTGGAAGCTCTTCTTCTTCTGATCACGGCTCGACTGCAGGCAACATCAGAACTCTTCTTGACTTCAGTGAAACCAGAATCACCTGCAATTATACTCATGCACCTCCTGTTCATGCCAGACAGTGTATTTTTGAAACAAACACAATACCACAGAAATGATGGTGAGAATACATATACACACCTTGTTACTTTTTACGGTTTAAAACATACACATAGGCAGGCTCACTAAGTTTCTTTGATCAAATTTAAAGCAGTAAAATTCCACTTTATGAAGAAGTCTGTTGCCTCTTTTATTTAAATGCCAGTTTAAAAAAAAAAAAATCAACACATACCTAGTTCCATTTGATACCTGGGCTAAGGGTGAGAAGAATGAGCACAAGGTAGGAAAAACTTCTCATTTACAAAGCTACCCTTTTACAAGAAAAATAAATAGTTGGCAGAATTTTTTCATCTTCTTTAAAAATTCAAAATTCTTCAGCTGCATTTTGAAAGATCCAGTGTTTTATCTAAGGTCCATCCAACCTGATTAAGTCCATAGACCTCTAAACCAGGCTATCCATGCAGTAGCTTTAGAGCCATTCACCCATTCAAGGGATTTTGATGAAGGTAGGACCAAAAGTCCCGATAATCCTTTAACTGCCTCCAGTAAGCGTATAAATGGAAAATGCAGTATAAAGCACCACAGCATAAAGGTTACGCTGCCCTAAATAAAAGGGCAAAGGAAAAAAAAAAAAGTGCTATCACTGAAGACAGCGTTGCATATATTACCAGTGAAGAGGTGAGAAGCCTCTGAAGAATGCAGCCTGGAGAGCAGCAAAGACAACCTGATTTTTTTTAATCTGTGTGTCTCGATATGGGGAGGGGGGAGGAGAGAGGAGAGAATAAATGGTTATGCAGTAATTAACAGCCTGCTGCCGTAGCTGAAGGATTTACCCCACCTGTTCCTTTTCAGCCATTAAACTCCTCCGTTCCCACAGTACATGCCATTAACTTTTTTGTTGTTGTTTTAAAGTACTTGCATCGACATCACTCTTTCTGCCACGGCCTGCGGCGGGAGCAACGGCGGCTCTTGGTGGCCACGGCACCCTCCTCCTTGCCACACGGGGCCCTCTCCTCACCGCCTCGTCCCAGGTGCTGCGGAGGCCGCGTCGGGCAGCTCCCGCCGCCCGGCTCCACCTCCCCTGGGGCCGTCCCCTCTCTCCGGGCCCGGCGCGACG
This sequence comes from Gallinago undulata, assembly GCA_026546715.1. Lineage (NCBI taxonomy): Eukaryota > Metazoa > Chordata > Aves > Charadriiformes > Scolopacidae > Gallinago > Gallinago undulata. The sequence goes on along the minus strand of JAOTQQ010000041.1, from coordinate 12,336,482 downwards.
GCTGCCCCCGCTGCGGCGGGTCGCTCCGACCGGGGCCGGGGGGGGGGGACGACGGGGGACGGGACGACAGTCCGGGGGACGGGCCCGGGCCCGTCTCTGCCGCCGGCGCTGCAGGTCTCCGGGCGGCGCCAGGGAGCTCGCTGGTCCGCCGCTGCCGGCCCCGATGCCGGGGCCTCGCTGGTCAAGTGGTCCTAAACATTTCACAATTATGATAGAGAACTGTTGAACTGTTAAGAACCACTGCACCAAGGAGGCTGAGGAGCCGCCGTCCGCGGGGAGAGGGGGGGAGCCGGGCGGGCGGGGAAGGAGGAGAAAAGGGGGGGTGGGACAGGCTCCCCACTCGCTCCTGGCCCGGGTTTGGCTCTTCCTTTCGCCACGGCGGACCTGGGGACGAGATAAAACAGACGGGGCTGGCGGGCGGCTCTGAGGCCGCGGGGAGAGCGCCCCGGCCCGTCCCGCCGCCGTCCCCGGCCCTCCCCCCCAGCCCGCCCCGCTTCTCACCCAGCGCCGCCACTTTACTCACACGGCCACCGTCCGGCGGAACATCCCCCCGGCCTGGCGCTGCGGCCGCCAAAGCTTGGAAGGCAACAAGCTTTCTTTAAAAGGGGGGGAAAAAAAATAAATAATAAAAAAAAATCTAAAAAAGAATAACAACAGGAAAAAAATTATAAAAATAATAAAAAACTATTCTCCTCAGGGGGAACCAAGCTCGGAGGCCGGGCGGCACGGCGCCCCGCCGGTATCCCCGCCGCGGCCGCCCCTCTGCCGCGGCTCGTCCGTGCGGGGCCCTTTTATACCCGCGCGGGTACCTCGCGGTGGATGAGCCGTCCCCTGCCGCGGCAGCCAGGAATGCAGCCCTCGCCCCTGACACGACCAGTTTTTCCGGGCTGCCTTCGCACTGACGGGGCGGTTTTTTGTTTCCAGCCATCCTCCTCCTCCTCATCATCATCATCTGGGGCGGCCAAACGTCAGCAGGTAGGGAGAAAAAAAAAAAAAAAAAAAAAAAGACAAACATGTTCCAAAGGCGGCGCGTTTCCTCCCGCCCTGTCACCGGGGCGGGGGGGTAAGATGGAAACTGCTCGACAGGTTTCGCCGAAGCTGGAGGTGGCTGCGGGAGGGGGGTGAGGGTGGGGGGGAGTGGGGTGAGTAAGAGACTCCACCCTGCGCCCTCCTGACAGGAGCCGCCGCTGACGGGCCGCCCGCCCTCCGCACCCTCCCGGCTCCCCTCGCCTGCCTGCCAGCCTGAAAGGAAAAAAAAAAACCAAAACAACAAACCAACCAAAAACCCCCAACAAAACGCAACAACAAAACAAAACAAACAAACAAAAAAAAGAAAGCCCTAAACCGGCCCGTCACGTTCTCCGGGGGATTTCTTTGCCGTGGCGCGAACACCCGCCGCGGCCCAGGCGCCGCGCTTGCCGTGGCGTCGCGCCTGCTTGAGGAAGGGCGCTTCCCGCCCAGCCTGAGGTGGAGAGGCCCGGTCTCCTGCCTGCTGTCCCCGGTGTAGGGAGCCGGGCCTCTCCTCCTTCCCCACCAGACGGCGGGGGGTTGCCTGCCGAGGGCAGCCGGCAAAAGCCCCCCCATCCAACATCTCTGTGTGGGATGATGGCCTTGTGTGTGCTGTGCTGCCCAGCCCTCCATGAGGGTAGCACAGCGTACCCCTCCCCAGCCTGGAAGGAGGGGCTCACCGCCGGCTTTCCTCTCATGATCGTGAGGTGTTTGGGATTTTTTCCCTTCAGAAACGGTGTGAGAAAACACTCCGCTGTCTGTGTGGGGCTGGGATTGCCCCACTGTCCCTCGCTCTTTTCCACAGCCCTACTGCTGTTTCCCCAGGGAAGGTGTCTGAGGAGCCACCCATGGGGAGCACCACATCGTTTCAGAGCTCACTCCCTGCTCCTGAATGTTCCCAATCTTCAGAAGACCACACTACTTGATTTCGGAAAGGCAGGACAAAGAAACCAGAGTTCACAACTATGAATCAGGCCCTATGAAGAAGGGCCTGATTTCCAGAGGTGTTGGGCAGCCAACGGAGGAGGACACCCTGAACTTCCAAAAATTAGGCTGCTTGCTCATCATCACACCCTTAGCCGTGACTCGGGGAGCTTGGGCTCCTTCAGTTTGGGCTTCTTCAGTTAATTCCTCTCAATTTTACTCTCCTCATTGACAGAATAGCAATGACACCTAATTCACCAAGGCTTCCGAGCCATCTTGTTGGGGTGAGCCGAAAGGCCTTCACACCCTGACACCTTGGGATGGGGTTCGTGGGGATGGTGGCAGTGGGGATGCTGGTCGGTGGTGGTGCCGGGCTGCCTGCATTGCCCAGCCGCACGCTGCTCTTGCCAGCCAGCCCAAGAGACACCATTTCAAAAAGACGTAGATGGTAAACCCTGCTCTGCCAGTGACTCAGCCTACAGCCCCAGCCAAGTCACTTCACCACACCTTGAGAGAGAGATAATGCTTACCTACCTCATCTTATGAGGCTTCACTAATGTTTATATAGTGCTTTGAATGTTTAAAGAACTGTCTAAGTGCTGTGTATGAATTTTGGCACTCCAGATCGTATGATCTTTGGCCCTTTAAAAATATATGGGAGGCTCGAGCCAGTCCTGGAGGGGATGCCCATAGAGGCATCACAGAGCAGCAGGGGAGGATGAAGCCCTCGTGGCTCTGCAGCAGCTCTTCGACCACGGATTGTGTGAACGTGGTTCTCCCACCAGAAGCAGGAGCAGACAGGTTGTTCTAGCAGCCTATGCAAACCTCATGCTGAGGAAGCTCCCCGGGTGTAGGCTGGAGGCGTTTCAGTCCACTTTGGTAAAACCAGCTCCTGTTCTTCTGTTCTACCCTCCCAGGCTCAAACCCAGAAGTTAATTTTGTGCCTCCTTCCAGATAGCCCAGCCCGCAGGGGTTTTCTGGACCTTCTTGTTCTCCCAAAAGGATATTTGCTTGCTTCAGATAGAGGAGGGTGCACTAGCTGTGGGTTAATTCAAAGGGGACTTCTGTCCTTGGCATCAGTGGAAATCTGTGGAAGCAAGGCTGCTCTTTAATCGCTGTAAGAAGAGTCATTTGTTTTATGACACAGTGTCCTAGGTCTCCCACTCCTGCCAGCGATGTACACAGCATGCACAGCACGATTGCACGAGCTGTGTTTTATGTATAATCCCTCAGTAACTACACTGCCAACTCTCGCCTGCCCCTGACAAACACAAACCCACACCCCTGCCCACACCCATGGCTCCACAACACCACTCAGCTAAATAATAACCCGACTGCCCACACTGGCTGGGTGCAAAAGCCCTTTCCAGCCAAACCAGTTGGAACCCACTACTGCACTGGTGAGATATATAATCCCCAGGGATCCCGACGCTGTTTTGGTCCAGGTTCAGACACACAGGGCTGTTGGCCCCTGGAGAAGGACTCTGAGCCTCAGTGGGGAGTTGCCTGGGGCAACTGAGGTACAAGGACCTATATGAAGTTTAGGCAGGATGAATCATCTTCTGCTATGGATTTTTATTATTTTTTTTTTAATAAGTGTTGGTGGTTTTACTGATTGAATGTTTCAGTTTCGGGTTTTTTTTCAGGGAAGAATATTATAAAAGGGAGTACAGGTCTCTTGTGTTTCTTCATAAGGGTGGCTAGAGTTAAATTTATTATCTTAAAGGGCTCCACCTTGTCATTGTATAAATTCCCTTAGATCACTTCTATGAAAAATGTTCTTTTTTTTAGTAACTTACATGTTAGAGGGCAGTGGGCAAATGTACATTTGATTTATTTATGTAATTATTTAATAAGTTCTGTTTCTCACCTGTGTACTCCCAGTTATAAAAGTAAGAAAGGTAACATCCTGCTACTTCCTTTAGCTGGACAGAGTCTCACACAACAGGCTGAAGGCTTTAAGAGGTAGAAGAGAAGAGGTGCCAAACAGTAGAAGTGGCCAGATAACACTGTGCAAGAGATAAGCCATGTATTAATTGTTCATCCTCTGTGAAGGTACGAAAGGTGATTGAAAAATTAAAATAAAAGAATTGGCTCTGAAATTGTATAGAGGGGAAAATTTGGTTGTATCTGAAGGAATAGTAATTAGTCCTTTGTTTCCGTTGATGGTTAAAGTAGGTGTTGTTTGTATCCTACTCTTTTTCAGCTGCCTATATGTGACTACAGTAGTTCTGTGCTTGGTTTTTAAGGGATCACAGTGCAATAAACAGCCCTGTTAGGCAAGCAGCAGGTACATCTCGCATGTGTTTTCAGTCCAGGGGCACAAACCCAGTGACAAGAACTGCGCTGCCCACCGGGGACTCATTCCACTAGATGTCGAGAGCTCTCTGAGCACACTGACACCCCTGAAACCTGGAGGAGCAGCAGACTGTAATGTGGAACATGGTGGCTTGAGCACCTTGTACAGCAGGTGGAGTTTTCTTGGAAGGGGGAAGCAAATATTAATCAGCTGAGAGTGTCAAACCAAGAGGGCAGTGCAAAAGGAGACATAATGCCAGGGGTGATTGTAAGAGACAAAGAAGACAAAGAGTTGGCCTGGGAGGAAGCAAAGATGAAGGGTGAGCTTGTGGGAGGACATAAAAGGGTGTCCTGTTTGCATGGCAGACTATCAGACTATGGAAGATCATGAATGATGGTATCGAGAGGAAGATTATATTTCAAGGAGGTTCTACTTTGAAAAAATGATGTTGTGAAAAATGACTGGGAGGCACTATCATTATTATCCATCAAATATCCCCACGCTCCTTTGGCAAAAGGTCCCAATACCTTCCTGCCAATACCTTATTCCACAGGTAATACCATGGAAGGGCATGACACAACCCAAAGTACTGTTCCTTGCACTACAACATGTTTTATCTGACAATTCTAAACTTAAAATAAATCCAGCTTGCAAACTAAGCCTGGACGTGGAACTTAGTGTTTCTCAGTGTATCGTTTTTACCTTCCCTGTCATTTCCCTACTGATTCCCATATTCTTGCTCATTACTGCTCTCCTAAAATTAGGTTGGAAGTTTCTCAAGCAAAAACCCAGAGTCTGACATGTCCTGTAAAGTACCTGTCATATTCTTGGCCCTGGTAAACAGAAAAAAACCCTGTGCAAGTGGATTTTCTCCCACCCTGGGAAATCAGCATTCCATATGTTCATGGCAAACACTGATGGGGCAACTTCTTGTTTACTTTAGTTGGTTCAAACTCATTTGTCAATATAGCAGCCCACTACATGTCACATGTGAGCATAATAATAGCTTGATGGTAACTTGTTTTTGCAGTAATAAACACCTTGAGAGATGGCCTAATGCTTCCTTATAAATAGGAAGCCTTTTGAGATTATTGCTGAAATAACATCAAGTGATTTACAGATAAATAAGGCAGGGTGGGATGTTTTCCTGACCAAGAACTGTTAGAAAGATTGGGGGGGTTGCCATTCAGTACCTAAATTAATAAAGACAGGCTAGAAATTAAAATGTGGATAACAGCTTGATGCAAAGCTAAGATTTCATATTTTATTGGAAAATGCCACCATTGTATGTTCAAAATTTTGATTAAGCCCCAAATTATCATTTTAACATGAGAGGAGATTTTTATCTCATATACTATATCTAAACAGACAGTTCATCATCCCTGAGCACTACAGAGGTTTCATACTGATTTAGCCTGGAATACCAGACTTCACCATCTTCCTTGTTCTGATTTAATATCTTGTTCATTCCAGCAGTTAACTGTGTAAATTACATTATACAGATTAATGTACTTTTCCCCTCCTTGGGAGAATTTTTCAAGTCTAGCTTTGTCTGTATCCAGTAGCACAATAGCTGGCAGTAAAGAGAACAGTGTAAATTTTTCTGTTTTCTACTTCCCGTTTTCAATTTCATTATTAAACGTGTCAGTTCTTTTAATAAACAGCATAGAACATGGAGACCTCAGGGCTTTGCACACTTGTTGTTGGATCAGTGGGTACAATTAGCTGTGCATCAGCAGCTGTAAAAAAATTTTTAAAGGGGTGAAAAATAATCTTCATGCTGCAGAGATGGCACGTGGGCTGTTGAGTGGATGGGTCCTGGGAGATCCATCAGCCTCTGCATCAAGACCTTGATATTAAGAAGTTTCAACCCCAGCACTCGGAGCCCTAAAAAAGACTAGAAGAATTGAGAACAATCAGGAGGTGCTTCTTAGTCCTGGTTGGGGTTATACTTCGCCATGACCTCCCACTGGGAGCTCAGGAGCCACAGCAGTGCCTTGAGGTGACAGCTGGAGATAGGCGTATGAGAAACAGAATCCACTGAGTCCTGTTTTCTGCAATCAACTCTGGATAAACAACCTCTGTAGAGTTTTTACCAAATTTCAGGAAAGTTTGGTCTCAGGGTTACTTATTTTTTCTCCTCAAAATCAATTATCCCTTCCCTTCCCTTCCCTTCCCTTCCCTTCCCTTCCCTTCCCTTCCCTTCCCTTCCCTTCCCTTCCCTATTTTATTTTAGTGTGTGTTGTTTTGGGTTGGTTGTTTTTGTGTTGTTTTTTTTTTAATTTGAACAAGATTTTGACATGACCAGTAATTTTGAATGCCTCACTTCGCAGGTGTCTGACTCTACAGACTATAAGAGGAGCTGACTTTAATAAAAAGTCAGCCACCTTTTATTCTACCATTAAGTTTCAGGTTAGACCCTGGAAGCTGACACTTGAAATCACTAGCTTTTTGTGAAAATTTCAGCCAACAATTTCATATTTAAGATAAGCAGCTGTGCACTAAGTAATTTATTACAATGCTTAGTTGCGATAGCCATCACAAACCTTGTACCAACTTTATTTTTCACGTTCACCAACCAGTTGGTTTTTCAGAGTTAGCAGAACTATGTGTTCCATCCCATAAAGCCATCAGAAAGGAAGTCATTACTAATGATGTGACTATTTATTGAGATTTCCGAAGTGGTTCAAGCCACTGAAGATACAGAGTGTGACTTCACAGTAAGTGGCACAGTAATTTTTAGCAACATCTCATATTTCTGGTTTTATGTCTTTGAATGTAGAACTTTCCAAACAACAGTGGTGAATGGTGACATAGTTGTGGGCAGAGTGCTCGGTCAAAGTGGTCCAAGCAAATAAACCGACTTATTTCACGTCACGCTCTTGTCAGCCAGCAGAGATAACAGCCAGCCATCTTGGAGCTCCTGGGAATTCAGCAGAAATCTCTGCTGGATTGTCTTCCCTCAACGTGATCCCTGGGAATCACATCCCTCAAAACTGACCCTTCAGCAGGAAGGGGAAAATCAGATGTGCCACATTAAGAATTTTGATGCGTCGAAATCCCGCTTTTACTGGGCCCTAGTCACAAAGATCTACGGCAAAACATCCAGGAAGGAAGCCACACACCCTCAAAGATGCAAGTGTAATTATTCATGCACAGGCATCACCTTCAGAGAATCTCCCCAGCGCAGCAGCTTCTTGCTTATGACAGGATTAATTTACAGCTCTCTGTTCTAATTGTGATAACTCCTTATCTCTCAGCAAAAGATTGCCATTAAGACTCTTTTTTCTTTACCCTGACATTCTTTTCTTTGCTGTACATGACCATTGCTGCTGAATTGCCAGGACTGTCATTCCCCTTCTATGCTAATAATTAATCATTTAATGTTAAATAATTGGAAGCCGAGGTGTAGAAATAACCAGCTGACATAAACAAATATTACTGTCATTCTCTTGCCCCTTTCTTATCATCTTTCTCTGTGTGGAGTCTCACCTAATTTCACTTGTAAGCTCTTAAAAGCGGGGTCTGTGACTGTTGAACACCAAGGACAGTAATCGGATCTGGAGCAGTGGTGCTCGAGAAGAAACACGTTTATTGTGCACATGAAGATGTAATTAACGGGGCTCATCTGCGCTCGGAAATTCTGCATACGCTACTACGCAGGCAGTTCTGGCCAGGCAACACCTGCCCCGGCCATTGTTCTTCTGGTCCCGTTTTGAAGCTGAGAAGGTGTGAAGGAGGACCATGCCTTGAGAAAGGGGTTATTTATTGTTGTGGTCTTTATTGCTGCTGCAAGAAACCATCTCTCGGCCTTTTCCCGCCCGGCCATGCAACGTGCCAGGCATCGGGTCGTGCGTGGCTGCAGCCTGGGTAGGGAGGATGCCGCGGAGGATGTTGTTGTTTGGCACCTTCTCATGGATTTTGCTGACATCTCCCTCCGATGCGTAGCATCCCTGGGGTAGGAGAGAGGTGCCGGCGTGGAGCTCAGAACACCAGTGGGAGGGCACAAGATACGCACCCGCTGAGCGTGCCCCAACAGGCCAGGCTGGGGGGGGGAAGAAAGGGGCACTGCCTCTCCCCTGCCAGCAAGGAGCTGTGGTCCCCATGTGCTGTATCCTCCCATGACCTCAGCAGCAATCTTGGCCAGACATTTATGTAGATCTGGACATCAAGGACCGAATCCTTTGACCCTGAGATTTGTATCAGCTCTTCCAAAGAGAGTCCCATTAAGTGGTGCTATTTTGTGCGGTTTTCGCGAGGCTTTTCATTTTGTTGCTGTGATTCAGTCTCTCAGCTACACTTCTGAGATGCAGGCTCCTGCTTCTTCCCCTTCACCTGATCACAGGTAAACAAATGTATGTCTAATGAAGTTTCTAAAGTAATTTTCAGGTAGACACTTTGCACAAATAACAAATCTGGTAGTACCAGATTTTATTCTGACTCATGGACTATCTAAAGTGGCAACATTTGAGTCCCACAGACTCATTTGTATGGTTCAACGGAGTATTTTACATACCTTATAAGCTTTCTACATTAGTAGCTTTTTTTTAAAAGAGTCACTAAAAGGAAAGTATTGTTACAACCATGCAATCAAGCACCACGGTCTCATAAAACATTGTTAAAGAATCACGGAAAGACTAGTTTTACTAGTCTAGAAGATGATTATGCTGCTGATAGAGTCCACTTGGAAAAGACACGAATGTATCAGCAATGTTTGTGATGACATGATGATATGCTGCACACATGTGATCATTTCTTTATAATTTCTCGTTTTCACCCATCGTACAATTACTTCAGGTTTATCTCAGTGATCTAATAAATTGTGATGCTGGAGACTAAAAGCGTTTTATTTCTCAAACTGCTGTGGCAGGTCCTACGCAGGGGTCAGCACAGGTACCTGGAGAAGGAGATTACACCTACAGCTGAATTCGATTGCCCCGTGGATCCATCAATGTTTTGTGTGTAAGCGGAACTGGGCACACTTTGTCTTCTGTGTACAAGGGATACAATTCCCTCATCAGTCGTTCCACTGCTTGAACCTGCCTTAAAAATGGAGGACTCTTCCAACCAGATCACAATCTTTTTGGAAGAATCCCAGTAGATCACACCATTCAGAAGACTGCAAATAAAAGGAGCTCTGATTGAAGGAGGATAAAGGGGTTTAGTTCCAGGTGAGAGATTTCGTTATCACTCATTGCTGAACACCAACATCCTTGTATGAAACAACTGAGAAGTGCTATACTAGAGTAATTCTAAGTTAATATGTGCAGAACTGGAGTTATTTAGCAATTTAAGAACGAGCAGATACTGAAGCCTTGCTGAACAGCTGATTTAATTCAGCAAGTACTGATCAGACACAGTCAATCTGTCACTGGGTCAGCCAGCCTTGACAGATGTTAACAGTTTACCAAGATGACATGCAATAAGAGAGCAAGCACATGCTGATTTTTCAAATAATTAAGAATGCCCTTCCATCACACAAGTTTTATAAGATAATCTCCAAACAGAAACCTAATGTTTTCAGACAGCAGTAAAAAAGAAAGTGGTTGCATTCAGGAAAGACAAGCTGTAACTCAAATCAGACAGGAACTTGGACATGTTAGTTCCATGTTAGTTGTGCAAATCTCTGTTTTCTGCCCTGTTAGGGAAGTGCTGACATAGGCCAAGTCGCTCCTATCCCTTGGCAGTATTAGCTGGATCATTAGGAAAAAGAAACAAAGTGGAAGCTGGGTGTTGTCTTTTGAGTGAAGAAAGCTGTAGAATTGATGTAATGTTTGACTTTTACAGGAGGCATTCATAGCATCTCCTCCGTGGAGAGGCAGCAGAGGTTCCAGCACCAGCATTCATCCCCAGAACATCACTGCAGCGTGAAAGATCCGACACTGGAATCAAACCCAACATTTGTACAGCAGCAACGAGTCGAACACAAACCACAATGTCATCTTTATGTTCCAATAAACATTAAAAACTGACACTAAAAAATATCACAAACTTTTCTGCACCAAAAAAAAGCAAGAGTAACTTCATCCAGTTTCTACCACGCTATCCCAGTGTGTACTGTGTGTAAAATACAGAGCACTGTATTTTATTGTCTGCAGACGATCCTCACAGAATGTGCTAGATCTAACAAACTGTAACTGTACATGGCTATGAAAGGGCACATGGACATCATGGGGGATTGGAGTTAAACTGCAGTTTAGGGCTACGAAGATGATGAGGAGACTAGAACGTCTCTCTGATGAGGGGACTTGAGTCTTTTTAGTCTGGAGAAGACTGAGGTAGGATCTGATCAATGCTTATAAATACTTAAAGGGTGGGTGTCAAGAGGATGGGGCCAGTCTTCTTTCAGTGGTGCCCAGGGACAGGACAAGAGGAAATGGGCACAAACTTGAACACAGGAAGTTCCACCTAAACATGAGGAGGAACTTCTTTGCTTTGAGTGTGGCAGAGCCATGGAACAGGCTGCCCAGAGAGGTGGTGGAGTCTCCTTCTCTGGAGACATTCAAAACCCACCTGGACATGTTCCTGTGCAACCTGCGCTGGGTGACCCTGCTCTGGCAGCGGGTTGGACTAGATGATCTTCAGAGGTCCCTTCCAACCCCTATGATGCTGTGATTCTGTAAAGCTGTTCTAGAAGTTCAGAAATGGACCCTCAGCCAGTCCTAGCAACAGAATGAGTGTGTTTGTGTTAGTAATGGCCCCGTACGACTGCTTAATCTGCAAACCTTTACCCAGGGGAAGATTGCTGGATAAAGAGTGTATTTGATCTTTTCAGGAATGATCTGAGGGAGAAAAATTAGCAAAATTAGCAAAAAATTAAGCTGCCCCTAGAATACCTAGCATACTTTAAATAATGAAAGACACTCAGCTGCTTACAGTAACTAAAACAAATAAGTAGAATTTTCATGCCTTACTAATAACAAGATTTTGCTTTCACCAATAACTATGTAAAGTTTCAGGGTTACTACACACAAATAGATTCATCATAAGACTGGGAGTTATCATGGAGAGTATAATTATGATTATTATACCCTCTGCACAGAGCAAAGGGTATAACATGAACAAGACAAACACAGGATCTCATGAGTGTTATCGAAGTTCAGCCCCGACACTTAATGAAAAGTTGAAGTCTCTGGCCTTAACTGGGTGATTTTTGCCACTTTTTTAATCTCAGCCCTCAACATACCATTTCTCTTCACATGTTCTTGAATTAAATTTTGAAATATCTAAAAGAGATTCAGTTTTTTCTTAGATAAATGTTAAATTTGCATTCATGCCTTTGCCATTAGATTTTTTAGGTATTGGTCTATTTATAAGCTAAATTGCAAATTTTCTAGAAGGCAGCAGGAAAGCTATCTTATGCAAGATTAACATATTAAAAGGATACATACTTCTGTAAAGGTTTGTCAGAAAGAAGCCAATACTGCTTTATTCTCACTGTAAATATGGCCAAAACCATTTCATTTTAGCTTTACAAGCTTCTAACTAAAACTCTTCTTTCTGGATTACATTTCTGTTGCCCTTTGTGTCTTTACCTAGCTCATAGGCAGGAAGAAAATGGTTGTCTGTTTTCTTCCCTCTCCTTTGGTTCTCCTGTTGAGACCTGTTATTTGAGTAATTCACACCAGAATGCCATCCGTGATTCAACAGAAAAAGAAAGTATGTTTTGTACTTCACATGGGTATTTTATTTTAGAAATGTAAGAGTGTTATTATTTAGAAAGTTTTCTGTAGACCAGACGAGCCCTTATTGAAAAGTATAAGGAAAATATTGATGCTTTTGTGTACGTTGCAGTCAGTTTTTCTAGTACAGAAATAAGGAATGGATGCTGCTATGGACAAATTATTGCATTTGAGGATCACAGGGAAAAATGAAAATAACCGAATCACAAGAAAGTGATTCACTTGCAAAGAATTTTATCAAGGGATTCCCTGCTTCAGTCTACCAACTGTTAGACTCCTGACTTGGCAAGAGTTAAGATAGTAGGTCCAAATACCACAGGAAGACGAGTCTACACAAGGATTTTCTCCCGATCATAAAAATTTTCACAAACATTACTTTGTAACATACATCAACTTTACATATTTACACATAAGACACCAAAAAGGTGATGAATCCAAAGCCTTTTTTTTTTTTATTTTAGAGCTCATTGAATAAAATTAATACAGAATTAAGTAAATCTAAAGCATGTTTATTGCTATGTTTTTTAATAATGAGACAGCGTAGCTGTCATTTTGTGACTGTAGTGAAGAGGTGCACTACCCTTAACATGAAAAAATCAGGCATTTTTATGTTTTTCTTTTGTTTTTAACTGCGGTATATACAGTGTTTCCTCAAACTACATGCACATCTACCTTCTTTTAGAGGGATCTGATATGCAACATACCTTGGGAATCTTTTAATACTAGCAGGCTTAGCAAGTAGTCCATGCAGCTTTTCTCCATGATAAGAAGAGCTGTGGGAAGGTTGCAGAGTATAAAGAGGAAAAAGAAAAAAAAACAAACAAAAACTATCTGCACTTCAAAGATTCCCTTCAGATGAAGCAGATAGAAAATCCACATAGATTATTGCAGAAGCTGTAGGTGAAATTAAAAGTTGCCATCTCCAATATATGCATTTGCCTGAAGTATTCTCTATGTTTACATATTCTAGGGCAGGCACAGCTGTAAAGGTACATACAGCTTTTTTTTCTTTAGTCTGAAAGTGTTAGGACTTTAAACTTGGGTCTGTTAATACTGAGATCACATTTACAGTCCAAAGAATTGTGTGTCCAGCGTGTAGCAATCTTGATTATATTCTGGTCAGGATGTGGGAAAGATGCTATTAGAAACAAAACAATCAATTCACTTAGACAGTCCCACAAACATGCTTTATGGCATCTGCCTCCTACTCATTTTAAGTGAGGTTTTATAGTGACACATTGGTGAAGATTAGTACACAACTGCAGGCAGATGCCCATGACTGATTCAATTGTTTGCACTGACAGTCACAATTGCTGTAATTGCAACTGAAGTGATACAAGCCATTGCAAAAAACAGACAAAGTGAAACCAACATTGTTCCTCAGAAATTTTATTAGTCAAAACCCAGAAATGCACAATCCACTGTTTTTTTTCTGGGTATGAATTCACCACAGCATTTCTGTTTGCTATGCCTGCAATCTCACTGATTTAACGTGAGAAGATTCAAAAGGCTTCTTTAAAAACTAAACTCGTACAGTAAAGGCAACACATTCCAGCCTCACTTGTTTATAAGTATTTCTATTTTAAAAAGTCATTAAAAAGTAAAGCAGCAAATAATTTTTAGAAAAATCATCAAGATCTTAATGTGATCCTAAGTAATGAATTATTTCTAGGCTGTAGCGTTCCTCTGCTCCAAGCACAACCACCATTGTTCCTTTCCTTTTTTTTTCCTCCCATAACTGCTTAACAGCAATAATGTTCAAAGCTGGGATTTCTGAAAAGGAGTGACCATCTTCTAGAGCCTCTGGAGAAAGAGAAAATGAATGTTTAGAACTAGGCGGTACCCAAAACCTTCCCAAGAAGAGATTGCCCCGTAGCCTGCCAAGCAAGTTCTCATGCAGTCCTGAAGACTTCCTTCAGACTGCCTACACAGCTGGTGGCTCAGTCCAAAGGAATTAGGAGATGATCCACGTAGGAGTTGAGAATTTAACACATTCTCTCCCCACTTACAAAAGTGACTTTTGCAGACATATTTCACTGAAAATGGAAATGCCTTTGCAACATAACCCATATTCTGAAGGTGTTTTTAGGGTCTTCATCCTGGACACTGGAAAACTTCCATTTAAATGCTCAAGGCCAATTTTATCTAACCCTTTCATGTTAGCTAAAAAAAAAAAAAACAAAAAAGAAAAAAAACAAAGCCTGATTCTGTCCTATGTTCATTTAGACCAGTACATCGTAGTGAAAAAATGCTATTGTTGCAGTTGCAGTTCCCCACTTATATATACATTAATTCACTCTCATTGATCAAATGGGACACACAAGAGGTGAAGCAGCCAAACCTTTAACTAGATTTTGTGTCAATTTTATTAAATAAAGGAGATCATCTCCTCACAAGATTTAAATAGGGATTAGACTTGCCAATACATTGGAGAAGGGATACCTAAATCAACAACATATTGCATCAGAAAGGAGTCCTGAGAAATGAAAGGCGAGTGTTTTAAATGTCTCCACTTACAGCACCACACCGGAGAAGGTCAAACGCCCAGACAAGTCTCCTATAGAGAGACTCAGATCTGATGTTCTGAGTGCGAGGCTCACACCCACCTCATATGCACATGGCCAGGGAAACACACCTTGGGTGTCAGCACAAAAGAGATCCATGTTGGGAGTTCGTGTCAGGGACAACCATAGAATTATAGAATGGTTTGAGTTGGAAGGGACCTTAAAGATCATCAAGTTCCAACCCCCCTGTCATGGCCAGGGATACCTCCCACTATCAAAGCCTGGTCTTAAACACCTCCAGGGATAGGGCATCCACAACTTCTCTGGGCAACGTGTTCCAGTATCTCACCAGACTCACAGGAAAGAATTTCTTCCTAATATCTAATGTAAAACTCCCCTCTTTCAGTTTAAAGCTACGCAGCTACATCCAAGGTCTAAATAAGAGAGAGGCCATGGCACTGTGCCCAGAGAGGGGGAAACCCCTCGGCAGAGCTCTCTGCTGAAAGGCAGCAGAGAACATTAGAAGATGGGCTGGTGTAAGGTGCTCCATCAAAAGGTGGATGGAGAGCACATCCATCCAAAGGTGGAAAGCTTGTAGGTACTACTGTAGGACCTCCCGAGTGGGACACTGTGCAGCCAAGTGGCAGTGGTGGCCCAGCAGCTCTGCTGGAGAAGGGCAGGATGCTGTGCTGTGGGCACAACACCCTCAAAACCAGGAATGGCACCCTCAAAACCGGGCATGGCACTCTGCCCAATAAAAGGCATCTCCTCTCTAAGTAGACATGACAGAGAAGCAATTTATTGGAACAGGCCAACCAAACAAGGACATCTCTGCCCTCAGTGCTTTATTTTGGTAGCATTTAGATTCCCAACCAAGTTCAGAACTATGCTGTGGAATGCATCATAAAAAAAGGCACTTCCAGGCTCAGGAAGAAAGAGGAATAAACATTAGCCTCGCTCTACAAAGGACTGAAGTACTCGGAGTCATATCAGAAACTAAGGCAGGGAAAGCAGCTGAACCCAGAAGCTCTAGAGACAACTAGGGCTTAAATACAACATCCCCCTTCATACATGTATATACTGATCTGTACATTTCAGAAATCCAGCACTTGAAAACGAGATCTTACCTTCTCTACTGCTTTTGTCTAAGGAAGTCAAGAACCTCCTTATGCCCTGTAGCCTCTGCCTATAAGTAGAAAAATGAATAAAACCAGTGTACCAGGACATGCAAATACTTACTTGTGGGAAGTATGAATGTGTTACCACAGAATAATTAAAATCCAATTTAAATTTTAATTCCTCTGACATGGATGAGAAAATTCAGGCTCCACCAATTTATTATTACTTCGGACCACCACCAGACTTGTAACAAACTCTAATCCTTCTTATGGTCCCTAAAGCATAGGGAGTGCTAAATGCTAAAGCATCATTTACTTTCCCCAAACTAATATTAGTGTGTTATTGCTAGTATTAGTGTGTTATTATGTGTGTTACTGCTCACACAGCTAGCGTGCCATGCCGGGTACAGCCATATCCACACTTACTACTTGCAGGGGATTCCGGCCATCATAACCAGTTTGCTTCAGGTCTGCACCGGCCAGGTACCAGGCGTAGAGCCCATCCACATCGCCTTTAGCTGTCAGGCTGGAAAAAGAATAGTTAATAGGGGTTCCTAAGTCTTTTTGGTCCGATTTTGGTGGCAATGAGGTTAAGCAGGCAAACGCTGAGGCAGAGCAAGGCCCAAGATGGCTGCCAGGGCAGAGAGGTGAGGTGAAGGGAGACTTATTACCACAGCTCCCAAGAGCTGAGCAAGCAGCACGGCTTGATGAATCAGTTCCTTAAATTAATAGGGCTGTGCTATAAGTACTTACAACAGGCTAGTTTCACGTTGTGGGTGTGACTATGACCAAAGGGGGAAAAAAAAAAAAAAAGTCATGCAGTTTCATATTTCACAACAGAATATTTATCTCATGAAATGAACTGAGGGGGGAGGAGGGCAATGGCTAAATCAAGATGCAGCTGAGTGAGAGCACAAGCAGATGGTGGTAGGGGTCAGCCTGCCTGACTGAAAACCATTAAGAAAGCCCCTTCCCCAAGTTTGCAGAACTACGTTTGCCATCAGAAGGGATGACGACATATTTATGTGATACCATTTGGGCACTAACACAGCTACATTTCTTGGAGATTTTTAAGATTTAAATGGGCAGCAAGCAAAAAAAAACCCAGGCTTTTAAAAGATGACCTCTATCTGGCACATATAACCAATAGAAAGGACCAAAATTACATACATAAAATAAGTGAGGTAAAGTTTCCAGAGGAACGTACACCAGATTGTTTCTTCACACATCCGCTGGTAGTCTCACCCGTAATACTTAAGGTTCGTTTGGATTTTTCGCTTTTATTTTGGTAAAAATGCCCTGGAAAAGCCCGTCCGTCTGTACCAAGACTGAGGACAGGCTGAGCTGACAGCAGAGCTGGGAGAACCACCTCCAGTTTTCTCAAGATACCAACCATCCATCAGGCTTCAGGACCTGAGCTTGCCGTGCGCTTGGCAAATTGTTTCAGCCCAGAACCGCACCGATAATCATCAAGTGAGGTTGAATCTCAGTAAGAGAGGGGGAACCCTCCCCAAACTTAATAAATTCAATTTGCTGCCTTAAACAGTGCTCGCCGTGGGGGAACGTCATACTGCTGGCAGCAGGGATGGAGGACGGTGATGGGCTCCTGTGTAGGACAGCCATGGCAGGCACACCTGGTGGAGGGTGAAGAAGGCTGGAAGATGCAAGGGGCAGTCAGTCAGGTAAGCTTATGGAGAAACCCCCTGAAAGCCAGGCTGCAACGTTCACTTCTCTGCTAGGCTGAAAGCACTTCTGCTGTTGATTAAATCTCTTTAAGTACCTGAAAAAAAATGTTTTCAGGGGAGTGGAAGCCTCTAATTGCAGCAGTCTGAGGAGAACGTTGGAGAGAGGCTTTTGCTTGCAGCAGTCCCAGAGGTTGGACAGGAAAAGGGAAAAGCAAACGGTCTCTGTCTGTGTTCCTCCATGCGACCCCACCAACCCTGAGGCAGGGCAGAATCCTACAGCTGGGCCCTTTTAGGGACAGGGAAGTGGCAGTGGGGGGTTATGAGGTTTAATGGTGCTTCGGCCTGACATCGTGAAGACAAGGATCAGTAAATCATTAATGAAAACTGCCGTCACTAAAAAAAAAGGCCCCTCAGAAGCAATAAGGAAACAGAGGAAGGCAAAGGAGGTCTATCAGGAAGCTCCGTGGGAAATCCTTAAGGAAACTGCAGGAAAAAGTAAGCATTAGTAAAGAAAATGTGTAAGCATTAGTAAAGCAGAGAAGAAACTGCTTAGCAGCCACTTCTGGAACACAAGAATTATCTTTATTTACAGAGACAAGTCGCTTGCCACTGACATGGGAAGATCCCACAATTAAGGAAGAAGCAAACAAAAAGCCTTCCTAGTGAGAGTCATAAGCATCTCCACCACCGGACAGGAAAGCACTGTATTTGCCAAACAGAATCTCATCGTTCAGCCACGTGCAAAGCGGAAACCAGCTTTGGGCAAAGACCAGCACATTTAGAAATATTACCACCTACAAACCCCAGGCAATTCAGCCAGCATCACTGTAAGCAACAAACACGGACTACTGCACTTACTTGAAAATTAACTGCCTAATAGCACCTGTTCAGAACGAGCAATTTAACCCACATTGCCAGAGGTCAAAACTGTGAAGTGGTCTCCTTCCGTGACATTAAAGCAATCCAACTACACAGAAGTATCTTCAATTTTGCAGCAGCCATTTACTGATCAAGTGAGAAATGTATTCTATGGGGACTGTGACCCAGAGAACAAAAAGTGACACAGCTTGTGAGAAAATTTAGATACAGCTCTAAACATAAGATCCCTGCTATTCACTACATTGATTATAATCAAGAACACCAGAAAACATTTTCTCCAATTCCAAATCTCCGTAGTCAAGCCAAATGCATCTGTATTTCCTTTACAGACTCTAAGTGTACTTCATGTAGTTAAATAAATATATAGGGCTTCTCAACATACACTGTGGGGATCTTTGCTCTGTATGTTTCTCAAAGACAGTTATGCCAGCAATTCCAACTACAAGTGCATCCTCTAAGCAGCAAGTCCATCATTTTTATATCATGAAATGGAATAAAAATAACTTCAATTACACTTATCAGGATGTTTAAAACCTGCTTTGTTGACAAAGAACTACTTCATCACATTTTACTATACTCTGAGTGGTACCTTTTGTAGCAGATAATCCTGGGTATTCTGCCTGTCAATACACTTGCATTTAGAAAAAATGCTTATGTACCCATTTCACAGTTTCAGCATAGCTAATGTAGCCATGATGATGACAGAACCGAGATACAGTGATAGTGCAATTAATGATAATGCAATTACATGCTCTGATTTTGTGCCTCCTGCCACGCTAGCACCAAGCAAAGTGAGTTACAGAGATGCTGTTCAAGGTGTGCTCTCTTATTGTCAAGGTACCAGGAGTGAAGCTGCTTATACCTCAAAGAGTTTAGAAGGACAAGGGCCAATACAGTTCTAGATCTGGGAAGTACTGAGTACAGTGAAATGATACCTTGGGGTTCCCTCCTGCCTCCTCAGGTACTAGGATATCATCTTTCCATGGGACACAAAGCTCTGCTTTTTCAGCAATTCTCCTTTTTCAGTGCCTAGATAAAACAATCAGGAAAACTTTCTTTTTTTCAGGTGTATCACCATCCTGACAGAAGAGAAAACATTACTTTTTTTTTTTCCTCCTTTTTTTTTTTAAATGAAAATCCTCAAAAAGCAAGTTAGAAGTCCAGCACAAAGCTTGGTTTGTTCTTCTATCCTGAACGCACTTGGGAGAGCTGATCTTAGCTAGTATCTCCACATCTCTCTCAGTTGAGACAAACAGACTTCTTTGAAAGATAGCAGACATTAGAAGCTTGGTCCTAATTTCTGCAGAGGAATATTCATCCTTCTTTCCCCAGCCTCACCCCCAAGTTTATGTTAAATTGAAGAGGAATCTTATTCTGAAAGTTGCTGATTTTAAAAGCCTGCATCCTTGTATATTATATCATATCAATTTTTGAAATCTAAGAATATGAAAGAGAAAGCTGCTTTGGCTTTATGCCTCTATTTAATTTTGTGAAGTACAGACTTGAACAGAGTATCTCAATTCTATACAGGCCTTTTTCCTCTAAAAACAAACACAAAGCAACTGTTTACCAACTCCAGAACTTGTCATGCCTTCAGAATAAGTCTGAGTGTCCCAATTTATCTCATCATGGTTTGGTTTTGCAGATGGATGACAATACTACTGCAATATGAGATGAGATTCTGGCATTTTTAAACAGATTACTAACATCGACATCTCTCTATCATTTCAAAACAGAGCCACAGACAAGACACCAAATATCAACAAAGTGATTCCAAAAAGCAGACTAGCATCTCTCACTTCCTAAAAAAGAAATCCCTGTAGCAGAAGAAACCATGAAGGATTTAATAACCAGATCATCTTGGTTGCACCTATGTGCATCTCCACTTCTACACAAGGGCTCCTGCTGACACTGTCTAGCTCTCAGTTCTGTTGGATGCTCCTTTCACCCTCGAACATCACCAATGCCAAAGGAGCATGTTTATTTTTATTTTAGCTCTGAAGTCTTCCAACTGAACTATTCTATTCTATTCTAAAATCATGAGTCTAAGCAGAAGGAAGCTGAGGAAACAAGATACAAAAATTGCTGCTCACGTTCTTCTATGCAAGCCAGTTTCTTTGAGAATAGGTAAGTAGCAAGGGGGGAAATGTGGTTATAGCTTCTAATTCAGAGAGAACTGTATGGGAGAAAAAAAAGTTAAGTTAGCCAAGTCCAAGAACTCAGTAGCTGATCATAAAACAAGCAGCTTTGTCGTTCTAAACCCCAAGAAGTTGACATATTGCCTTGGTGACAAATTCAAACAAATTGCAGCTTGAGGCTTGTTACAAGGTAGAGGAGATGTAGGAAAATAGTTCAGATTAGGTGGAGGGAAGATGTTATAAACAGCTTGTTCTGTAAGCAACTTGAGCATGTGAACATGTTGACTGCCATGAAGGTGCCAGTGCCTGCCAAGAGAAGGCCTAAAAGAGGAGGTAAGAGGTAGGACAGAGAGGTGAGCCTGAGCACACTGGAAAAATGAGTGGTGTATCAGTCAAGTTTCCTGAGGATACTCCAGAAAAAGTATCTGAGAAATTCTGGCAGAAGGACAAAGACCGGTACCTCAGATTTAATGACTTTTAGACATCTGTGGAAAAAGTCTACTTTGGTGCAGAAGACTATGCCAGGCCCTCGAAAACAGCAAGAGAAAAGCAAGCCCTTCAGCTCTGCAGGAGCAACGTATGGAAGAGCCACCACTGACAGACACTTCAGCCCTGTCTCCGCGCCTGCCCGCTGCCTCGGGCTGGCTGTGCTGCCGGTACGGGCCACGCACGGGTGTCTGCCAGAGGGCATCTCTATGGCCACAGCCACCTCTCCAGCTGGCAGAGAGCCACAGCCACAGCTCTTGCCCCGCACCAAGGTGGGAGAGCCTCTTCTCCTCTCACTCTGCACCAAGTCCTCATTCAGCCCCTGCACACACATGCGCTCCCACCCTCTGCTTGGAAGATGATTTTACATTGTTTTTTTTACCAAATTTATAACCATCACTGCCAGTTCAAAATATCTTAAATGTTTGTTATCAAAATGTCAGCTTGGAACAACAGGCGACCATGCAATAGAGATGTAGTGTCGATGTAGTGTGCACGATCATCCTTAAAATGCTGTAACAGAACGATTCAGAACAACTTTTTGTTTAAAGGACCCTTGTTCTCTTCTTTATTTTTTTGGACATATTACTCCCAGGTCAGCTAGCCAAACTGGTTCTGCATGTGGCACCAGGGCTAAGTAAGGGGCCAATTTATTTGCAGAGGAATGTCATTCCCCAAGCCACTCCTCTGGCCTTCTTGGCGGATGGAATCTACGCAAACCAAGGGTTTAGTTGTGTCCCATCACTTGCAGTGCCCTGGGAAGTGCATATTTTAACTTCATGGTAAAAGTCCTATTACCCAGTCTCCTCTGAGTGTGTTAGGACAACGGAAGCACGCCAGGTAGTATTTCTTGATTCCAGAACTACCCAAAGGACAGAGTCCAGTCTCAATACAGAGCATACATAAACTTTACCCTGACTTTATAGTTTTCTAGACAATATACAGCACTGGCTGGTCCCTACAAGTCTCATGGTTTCCTGCCAAGTCCTGATATAAAGGCCAGTAACTCAGGGGTTTTTTGTTTGGTTTCGAGAAGAAGAAATGAAGTAAAAACTATAAATAATTTTAGGAAATACATGAAACCTTCTTACAATTTTCAGAGTAATGTGTAATTCAGGATCAGTACTGGAAAAAATAAAATGAAGCATCTATTTATTTTCATAATATATATCCATACCATTAAATCACCTTACATATTAAAAGCAACTGTACAGAAAAACAGCTTTAACAGAGGATTATATCCTCTTAAAATTAAATACAGAGACAGTGAGCAGTTGTTCAATGGTTTTGGGGTTAAACCTATTTGTATATTTGATTTAGTTAATTTTAAGAACAATGTTATATGCTAGTTAAAGTAGAAGCCATTCCCATATGAGTGACAAGTGGATTTTAAGAAAATAAAAATGATGCACTATGTGGAGCTTTATTCTCAAATAGAAATACTATTAAATCACACCTCACATACCTTAGTGACAGTGCATGGAAAAATGGGGCATATTTGCTTCCAGATCATTTATCCCCACAATGCTCCCTGCTTTGGACCTCTCTTGAGATACTCGACACAGAGTTGATTCTTAATTTCATCACTTCACTTGTTTCCTTATCATTAGTCTAGCACAGAAATAGCCATGTCGTGTGCCCAACTGTTCCTTGGAAGTTGCCTACACATTGTTCTCCAATCTGAGAGTCTCTTCTGAAAAAACACCCCCCTCCATCCCAATTTTAGGGCCACCTCACCTTGTATCACATTTACCTGCAGAGTATCGTTCCAATGTTCTCCAAGTCATGGCTCGAAAGGTGCGCTCCTGTTTCTCGTAACAAATTAATCACTTGTATGTGCCTTTATTAAAGGAATACAAAAAAACAGAGAAAGTGTTTTGACCGGTAGCTTTTTTTTTTTCCTTAAATCCAGCCTTACTTCTATACACAAACAGTCAGTGAAAGTTCTTATATGATATTCACCACCATGACAAAACCAATTAATCTTCTCCAAGGTGACAGATGTAGTAAACAGATCTGCCCTTTTTATCAAAAAATCCCTCACACACTAAGCTCACAGAAGTGTTAAGTTCAGCTCTGAAAATGAAAGGGAAGCTTCCTTTCTCTTCAAAGAATTTTTATTTCCTTTACCTTAGTGCTAGCTTAATTTAACACTTAAAATATCAGTGACTGAAGGACATGCAAACAGTGAGGACATTTATTACAAGCATCATTCCTGTATTTTTCAGACTACGATGCCGATATATATAATTCTTAAATAAAGTGTATGTCTTGCAGATAAACAATGATTCTTTAGGTTAATGTAGAAGATAATCAGGTTTTTAGGGCTTCAAATCTGTGGTAAGTATTCTTATGAACCTCCCACAAAAGCACACCTGTTCCTAGCCCCCTCCTCCCAATACCGTTATTATTTATTTCCACCTGGAGTTTTTAGGTCTTCCTTGTCCTTTCCTTTGAGATCAAGGGACAAATAGATATTTAAGCACTACCAGCCAACTACTATGCCATAGCCACATGCTTGAGAAAGTCTATGGAAAAGGCTGGTCTCTAAAGGTACTCTTCATGGGTAGAAAATAACATGACAGATGAAAAATGTGCAAAATGTGTTTTTCACAAGTGACCTACTGAAAGGTTTAGAACTTTGTTTGAAAAGGACGTGACTGCGTTCTCCTCTGCTAAACAAATGATCTAGTTTACAAATCCAAACACAGTTTTTTTCTCCAGAAAGAGCATGATGACACCAGTAGATCAGGGATAGTTTCATAGTGTGTTTTTTAACTAAGTTGTACCACAACACTTCAAAATAAAGTTTTAGGCATATAACAGGAAATACATGGGCTTTCCCAACCCATTACCTAAAACCTCCTCTGTATTAACTAAAAAAGAAAAATAAGCTCACAGACACATTCTGCTTAATCACTTGCATTTTCTTGGAGGTAGCCATGGGCCTTTCCATTTTAGAACTGGACTAAACTGCTTATCTAATCCCTCTCTTTCTTTACAGGAAACTCCATCTTGAATGAGAAGAGAATGATACTTTACAGCTGTCCATAATAAGCCTACTTAAGCTTGTATGTTCCATATAGGATCTTAATTTATAAACTAAATAAAGAACTGTACAGATGCTGTAGGAATTATTTTGCATTTCCAAACACAGGTTATTTAACCTACCAGACAGATTTATTGAAATTATACGTTGCTTCAACTCTCAGATAAAAAATAAAATAAAATCCTTCTTTGTTTCATAGCAAAGCATTGCTGGAACAGCACATGCTGCAAGTTTGTTTAGTTATCTAAAATATTTTCTCAGGTGGGTCCCTTATGACATGGCTAGTCATCCACAAGCATCTCCTTGAGCCAGCAAATAATAGCACGGCTTCCTATTTTTCAGTCTGTGGTGAAGAATGAATTCTATGTGTATGAAATGTTTAGTTCAGCCTTAAGCAGAACGGTAATAAGCTGAAAAGAAATTTGACCTAAAATAGATTAAAGCAGACATGTTTGTTCACTCAAGCTCACATTGGGTACAGAACTGAACATGGGGAGTGCCCGCTTAGTCTCCAACGACTGCCCTGGAGTATTCCTCATTTCTCACCTTATACTTGAAATCACAGCATGAAACTAGCACTTTTTAAAATAAAAGCATTGCTAAAGATAAAAGGCAGCAAAGCATGTGATGTTGCATGGTATCTTCCCTCAATGTGCTCCCTCTATCTCTGGATTCCAGTGAAGTGCCAGGATTTTCTTTCCCCTACTGTAAC
>JAOTQQ010000041.1:12228053-12311898 GCA_026546715.1 Gallinago undulata | reverse complement strand
TGGTATCTTCCCTCAATGTGCTCCCTCTATCTCTGGATTCCAGTGAAGTGCCAGGATTTTCTTTCCCCTACTGTAACTGTTTAGTCCTCACTGGTAGCAGGATTCCCTCCAGAAAGCACCTCATGTCCCACCTATGCCATGCAGCCATTCCTACTCTGAGTGGGACCCTCTAAGTCTTTGACAAAGACAGATTTGGGGGAATATACCCCATGCGTTTCATACAGCAAATTTAAATGAAGAAAAAGAAGTGCTCTGAAATAAAATAAATCTTTAGGCATTGAAACTAACAGTGTTTACAATACATGCTTACAATAAAACATTTCTAAATAGAAATACAGTGCCGATAACTAAGAATCATTCAAAATCATGTTTCTTAGTATGATGGGAAGAAGAGGAAGTGTTGTATCCACTGCTTGTTAAGGGACAAAAAGTAATGCTCAAGTAAAAAGTGTTAAATTTAGTACTGTGACTATGAGGAGCCGATCCATCCAAGAAAGCAAACAGACCACCTCGCACATTCCCATCACTCAACATGAAAACTATGCGGGAGGTAGGTCTCACCACAGCTTGTTCCTACTTGCATCCAAATGGTATCTACATTCTGCAGAAACTCAAGCCCTATCCAGAGCACCACTTCTTCTGTCTTGTACCTACCACAAGAGCGTTACTCGTATTTCAAGAGGCTGGCTGTGAATTTTCTGATACTATTATGTCTTAGGCACATGAGAGGTATTTGCCTTTAGAAGTTGTTTCTTTAAGTGCTGCTCTTCTGCGGCTTTACAAAGCCTCACAAGGGTCACAGTTCAGCTGATCTGCAGTTCAGCTGATGTCAAGAACCATGAACTTCTTGGGAATGGTTCAAATGCAATTCTCTTTCTAAGGTGTCAGCACAAAACCCAGACTCCAAAACCCTGCTGGTCAATGAAAGTTCAAGGTGCAGAGGGAAGGCTAACGTCACCATGTTAGCCGGGGGTGCACAGCTGCTTGTCCAGTTTAGCCTCATCTGAGAAGCAAAACCATGAGAAGCCATTGTCACCTGCCAACTGTTCCTGACTCCCTCTTTTCTTAGTGCTCTGTTACCAAACTGTGGCTCAGAGCACTGGGACAGACTGATCAGAGGTTATGGAGTCTCCTTCTCTGGAGATATTCAAAACCTGCCTGGATGCGTTCCTGTCCAGCCTGCTCTGGGTAACCCTGCTTTGGCAGGGGGGTTGGACTAGATGTTCTCTGAAGGTCCCTTCCAAGCCCTACAATTCTCTGATTCTTGGTCAGACATAGCCTGTAGATTCCAATATCAATAACACTGGAGATAAAAAACCCAATCTATACCAATATTTTAATGGATCAATATCAAAAGAAATGATCCGGTGTGGTCTTCAACATTCACTGCGTGCATTTTGAGTTCCAGACAAAGCCATCCAAACTCTTACCCGTTGGGAAGGGCTCTGGATTCACAGCAATCGAGGTGCTGCCGAGGATGTGTCATCTTAGGCCTCGACTTGGCAGACGCTTACTAAAAGTGAATCAACTTCAAAAGGGATGAATCACACATGTGAAATTAATACGCATGTAAGAGTTTGCCGGATTGGGGCCTTAGGGTGCACACCTTCCACCAACTCTCTTTAAATAAATGCAGGTGTAATGTATATCCAAACTTGACTGGCTTCATTCTTTTTACTGCTTGCTCCCCTAGCAACTGGAATGGTTATGGCAGGATCAAGCTTAGTTTCACTTGTTCGGTTTTCTACATGGTATCAGTGGGAATTTTGTGCTCAAATACTGTAAAGGACAGGTTCGGTGTGCTTCTGGAGTCTGTGGTGGTTAGATTTTCACTCCACCTTAGATTTCCTGAAGTAATGTAAATGTAACCTTGCAAAATATCAAGTATTTAAATTCATATTTACGTGGGAGGTAATTTTACTGCCTCTAATCTGATGTTCTCACAGCACTGTATGAACAACACCCCATTTTCAACCTTTTACCACTGCACTACAAGTAAATGGAAGTGCTTTTACTACATAAAATATACACAATTTTTATTCAAGACATTTTCCTGCTCAGAGAGTTTCTGTTATTAAAAAAATATTATTCTATTGTTTTGAAAATGAATTATCCCTTGAGGGTACTTTAAGAAATTAAAGGAACGCTACTAATTTTGATATGTCAAGCAACTGGTCTAAATTAACAGTGGTCTGTTTAGCTTCATGCATATAGTGAATGAGACTACATGCAAATTGCAGAGTTACAAATGAAAAAGCGGAAATCCAGTAGTTTATTTCTTATTTAGAAAGGGACTCCACATTTTACCATCTAAAGAAACAAAGGAAGAGTCACTTAAAGTCAAAAAATTTAAGAGACTGTCATTGATATAGATCAAGTTGCCGGTCTACCGGCTGACAGTGCTACGTTAAGAAGCTTTTAAGAAGATACATAACTCTTAATAATCTTTACAAATTTTTAAATGGAAAAGAGAAATCAGTCATCATTATATAGGTTCGCATGCTAGGTTAAAAGGCGAGCCACTGAGAAACGTGGCATAAAAAACTGGAAGAAAGCTATTTTTAAGATGAGTGGATACTGTACTGCAGTTAAATGCCAATTAAACAAATACTAATTCTCAGAAAATGGGATTACGCTGATGCAATATTCAGTAAAACTGAGAAAGTTACAATATTAAACAGTTTAAAGCATTGACTGCTTATTAAGATCAGTTTTCCCCCTTCTCTCTCTGCCACTTAGTACAGTGCATCAGGATAATCTCTTCACTTTCAGCACGCAACTGTTTCATAAATAGAATTTAAATATTTCTGTAGCAGAAATCTTTTTAGTGGGTATCTGATTACGCATATATACAGCTGTCTGATCTTTACTATTCCCCTTTATGTGCTTATCAGTGTGAAATGCCATGCAAGTACACAGCAGACCATAAATACACATTTATGGTATTAGTTTTAAGTCAACTCTTCCTCTTATTCCAGCAGTAGAAACAAAAAGAGAAACCGAAAATGGTTATGGTGCAGTTTCCTTTTACAATTCCCTGTATCAAAATGGGTGTGCAGTTTTAAAGAGCTTAAGAGTCATAGTAGGAGTCTAATATAGGAGTGGCAATGCTAAGGAATCCAAACAACAAGTTCATGTGAAATTCCTCAGGCGGTAGATGGGTGCGGTAAAAAAAAGTAGGTGCCTGATTTGCAGGAACATCTAATGGTATCTAAAGCTTTAGCATTTTCTCACATTGGACCAGAGCCACCTCTATTCAACTACGAGGTTATTTGTTTGATTTGCTGTTGGGCTTGTTTTTGCTTTAAGACTTTAAGGGTTTGCCACTGAAGGGCTTATACATTCATAAGATGAATGTGTAACAACATCGCAACAACTACAAAGCCACCAGGGACCACGCAGAAGGTATGGCAATAGCTCAGTGTGGCCACACAGAACTTCATGTCTCAAGTTAAGAGCCTGTTGAGTTTTCTACACCTGGTCTTTGAGACACAAAAAAGCCTTCAAGTTATTCCTGCAGCCAATACAAAACCAGGACTGTCAGACCTCCCAGGGAACAAGCTCCAGCCTGACAGACCAGGTGAACTTGTCAACATTAGAAAGCTGTAGGAATACTTGGGAAAGACATCCATGAAGACCATGAAAGTTCTATCAGTCCGAGCTCCTTTACAGAAGAAAAAACCTCTCTCCTGCAATCATACAGACTGAATATGAGATAAGGAGCTGAAATTGGATCAAAGAAACAAGCAGAGATTAGTGCGTGCAGCTTCCAACACGTTAGAAGACCAATGGCTCTATGAATCCCCAGGCGATATAAACTAAGCCTTTTAAAATTAAATTTTGATATCTGATAACTTTTCTATTCCATGCTATGGCCATTCCTTAGGACTATACAACATGGAAAAGACCAGTCCATGACTACCATTGAAGAACTGCTGACATCCACAACAACAGGAAGAGGAAATCCACAAAGGAGGCAGAGCCGTGCAGCCATTCCATATAATTATGAGTGGGAGGAAGGGAAAATCACAAAAACCAGTCACCCAGCAAGAGACTCAGGAAAGCACTGGTGAAAGGGAAAGAGTAAAACATGTCAACCTCCCAGTATATTTTGTGCCAACTGAAACAGTCTGGTCTTGATGAGAAAGGGGAGGGCAGAAAGAAAACAGATAGCCCTTGGTCCTGCACTCTCACTTCTGACAGTCAAAAGGAGTGATAAGTTTGTCTCTGTTTTATAAGGTAGCCTCATAACAAAGAGTGGAGTCCTGAAATTATGGACAAAGTCTTGGCAGGAAGGCAGCAATAAGTCACCTTATACTAAAATTCTGCATGCATAACAAGTTTTCTTTCATTTCATATAATTTAAAAAAAAATCTTTTAATTTAGGCTAGTCAAATTCTTGGAAATGAAATTGGTTTGTGTTATTTTAACTGCTATTGTTTACACATGACTGCTGAGACAAAATAAGACCAAAACACAGTGGTGGACTTTACATCCAAAATGATAGTAGGTTTATAAACTTTACACAGAGTGGTGTATAAATTATTTTGTTACCTGAACTTGATCGCATTCATCAGTGGGGTAGATCCATATCTGTCTCTAGCATAAACAGTTGCGCCAGATGTCAACAAATACTCAACTAATGGTAAATGCCCTTCAGAGGCTGCAATATGAAGTGGGGTTCGGCCATCGTAGTCTCCACAGCTCAAGTTTCCACCCTACAAAAGGACAGATCCTTCACATGCTAAAAAGATAATGGCTGCATATTAAGTTGTTGGTACAACAGTAGATGCACACACCACATTTTAATTCTGCCACCAAGATATTAAGCTTGTCCAACGTCCTTAAAGTTTATCTCGTAGTGTTGCTTTAGCACCAATAAAGATATTTATTCCACCTTCTGCACATTCCCCTTCTCTACACGTATTGTCATTACAGCCTGTTCAGATATGCTCTTTATTGCTGCCATACAGCAGCTTTGTGTCTATAGTCTGCTAATTCTACTTGCCTTACTTTATTGTTATTTTCCAGATATATTTATCCTTTCTTAAGACCCACTACCAAAGTCTCATGGGCAGGGCAAATCAAGGCAAAGAGGAAAAAAAAAAATAAAGAAGTGTAGAAGATGATACAGGGAAATGCCTGTTTCTTTTTCCAGGTTTAACACAAGCTAGAGCTATGGGAAGAGCCAGAAATCCTGAATTAGCACTGTACCATGTTTTGCTTAAATATAATTTTCAAGTTCTTTTTTTTAAACCATGATAGATTTACATGCAAAAGCTGGATACTATGAATATGCATAAAGAAAGTTAAATGAAAGAAAGCAGCACAAACCATTTTAAAGTACTCCAAAGTTAGCAGATAAGAACTTGCATTTTAATCTACCTGTATTTTCACAGTTCAAAAGAAAATGTAAACAGCTGAGAACCAGATAGGGGAAAGAACATACTGGTTTTCAAAGGCAAAGACTGAGGAGACTAGAATCCAACTGCATTAGTTAAAGCATTTTAATCCTAAGACTAAGGTAGTTGCTTCTCAGTGAGCATAGCTTCCTCCTGTCATTTATAGCTCTATTTAAAAAATTGTGTTTTGTACAAACTGTTAATTTTACATTACCATTTCTGCTATGGCTCTTAATGCGTCTATGTCGCCCAGTTTAGCTGCAGCACAAGCCAAAGGTGGAATTAATGCATCTCTTACAGCTTCTGACTCCTGAGAAACAAGTAAAATTAAACATTTAATATCAGCCTCGCCTCTAATATGATTGATGTCCAAATCATAAAAACACTGCCCTTGCTTTCATGTAAAATATCTGAATTAGTCATTTGGTTATTTTAAAAAGGTAGCGTTTAGTTCTTGGAAGGAAAGATGTCTCATGTTCATTTTACATTTTGTCGGTCTCACATCCATGAAGATTTATATTCCTCCCTGGCAACACTACAATTATCTGGTATCCATATATACAATTTAAGGTGCACACGCTAATTACCATCTATGTACTGCCGTAGTTACACATCAGTACAGTCAGAGAAACAGTGCTGGTAGGAGTTTGAAAAGTCCACGGAGTCCAGTCTCCTCAAGACTAGATGAACTCTATTCCTGTGATTCCTCAGATATTTGTGTAACCTGTACTTCCAGACCTCCAGTGAGAAGCCCCATAGGCCCCCTAAATATCCTCCCATTTCTCAGGCCTTACTAAAGGACCATATAATCAGTATTCATTAGCTACTAAAAATCCCATCTTCCCTGAAACCAAGCCAAGAGAAAAGCAAATTCTTGTATCTTACAACCAATTCTGTATTTTCTGATTTTCCAATTGGCAGGTACTGGTATTAAACACAATAAATTACACTTGTGTAGTGCTTCCTTAGTATCAGCCTTCTATGACTGCAAGTACAATTAAGCTGTTCTACCCATTATTATTTGGATTGCTCCAAACTGTCAATACATTTGACCACAAAAACACAAAGCACTTTTTCATATCATTGATACCCTGAATTACAGCAACCATCTAAGGCTTGTTATTGCAGCCAGCCAGCCAAGAAAATAAACTCAAGATGAGGCTACAAAGAGGGGGAAAAAAAAGTTAATATGCTTTTAATTAAAAACATTTTAATGTTATGCTTGTCATTGTCTCCTTTCTCCCTAACCCAACTGGTTAGCTGGGACACTCAGTACTAAAAAAAAAATAATCGTAAAAGCCCTAATGTTCTATTTTTCTTTCAGCTTAGCTCCTGATCTTTAAACTAGGGTCCTTTAACTGAGTTTACAGCTTTACATGAGTTCAATTTTAAATATTAAGCATATACCTCCTTGCTGCTGATACTTAGCGATTTGGC
Organism: Gallinago undulata; assembly: GCA_026546715.1. Classification (NCBI taxonomy): domain Eukaryota; kingdom Metazoa; phylum Chordata; class Aves; order Charadriiformes; family Scolopacidae; genus Gallinago; species Gallinago undulata. The sequence goes on along the minus strand of JAOTQQ010000041.1, from coordinate 12,305,059 downwards.
AATCACTTGAATAAACTTGCTATCTCTCAGAGAGATCTTGGCTCCTGTGGGTACAACAGTCATTTCTCCTCTTAGGTTCTCACTCAGCATCTGAAAATCAAGCAATCAAATCCTTTGTTAGCGGAGGAAAAATATGGTAGTAGTCTAATAAAAAACCTTAGGATCAAGTTAGAAAATTGTTTGGAGGAATTATGGAAACTAATTGAACGCAGACAAAAGATTAAAGAAATAGTTACTGTCCCATGAAGATTGCAAGTTTTAAAAGACAAAGGGGTGAAAAAAACCAAACAACTTTCTTCCAAAGCAAAGAAACCAAAATAAGCACATAACAAAACACCCCAATTTTTAGAGTATGAAGACAAAAGTTTCCTAGTGGGGTGAACTGCAGCTTACTAAAAACCACAAAGATAGTGAGTAATTAGCAGAGTGAGGCCCAAGACCAGAATATTCTGAAATGCTGCCTTTTGCCAGCAGTCCCAAACCTCAGCACTCCTGCACAGACCGTGTACGATGGCCTCAAAACAGCCCAAGCGGTGCTGCCTGTGGATGGGCACCTATTTCCGTGGACTTTCAAAGAGCTCCGTTAGCCCTGATTTTGTTAGAATTTGGCCACAGAGCCAGCTTTAGATACAGAGGGTCCCCAGTAGCACGAGTAATCCAGTATTAAAGCAATCGTGTAACGGTTTGCAGGATGGGGCATCCGATACAACCAGGGGGAGGGAAAGGAAAGAAAAAAAAAAGGAAAATAAAAGGTCAGCCAATTCTTGTGTAGAAAGTGCTTGAACATGGCAATAAAGAAAACACTCCATAAGACAGGTTTCTGGCAAATATGAAGAACAGAGAGAGAAAGCATTTGCTAAGGAAAAGCAACTGGTTTCCTCAATTCTGACAATTTTACATACTGGCACACTTTCACCAAAGGTTGCTGATGCAGCTATAAAGCACGTAGTTATTTCAATTAGAATTTTAAAAAGCAGGATTGTGAAAGTTTGCAAGAAACAGATGTGATGTTGGAAGGAGGAATGCCCCAGGTTTACCTATGTCTAGGCATGCCCTTTATTAAAAAAAAAAACAAAACAAAAACCAACAACAAAAACCCAACAAACCAACTCCAAGCGGTGACAACACCGTAGCTGTCTGCTGGAAGAGTCCCACACACGTGTAAATCAGAGGATACCAACTGCTTTGGCACGCTTTTTAGGGTTTGACAGGTTGAGATCATTGCTTTGCACAGGTAACCTCAGCAATTGGCACCTGTGGTAAATGCACCCGGTGTGGAGCCCTGTGTGCCTCGCTCGGCCCTACCAGCTCTGCAGCCCTTTGCATGTGTCTGGGGGCACATTCCTTGCTTCTTTGTGTTGAAAGAGAATCCTAAAATAACCACGCCAGCTTCAGGAGAGCTTCCGTCTCTTGGGAGACTATTGTTTGGTGATATGTGTAGCTGAAGATATTGCCACAGACAACGTATTTCCAGGCTTTCTTCTTCTCCTGGTCCCTACCACTCATTCCTGTCCAGGCAACGCGGCACGCTGCACCCTTGGTCGTGCCAACGCAATTGTGTTGTGTACAATGAGTCAAATGAGGAAACCAATCCTGCTTAGCCCAAAGAAATTGCAAAAGTTATTTTGTTTTTCAAACCATACAAAGGAGGTCCTGGTGCCACCACACAAAAACTGCGTAGCTCATTCCGAAGGGCGGCACATGAAGATGCAGGAGTACCTTGTGCCAGCGGTACCTACAACGCGCTATCACCAAGTCCTCACCTTGAGTGAGTCAGGTATCTCACCCCAGCAAACCGGATCCCAAATTAAGTTTTAACTCGCACATCTAGGCAGGAAGCCAGTTGGGAAAGTTTCTCCTGTCCCAGGTCAAATAATCCTTTGTGCAAGAAGACTAAAGTCTGCGTTAAAAATCCAGGCTAGTGTATGGATGTTCCCGGGTCAATGAGTGCACCAAAGGGGCATCAGTGAAGAGCCCGGGTTCCTAAAGTGTATATACACAAACACACGCAACACCACTACTCTTCACACAGCATTATGTCGCCTGTCGAGCGTGTTCTTGCACAGACTATGTTCTTGCCATCCTCACCGAAGAAGCACATGGCCCCTACTCCTCCTCCTCTCATTTTTCAGAGCCAGGCTTTAGCAAACAACTGAAAGCTCAGAGCCTGAAACTGTTTCTGAGCTTGTTAAGTGGTAGTACCAGCCACTCCACTTAGGATCACAGGTATCCAAATACGTTTGCCTCGAGTTGCTACTGGTTGGAAGATACTCAGCATGAAATAATTATCAAATTTGTTTCAGTTTTTATAACAACAAAGCACCATCCTAAGATACACACGTGCATGTGGTGCTTAAGTCTGGAGAGCGACTCATCATGATGTCATCTCCCAAAGTGTCGGGATTAGGATTTCACTGCGTACAAGCACAGAAGCACATGCATTCCTGCAGGCGGCTGCTCCCCTGTCTAATTCAGAGCTACGTGTTCCTTGTATAAAGGGAAGATGATATGTAACTATATAATTTGAGGAAAAAAGCCTTGATGAAATGCCAATGAACAGTAAGAACATTGTTCAAGGAGTTATGATTTTGAAGTCAGTTACAAATGGTTCTTAGAATAATCCTCTAATTTTTTTATGTATTTATAAAGCGTATCTCCTCTTAGAGAAACAAAATCTAACACTGTCAGTCATGAGAAATGCTGTAAAGGAAGAGGCTGGAGGCAATATTTATTTTCAGAATTAGCTTTGTGTGAATGGGTCTTGGATGAAATTTTTACCATGCTAAGATCAATGACAAGATCTTTGCTGACTTCAGTAGGGTTGGGATTCTGTCTCTCATATGAATTTCCACATCTGGGTTTTTAAGTACTGAAACGTTCAAGGTAGCTCTTGAACTGGCATTACTGCCGCTTAAAGATGGCATTTTTATGGCTCGGTCACAGTCTTCAGCTAACTTATGCAGAGAATTCTTTTCTCTCCCAATCTACATACATCCATTTGCCTAACAGTATTTTCCTTATGGAAAAAAAAAAACACGTGATGTTCACATTGTGGCTCTGGAATCAATTGCTTTTAAATGCAAGGGAGAAGCTCAAGGCATTCAGCTAAGCAGAAGCCAGCACAGTAGATGAGAAAGTTAAAGCCTTTCAAGGTCACAGTGAAATATTTACCTGCCTCTTCTCCTCCCAGCTAAGCTTACTCTTGCTGAGCGTGTATGACAGTTTAGTTAGGGCTGCCTCTGGTGTCATATCACCTCCAGGAATTATTCCAACATCAGCGAGAGTCTGAATAAAAAGAAATAATGATTCCAATTAGCATAGCATTCAGAAATACCTGTGTGAACAGAAAACGCGTATGAATGATGAGCAGCTACACAGAATACAGTGTGCAGCCGTGCCTCCACTCTCGTGCTCCTCCTACTGCCACTGTAATTTTTGTAATTTTCGTTACCAAATACCAAGCAAATACTAGAGCCAGCTGAATAAAGATGACTTTTACTTTAAATTCCTTTTCATGCAATAACATCAAAGAATTCACCCAAATGCTTGCCACGGTCACTTACTATGCTAAAAGGGAAAGGTTACAGGTCCGTATCAGCTATCTGCAGAGTTGTCAGATTCCCTTTATTGAAAAGCTGCAGTTACTCTGTTTTAACCCAGTGGCATTTTGAACATTGCCAAGTAGGCTGTTCTCACACAGACATATTTACCATTCTTTTATGGGGCATTGCTTTGGATGAATTCCAGCGCTACAGCGTGCTCACAGCAGGAGTGTTTTCAGATCCTTTCAGGCTGCACTAGCAGTGTATGATTTAGAACATACAAATACAAGATGTAATTTACACAGTTTTGACAAGAATTGAAAAAGATGACCTTTAAACTCATCTTTCTGGTAGTTAAAAAAAAAAACACCAAACTATCTGAACCACAACAAAAAGCAGAAAGATGTTTGCTCTGGTCAGCAAGCCCCGTAAGCGTACAGTGAGCAAGACAGCAGAGACAAAGGAGATTTCAGATCTCTTGTCACTAAATTTTATCTGGGCAAATACTTGGGCTTCTCTAAACCACAGAGTATCACCTTTGCCACAATGTGGATGCCTCACAGCTGAGCATCTTGCAGTAAGTTCTTAGCACCGCATTTTAATTTTAAGTATCTTGTATATAAACTTCAGCTTTGAAACTTGTTGTGGCTTAACTACTATTTTTAGAAATATATATTATTATTTATATTTTTATATATTATTATATAATATATATTATTTCATATATATAATTATACAGAATCTTAATCAGCTCATTAATCACCTCCAAAAGCCCCAGACTAACATTTTAAAAAATCTCGTGAGAAAACATATACAGAAGGTGAGAAATACTTTCTGTACTGCAGAGCTAGCCAAAGAACAGTTAGGGCTTTTTCAGCAGATTTGAGAAAGAGGAAGGGATTTCCCAGCTTCCTTCCTATACCTAAAGCCTGCTCATTTACAAGTTTCTACTGTGCAGAGGGATCAGAGGCCAGACATACAGTTAATTAAAACAAACACTTCAAAGGAAACCAGGGACTCAGCTGACCTACCTGGCTAGCTTGAATGAGCAAAAAATGGTCTACCCATATGCAAAGACCTGTGAAAAATCTTATTTAAAGGCAAATCAAAGTGAAGTGAACATTCCAGCAACTCTCAGCATTCTCCCATGACACTTCCTCTGTTGAGCAGCTCCTCATGCAAAGGAGAAAGCAACAAAGGACCAAGCATGAAGTAGTTTTGTAGGACCAGGCTCCATCTGTGTCCTCCTCAAAAGATGCCAAGAAAACAGGGCAGCCTCCATCAACAGATGCTGAAGCAACATTGTAAGTGCTCCATATAAAAAGTGAAAGCCAGAAGTGGACAGATTTCCACACAGCCTTACGGTGGACCAGTAAGTTCTGAGTAGAATCTTTCAATTCAGCATTATCAACATCTGGATTTGAGTGCAAAATGCCATTTTAGAGGTGTCAACTTGGAGAATCTTTTAACCAGACCATAGGAAAGGTTTTTTTCTTCCTTCCCTACATTTTAGCAGTTCATTTCAAGCAGAAGATTGCATAAAAGCTAGGCCTCATTTTCATGCTGTTTTTCAAATATATTTGGTTTCTTTTATTGATCTAACGGCTTTCTTCCTTCCATGTGAACTATTTTATATAATCCATATATTCCTATCGTGTTTGCTAGAGGGCACAGGATCTTTGCAAAAGTTGATACTTTTCAAAACATCTCCATTAAGTTATGCAAAAGGTTTTACCAACACCCAAATGACTGCCCATATCAAAAAAATACCGAGTTTGGATAATCAAAAGGTAGAAAGAAACTCTTACAATCTCCTTTTCTTTCTCCTCAAAACAGACTGGGTGCTCTTGAAGCAAAAATAATATAAAGCCGTGTCAAAACCAATGTTAGAAGAGGCAGGTTTCAGCACACGACTAGAGTATCTGGGTTTACCCGACAGTCAATGAAGAAGCTGTCTCTGCCAGACGGTGGTTGCTCCCAACAAAACCAGGTGTCTAAAATGGGGGGATGAGTCACTCTGGCATTCTGGCAGTGCTTCTTGGCTATTTAATGGCTAGCTTCTTTGTAAAGGCCAGTTAAACCAGCCACCTTCACACTACCACATGCAACACATGCTTTTACATCGCTTTGACCTTTTATTAGTCCCAGTGATGTCATGTCTTCATACATAATGCCCTGAATATTAAATGTATCTACACAAAGTCTACTTTAAGCTAGCCTTCATGGGTTAAACACAACTGATTTCCATTCTGCAAGACAGACACTTCCTTATATACTATTCTCCAATCCCTCACTGAATTCAGCTATACTTCCAGTCAAATAAAAATCTTGGATTTGGAACATTGCTTGGATTTGCAGGCTTTCTTGATGTTCTTACATTGTAGGTAACTGCTAGCCTATCAAATACTACTTTCTTTGATCATCTGACCCCAAAGCTAGCTTCTAGCTCAGTGAAGTCCCTTTGGGAGAGATACAAACAACCTAATGCATGGTATCTTGGAGTGCTGCACATGACAAAAGCAAGCAATTGCTAAGTTGGGATTCAAGCTGACTGTTTCGACCATTTGGACTAGGAGTAACTGGATCTTGCTTGCAGATACATATTTAAATTCTGCCATCTTAAGATTTGTCAGCTATAGTTATGTTATCAGCAATATCACTCGCCCAGAGACAGGACAAGAGGAAACGGGCACGAACTTGGAACTTAAGAAGTTCCATCTAAACATGAATAGGAACTTCTTTACTTTAAGGATGCTAGAGCACTGGAACAGGCTGCCCAGAGAGGTGGTGGAGTCTCCTTCTCTAGAGACATTCAAAACCTGCCTGGATATGTTCCTGTGCAACCTGCTCTGGGTGGACCTGCTTTGGCAGGGGGGGTTGGACTAGATGACCTCCAGAGGTCCCTTCCAACCCTATGTCATTCTGTGATTTTGAAATATCTTTACAGTTAAGAAATCTGGTTTTAGATACTGAGACAACTCGTAGTATACTGTATACTCGTAGTATACAATCGAGTTGTATCGGCGGGATTCTCAGGGGAGTCTGAAGCCATTGGGCAACCCTTACCTGCCCTGTGGCGTAGACAGTTTTAACAGAGCCCCGCAAGCACTGCGTACAGTTCAGAATCACCACTTTTCGTTCAGCTGCTTTCCTCAGCTCTTCCAGCAAGTCTGCTCTGCTGTTTGGGGCATTGCCACTTCCATAAGTTTCAAGTACAATGCCTTCAATTGGAGGCTGAAGAAACGCTTTTACCTGTTTAAAAAAACAACACGAGGGAGAGAAACAGAATGTGTGTCTAAGTCACATTAAGATTTTTATCTATGGCATAGAGTTTTAAAAAATGGTCTCTTCCTGTTATACTTTTGCAGGCTCTCATGTCTTAACAGTCTTCTCACGCCCTTCTGTGCTCCCCACTTGCAATAACTGAGACTGTAGCTTTAAAAAGCTTTAAAAAAAATGAGAATTTCACTCTTTATCTTCCTTTAAAATTCCCAGAGGGATAGATTTTAAAATAAACTATTTTCTACAGTCATGATCTCAGTGGGAAAAAAGATCCTGTTGTTCAAGTGCCATTAACAGGCTATACTGTTGCACCATGGCAAAACAAAAAGGTAGATTTATGCTTATGAAATAAATGTAAAATTATTGAGATTAGAACCCCCACCCCTGCCCAGATTTGTTGCTTTAGCAAAGAGTTTTGTTAATAAATGTTTGCCAAAGAGAGTGTCGTCTTCCCTCTGAGAAAAGAACATTCTCATGAAGCCTGGAGTCTTTAAACTCAAAAGCTAATTGATTTAATTCAAGGCAGAAAAAAAAGGGAGGCGCTAATACATTATGAGCCAGTCGTTAATGAGGCAGCTATTGTGCCTCTCTGTAAAAGAATGCCTAGCAAAGTCCTCTTCCTAGAAAGATGTAAACATCCTAGATGTTTCCTTGCTGATCACATATGCTAAATGCAATACACTGTCAGCCCCCAAGAGGCTAACTATGCAGTTGGAGTTTTATTGCAAATATACCACCCCTCTGCCTTTCCATCTGTTCATATTCACCCAACAAGAATGGTAATATAATTGAGGAGTGCTGCTTAAACTACTGGATTCAATTTAAGATGGCAACAGCCACAAAAGACCTGTCCATTTAATGGAACTAGCATTAGACAAAAATTTAAATATAATTCCACCTAAAAACACAGTTCTGCAAAATAATTTCTGAAGGCAAAAAAAAACCCACTTCACATTTTCAGCAGCGAAATCCCACTTGTTATTTTCGGCTCTGTATGAATGCTAAGGGTCATGTTAACCATCAGTGTGAGACAAAACGGACCTTAACAAAGAAGCACGAGTTGTAGAGATACTCACGCTCTCCTCCACCAACCATACTGTGTATTCTTTGACAAGAAATCTATTAATATGCCTCAATATGTAGCAAGAGAGAATTTCCATGGTCACTGTAGCCTGCACCAGTCTAGAAAAGCACACTTGACTTTATGAGCCCTAATAAATTAATTTTAAGTTTCAAAGCCCAGGTGGTTCAGACAAAAGATATATGAAAAGCTTTTATCAACAACTTATGACATATGAAAATAGTCTTTGAGCGCTCTGACATTCCAAAAAACGTTCATCAGAAGATGACAGATCCTTTCCCTTCCCTCCAAAACCCCAACCACTGCTGCAACAGTGCAGCTTCCCTACTTCAGCTAAATAACCAGGCATTTGAGCGTCACTTCATTCACTCCCCAAATGAAGCGGTGACACTTACGGCAGCAGCGGTGATTCCTGGGAAGAGTCGCAGAAGCCCAACATTCCTGTTCATATTGGTGTGAACTCGAAATTTCTTTTTGGTATTGGCTCTCCACACCGTTTCCCAGTTTACTGTTAAAGAGAAATGGCCCTTTTAGTCTTAATATTAAGACATAATTTTAAGTACATTTGTAGCCCTTCATACTTACAACATTGCCATTAAAGCTGTTACTTATGTAGGACATTCATGAAAGGCAAAGTACTTTGGAAAAGAGGAAATGAAGGCCCAGCAGCCATCGCAGCTTATCTAACACACCTTATAGTCTCGATTCTGAGATAAATCAGTGTTACTCATCAATATTCCTAAATTAGTGCCCTTCAAGGAGATCTTTACCACGTATATTTCAATTAATATTTCATTTTATAGCAAAGGCTTCCAAAATGGATATTTCAGTTCAATGACCGTCAGTGAACAGGATGATGTATCAGACACAAAGCTATATATTCTTGTCCAGAGAAGGGCAACGAAGCTGGTGAGGGGTCTGGAGAGTAAGTCTTATGAGGAGAGGCTGAGGGAGCTGGGGTTGTTCAGTCTGGAGAAGAGAAGGCTGAGGGGAGACCTTATTGTGCTCTATAACTATCTGAAGGGGGGGTCTAGAGAGGCAGGGGTTGGTCTCTTCTCCCAAGTCACAGATGATAGGACAAAGGGAAATGGCCTCAAGTTGTGCCAGGGGAGGTTTAGATTGGATATTAGGAAACATTTCTTTACCAAAAGGGTTATCAAGCATTGGAATGGGCTGCTCAAGGAAGTGGTTGAGGGACCATCCCCGGAGGCATTCAAAAGATGGGTAGACAAGGTCCTCAGGAATATGGTCTAGTAATTTTTATTTCCTATTGCTTATTTATTTTTTTGTCAGAGTTAGGTTGATGGTTGGACTAGATGATCTTTAAGGTCCCTTCCAACCTAGACGATTCTATGATTCTATACTTCTACTACAACCTCTTCAAAAGAGAGAAGTCTGAGAGCTGTGAAAAGCCTCTGAGTACTACACCTGATGGATTCCTGATGTTGAACGTCTCCTGTTAGTGCCAGCTCTCCCAACTCAGAGCGCTCAGAAAGCCTCAACCAACAGAGCATGGTGCAGGTCTAGCACAGGTACGATATTTACTGGTCACGCACGGACCTGAACTTCACTGTTACATAGTTGGCCTCATACCAGCCTGGATTCATGTTTAGAAAACAGACCTTCATTTTCCCAGACGTAAGAGATGACAAATGCAGTTATTCTTGCCGCTAATCACCTCCAGAGTTTATTAGGTAGTTACTAACGATTAAATAAAATAGCAAGGATTCAATTAACTCCGATTATACATTTAGAGCCAGAAGTCAGCTGTTTAACTAATAGTTGGTTTGTGTTGCATTATTAGAAGCCAAGGCATGCATTATTGATTTCAGAATCTCACTACTTCAGTGGAAGGGCACCGCATTGGTAGCACTGATGGATCCTACAAGGCAGTGGAAGAGGTTTAACAATCAGCAGCCAACAATCAGCTCAGAGTCATGCTTCAGTGAAAGCAGACCATGCCATAAAGCTACCCGTTTCCCCATTGTGATTTAAGCTTTTTTAGGTTTTGGAGAAACTCCCAAGCAGCAAGACAGATAAAAGATCTGCATGCATAATACCGACTTGCTCTCAGCCATGCGGAGAGTTACTCACACCAATTACTGTTGCAATCTCTTGCAATCAGCAGACAGACATTTGCAAGAAAACTCAGAACACATTTAAAAGCCTCCATTGAAACCTACTCTATCGCCCCACCACCAGATATATGAAAAAGTACACAATCCATTAAGTCAGGAGAGAAAATAGCAGTCACCTATAAGACTTTATGAACTTTCCCTTCCTGTCGTGGTGCCCTGTCAGCAGCTAGAGTCTCTCTATGTTCCTTCTGAAAAAAACACCATACGTCACGTGGATTCCTGATGCCTCAGAGAACAGGAATATAGACCATTTCTACAGCTTCTTTCTTTCTGCAAATTTGGCCACCATGGTTCTGAAAACAGCTGGCTGGATTCAGTAGTAAGCCAAGGAGCTCCCAAAGGCTTCCAACGAGCTTTCCAGGGCATGTTAGAGCCCTGCAGGAGGTACACGGGTGAGTGCAGAACAACATGCATTTGTTCTGCTTGAGGATCATGGGCCTGGCTGGCTAACCATGTTCACTCATGACCACCATGCTTTAAGAAGCATCACTGTTTAGCAATAAATCCAATCCTTTCAACCTTCTAAACCAGAGGTTAATTCTTTAAAAGCAGCCTCCTCTTCAAGAAGGGACGGCAATAAAGTTGTATCAGAGCTTTCTTTCCTTTATCCTCCATAAGCTAGGAGTCCCTGCCAAAACTTCACAAATGCATACTACTAAGTTTGGCAACTATAAGCATCCCTAATGCCTGTAATGAACTTGAAGAATGAACTGAGGAAACCTGCCTTGGCATGGATCACTAAGATACTGCCAAAAGCAGAAGACCAAGGAGAGAGATCAGAGGATAGGTTCAGAAGTCAGACCTATACCAGGCCTATACCTGTCCTCTTGGAGTACGCGCTACCAAGTACCATATCATATTCTAGATAAATGTAATGCAGGCAGACATAGTGCTGTGATGTAATTCCAAATTATATTTTAAAAAAGAAAAAAAAAAAGAGGAGAAATAAAGATTGTCCCTGGGTTAACATTCTCTTGGTCATGAACCTCGTCAGCCTACATAACGTGCTCGGCACTGCAGACTCAACAGATGTCAGTTTTCCATTAGAGAAATGAGTCTCAAAGGCAGAACAAAAGGCAAGTGTGATGCAAGAGCCAAAGACAAACAAATATACATAAAAGCCCGACTTAATCTCAGATTTATTCAGAACTGCTGTAAGTGAGGCAGAGAGTCACGCAGGGGAAAAAAATAATAATTTAGAACACACCCTTTGCATCTTCCATCTCAAAGATTACATCCCCAAAAAGGAAGAATATTTATGTTGCATAGCGAAGTTGAAGCATCTTCATTGTAGTGCATACACCAGCTGTCTCGCAGCCTGTAGTCATACCACACAGCAACCTGCTCAAGTATGAAACTCGTATACAAGCAGTAAATGAGCACTTAAGTGCAAAAAGCTGCCTATATTGGTGTTCATAACAGCTTTTTATCCTATGGATAAGAGTGATCAATTAGGGATATACCCAGTTTTGGCACAAGACAGAGAACTGTAAGCTGTTCTGACTCGGATGTCCTGTGCTTGTACAGAATTGAACTGATGCAGTGCACGGCATTACGTAAAGATGAATACAAAGCTGAGGAACAAACATCACCCAGTTACTGGCCTTGCACAGCAGAGAGAGAGTTTTTAAAGCAATGTACGTAAAATAGAGAGGCAATAGCTATTTATATACTGTATCCAAAATGGCTTGTAATAGAAAAGATCGCATTATTCAAAGAGACTGCATTCAAGATATTAAGGCCTTTTGTTTACTCTTCCAAACAAAACCACCACATAAACAATACTCTGCTATTTCCAATCTCCCTCCCCCCCTACCAAACACTACAGCTTTTAAAAATACAGCTCAAAAAGACATCCTTATCTTATTTAGCTTTATTCACACACACATATACACACACTGAGTGAACTATGGTGACAAGGTTAGTGCAGAAAAAACATCAACCTGACTGAAAAATAAAATAAAAAGGGAAACAGCTCTCAATAGCCTAGAAAACAGCCCAAAAAACCCCCCTTTTTTTAAAATAGTGCTTATGCCACAATGCAGGTTTCAACTTATAATGGGAGAGCAGCAACTAAGAGCGACACCTCCCTTAGGAGTGGTGACTGGACTCCGAGTTATGAAATCAAACAAGAAATACGGCTTTCTGCGATTGCAGAGCTCCAGACAAACAGCGAGGCTCTCTCCTCCTCCTCCTCCTCTGCAGGGCTACGGGCAAGTCCTACCACTATATAAGGTGCCCCGTCCTTCATTACCATCCACGGCAGCAGCCAAGGGGTGGGGAGCACCGGCCAACCTATGGGTGCAAATTCCTGAAGGAGGCAGACAAACCCTAGACCCCCTTTTTTGGCAGTTTGTTATAAAACAATCGACACACGCCTTCTGAAATGAATATTTAAATGGAACGGTGCCGTTGCAAGAACCAACATGCCTACTTAACAAGGGAGTGGGGGGGGACGGGACCAAAAGCACTTCAGTAAAGAAAGCCGGAGTTTGCCTTAATACATAAATGATTTGGGTTTTTATACTATAAATAGCCAGAACTGCCAACCAGGACACAGACGTGGTGCGTAGATGAGCCCAAAAGTGTCTTCTAATCTGCTGCTGCACAGTCACATGAGCTCTGCTCGTCCCCTACCCAAGTTGTCCATCTCATCACATGGTCCTGCACATGTGCACCACTCCCAGCAGTTACGTGCATGTGTGATGAAGAAAGTCCAGCCATGGTAACACAGCAAGTTTCATATTTGCTTCCTTAGGACAATGGAGAACAGAGGAGAGCAATCAGTCAGGGAATATACTAAGGCTCTTGACACATTTCAAGTGACATAGTCCTCTTTGTCCCTCCTGGTTTCAAAATATGAGAAAAATAAGGCAAGGTCTTTTATTTGATATGCTTTAGGATCTTAGAAATATTTTTGGTTTTCCTACATTGTCCATTTCGTACAGAGATTTCTGATTCCACTGGAAGAGTATTTCCCGTTGGCACTGGGTTTCTTACTCATCTGAGGAGTTTGCTAGAATTTTTCATTTCTTACATGAGTTTCTTGTGCTAAATGGAAAGTCTTGAGGAAGCTGACACACTTGCTCATCTGAAACTTGACAACAGGATGCTTTGGTGTTTCTAACACAGTTAAGGATCTGACCAAGAACACAACCAGTTGATGGGATCAGAAACCCACTGGAAGCCTCATCTGAAGGGGGAACAGGGTGAAAAATGGACATAAAAACCAAAGAGAGCTGCAGGTAGGGTAGGGAAGAGGACTCTTTCTCCTTCTGTCTGTTTCTGAAAAAGATCGTTGCTTTTATATGCTATGGCAAGCCTCAAACATCATGTCCTCTCCTCATTCCTGTGTACCAACCCACAACCCCATTATGCTCCCCACTCCCTCCCTCCTGTCACCTCTCCCCCTCTGCTTCTCTGGAATTTTCATTCCCAGCTTTGTTAGAACCGGGAAGCCTGAGGAAGAGTTTCTGCACATGGCCTGCTCCACCTGGCATCCTCAGGCTGCTCTCCATAATGCTGAAGCAGCAGGAGTCAGCCCTGTCTACAGGAGGATTAAGACATATCATACAAAGTCGTTTGGAAAAAAAAAAAAAAGTTAAAAGATGCTAGATTTGTTTGGTCTGTTTTTAAAAGCCCAGGTGGTTCCTTGTCTCCATGAAATCTTCATGGGGACATGAAGCACAAGCTTCATGTACAAGCAAAGTCACAGGAGACAGCCATGTTTCAAACAATTACTTTGGACAAAATAAAGCAGCACTAGTAGATTGCCCATACTATAAACTATGTTTTTTCAAAATGAAACAATCCTTCAACACTGACACTGTCATCTTGGACAAATGATGCTACCCTAACTGGGTAATCAACTGAAACTAATAAAAATAGAGCCTACCACACCATCAGTTTTTAAATCAGAAATTGCCACTGATCTCAATGGGGCATTCTACTGAAAAGATAACGGGACCCAATATAGGCCAAGGGAAGTACTTAATAACCTTCTCATTTTTCTACTATAGAGAAGGAATCATGAAACAGTTCATTCAAATCCAAAAGAGAAACAGCATGCAATTTGCAGGTTGATTTCATTATTGATCAGTGAGTAAACAGAATTTATTTATACCCTGTTTGATGCAGTTCATAAAAACCCAAGAAAAAAAGATTCTCCCCAATTTACTGCAACAACCGAGACAGCATTTCTGTTGATTTCAGATACACCCTATCTGACACAACACAGTTAATACAACAGTGGCAGATTCTCTACCTGAGGGACGTCTTACAGACAACTACAGTATTTCACAGGCTTCCTCAGTCTGTATCTGGTTGCTGCAAACACAGCACTTTGATCCTCAGACTTCGTTAAGTCACTCCCACTCATTAGGCGGAAGGAATAAGTTTATTCTTCCAAATTGCAGACTCTCTCTCTCTCTCTCTCTAGTAGTAGAAACCATTCAGAATGGCACACTGCATGGCACAGGGCTAGAGGTCCTACTGGCACTAACGGCAGCTAACAAAAGAATTCGGGAACCCCCTCCTATTTCCTGTTTTTGGAAATAATGGAGATTGTCACCAAGCCCTAATCCTTTTTAATATACCTAACTTATGCAAAAGCAGCTCACATAACATGTTATATTTTTAAAAACTGTCCTTTAGTACGTTTTTTGGCAACTCCTCATTTGGCTAGACTCCACATGTGTCTCTCTTCTCCCCTCTCCAAAAAAAGGGTTCCATTTATCCAAGAACAGACATCAGCACGTTAATGACTTTGCAAACAGGTACTGAAATCTTCATGCAGTTTTTTCCTCTCCTTCAAAAACAGACACACAGAAATTATAGGGAGTCTGAGTTAAGTTTAGGGGAAAAAACCAACTTCACACAGAGCATAGTCCAGGCCTGCTGTTTTCAGTGTGCTTGCAGTTCAGACAGGTCCTAAATATCCACTAAAACATCTTACACAATGACATGCATCAAAGAGAGAATCTGTTGAAGCTGCAAGTACTCCACAATGACTCTTTTGCCTGATTTCGGAGCCCAGCATGGTCACTAATGAGATTAAACTCTTTGTTCTTTCAGTCCTCACTCCCTCATTTTTATCTTCAGAGCAAGCATTTTCATGACACAGGGGCAACATTCCCTCTGGTTACTCTGGATCTTTAGTCAAAGTCAGTCCAGCTCACATCTATATTCAATAGATAAATGCAGTTGAGTCACAAATTCTCAGTCTTCCTAATATTTAAACAGTTTCAGACTAGCTAAAGGAAAGTCAAACTGCAGGGCTTTCCAAGATATTTGAATTTATAAACAGCATTTCAACTACATAGGCACAGATTCTTTTCTTTTCAGCTAGAGTTATATTGCATGTGGCATAAATTACAAGGCTTAAGAGATGATGTTGCTTACTTGTAATATCAACCTCAGCATTTGCAAGTGGAGGCAGGTTAGGTGAGGAAAAGGCATTGAAGCTCCCAGCATCCACCTTAGTCACCCTATTTCCCCTGTACAGTTTATTATAAAAATACAGGCACACCTGCAAGACAAGTAAAGAAACAGGTCTATGAATAAGCCAGTAATTAAAAGATTCAGCAGATAAATACTGTAGTCTGTCCTTTATAAAGTGTTTTCTAAATCTTTAAAGCAACTCAGAGGCTAGTAGATGTTTACAACTCTTACCCTTTCAAAAAGAGTTGGCACATCTGTCACACATTGGTTTAAGAATTTAAGAACAAAACAAGTTAAGAGCTAACTAGTTTCGTAATCCTCTCATGAGGCATACTCTAGGAGACAGCAAATTTGCCCGAGTCCACTTCAGAGATAGAGGAAAGAAACAGTGTGGACTTTATTAAAAAGGTCATCAGTTATAGCTAAATTCAGAGCCCAAAACAAAAGGCCTAGTGAAAATGAGGATGATTTTCAAAAGAGTTACCGCACATAAATAGGTTCCTTCTCAAGTCCCTCCAAGTTTGTCAATTGGAATTGGAAGGAAAAGAGATACCTCAAAGTTGTTATTAGTTAGGAAGATCTTGGCCAGTCAGCTGCTGTTGTTGTTTTACAAGAACTGGCTTTTGGAACATGGCAGAAGTGAAATGGGGTGTAACCAGTTTCCTCTCTGATTTTTGGGCTGCACCAGCATCTTTAAAGGCAGGGTACTGAGACCGTGGAGGTATTTCCATGTCTATTAGGTATATCATCCTCAAAATTTCAGACTTCAGGAACTAGAGATAGAAGACATTCTAGAGTGTTAGAAGACACTTTACCAGTTCTAGAGCAACTTTGAACATCAAAGTAGTCTTCAGTTAAAGAACTGACTTACAAGTGTTTCAGATCCCACATATTTGCAAGAGAACCTCTGATTTCAAGTCTGCTGCAAGCTACGTTTCAGACTTGACAGTCTTTATAGATTGTATATGGGTAAAATGGAATATGATTCCTGAGAAAATGGCATGTGTTTTGCCATACAAGTGCCTGTTACCTCAGTGGAATCCATTTATCTTCCTGTTTAAGAGCCTAATGGATATTTAGAGTAAGTACGTGTCCTGGCTAGAGGGAGAAAAGCAGCTTTTGAGATGGTGTTCACAGGAAACTGACCTCAGGAATCACGAACTGCCCAGCAAAGAGCAGTGCCCCCAGAAGGTTGGCTCGGCCGTCATTCTGCAGCTCATATATGGGCACCTGGAGAGCAGAGACTGAAATTACACCCTATCCTTTATGTAAATCCTACACAGCAGGGAAAAAAAAAAAAAAAAAAAAAAGAGTCCAACTTATGCAATGCAAATACATGAGTACTCTATGTAACAATGATTTACGACAAATGAAGTTTCCTTCACCCAAACTATTCTAGACTGCAGCAGATGGCAGGGTTTTCCTCTGTGCTAAACAGACTTTTACAATTTAAGTGCTTAAAAGCTAATATACAGATGATTCTAGTGTGATTAAGCAGATTAAAAGACTGATTCAGGAAAAATATAAAAAATAGAAAGCAGGCATCGTTGAAGTAACTGAGGATGGGAGAAGTGATCGTACAGAGGAGAAGCAAAAGCCCCAGATGATACAGAACTGCCTGTACAGGCTTCACAACAGCTCTCTTGCACCATACTTCCTCCTAGTACAGCCAAACTGAGCCAGCAGGTTATTACCTACAGAAAAGGACAAGATTAAAAGCAGAAATTTGGTGTGCTGAGTGATGACTTCCATGGTTTTTCAGATTGCCTCTTTATTAACAGAGAGCCAGAGCTCCTTTCGGCAATGAAACAAAACCAAAAAAAATCACGTGCTCCATTGCTGGATCATCCGTCAGGCAGATCTCCAAGCCATAAAGCCAAAAAGAAAGTAAAACCTTGAATATGATGTATCACAACTAGACCGCCCCACGTCAAGACAATAAGTGAGAGCCTACTCTTTCCTAGACTTCTATATTTTGACTTCAAATAGACCACACGTGAAAGGGAAGTTATGAGATGGGGGAGGGGACTTTTACAGTGTGATGTTTCATCTCTCTTTTGTGATTAGAGCTGTATTTTACGCTCAGGCAAGCTATTCTAGTAAGACAACCCCTCCCCCTCAGACAATACGCAAAGGGCTGATCTCCAGCTCCGAGAATAACAATTAATAAATGTAGTCTTCAGAGGAAAGCTCTGCTCTGTGGAATAGAAATGATCAAAAATGCATCTA
The DNA here is from genome assembly GCA_026546715.1 of Gallinago undulata. NCBI lineage: Eukaryota > Metazoa > Chordata > Aves > Charadriiformes > Scolopacidae > Gallinago > Gallinago undulata. Next base: position 12,287,348 of record JAOTQQ010000041.1, on the reverse strand, counting down.
AAGCTTAGAGATTATTTAAAAAAATGATAGAGAAAACAACAATGAGTAACATAAGATGGGATAACAACTGATGAAGTAAAAAGTAATAAGCTTCAGGGCTTTAAAAGAAAAAAAGACAGCTAACAACCAGCAGCCACCTGAGGCTAGAAAGATGCTTCTCTTATAAACCGATTAATACACAATGGCCAATGACAGGCTCTTATATCTTTCTCCGAAGCATCTGGCCCCAGCCATAATGAACTACTGGTCTGATTTGGTACAGAGTTGTAAAGTCATTAATGATAAAATTATGGGGCAGATCCTCAGCTGGTGAGCCTGTCAATTCTCACTAATTTCTATCAGCACTGTGACCATTCACCCTGGCCAGAGGCCCACCCTGCGCTACTGAACTACACCACCATAATCAGCACACTACCTGGTTTTGCATATAAAAACCAAAAATGAGGCTTCTGACTTCAAATTAAGTCCATTACCTGGGATCCTGTCAGAACAACAGTTTTACCCAGGTTCTCACACATGAAGGATAAGGCTGAAGCCGTGTAGGCCATGGTGTCGGTGCCGTGAAGGATGACAAAACCATCGTACTTTTCATAGTTCTCCTGGAGACAGAGAGACAGTTTTCACATGGTTAGAGCAACCCGCTGGCATCAGCAGGTAAAGTACAGATTGCGTTACGTTCACTGATGCAAGCAACAGCCTCGTACTTTAAAGGGTACTACACACATAATTCCTCCTAAAGTTATCCTGTTTCCAGTTTAAATACAATTAAGGGTTAATAGAATACTAAGTATGAGAGCCAGTAATTCTAATTATGGAACAGTCAAAGAGATTCTTCTGCATATACATATTAATGCAGCATTTTTAAACCAGAAGACTGCTAATTAAGAAAAGCTTAGCAATGGCTTTAAACAGGAATGTTAACATATGCAAATTAGTCGTATAGTCTGATTCCTTGTTGCCGCTTTTACTTTAGGGATTACACCATTTACAGGAACAGATTAGGCAAACCAAGGCTATCATAACATACAGAAAAACCAGTCCATTTAATCCGGGTGGCAGACAGGCAAATTGCCAGTGTAAGAGTGCCCTCTTCTGCTGAAAAGTCATCCTTATTTCAGCAGTATTTGACTTCTGCAGCCGAAAGAGGTGAAGAGGCTTCTCGTCCCCCATTGTACATACAAACTGCTGGTTTTTGAGAAGTCCCTTAGACTGCACGGACAGATGCGAAAGGGAATTTTACAATAATTTTAATCTACACACAATTCCACACAGGAGTTTTCTTAAGACAAAGCACAGCTCATCCTGTTGGAATGAAGTCATCTGCTGGCTTTTGGGAGGAAAACCAAATTGGCTCACCTTATTTTATTCTAAGAGAGATGCACATAGTAAACACCATAGTGAGAGACACTGATGTCTCTGATGGAATTTAGCAACATGGACAGGATTTCATAGGAGTCTAAACAGGTATATGAAGTGCCCGCATGGGGAAAAAAAAAAAGGTGTTTGCCATAGAATTAAACAAGATTTCTTTCTAATTACACTTCTAATGCATACACACTTGGCATCTCCTGATAATAAGATAGGTCACCTCCAAACTCACCTGCAGATTTCTACTTGTTCTTTTGCTATTTCTTCACCAATACTCATGCCTACATGTTGCTACTTAATAGAAGTTTCAGTGCATTTCTGCTAATTTCTAACCAGTCATCCAGCAGAACAAGATCTTTCTGCAGGCCAAACTCCAGTGTGATGCAAAAAGGATGCTGCTTTTATTCTCCAATTCAGTAACAAGGTAAGTCAGTTTGAAGAAGGGCTAAAATCACAGAAATAGCCGTTTATCCTCTCCAGCTCCATCAGAATGCTCACGAATATTCCCAGCCTTATGAATCTTACTTAATGTGAAAACACGTAACTTAGTTTAACCTTCCTAATAGAAAAGATCAGTCTGGCAATTAAAGAGATATCCCACAAAAACATCTTAGAACATTTCAGTCTGGAAAGTCATCCGCACATTACATCTGTGCCAAGTATGTGTCCAAGAGGAACACAAAGTGGCAGTGTCTATACATAAGGTAGACAGTTAAAGTGCTTTTTTTTTTACCCTTCTCAGCACTTTTCACTTGGATTACATGCTCTGGATATTTGTACATACAGAGTAGCCACATTCTGTGTAAAAGAAAGAAGAATTTTTTGACCTCAGGAGTTTAAATAAAACTAATGTACCACAAAGGTAGGTAACTTTTCTCCTGTTCAGCGTGGCATTGCCGCCTTCGTGTTACTCTACTCTTGGCCCTGGGCTTTTCCCAGCTCCATTCTACAGTCCACCTATACACCAGCTCTGTCTCTTCTCTGCCCTGGCAAGATGCATTCCACAGGAGGACCATCATCCCTAGTTTGGTGGTTTGGGGATTAGAGGACCTGAAGGTGAAAGACTGTTACCCGAATCTTCAGCATCGTTTGCCTGCATTGCTACAGCTTGGTCAAAGAAGGAAATTTCCACTATAAAGCCCACAATCGCAGAGTGAGCAGGAGTGAAAGAGCAATATCTTACTAGGCCCATGGTTATTTATCTCTGACAGCTATGTATGAATTCCTGGTGTGAAGTATTTGAAATGTTTCGCATTTCTGCTTTCTTAAAAGCATACAGCTAAGTTCAGACACGGGGACAGGAGCAGAGAAATACTGAGGTTTTTTTAACTAGAGAAGGATGTAATGAATTTTGCTATATATGCAGAAATATCTAGGGCTTTAAACATTTTCCAGTCTGGGAAACCTAACCATGATAGCATTTTTTCTACTGGCTGTAAAGCCAAAGCTCGTCAAGTCTTAGTCTGTGTCTGGACTAAGAAAGGCATAAAGACATGAAATTATTTTCTATGTCAATAGCCAACTATTAAGCTACTTGAATACTCAAATGATGTGTAACTAAGCAACCCTTCAGTTAAGTTACCTACATCTCAGGATTTTATTCAACATTTTTGGGCAGTGAATTTACGTCAACATTTTAGAACATATCAACCTACAAATTACACACCTTATTCAATCACAGCTGCAATTTTCCTACTTATTTTCTTGTACAGAATTATGGCATGGCTTATTATTGGAAGAACTATATAAGTTTAATGAGTTCGCAACATTTTCAAAAGGAAAAAAAATTCAGCAAGCCTTGCAAGCACAGTACTTGTTACTTTGCAAGTAACTAAGCAAGGTACATAACGTCTACATTTTAAATAAACAAATACAGAATCATAGAATAATTTGGGTTGGAAGGGACCTTTAAGATCATCTAGTTCCAGCCCCTCTGCCACGGCAAGGGACACCTTCAGCTAGACCATATGTACACTGAATTGTTTTATCTTCCTAAGTATACTAGATATAATGCTGGGTTTGTTTAAGCAACAAATTAATTCTTATCCGATACCATAGTACCTCAAGTTTCTTTGCAATTTTGGCCCAGTCCTCTGGCGTCATGTTGGAAGAATCAAGTAGCGGTGAGAGCTCCAGGATTGTGTAAAAAATTCTTTTGTTTTGCTTAGAGACACTATGAAGAAGAAGAATTGGGAAAAAAAACATGTTTAGAACTAGTGTCAGCTCATCACTTCTGACTTTTGTCTAAATCAGTAGTTTTTACCCTTTTCCTCCCCATCCCCCAGTCTATGGCAAAAAAAAAGGTCTTACATTTCAAGCATTAAATTCCAAGCTGAGAAGTTCATGGCTTGATGTGGTTTAAAACACAAATCCCTAAATTAAATTTAACAATAAACATAATTTGGGAGGCAGAGAGGGACTGGCAAAACTAAAGACTGAAAAGAAGAACCCAGACTTACTTTGTCTAAGTTTGGAACTGAGTTCTAACAAAAGTTGATACAGACCCTTAAGATTTAAAAATGCTTCATAAACTATTGAGAAGAATCTATAAAGTTCCCAAGGTTTATAGGAGGTCAACAGAAGAGTTGCAACAACTTTTTGATAAATATAAATAGATACCCTATAAATAGATACTCTTTCCTGACACAAAGAGTATTGTCTCTTAAGAGTTGTATGACTGGAATTCATTTTGGTGGCCTTTAGAAGGTCCACTATTCTCGGTTCTCTGATTTTGGATTGAAAGAGTTTAAGACTGGAGACCTTCAAGTAAACTGTTGCCTTTGCTAGTAAGAGGCTAACTTTGTAAAGCCCCAGTCCCAGCCTATTAGGCCTGTTTGTCACCTTGTTATGAAAGTTCCTTCTACAGTACCAAATGTCTTTTGCTATGATGGACAGTCTAAGCATGTGATAATAGCAAAGATCTTGAAATAGTGGCATCGGTTGAAAACAGAGGCCCCAGGACTACAAACAGCTCACTGGCCATCAATTATTGGCCACTGAACAAGTGCAACCTTGACAGCTGGGAAAAGACTGCTCTAAGCACAATAAAAACAAGAGAAATCAACTATGCAAGGGAACAATAAGCCAACCCAACCCAAAAATGAAGAGTCAAGCAACGGGATAAAGTACCTGTGGGGCTGAGGAATGTAACACTTTAAAACATCATGCAGTATATAGCCCAGCAGATGGAGACCAAGGATTAGGAAATGTCTGGACACTCAAACATCTTACAGAAGAACATGATCCCAAATTTGAAGGGGACTTATCATAGGCCATGGTGGCTATGGAATCACGGTGGGATTGTCCTAACTCTAAGCATGCTGTCTGCTCTCCCTGCCTCCAAGGACCACACGTCTCCCTTTCTCCACCTATCTCAAGAAATCTGACTCTTCGAAGACCTTTGATTTGCCAGGCAAATGGGCTGCACTCAGAGCATGTGTTTTACCTCATAAAAGATGCTCATTTCTCCACATTAATTTTCTAACCTCTCAGAATTAAGTCAACTACATATAAATTCAACTTGGCGGTTAAGATTTGGGGTAATAAAAGAACCTTACTACAAGTGTTTTCTATCTTTCTGAAGCTTGGAAGAGGACAGAATATCCACCACTGTTACCCATTCCATTGTTAGTTGGAATACGTTCCTATTTAGCAATGCAGTGGCCGACAAGCAGCTAAGAAAGAACTGCTAGTGGGCCAACTCGACCCTTCCTACTCGCTCTTCCAGGCAGAGCCATCTGGAGGACATCTAACAGGACCATCTTCAGAGCATTCTCAGTGCTCTTCCACTGCCTAAGGATGATGGAAAGTTACTTGCCAGCTCTAATGGTTATAGATACTTCAAGACAGTCAAAGCCTACAGAAAAGACCAGGATACTGCATGGATGAGTAAAAAGTTCCTGAAATAAAGCCATTAGAGCTCAGAAAAGCCGATTACCTTCCCTTGGCATTTGCAGGAGCGTTTTGTTCCCGCTTGCTGTCCTTTTATATATTTGTAGCAATATAAAACATGCGAAACCAAGAGTCAATTATCAGCTCATCAGCTCATAAAATCTTCACACCCACTCCCCTTACGAGGCCCGTAAAAGAGTTGTGTACAGCAGAGGGAGCATTTAAACAACCTGTCATTTTGATTCATAACCAACCAACACGCTGTACCTAAAAAGTTGGACTTCCTATGAAAAATTGCCTTTTTGGGTATCACCTTTACACGTGCAACGAAGCCAGCTGAAAATCTGTGAAAAGAAAGCCCCCCTGAGGATGCGCTGTCTAAAAAAACCACAACATACTGACACCAGAAACCAGCCAGGTCTGCACCTTTTGATGCCACTCTCTAAGAAGAGATCGTATCATTCCCCTTACATCGAGGTTATCACACAGATTGTAATACAAAGTTCACAAAATACTCCTATTTTCTCCCCTCAGAAAAACTCACAATATTTCACAACTGCCTAGTTAAAATATCACCCGGCTAGCACAAAAGAGAAAATGGCAAGTTGCCATGACTAACCTCCAGAAACAGCACTCAGCAGCGCCAGGAAAACAAGACGGGATTGTTTTTTAAACCTCAGGTTTTGATGGGAATGACTGCTTTTCTGTTCTTCATGGAAAAGATGTGTCAGGAGAAGTATATTTAGAGACTCAAATGGGTATATTAGTGTAGCTTTGTTACATTTCAAATCCCTTCAAGTATTTAAAAGTTGTTCAGTTACAAGCACAGCGTTGTAGCAGAGCTCCATTTTTCTTAGTATAACCATCATATTTAACACAAACTGTATGTTTACATCCATACTATTCCACCAGGACTCCATTTCTTTTCCCTTTATCCCTTTTCCTGCCATTTGCCTTTTAAGTGGTTACTTTTAAAATTTTTACACAGAGATTCCAATACGAAATAGAAAGAAATGAATAAAACTTAACTTTTGTGCGCATCCTGATTTCCTCCTTAAAGATTAAAGAATATCCCTTTTTACCCTTTGGAAAAACAGCTATAGTCCCATTTATTTTTGAATGACTGTGTAAAATCACCCTTTGTGCAAAGTTAACACGTTTACAGGGGTACAGTCATTCATCACAGCTGGGGAATCTCTCAAATTAGCATACTGCCCTCTAAATAAAACCTATAAGCTTATTAATCATTGCCCAACAGTTAAGAAGCAATGCAGATTAATTATAAGCCCATCACTTATTATCATAATGTTGCATAAATTTGGCAAAGACAATCAGCTTTTAGGTTTTTTTAAAAACAGAAGGCCTGCAAAATTAAAGCACGAGGCCTATTCACAGATGCATTAATTAGATGCTGCTTTTTCAGACATAAGCTGAAGATAATTCACGCAGAACCGTACATAGTGTTCTTAGTTTCTATAGAATAGCTATGTTTCCACAGTAAGCAATTAATATCCAAAACAAAAGAAAGATGCAGGACCAAGCTGCCCAGAATGGTTACTTGTTGCCTAATTTTGAAGTTGTTTCTCAAGCAGTTGTAAGACAATTCATTACAAATATATCAAAACAGAAATCTCCTATTGTGCCAGATACAGTAGGCTTTTTCCTTTTAAGTCAATATAAGCATTTTTGCTAATCTCATAATGGATTCTTCACATTAAATGTTTGGAGATGTAATTATCTAAAAATTAATAAGATACTTCCCAACCCCTCCTCTCCCCAAGGAAAATGTACTTACGGGAGCACCAGTGTGTTGTCTGGAAATTCCTGGAAGTTGTTCAGTTTTGCTTCCTGGACATATGCCTCATCGTGCAGCATCGGCATCGTTTTCAAGCTGCTTACTAATTTATTGGCCTCAGGAGCAAGTCCTTAAAAATAAAAAAAAAAAAAAAATAAAGGAATTAAATAAAGGAGCGGGGATGAAAGGAAGCAAGTGGCACAGTAAGGAGGGAAGAAGTAAAGTTACACAGCTAATTGTCCATCCTTCCAAATTAAATTTGAGAAGTCAATTGCCAGCTTAAGAACATGAAAATAGAATATAACCATAGTACATCTCCGAGTGGTTACTCTTTCCTTGACTTGAAATAAATAAAGCCTTTTTTTAAGAGAAATAATGTTCCAAATCTCTTCCACATCAACTATTTATGCTTTACTGATTTTTAATTATTCCTTGTGTGCAAATTCTGACGGGCAGTAGGGTCAGGAAGCCAATTTTTGCAACTGTACCAAAAAGCTACCATTCTCTTTTACATTTGCCATAGCTATTCTCTACCTAGTGGCAGAATACTTACAAACCACTGAGCGTTATTTTGCATTATAAATTTGTGATATTTTTACCTAGCTGCTTAGCCTGCAGCAGTATTGGCACGAACAGCACAGGTACTGACTATATTGGAAAGCTACACGCTACATCTGACAAGGGCAATAGCATTTCCAGAGAGAAAAAAAAAAAAAGAGAAAGCTAAAACAATCCCCATAGTAGGTATTAAGCATTGACAGATATAGACATACATCTGTGTGTATATATAAATATATACATATATATGTTCATATACAAAGATAGAGAAATCTCAGCTTCCCATAAGAGTCTTAACTAAGTGCTCTAATCCCTCTGTCTCTAATAGGTGCTTTCCACCAGCAGGTTTAGGAGTCAACATCTCAACTGACAAGAAGTAGATAAGTTGCATAAGCTGCTGAATAGAAAAAGTTGAAAGCATGGATGCATCTTAAGCTCCGTTCACACTCTCCCTGCCCATGATGCCATCTTTCTCTGTGGCAGGGGCCCTAAAATGCTTGGGCTTAAGCTCATTCAGCATTTGCTGAATCTGCATTTGTCCTGGTTGCAACCAGGCATTTCAAAGGGAATCCACAGATATCCTCTGTTGGACAGAAAAGGATCTAAATTCTTGGTGTTACAATCCTGAGCATCATAGAACTGAGTTGATTTGTGAATCTAACTTGATTCCCATCGCCCAATAGCCTATTTCAGGAAGGACACCAACAGTCCTGGTGTCCAGAGTCAGAAGCCACCCCATTTTTCTTAAGTCTGACTTTTTGGAGATGTTTTTCATTCAAGGAACTTCCATCAGAGGTACATCCTTCTGCACTTTAAGATTCTACTGCTGTTACTGTCCAGTTCAGTTCAATCTCAGCAAACGTTTTATGCCACCTTTTCAGAAAGCAAAGAAACTCTCAGACCTCATTATCCTACTTTTGCTAGTTCTAGCTATTCCTTGTTTAAGTAAATCTCTCCTACTTCTTAGCTCTTCTATTTGTTTAAAAACAGTTCTCATCCAAGTTAGCATCTGCATTTTATTAATTTTTTGTTTCACCTTCAAACATCAAAGTTTATTTAAAATACCCCAAAACAGAGAAAGTATCTTCAATAGGACATATCTTTTTTCATTTAGTTTCCAAACTGATGGAAAAACCCTTAAGAACTCCCTAATCTCCCTCCTGGCTTGCCTTAAATGAAGTAGCAGGCCCCTTCACGGCCAACTTTCTCACAGGATGGCAACAGCATTTCAGTGGATTTGTTTGGATTCCTGCCGAAATACTTTGTTTTACAAAATATACTTAACACACTTTCAAGCTTTCCTTGTATTGTTCATTCATCTATAATCCCTGCTTTTCCTATTACGGATGTTCCTAGCTCAGTCACAAACGGCCACTTCTGCCTGCACTTGGGCATACAGTCCTTTTGGCTCTAAAGCGCAGCCCAGTTTCAAGTGTTTTCTGGGCATTTTGTGATTATTCTTCTGTTTGTCCAGTACTCGTCTTGGTCTGAATATTGACAATAGATTACACTGTTTATTTTTTGTATTTGCCCCAGAAACCAGAGAGCTGAGGTACATCAATATTCTTAAATCCCTTCTCTACAAATTGCAGCTCCTCACCTCTTAATCACAAATCTGCCAGGATTTCTCTGCAATTGCTTGAACTGAATTTAAACCTTTTCTTCCTTTTTTTTTTTTTTTTTTTTAAGACATTCTGCAGATCCATCCAAGATGACCCACTTAGAACCTATGCAGTCCCCTAAACGCGCCCACATTTAGCAGTGTTTTCTGCTTTATGGCTTCAAGAAGCAAACAGGGGGACTCAAGCACAACTGTTTTAAGAACGCTTCTACTTTATTATGCATGGAAAACATCTTGTGTGAGCCCAGCTTGTTAACCAAGTATTTGAAGCAACTTCACCCCTGCAGAGAAGGGACAGGCCGTGCAACTTGTCCAAAATAGCTCTCATCAACTTCTGTCCTTCCCCTCTTTAGCTGCCCAGTGCCGGCCCTGCAAAGCAGACGGACGAAGGCAGAATGGCAAACAAGCAGCTGTGGCCAAGGAGAACAAGCACAGTTCTGTCTCATCTACAGCAGAGAGCTCTGCTTCTCGCCCTGGTGCCACAGATAACACAGCCATAGCTACGTGCCAACCAAGATACCCTCCAATCCCTGCTGCGGCAGGGAACAGGGAGCTGAGAAAGCCTGATGCCGCTGTGTCTGAGGAGCTCTGCCACCCCAGAAACCACAGAGGGTGGTGAGAAGGGGCGTACCGTACGTCGGCACGCTGGAGTCATCATCCCCAACCCTAACAAACTCTCCGCGCTGAGGAATATAAAGGACTTGGCTAAACCAGTTTTTAGCTATAGGATTATCAATAGAAATGGCACACACATCTACGGTGCCAGACCCCAGAAGTAACAACTGCATTTTTGCAAAGGCAGAGAAGCCAAAAGCATTCTCCAGAATACTCATTTCTGCAGCCTTGGTACCTGGAGCTTTCAGAATCAGCCAGTCCTTTGGTACATCTAGGAAATACAGATAGCTAACTAGATTACCCAGGCAGACTCTATTCCAAGATCACTAATCTTTCTAAGGGAATCTAATTTAGTTCTACTTAGATTCATTGGGTGGGTTTTTGTCTTAGTATGTCAGGTAAAAGCTAGGAAAGAGATCTAGCCCAAAAGCCCAAGGAAAAGATCTTTCTGAAGGCACCAGGAGGAACTTGAGCATAAACTTGATGCAAAGATTAGAATCTGGGTAACCTCACTAAGGAGTGGCAGTAAAGACGCTCTGAAATGAGCTACTGATAAGACAAAAGAGGCTGCAGTAGAAGGAAATAAGTACGAGAAATTTTTAAAATGCACTGAAATACCTTATTTGACAGCAAACACACAAATACTGAGAGAGTCTGCAACTGTGTCTGCTTGTCTCCCAGCTCACAAACAGAAACAGACCATCCATCCTCTGGAAATGACTCCTGCAGACATACAGAAAGTCCAACAGGTCCCAAACATGCTGGAGTCACCACACGTGTGCACCAGGTCAACTGCAGAACCTCTGCAGGAAGTTTACAATCAGGTATCACGATGATAAATCATCACTCCGTACATGCACAGTGAGCCCAGGGAACGTGACTGTATCCATCTGGTACACGGGGAACAGTTCTGCACAGGAACATATTCCTTGCAATAGGCTTCTCAAAACTGTCTGATTTTAAACATTAAACCATCTTCTCCCAGCAACTGGGAAGGCCGTAGAAAACCTTGTAAGCCTAGATGGAAATTCGTTAGGTAGAAACCTAGCTTAATCCCTTCACTTTGAGCAGTTGCTGCTCTGGAAGGCTTCTCGCAGCTCATGGAAGCTACTTCTGTTCACCCTGCTTGAAATAAAAGACTTACAGCTCTAGGTATGGTTGTAAACAGGCACTTTCTAACAATTCATTAATAAAATAAATTAGTTTTTTCCAGCATGCTGCCTTTCCCATGCCCTTTCACCAGCTTCTCTCTGAACACCGAAGACTGCCAAAAATTCTGAAAGAGGTACTCTGGCTGCTCTGCTGCCGGATCCCCGTAGGAAAAGCAGTTTGAAACCCTCACCAGATGCAGCAAGTGAGCATCATTGGATATAACTGTTAGATTGTTTGCACATCCTTTAATGATTGACACTTGTTAAGCAAAAGGGGGGAAAAAAGCATACAAAATGAGAAGAGGTTATGGAGTTCATTTATAAAAGAATTAGACGTGATTTCAATTTATTTGCTTAGAAAAGGTGTTTGGGAAGCTAAAACATAAGTAGGATATTATTTTAGTATAAATAATGCAGAGAGAGGAAAGTCACCACATGTCATTTGAAATAGACTTTTTTTTTTTTACAACTTTGATAGATTAAATACAAAGATGACAGCCATAAAAGCTAAGCAGAACAACACCTTAAAGCATCTGTCCTACCACAGATCAGCCAGCCACTGTCTTCCAAGAAGGAGAGATGTGTATTTGAGAACAACCTAGTCCAAGAAGCTCTGAGATGAAGCCCCAAGTGTTTTAATCCTACCAGACAAGAAGCTGAGATGGTATGTCAGAGAGAGGCTGCAAATTCTGTAGGAGGGAACACAGGTACCTACACTTTTGAACTCAGACACTGGCTCTGGAAGCCCTGGGATGCTTCACTGCCTCTCAAGTGAAGGAAGAAGGAAAAGTGAACAGACTTTCACAAAAATTGGACTGGCTCCTTCTCCCCCACACCTTACACCACTGCTGGTAAGTGCACAGCCCTGCAGTCAGACTGCTGGAATCTGTTCTTTTCCCTGTTAGCTGATGCTTCTTACATCCCCAAGATGTGTGCCTACTGAGTGAGATGCTTAGGTGCCATTCTATCTATATATATCTATCTATAGGTGCTTAGGTGCCATTCCATCTAGCTTCTGGATGAGGGATCTGCGGGGGGCGTTGTGTTAGTTTAGGGACCTTTAAGGGCATTTGAAAACACACAGCATATACCTGCAGGTATTCAGGTAAAACGCAGGCAGTATGCTGAGACATCTCAGAGTTCAGCTTCAGATTTAAGCATCTTTCAGCTGGTGGGAGGGGGTTTGGCACCTCTGGCCTTTTCCTCAACCTAAGTCTCACCCTCCCTTGGTGAAGTAAAGTAGAACCCTTCAATGATTTCTTGAAGGAAGTCGGGAGCTGGTAGGAGAGGAGCAGGAGCCTGCCCAGAGGCAGAGGAGCACAGATGCTGCATCTGATCTCGCTGTCATGGCACTTAGCAGGGCGTACGCTGCCACACTTGGATCAGATGCATCTGCCAGGTCAGGTCACCACTTGAAAATCCTTGACGTGGCCACCACCTCCGACAGCCCACGCTCTTCCCAGTGGGAATGCCAGGCACACGTTTTCCAGGAAGCCTGGGACAGGGGCTCTTTTGGGGCTAAAAAAAAAAGCCAGAAAAAAAAAAAATACAAGCCACACGAGAGGTACAATTAAACCGGTTTCATTTTCAGTGCGAAATTTCCTTTCGGGGAGGAAAGGACTCACGCTTCAGGAAACACGTTGCCCTCTGCCCAAACCTGCTGTAACGAGCCGGGGGACTCACTGGCCAGAAGGATGCTTGCCGCCGGGGCTACCGAAACAACCGGCCGGCAGGAGGAGGGGGATCAGAGGAAGGCGCACCCCCCTTCTCACCGGCCAGGAGGGACCCGGGGATGCCGAGGCACGACCCTCGGCGGGCAGAGCGGCTGCCGGTTGAGGCAGTGGCAGCCCCGAGTCTCCGCCAACCAAAGCGGGGTGTCCCCCAGCCCCACCGCCCCCCGCCACGGCCCATTGGGCAGCGCACACTGAGGGGGAGCCCCCCCCCTGCCGCCCCGCTCCTTTCCCCTCCCCGCAGAGCCCCCCTCACCCTTGTCGTCCTGCACCATGCCGATGGTGCCGCCCGTGTTGATGACCAGCACCCGCGCTTCGGCCTTCGAGCCGCCGGCGGAGGCCGGGGGGCGGCCGGGGCGCTCCTGGGGGCGGCCGCCGGCCAGGGCTCTGCCCAGAGAGAGCGACCCCGCAGGCGGCAGCTGCTGCCCCACCGCCTCCATCCCGATCCCGCTCCTCAGGAACCGCTACCTCCCGCCCAGACCCGGCGAAAGGGGAGTTATAGGGCGGCCGCGGGGCCGCCCCTTCCCGCCCCGCCGCGGGGTGGGGCCTGCCAGGGCCGCGGCGCTGCCCTCAGGGGCGGGGAGAGGCCGCCATGCCCGCCCTGAGGAGCGGGCGGCGAGGAGGCGGCGGCCGGAGTTCGAGGCCTGCGGGCGGCCGTGAGGTAACGCCGAGGGGTGGGCGGGCGGGGGGACCCTGGCCCCGGGGGGAAGGTGAGGGAGAGGAGAGGAGGGCCGGGCCGGCACCACCCCTTGTACTTTGCACCGCTACGGCCTGCCGGGCAGCGCCAGGCCCCGGGGGGAAGCGTCAAGATCCTTCATGCTTGGAAGGAGAAGCAAAGAGCAGCGGTGAGTTTTCAGGCCCGGAAGGGTAGAAGGGGGTAAACACAGGGCTCGGGGTCAGCGCCGGTGAGAGGACCTGCGTCATCCCCCTTTTTTAATGACAGGACGAGGAGTAATGGCTTGAAACTGGAGGAGAGTAGATTTAGATCAGATATCGGGAAGGAATTCTTTACAGTGAGGATGGTGAGGCACTGGAACAGGTTGCCCAGAGAAGCTGTGGATGCCCCATCCCTGGAGGGGTTCAAGGCCAGGCTGGATGGGGCTTTGAGCAACCTGGTCCAGTGTCCCTGCCCATGGCAGGGGGTTGGAACTCGATGGTCTCCAAGGTCCCTTCCAACTCAAACCATTCTATGATTTTTCCAGAAAGGAAGAAGGCAGGAATTTCCTGAACTTACCTGGCCTCTGAGGGCACTCGTTCCTCCAAGCATGGTTTGGGGAGCGACCCTTAAACCTCCATTTCAGCTTCCTAATCTGGACCCACAGTTTTCATCCACATTTTCTTGCATGAGGGGAAAGAGCTTCCACCTAACGGCTGCACATCTGGCCCTGGGCCAAATGGGGACTGTCTGGTACGTTACTGCCTGCTAACAAATGTCATACAGAACATAAGGATTCTGCTGGAAATGTCTCTTTGAGCAAAGGTGAGAGCTGTGAAATAAGTGACAGTCAGCAGCCTGAAAACCCACAACCTGTCCAGACTGATCTCTTAGTTAAATCCAGCATCCACATACAGTCTTCTCTTGTGGACTCTACGGTAGTATTAGCCCACAGATTCCTTTATTTGAGCTCTTCTGCCCCTTTGAGGACATTCACCCTCAAGGATGGGTATTTTCCTGGAAACCTGTGACTGCAGAATGATTCTTGATACGGTCAGATCCAACATGCAATTGTTGAAGATAGCTTGTGTTTCTCAACAGTCTTTCCAAAAGTGCTCAGGGAAAAACGTAAACAGTTGTGCATATGATGATACCATCTCTATCGATGTAACTGAGAAAGATATGAGAATAAAAAGGAGGGGAAAGCTTACTACTTCAACCTCAGAAACACTGAATATTTATCTGTTTTATCCTGATAATCATCTCTGCTGTTATTGGCTGTATGTGCACAAAGCAAGTTATTGCCAGGAGCTGAATGCGATGATCCTGAAAATGATTTTTTTCCATGTATTATTATTGTCCATATTCCTGGTGATGCTGATGCTGCAGTGGAATTGCTAGTGTCATCAAAATAGATGGAGTAATGCTGAAATTTACATGGCTATGGAAAGCAGTGGTGTCTTCTGGTCTTAGAACACCAGCCATTCCTCTAGTCCATAGTACCTACAAATCTGAACTGGTGAGAAAAGAGATGTTATTTGTAATAATACCATAACAGACAGAGTGGTGATCTACCAGTGTAGGGCACAGAAGACTCATCTCCATCCTATTGTAGATCGTAGGCTGTTGCAGTTTGGGCCTGTTTGGCCAGTGACAAGGTGACTGATGATATCCCCCACCTCTCACTCCAAGGAGAGGAAGCAGAGAGATAAAGAGATTTATGAGTTTAGGAAAAACAAAACTACTGTAATGAAAAATTAATAATAAAATAAAAAGGCAATAATGAAATAGATACAATGTATATAAAAATGTATCAAGTTCCTAGGAAGATGTCACTGGCAGGCAATGGGGAAGTCCCAGGCTGGACTTAGCAACAGATGAGAACTGGATTCAGGAAGCATGGATTGGGATCAAAGGGAGACAAACGGACAGGTCCTCCTTGGACATCAGTCATTGAAGAAAGAGCGCCATTGAAGAAGCCAGCTGACTCTTTGCTTCCTCAGCTTTTATACTGAGCATGGCAGATGGGATGGAACGGAACACCCTGTGTGTCAGTTTGTGTCACCTGTCCTGTCTGCTCCTCCTCACAGGTGCTACCCCTCCACAGGGCAAACACCGAAGTCACCTGAGCCTGAGCAATGAGTATAAGAGAGAGCCTCTCTCAATAAACAGAAAGTTGGCTCTGCTTCACCCCAAATGAGGACACCAGTGTATAAAAAAGGAAATTTTTGAAACTAAGGTAAACATCACCTAGCAACAACTAAAACAATGTGCATTATCAGCCAGTTCTCCTGGGCTCCTTTGCCCTTCAGGATGGCCTCCCAAGTTATCTTGCCTATTAGATCGCTGAAGAAGCCCAAGTCTGATCCCCTAATGTCAGAGCCTTTAGTCTGCTCCACCTCTTCCTCGCTTCTGTAATATGAAGACCTGTTTGTGAAACACGTCCTGTTTGTCTGGCTCCCAGATATTCCACAGAACTGCTTGATTGAAAATAGGAAAATAGTTTGTAATACCTGTTTGCTTTCCTTAGCTACAAGAAGACCAAAACCTAAAGATGGCAGTGGTTGTAGCCAACAACTCAGCATCAGACTCATGGTATCATATACCTAATAAAGCTTAACTAATGTTTGATTAATGCTTAATTTTTCGTTAGTAACAGATGGATTACTTTGTAGCTGCAGCATAAATCAATGCTTGTTTATTTAAGACTCAGCTGCTGTCTCAGAAAAAACCCCATCAGGTGGTCCACAGGACTAACTTCTCTTCTAATGCTTGAGAAAATGGCACTTTTCAGACTTCATGTCTGAATTTGTGAAAATATTTACTTTCTAGCCAGCTAGGCTATGAGGGTTTCAAGGTCTTGGTGTTTTTGAGCCTTGCCAGGTGCAGGGCCTGAACACTTGACCCAAGCTGGCCAACAGGATTATTTCATAACATGAATGTCACATTCAATATAAATTAGAAAGTTTGCTGCATAGTTTGCTCTCTGCCTTGATCGTGATGGTCCAGAGAACTTCTTGCCCCGGTGCCGGACGCCTGAGGCCTTCCTTTCTTACCAAAGGTGCAGCACTTGCAGTGTCCATTGGAGTGCACAGCTTCCTACTGATAGAATGGGCTGAGGATAATCCTTGTATATTTTATATTGGTATTGGCATCAATACTGGCTCTTTAGTATTATTAATGTTAATTATTTAGTCTTATCCTCTTAAATCTATTTATATTTCAATCTTTGTGTTTCTTTGTTTTTCCTGATTCCCCTTGGTGGGTGGGGAGGGGTCATCGGGTGATAGAATCATTGTCTGAACAACAATAAATTGTTACAGGTTTTCTCAGACCATAGCATCCTGCTTCCCCCGTAGTAACAACTACACCTTTTCCTTGAGGATCCTAAACCCTGCTATTTCAGCCACCGCAGCCAAGTCTGCCCCTGTCATTCCCTGACCAGTTCCCTCTTGTTTATGAGCAGCAGTTGTAGGAGAGCAACTCCTGTATTCTGTGTGTCCAGCATCTTTGTCAAAAAAGTTGTCCTCGATGTCCCCTAAAATCTCTTGGATTGCTTGTCCCTCCTCAACGTTGCTTTTTCAGATGTTGGGATTGTGGAGTCCCTGATGAGAAGCAGGACATGTGATGAAGAGATGACTTCTCCCTAGTTGAAGGTGGCTTCACCCACCTCCTGCCACCTCTTTGTCATGTGGAACCCATCTCTGGTAGTCTGTGTTTCTCAAAGATGGCTTTCTAGCTGTAGAAGCCCAAGCCCTACCAACAACATCTGCTGCACAGCTGGCTGTTAATCTGCAGAATGTGTTTGCCCCAGCCCAGGTCTTTCTCTTTGTCCAGCAGGAGCAAGGAACATGTCACCAAAACAAAACCAAAGAAAGCTTAATGCAATGTACAGCATAAAATATGCCTGTACCTGTAAACTGAGGGCTCAATTCCCAGTTTATGATCATACTGAAACTGAATTTTTGGAAGTGATAAATCAGTGAGGATCAACACAATTTAAAATAGGTGGCTTTATGACACTGTATTTCTACTTAACTTCAGTATACAGAGCTCTTTAGAAGTTAGTTCACATGAAACATGTATTTCCCAGACATTTTATATGTTTAAATATAAAATTTCGCCAATACAAGTCACGTCTTTCATAGACCTCTCAATGGGCTTTAGCATTAAACAATTTGCAAGCCCATAATTAAGAGCATTATTGGGATATCTGAAATTTAGCTTGTGCTCGAGTGATGGGAAGCAAGAATAGTGCTAGCATCGGAAGATCGCCTTTTTCACTGCACAGGAATCCACAGAATTCCTAGTAATTCAGAAAAAGTGTCTTAACAAAGGGGTCAACCATCTATCTTATGAAAAGGTCTAGTCACCTCTCTGGATTGGTGAAACAAGTACCTGGTAGTCTTAGTCACCGCTGCTTCCCCCTCTCTCCCTCTTTTTCTTCATTTCACAGCTGGACTTTCCCCTCGGCTCTCTCTCCCCAGGCATTCACATTTTGTCCCTTAAGTCATGGTTCCCTCGTGCTTGATTAAGCAGGTTTTGGACCTCCCACTTTACCCCAGTCTCTTCGTTCACATCCCACTTCACGTGCAGCTGAACCTTGAATGGTAATAAAAATCAGCGAGGGTTAAAAAATAATCCTGGAGAAAAAAGGTTGAAGAGCGGAGTGTTTTTAACCTGGGGCAGTTTTCTGATCTGGGCTAGTGCAATGGCCTGCTTATTGTTATACTGGAAAATCAAAAGTGGCAAGAATAGAGATGGAAGCAAAAGGCTGAAGGGTAGGAAGGTCTTAAATCAATTCCTGCACTGAGCAAGATGTCCACAGAACTGCGGCCTCAATCCCAAATCCTGGGAGGAACCTGATTGGGGAAAAAGGAAGGGAAAAGGAATGTACTTCTTTTTTTCCTCCTCCATAATGGGGTGTAATAGAATAAAGCTGTTTCCCCTCACCTTGATGTAGACATCTATCAAGACACAAAACCTTGTAATTTTTCAATATTCACTCCCTTGTGTCAGTGCAGAAAAGAAACTGCCCAGCGAGCAGTTTTCTGCCAAGTTTTATACAAACTTTAAGTCCAACTTTCTAAATAAACAAACATTTTTGTTCTGTTGCAGGAAACCATTTTTTCAAAAGAATGAAAAATGTCTGGCTAATTATTATTACATATCAAAGAAAAATATTCCGGTTCAGTCATTTATGTGAGCCTGCAAGAAACAAAAGTATCTCTGAACTCTTAATTGGCAGGGTTACCTCTAAAAAAGTGATTTTCTTGCAAGCAGAGAAGAATGACGGCTTTAGGTGACTTCGTGGACATGAGTTCTGGATTTGTTATGAGCTTGAAGCTGGGAGTTTTGGAATCAGAACGGCAAAGGGGTATTTAATAGGGGAAAGTAGTATTTAATATTCTGTATCTAACAGCATCTCATGCATGAGAAGGAATATAATGACACTCACTGGTTGGAAGGAGTTTTCTGCTACCGCAGCCAGTTTGTTCCAGGTCTCCAACAGCTGGTGAAGCAGCCAAACAAGCTGTTAATGTGACCTTTAGCTGCAAGGCTGGGAAGGAAAAAACTAAAGTTTAATGGCTGAATTTTCTGCTGGTTAACGTTGTTACAGTTGTTCTGAGCACTGAGAATCAACCAGGATTGGAAAGATTTGTCTAAGTGGGAACTGAGTTAAAGAAACAAACAACCCAAACCCTTCAAACCCTGGATCGAACAGACAAAGAACATTGCTAAAATGTTATACTTAAGAGAATGACACAAGGCTTTTTTAGCCACTCTTAGCAAATTAATGGAAAAAAAGAATTTCATGTCAGTTTTCTCCCTAAAAATAAATTGTAAATGGAAGATTTTCATGCATTTGGGATCCTTTTTTCTGGTAAGTAATACGCAGCATATTGATTTGTTGCATGCAGCTTAGAAGGATTTTTCTGGTTTACACTCTTTTAAACTCAAAAATATTTTTCAGTGTCTTTCATGAATATATCTAGCACACAAATCATCTTTATTGTACTGCCTTACAGTGAAAATAGTTGGATATTCTCACACATTACTTCTCACTGCTAAAACATCTATAAAGTTGCTCTTCTCCTCTGTAGACTTTCAGGGGACTAATTTTACTTTCAGCAAGATAATTTATGCTTATGGGGATGGGAGGGAATCTCATCTACCTGGGAGGGGATTTTGGGAGGTGAAACCATTTTCATTCTGCAGTGGGTAGATGAAGGCGGAAGGTAATTTTTGAACACAGGGAAAATGATGAAAAATGAGAAAAGCAACAAGAAACGTGTGACTTTCCTCCTGAGCTGGTGGCTGAAGACAGTGAAGGGCAGAGGAAGGTAGGGGTTGGTTGGGCAGAGACTGACCACGTTGCTAACCTTCAAGGTTTTGCTGAGGGGTTTCTTTATCTAAGGGGGACCCATAAAGCTTTTTGGTAGTGGTTGATGAGGGAGATAGGGAGCAGAAAAGGATCTGCCCTGGATTGCAGGACAGAGAGACTGTTGTGTGAGTCAGACTGAGCCCGGGGAGCCCAAACTTTTACCTGGCTCCAGCTTCCATGTTTACCTCTTTTCAAAACGTAGTTGACCTAAAATCATACTTCTGTGAGGTCCAGCAGCTGTTACTCCCCAGTGCACAGAGTGCTAAAGGGTTAGGGAAAGGTTATTTCTGGTTCCTGAAGTGATGCTTCATAGTGTTTGAGAGCACTTGCTCTGCAGGTATTTCAGTAGAGTCACGTTGTTACAATGAACCCTTTTACATAGGGAAAGAGGAGAGGATGTGTGACACAGGGAATTGAGGAGAGGAGCTGCGCCAGCCTTTAATATACTCGCGGTATATTCCACGCTGAGCACAAAGCAAAGTTGGAATTTTCACATTGCCTTCCCCAAAAAGGGTGTCGATTGGGCTGGGGGTGGTTTGAATGAACCCCGCAGGTTCCTGCGGAGACTGAGGACGCTTGCAGAATGGTTTTCTGCAGTGAGTGAGAAGTGTAGAAAACAGTGAGTGCAGGTGTCAATGTGAAGTGATTTATTTTCAAAGCGAACAGGACCGCCCTTTTTAAACTGTAGGTGATTCTCAGAGGCACAGGTCAGTGCCTGTAGTTACTTTTGAAATGTTGATTTTTTTTTTTCTAGCACAGTTGTGCTGCTGTGGGCAGCTGAGCTACCTCTTTCTCAAGCTTGCTCATGGATTTTACAAGAGCTTTTTTTACAGTGCAGACAGAGAGTTGACAGGAAGAGGAAGGCAGGAGATGGAATTTGAATAAGGAAGAGATGGAGACCTTACCCTACGGTGACTTCATCGAGCACAATGCGTGCAGTCACAGCAGGTTCTGCCGCAACCTGTGATCAGAAGTCTTAGGTTTATTTACACAAACCACCTTGTTTGTGCATAACTGCATAACCTGCCCAGAATGAGAACTTTGTGAGACACAGGATTGGTCACTCACATCATGTGGTCACTCACTCACCCACATCATGGTCCGAGTGAAAAGAATTGCCTTGGAGAAACCACAGATGAGCTGCAGCTTACCAAAGGTGAGACTTTCCTCTAGAACTGAGAAGTCGTAGTCTTGGGAAATTAAAAACAGCATTGTGTGTAATCAATAGTGAGACTTTCAGGGCTTTTTTTTTTTCCCCCTCCTAATTTTATTTTATTGAATATGAAGTAGTTATCCTTCACTTAAATGCAGATGGGGAAAGAGGAGACTCTCTCCAGATAAATTTAGAACTGTTGCTCTGGAGATACCTGGGTTGGTCTTTGAAACTGCTGAACTGGGATAAATGATAGAATCACAGTCTAAACCAGGATACAAATGTTGGCGTAGACTGTAACAGGAATTATACCGATTTTGGAAAATAATTAGCACATTTTTAAGGGGGCTTTTTGTCTGGGATAAAAAAATCCCACCATCAACCTGTAGTTTAATTTGCAGTTTCCTTTCTGTAAAAGAACCTGGAGAAAAGCAGATGAAACTCCAGAGAGGCTAATAAATTAAAGAAACCTGAGGCAAAGAGTATATATCTGAGGAAGGGGAAGGGTATGTATTAATCCTCCAAAGGAGTGTTGAGGGAAGAGGCAACCTCTGAGATTATCTGGGGAATCTGGAGAAGGATAGATGGCTGTTTTCTTGGGCACCAAGCACAGCCCCGTGGGTAGGTGTTTCTCTCATCTCTGATTCATGCTCCTGTATTTAGCTTTCACTCAGGCTCCAGAAATGACTGGAGGTGCAATGGCTTAAATCCCTTGGGGAAGCAGGGTATGGTGGTCACTCCCTCTGCGGGGAGAGCTCTGCCATCCCGTGGGACCACTTGGGTCAGGGCAATGTAAACAATATGCTTCAAATGCAGGTATCCATTTCCTCTCACCCTTTAAAAAGTGCAGAGACTGCTTTCTCCTGCAAAAACCACAATCAAACCCTCTTCTCTCATGGCTGGGCGAGTTCATGACCTTTTCATGCAACAGTCAGGAAACTTGTCTCCTCTCTCCTTGCTGGTCAGAGCGATGAGCCCCAGGTGTTCCACAAACACATTGTGATGGTCTCCTTTGTCCCTCCTGTATTTGGTCTTCAGGCACTCCATGGAGAATTTGTAAATCTTTCACTTCATTTTGTTTTCTTCCTAAACAGAGGATAAAACACCCAGGGGTAATTTTCTCCCTGGATTCCCGTGTTTAAAAAAGGAAAAGTACAGCTCTCAGCAATATTTCAACACTTACAAAGCTTTTTTTTTTAGTCTGTTAGTGGTGAAAACCTAGACTGCATAATCAGTAAATGAACGGTGACACTGCTGATAGCAAGTCCTTAAATTAGAATAGGTGCTGAAGCTAATTCTTAGAGACCCTCCATAGGATGCCAGTGCTAGAGGATGAGGAATACACACAGGGAAGCACAGTCTGTGATACTTGGGGAGCTTCTAGAGATCCATACTGGAACCAGTGTTGTTCAATTTCTTCATCAGTGACAGCTGGATTGAGTGCACCCTCAACAAGTTTGTGGAGGACACCAAGCTGAGTGAGGCAGTTGACACACATGAGGGACAGGATGCCATCCAGAGGGACCTGGACAGGCTTGAGAAGGTGGCCCACATGAACCTCATGAGGTTCAACAAGGCCAAGTACAAGTTCAGTGGTAAGTTACATATCAACTAATAATAATAAAAAATTCAATTCCAACTAGACGTATCCACTGTTGAGGACTGTGGAATCATAGGTTGGAAGGGACCTTTCGATCATCTAATCCATCTGTTACAAGCACCCCAACCATTGCAATTAAACATAATTGTAAAGAGCTCCAGCCAATCTAAAACCCAGCTGGTTTTTAAAGTGCAATACTTTAGAGGCCCCTGCAAAGGGTAGGATGGTTCTTTCTAACCCTCAACAAAATAAGGAATTGTGAATTTGTCTGTTTCAGCAGCCAGTCTGGACCAATCCATGACAATTTCCTTGTCCTCAGACACTGCCCATTAGAAAAACAGAGCTGACCCTTTGATCCCTCAGCTTTTATACAGAGGATGATGCAGATGGGATGGAATACCCAGTGAGTCCATTTTGGATCACCTGTCCTGTCCCCTCCTCCCCACAGGTGCGACCCCTCTGCTTTTCCGCTTCCGACCCTCTAATGGGGCGCGTAACAAAGTTTGCTGACCTCGGTTGTTATACAGTGAGTATAAGCAAGACCCTCTCTGCACACCCTTCCTTGGTATAAAACTGAAACAATAAGGTCTTACCACTCTGGAAGCAGACAGGAGTCTTAAAAATATGCCCTAAATTTCAGAGAGTTCAGTTACTTAGAAGATTAAAATTACTGAGTAGGAAATTGCTTCTGTTTTCACCTCAAATCAGGACAGAACTTCCCCAGAACACCTGGTTGCACATTTAAGGCTTTGATGCTGCATAAGTCTCTGGTGCTGTAGGACACTGTAAGCAGCTGAGAACGCAGGCTGTGTTAATTGGTGTGTGATTTCCATCTGCACACCAAAGTTTTGAGTAGGTCTTCTCAAAAATGCAGAAAGGAACTTGAATTTACCCACATTGGTTTTATTTCAGTCCCTAGGGGAGGATCTTATTCTCTTGGATATTGCAAAGAAACCTGACCTGGGAAGGCCAGGAGAGAGACAGGGAACCACCTTTGACAACACACCAACTCCTGGTTCTCGCTTCCTCTCCTGGTATCTGTAGAAAGGGCAGTAACAAACAGTGAGATGTTATCTTTGTCAGTACGTTAGAAATAGCGAGGTTTCCAGAGAATTTCTAAGATACAATAAGGTTGAAAAATGACTTGCTAAACAAACAACAAGTCAACCTTAAAGCAACAATAAGGGGAAACAGACTTATTAAAATGAAATTGAGCTTGAATTCCGGAGAAAGGTGAATTTCCACAGCTCAGACACACACACACTGTGGTTAGTAAAACTTTGGTGTGATGACTGTCACATTGCTCTGATAATTGTTATCGTAACTTAAACACAGCCAGTACATCCAGTTATTTATGTTGGCATTTTGACTGCATTTGAACAGAATGCAGAATTGTTGAAGGAAGACGCTACTGAGCCAGCGTAATGAGCACCAGAAAAAACATAGCAAGAGTGGTGTGATCAAGACAACTACAAATAGAAGAAAAGGAACAACGCCTCTCGGTCAGTTCCTCGGAAGTGATTTCCCCAGAGTCTGCAAGATGAAGCGACCGTGCCCAGGGGCACAGCAGCCAGGGCTCTTTGGAGAACCATGGGTGGGCAGGCTGGAGAACCGAGGAAACAAGCTACTGAAGTTGAGAGGGGGAAATGAAAGACAACCCCAAAAATGATCAAGGTGGGATGCTTCTTCCTGAGTCATCCGAGCGCTGCTCTAGACTTGCCATGTCAGGATTGGCATCTTTTATGTCATCCTTGATTCTTTTAGAGTTGCCGCTTCCAAGGCTGAGACAGGACAGTTTCTTGGCCAAATGCCCACAGCCCTGCCTGGTGCCTTGGCCAGTACAGACAGCTTCGACATGTCATTTCCCTGTTCTACAACCCTTACAGCCCCAGCCACTGTCCATTTACCCAGCCCATACGTTATCAGTTTGTCTGTTGGGATGCAATGAGGGAGACCATGTCGGAAGTCTTATTGAAGTCAAAACAACCAACATCCACAACTCTCCCCTCTCCACTGAGCCAGTCATCCAGTCAGAGCAGGCTATCGGGTCGATCAAGCGTGATAAATCTGTGGTGACCGCTCCTAATTGCCTTTTCAACCTTCATACATCTGGAAACAGCTTCCAGGTTTGTTTGCTCCACCACTTCCCCAGGGACTAAGGTGAGGCTCACTGGCCTCTAGTTCCCCTTTTCTCCTTCTTCTCCTCCTCCCCTTTCTTGAAGGTAGAAGTAACATTTGCTTTCTTCCACTTCACAGAACCATTTCCCTTTTTGCCATGACTTCTTGAAGATTATCAAGTCCCCTCAAATAGCATCAGCTAGCTCCCCCGGAACTTGTGGTCATCAGGTCCATTCATGCATCCCTCCATCCATCTCTCCCTCCCTCCCTCCCATCAGGTCCCAGGGACTTGTCAATGTCTGGTTTATTTAAATTTTCCCTAACCTGATCCTTCTCTGGTGATATTAACTCTTCCTTGGCCCTTCTCATAGGTGTCAGGTGCCTGGGATCCCCCAAAAAAGGCATTACTAAGGCCAAGGTGGCATCATCAGCTTCTACCCCATCCTCTGTCACTGGGTGTCCTGCCACCCAGCAGCAACCCATGTTTTCCTTAGTCATCCTTTTGCTGCTGATTTACCTGGAGAAGCCTTTCTTGTTGCCCTTCACATCCCTCTCTAAACTCAATTCCAGGTGGACCCTGGCTTTCATAACAACATCCTGAGAGTGTGTCTGTATTCCTCCTGGGTTACCCCTCCCTTCTGCCACCTCTTACACTTGTCCTTATGCTTGACTTCTGTCTGGAGTTCCTGGTTCATCCACGTACATCTGCTCTACTGGAATGGACCATTCTTGAGCTCTGAGCTTAAGAAGTTAAGGAGATGACCCTTGAAAATGGATCCAAAAATGCATGGAGATTTCTTAAGAGCTTCATTATTTTTGATGGATGCTATAGCTAGACAATCACCTTGACTATTGTGAACCAACATTAATAAAGGTTCACCTTTATTCACCTGCAACTTCTAGGGTAACTGCAGGAAGACAATTTGCTGGAATTGCTTTTATGACAGTTCTTAGCTGTCACATTCATACCTCTCGCTATTGATGACACACAATGCTGGTTTTTCTTTCCCAAGACTATCTCAGTTCTAAAGTCTCACCTTGGGTGAGCTGCAAGCTGCAGCCGGCCTGTGGTTTCTCCAAGGCAATTCTGCACACGTGGTCCACGATGTGCGCAAGTGTTTGAACAATCCTTTGTCTCACAAAGTTCTCATTCTGGGCAGGTCAGAGTTAGGCACAAGTTGTGCTAAATGTTGGTGAGCACCTGGAGATAAAGGGAATGGGACAATGGCCTTTTTCTTAGGGAAGTGACCTAAATCAAACAATAAAATACATCCACTGCTTTATAAATTTTAGTACTGCCTGTTCACCTGGCAATAAATTTAACATTTCCCAGCAAGGCTAACTTGTAAAATATTCTGTTTCCTTCAAGGATAATCTGCCTCTTCCTTACTGAAAGCACCTCCTCTTTTACTGAAAGCACAACAGGCAGCATGCGCTCAAAAGGGACCAAGCAGCACATCAGCGACCCCCAGCAGGTGGCAGCACAGGCACACGGACAGACCAGGACACAGTAGCCACAGAATTAAAATAATAATAAAATGATAAAATAATTAAAAATAATAATTAAAAAAATATGCAAAGTCTATTCCTCCGAACTCAATTTCAGTGCTGGTTATGAAGAATCACAATAAGTTACCTTGTGCCTCTTGGTATTACCAACTTACCTTTTCCTGCAGGAATTCCCATCTTTTATAAGCAAAGACTGGACATTCTGCCCGTTTCATGTGCCCCCAAAGGCGTTTAACTGCAGCACTTCATTTGCAGACAACACTCGGATGAGAAATAGTATTGTCTAAGCCACTTGAAATGCAATTTTACCATTACACCTCTCTCACTATATAAAGTGTGATGTTTCATGATTCACAAGGATTAGTGAAATGGGTCTAAGGAAGTATTGCTTATAAGCCACTGAAATTGCCTGTTACACAGTTGCCCATCTGTTTAAATACAACTTGAAATTATTTCTTAGTTTAAGCATCCCATTATTTTCCCCAAATCTGCCAGTTTTTAATGGTTACCATATAATCTGTCCGTCCTTCAGAGGATGACTAGATATTACATGTTCTTCAAATCATTGAGCGAATAGTGAGAAGATTAATACTTTTTCATAGACTGCTTTTGTATTCATGTATTTCATGAATGCAATCACATACCATTAATAACTAAATTTAGCTTTTATTAAGCACGACTGCACAACAGAAGAGACAAATACAATTTATTTCATTTCTGCATTTTATTCTGAAACCACTGACCTTGTTTTTAGGACTAGAGATCTCATGGGTAAAAATAACAGGAAAGGATGAAACAAAGGTGCTATAAATCAGTAATTCAAAAGCATTCTTCTATCCAGGAAAAGAAATCATGGCTTACATTTTGGTGTATGAAATCCTGTATCATATTTTGCTTTAATGAAAAAATTGTATCCACTACTTGAAGTTATATTTTATATCAGAACATAATCTAGATCATTAGTTTCCTTTGACCTCTAGCTTTTGGTTAAGAAAAACTCCAAACACCTTGTTTTATTTTTTTTTTTTTTTAAACGAATGACAAATAGAACAGGAAAATGCAACTTGCATTTGAAGACAAAAAAATCATGCCCTGGAATTTATGATCTTTTAGAATATGAACAACTAAACCTAGATTTGCTTTGTCTTTCAGGTACCTTGTGATAAACCTGCTCAGAAGTATTATGAAAATGAAAACTGCAACCTGCTTTAAATCAGTTTGTTTTATGAATAAACTTATCTGCTCTAGGTCAGCAAACCTTAGCTTTTTAAAAAAAGTATTAACATATTCCAAACTGTATTTTAGCACACTTACACTAATCTTACAGAACAGTCTTGCAAAACAAAAACCCGAGTGTTACAGAGAAGGCAAAAAGTAATTTTCAGACTAGTTGTAATATCTCTTCCTCTGAAAACTTCTAGAAATACTTAGGCATTCAAGAAAATGAGCTTATGTAGCTGATAAAGGTCATTTCCTCCTCCGTGCTGCTCTTCTGACTGGTGAACGATACACTGAGAATCCACCTAATCAAAAGAAGCACAACGAAAGTCAGAAGGCATTGCATTCTTAATACTGTTTTCCTGTATGACAATGTTAAGGAAGAGCTTTGACAGTCTGACATCGTACAGGCATTGCAGTCCCACGTCACACATCTCAGCGTTACCGCCAGTACTACGCCATTTCTTTTAGGGCACAGCCACTTAATACAAAGAAGAATATTAAATTTTAACTTCAAATGAATCGAAAGTTGCCTTTACTATATCTCTAAACTTAAAAATCATGGAGCGTTCTGTTTGAAAAGGCTAAATATTTGTATATACAGAAATAAAAAACAAAGCAAAACACCCAGACTAACCAGACTCTACAAACCCAGGGTATCAATAGAGGCTGATGTATGCACAATAGTTCTTATGCCTTAAATTTGACTCAACAGTGCTTTCAGTATCTTTAAATATCAGTAATTTGTTTTTTACACCACCCCCCGCCACCGGCTCCAAGAAGACATCCTTCCAAATGAAATTCTCCTTTTGACAACTCTTAAGTAACTGTACTTGAGTACTCTGAGCTATTTTTAAAGAAAAAAAAAAAGTTGATCCCCTTACCTGATTCCATGCATATGGCTTTGTATACCATGTAGGAACAACTACATCTCGAGGTTTTGGTCTGCAGATTAAACTGAAATGATATAAAAATAGCCTTAATAAACACACTTGTATTGGATTAATTATAAATAGAAAGCAGTTTTTATATTGGATACAGCTGGACATTTATGAGGTGGCTGTGCTGAAGGGAATCTTAAATGAACTTGCTAATCTAGTCTGATTTGTTCGTGTCTCTGTACTTGGTCTCTCTATTATAAGAAGTCAAAATACAAATTTTCACAGGGACATTTTAAATTTAAAAAAGATAAATCATTTTCTTCAAAAGAAAGTGCATTCTGATACACAAAGTACTAGAATTTGCAACTGTCCTTTATTCCATAAGTTTTCTGCATGCTTATTCACTAGAATGTATAATACAGCTATTTTTAGGGTATTTTGTTTTGCATGACAACTCAATTACTATAGATTGTCTGTCTGCTCCAGTTATTTCCTCAAGCTGCGCAAAGTACAACAGTAGTAGACTTTAATTAATTCTGTCTAGATGTGTTTTTCAAACACTCATTTTAGTCTTAAGTAGTGGTGACATGTTGTAAATACAATTAGCTTTCAAAAAAAAATGGAAAAAAGTTATGAAAGACTGTTCAGGCTAAATTTTTACATATTTACTCTTATGAATAAAAATTTAGTTTTTTTCCAAGACCAAAGTATAACCAGGAAAAAATATTCAAAGCCACTGAAGATTTTACACAATGGAAAAAACATCATGACAATAACCAGATTGTCTCTTCCTTAAAAAGGTAAATAAATAAAAAAAGCCAACTAAAATTAGAAAAATTAGCTGGAGGATTGTTAGAACAGAATCAGTAAAATCACTAAGAGTTACAGAGAGAAAATGCTACCACAGAAAGGTATAAAAACCTTAAGGAAAAAAGCCTGGAAGGCTGATGAGAATGACTGAATCAGGAGGTGCCTGAGCCCGAGAAGATGTCAATGCTGCAAGTTGGATGCATGGATGCTCCTTCCCCTCCCACCGGGTTGAATCTCTGAACAATCTACCCAAAAGAGGTGCCAAAACAGTAGAGAGTATCTACACATCTGAAGAAACAATGGTGACAGTTTTGTGCCTTAAATTTCACATATTGATGCATTATATATTGTTCAATGTTATATCAAAGCGTTGATGTCCAAGTACAAGCTCCTGTTATGGTCAGTCACCTCCAGAGAGGTCCTGGGGTTTCACTTTTTTCTGCTTATTTACTTTCTTGGGCTTCTCCCCACGCTTATTACCGCGTGAATCACAGAAGCCGTCTCCACGAACACCACAGTGCTACCACCTGGCAGCGCCTTCCAAAGGCAACGTGGACACTGGCTGGCCTGAAGTACTTGGACACAAAGAGGACATTAAATCCCACATCAACAGCACGCTCGGTAGCTGGCGTTTTACCAAGAGTTTTGCAGAAGTGAAAGGCGAATAGTTTGCCATCATCTTTCACTGGTGGCTCCTGAAGTCCATCTCCGAGGTAACAGCTCTCTGAAGCTGCGCCAGCGCTTTCTGGATGTACACACAATCTTCTGGGAATTGTTCCTACTCTCTTAGTTTCGTTTCCAGTGCCTCAAAAAGTAAGGCTGAATCCCCCCAGCACTTTTTAGTCTATTAGAAAATGTACGACACTATTTGCTTTCAAGTTTTGGAAATAAGAAGCATAGGTTCTTGCTTTCAACTAAAGGCAACGCAATAGTTTTTTCACAGCTGGGGAAAAAAGAAAAATGGGCTGAGCAGGTTCATTTAAAAACAAGAAACACCTGAAAACTCAGCATAAACAGCTGCTCTGATAATCCCTTTGATAACTGAGGGTAAGGGCGGGAAAGCTTAAAAGCTTCTGATCTTTATCAGCATGAGGAAATGCCTCACTTCAGCACACAGTGACTTTAGAAGAGCCCTGTTCACCAAAGGTCACATTTCCTAGAGACAAGGCCAATACCAGAGAGCACAATGTAACTCTTAACTCACGACTGAGCCAGAGCTCCTTCTGAAATCATAGAATCCTTCAGGTTGGAAAAGCCCATATCCCCCAACACCACATCTAAACGATTCTTAAAGACATTCAGGGATGGTGGCTCAAATCTGTTCAGTGCAAACAGAGCCAGAGGAGGAGGAGAGAGTCCACCGATGATACAGCCAACACTAAAACACACGCCACATTTACAAACAAGAGAGGGCTTTCCACAGCACGCTCAGCAGTGACAGGCATTAGAAGGAGCTGTCACAGAGATCCTTTATTGAACTGACTCCCTCACACACTTCCCACAGACTGCAAGCTGAAAACATTCTCAAGACTGGCTGCACTGACTCACCACAGCCTTTTCAGAACCGCTGTTTCAGTGACAAGAAGCAGGGGGGGCTGCTGGAAAAAAAGGCACCTTTCCTACATGGGTCTGTGGAGGGAGGAAAGGCAGCACACACAATTCAAATTTAATAGATACGGAGAGAGAATTCTAAACCCTTCTGCCCTCTCAGGACTTTATTAGCTTTGTCCTGGGTGCAGAAAGCAAAGACATGAGAATGGGTAACCTGCAGAACAGGTTTTACAGTCTAGGTCTTATGACTCTTAAGGGATCAGGCTTCCCCTGAAGAACCAGTGCTTCCACAGGAAGTCCAAAGTTGTTTAGTATACTGCTTTATAAATAAACAAAGTAAATGAAATGCATCATTACATGAGAACATATATTATTTCCCCAAAGCCTAATCTGAGCTATGCTTCAAGCAATCATTTATTTTATTTTTGCTGAGACTGTGGAACAGAAGATCTTATTTCTACAAAATTATTACCATAGAAGTTTCTGACGAATGCTTTTCTGCAGCTGAGTCATTCTCTCCTGTCCAGAAGACTTTGCACATTCACAGAGCAGCTCATTAATGGCTGTCCTTAGGATATTTATCTGTAAAAATACCAGTGACAGAATATAAAGCACTCTAAATCAGCACTAGTTATCTATTATGTTATACTGCTATGAAGGCGGCACCTGTACCACTGCAATATCATTAACATAAGCAAAAACTTTTGAAGCTTTAGAAACATTTCGTCCTCCAGATCCATCTCTACGGGTCAAAAGCGTTAATATTCAGCCACTTGATATCCACAATCTTTGAGGTTACTCAGAAATTACATAAAACATATAGGCTTTATATGTTTTATATAAGAAAAAACACTTGCTGGATTTTTCCCCAAACACAGAATTCCTTCTGTAAAAGTTTTAAGGATTTCCTGTATCTGTCCATGCACAACAACTTGGTGTCACCATTCTGGCTACGGTGTCACGAATACAACACATCACGCACACACCAAGGCAGTGCTTTCAGAAAGCAACAGCTCACAGATATGCACACCAGCATGTCCACTGCATCCTTAGAAAGCCTCTAGAAACCACCTTATGCCCCTTATGCTCCGTACATAGAACTAATCAGGGCACATCAGGTCCTTCACTGTCTAAAAGCACACGTCAAATCTGATGCACAGGTCAAATACAGCTTCCTGTTCTGCAGGACAGAGCACATGGACACACATCCCTCTGACAGGTCTGTCTGCAAGATGCAAAAGGAGAACTATAGGGGTCTTTATTGTTTGTTTGGTTGATCTGCTCTGTGAGAAGCAGCTTGATACAGATGACTTATGAGAGCTGTAAAATCAAACAGGATTGCAAAGCAGTCACGCTCGGCTTATCAGTAACAACCACAATAATCCTAAGAACACAATGTACAAGTATTGACATCTGATTAGCGGAAAATCAATGCTTCTGTTTTCAAAAGCGTACAATGTATTATTCTATAATACTTTATTTTGTTCAAAGGAGGGGGTAACTGTTTTGTTTCTGATAAGAATCCAAGGTTATAAACAAGTAGTACGCCATAAAGAACCCCAAACCCACAGCTTAAAACAAGTTTTCTGATTAACTAAGAATTAACAAGCTCTAAGGCACTGAATTCTACTTAATTCCCAATATAATGAAAATGCTTATCCATGTTTTACCTTTGTTAGGTCTTCCAGTCCAAAATGCACATCAAAGGCCAGCTCCATGTCATTTTCGGGAAGCAGAGGACCCTCACAAGTCTGACTCCAACCCAAACCACACAGAACACCAGTATAACACTTTCCACTTTTATCAACCCTGTGTAAAAAAGAAAGAAAACACTCTCACCTAAAGATGAAGAAACTGAACTCAGATGAAGACAGACTTAAATGAATTTAGCCATGCCAAACAAGATACAGATGTTTTAATGAAGCCAAAACAATTGAGAGGCATTCACACACAGTCATGCTGTGGGCTTTTTTTTAACATAGTGATGAAACAAAACTGAAATTTTCTTTATGAAAACACATACTCATAAAACTCAAAAAGGAAATCGTAGATATGCAAAATGGAACTTTAATTAAGAAAAGCTAGCTTCACTATGTTGAAATGGCAGTCTACAGGTACATGAATTTAAAAAGAACACAACACTAATGCAACTGCCAGAACCCAGCTTTTACAAAAATCACACAGGTTCCTCTCCTCATGCAGATTTAAAACTTGCCCAGTTCTACAATTCATCTTCCTGGGCTTCCAGCACGACTGTCAGGAACTGCATTGCCTTATGGTGAGGGTAGAGCCTGCAGCACCAGTTCATTAAGCACAGGAAACAAGTTATCTTAGCTACATACTATACTAAAACTAATGACAGATACAAGTATTACATGAACAGGAAAAGAAAATACTAAATGTTGAATTTAGTACTCAGCATTTCATTCATTTATTAATTTCATTCGTTCAGCTGAATTTAGTAGCACAAATACCTGAGTTCTATAGCAGGAGCAAACAGCATACTGAGGAGTGCAAGCAGGCCACGAATAGGAGGCATCAAAGATGTTTTCTCTAAAAACACAGTAGATCCTGTCACCAAAAAAAAAATAAATTAAAAACCAACAAAACAAACAAATTTAAGGGGCATCTAATGAAACAAACAACTAGAGAAACTGTCCACAAATTTTTATTAAGCATTACCAGTTGCATTTGCTGATAAAGAAGCAGCAACCAACATTCGCTGAAAGGGATCTTCTGGAGAGTCATGAACAACAACAGAGTTTATGCTTTCCTTTTGTATTAAATAATTTCTGGGGAGGAAAGAAGAAATATTTTCAACATTAAAAAAAATTAGAACCATATAAACATGTAAAAACAGAATTATTTTAAATTCACAATGCAACCTCAATGGATAGCAGTTACTGGCTGAAGATTACCTGAGTATCATTTATCAGGTGTACACACTGGTTAATAAATAATCTCTCTGTAAGACATTAAAGCACTTTTAATAAAACCATTCTTATAATTTTACATAGCAATAGTGTGCATGTTAAAGTAATTCCGGTCTGACTACTTCAGTTTTTCTATTAATAAAAATTCCATAAAAATCTGTAAGAGTACTAGGATGCATTTTGCCTATTTATCAAAAATTACAGCTGAGA
The DNA here is from genome assembly GCA_026546715.1 of Gallinago undulata. Classification (NCBI taxonomy): domain Eukaryota; kingdom Metazoa; phylum Chordata; class Aves; order Charadriiformes; family Scolopacidae; genus Gallinago; species Gallinago undulata. Next base: position 12,253,596 of record JAOTQQ010000041.1, on the reverse strand, counting down.
ACATGCCCACGCTCCACAGTAAAATCTTCTCATACCTGAACTGGGACACTCTAGTCATGCTGTAGCATTTCACCTCATAAGGACTGAACGGGCCAACAAGCGTTACCTTCAAAGAGAGAAAGAACAAATGATACTCTAGTTAGCCAGCACCTGGGTCTCCAAAAGGATTTTCCAAACCAAACTCCTTTAGAAATTATAACCAAACCACATTTCAGCATGTAACTGAGCAACTCTGAACTGATAAACAGCATTTTCATTTCACCCATCTAAAGCAAACTTTGCTTGGTGAGGCACCTACACAAAAATAATGTACTTCTACAGCTGCTGGGGATTCATGCTCCTCTGGCTTAAAAAACACAAGTTCAGACTTCAAAATTTCATAGAGCACTCAACAAAATCAGGTCATTTTTGTTTACATAAGCGACTCTTTAATCTCGAAAATATCTCACTTTGTGAAGGCACGTAGTTAAACAGGATTACTCCTGTGGATGAACTGATCACGGGCTTGAAAGCCTGAAATTTTGACAGGTCTGAAATGGGGAAAGAATTACAATGTAGATGAGACTTAACTTGTAATCAGACTGCAGAACAGGACATGCATTTTCACGTTTTATATTCCAGCTTAGTAGCGACTAGATATCTCAAAATAAGCAAGTAAGAATAATTTCTGAGTTTGGAATTGTGGAAGTGGAAAACAGTGGAAGAAACACTCAGTGTTTCATTATTATCAGGTATTGAAGTGTTCTCTGCATCGCCTATCCCAGCTGTTACCTATCGCCAGCTCAGGAAGAATGAAACACTGCGTAATAGTAAACTCCATATTTTTTTCTGAAAAATTGATAGGGTTATAGTCTTGCTTTTTGCTGTAGCCTATATAACGAAGGCTTCCATGTGTAGAAAGACTGTGTTCAGGTTTTCAGTTTTATCTTCTTTCTACAGCAGCTCAAATTCCTGCCTTCAAATGTATGAAAAGAGTCAATTCGCTGAGCTCTTAGGCTACACTTCAAAACTTTGCTAAAAGCTGCAAAAACCAGTCTGCAAACATGGTCTGTTGGCCTCCCACCAACAGAAGGTACAATGCAGAAAGATGCCAAATATGGTTTGGTTATTAAATGTACTTTCAGTCTTATCTCCATTCTAACAATGGGAGAAGCAGTGTCATGCAACAACATACCAAAATCACCACTGAAGTTACCTTATGGGTTGGCACATCAGATTTATTGTCGGAAAACAAGTTTAACAGTCTTTCAATGAGTTGCTTTTCTTCCTTTCTTGAAGATACAGGCATTTTCTCTTCTTGGTCCAAAAATAATCCTTTGAGCAAATCATGGCTTTGCTACGTAGTAACATGAGAGTGTTAAAACATGAAACAGCAATGTTTTTCAGAAGTTTTACAGAAAAAGGTCCTACACAAAGGGCATGCATGCAAATATAAAACACAATGTTCTTACCACCTTTCAAATTATATAAAACACAAAAATGGAAGACAGTTAAAATTATGAAAGTTACATTTTTTTCAAAGTTCAAAACCCAGTGGAGCAGTTGAATTGATGCCGGTATCTCCTGGACAACATCTCTTTCAGAAGGTGTCTCAAAGCAGCAATGCTTTTGGCCAACAGCTCAATAGGAACTATGCACACACAAAAATATATTGTTCCATTCAAGTATGAGTCTTGCCTAATCCTATAGCATTAGTCAAGACTTCAGCTCAACTTCTCCAGACTCCAGACTGCGTGAGCTGAAATAAATTAAGAAAAGCAGAAGCAGCTGACTCAATACATACTTGCGATTCATACGATTCCTCTGCTGGTTCAGCGTAACACTCTTCAATAAGCACATCTCGAATATTCACAAAATCCTCCTTCCACCTCGAGCAATGGAAAGCATCCACACGCAGCACGCTACGCACCAGCGAGTACACCTCCACGAGAAGAGTACAGCCATTGACCAAGGAGGCAAATCTCTGGCTGGCGCTGTAACTCCACCACTCCCCACACACCAGGGACTGTGCAGATGGACGCATCTTGCATATCTTGAATTCTAAAGCCTAGAGCAAAAACACTGAAAGCAACACTTGCCAGAGTAGATAAATCGGCATGAAAATCTTTCATCTTTTCAACAAACAGTGTGAATTAATAACTACAAATGCCTCCATAATTATTGCGGTGGCTTATGTAAACTCCTAGGACTGGCATAATTCCTATCCTGCCATTGCCAACACAGCTACACGTTACATCTCATATCACTTCAATATTTTACGTAGTTGCTAATGAATCAGAGCAAACAGAGCATAAATAAAAGGTAATTCGCTATTAACTCACCATCCACATTAAAATCTTAGGAGTGTAGAGATGTCTGTTGTGGAAAACACTTTACAATTCATAGTTCTTTTCAACTAAGGTAACCAAAACTTGGCAAGAACATCGCAGCTATTCTGTCCCTGGCTGTTCCCTTTTAACCCCTTTCCACTACCACTATCTGTAATTATGTCTCTGAATGAATGAATGAAAAAACAGAAACCCTGTTTTTTTTCTAGCCAGTCATTTTTTGATCAGTCATTGAAACTGGTCATTAAAAGATCAGGCCTGAAGCAGAAGTAAGTTTTCCTTTAATACATCTGACAAAACCACAAAAAAATGATGCATCTTGCCAAAATTAATTCTTTGGTTTTTTAAAATCAATCATAAAAGAAAACCAAACAAAATTAATCCTGTTGAGATCTAATACTAAGAAGAGATATATAAAACAAAACCATACTTCTGCTGGTTCACTTCTCATTTTCATTATTAAATGCTTCAGAGTATAAAGTTAGTATGATATACCTGTTTCAATTAGCGTAACAATATCTGCATGAGGACTGGCAAGCTGAATTTTACTTGAAGCCTCCAGTGATTTTATTTGTAAATATAGCAAGAGAATTATTTTCCTGAAAAAGTCCCTCAGATATGTTACAGATCACAATTTATCAAGAGGGCTCTGTCTGGAAAGATCCAAGTGAAGTCAGTAGTTCAAAGAAGAGCGAAGCAGCACAAAGCAAACCCAGAGACTTCCAGTTTTATGAAATTTAGTTTAAGTATTTCCTATGTATTCCTTCTGTAACTAATAGCACACCAGGAGCTTTGATGGAGTAAAACTACCCTGTGTAACTGTACACAAGATACCTGTCACCGCAGACTTGTTGCACACAGACATTAACCTTTAGTTAAAACAAATGAATACAAACGATGTTTTTTACATCCAGTCAATGAAAACAAAAGGCTGGACAACACTTCTCTACAATTAAATACAACACAACTCAGGTACAGACAAGAATTACCGCTCTGTGCACACACATCTGTGAAAAACATTTACCCACCATTAGTGAAGGTGATTTGTAGATACTCTCATTAACAAAATACACATCACTTCCTTATTATTCTAAAAAGCGTTATGATTTGAAGTACACTTCTGATTGCCAGACCAGACATGAAAACACCTATTACACAGCAGCAAGTAGCATTACCCCTACCTGGAAAGGAAACTCCAGAAGACAGCTTGGAATTTCTCTTAAGTTCTTTAAAAGCACTTTCGATGTATTGCCATAATCCACAAAAAAAATCTGGAAAAAGAATCAAGAGCATCTGCAGAGATTCCACAACATTCGAAGTGTTACTTTTAGTGGCGAGGAAAAGAGACAACCTATGTTTAATCATTACAGTACAACACAATCTTATCAAGTGAAATGGAAGCAAATTCAGAGTCTGGAAAAGATGCAAATGAAGTCATGTCAAAAATAATAGGTCAAATTTTATCATGTCTATTATTCGATCCCTTGCTTTTAACATCCATTGGTGATGCAAATAATCTGCTAAATGTAGAAAAGGTACATTTCTCTGAAAGGCTCTAATTCTCTCCTCACAATTAATTCTGTATAACCTTACTTCTTAATAGTGACACTACCTAATAACTGCTTTTAGATAAGTAAAAGCTACCATGGATCGGGTGACTCTTTATAAATGCAAAAGAGAAAATGCTAAGATTAGCATTGTTATTCACTAGTTTTCTGTGACTTTAAAACAGATGACAGTGTTCAGTATTAACTCTGCAGTGGCAACACTCACCGATGTTAATAAACAGAGAAATTCAAAGGAGGAACGGGCTGTGCAAAGGCCAATCTTACAAAACTTTAAAAAAATCTATCTTTAACTACTGAAAAGGAAAGCACTGGCCTGAAAAATTAATACCAATCTTGAACTGTGACGCTAATTTCCATTACTTATCTCAGCACAATAAGCCAAAATGTTCTGATAAATTTGTTGATGATACAGAACTCAACAACATAAACTCTGACACAAAATAAGATCACACTGAATGGACCCAAGAACTCAACAGGAACAGGGAGAATCAAATGATTTGAAGTAAAAAAAAAAAAAATATCATATCCTTTGGTATTTTTAACAATTTCTGCTATAAATGCTCCATTATTATTTATAAATTCTAATTAATTGGAAACTACCAAGGAGACGGAATTGAGTCTAAGACGACAAGAAGTGGCCCATGCAAAAAAGCAAACATGCCACATACCACGTGAAATATTTTTTAATGCAGAGGAGAAACACTACATTGGAAGAGGAATACTAGCATCACTGCATAAACAAGGGCACAACTGTAAGCACAGAAGCGTGTGTAATTCTGTTTCAGAAAACCAATGTCAAAACAAAACAGAGTGAGATGGAGATTAGGTAACAGAGTCAATGTAGTACGTGAGATGAGACAGAGTGCAGCTTGTTTCAATTAGCAAAACAAAGTCCAAGAAGAAAAAGACAGACAGGAAACTGAAGGGGAGAGGAAACAGGAGAAAAAGAAGAAAACCTATGCAAACCAGGGGAAGAAACACTGGCAGAAGAACAAGCATAGACTAAAGTGGCCATCAATGACTGAAAACTGTCAATACAGTGAGTGGGAGCAAGAACCTTGCTTTTCAGATGGACCTCAATATCCTTATGAAGAGGAAGTGATGGGGCAGTTGCCAGCAATGCAGCACTGGAGCTGGGCATTCCTTACCATGTTCTCAAAGTTCATGGAAGTTTGAGTTTTTATTTTGCTTTGCTCTGCTTCAGCGCACAAGACACTTTACTGTATCAACAACAATTTAATGCTAAAATATTCCTGTGTTCTGGAAAAAAAACCTAATTCATCTATTCTGGCAACATTCTATTAAGGTTTTATTCTAGTTCTACAGATCTCTTTACTGGAATATTTATAATTATCATGAACATAGCGCTTTATTTGAAAAAAAAAAAAAAAGAAAAAAAAAGCATAGCTCCAAGATTGTTAATGCAATTACACCCCACCAATTCAACATGACATATTATTGTACCTCAGCAAAATCTCCACAAACATTCAGAATACGAGCTCTATAGTATCCTCTGTTTCCCAGATAAGTGAATGGCGCCAGACAAACCAACTCTGGATGTGGAGACACTGTTAAATCCATCAGGTCCTGGCAGTCAATTTCACCAGTTAGAGCCTGGAGTGCAATCCTGTTTTTTTCATCTGTCCTGTAACCCCAGAAGTGTCCAACTTCCACTATCTGAAAGTATAAAAATTAAATAATATCAGATTTTGTATTATTTTATTCTTATGCATCAATCACAAAACACAACTGAGCAAAACACATGAAAGCACTCCTGCCCCTGACATACACAGAGAAATGTTCTCATGCTGCAATAATGCAGTGAAATATTTCTCTCATAATTAGTTATTTTCAAATGTTTATCTGCTGTGCAAATGCAATGCGCTTTTCATCTAAACAGACCCTGACATAAGCATTACAAAAATACAGAAAATTAAGAAAAGACTGTTTCCACTTTTCTAAACCAAATTAACATTGAGAAAATACAAGGTATACAGTTGAATAGACAGATACCTAGAGATATGGTGCATTTTTCTTATTAGTGAAAGAATAGCAGTTAGTTACATCTATCAGCAAATTGGCATTTTTTCTGTTATGATTAGCCATCCTTTAGAAAACTGAGAACACATCGCTATTTAAATCAAATTTAATAAAATGTCATATTTTCAAATGGCTTACTGAACTCAGATACCATTTCCGATCTTACACTGGGTGCTCATGATAAAAAAGACTATTTATTTACAGTACATACAACCATTAAAGCCAAAGCATTATGAAGCATTACACATAATTAGCACAGAACATGAAGTGACTGGAATGTGTCTGATCAAATACATGAACATTTTTGATCCAAGAGATTTCGCTGAATAATATGCAGAAAATATTCTCTCCTGCACTTGGCAAAGCATGCCACTACTATGAAGAGCTTCAGCCTATAATTTCCACTAGCCCAGTGATTTGGATTATTTTTTTTTTATTATTTTGATTTCAGCAGTATATATATTGCGTGCCATTTCTCAATTTCTTAAGAATGCAATAGTTAACAAAAGATTTAAAAAACCTCAGCTTCAGAATTCAGAAATGTTTATATATACGTAAATTTTCCCCTAACATCCTTTTATGCATGTAATATTTTTAGGAATGAGCAAGCAGTACCATTAATTCGTCTCATTTCTCTACTGCTTCTGAAGATGACTGCCAGTTAATAATGGCCCAAATACCTAGTGATTCTCATTTATATAGCGTACACAAATTTCTCCCATTAATCCTCTTTACATTTATGCCTACTTTTCAACTAATGTTTACTGCCACCAAATCCCACAAATTTTCTGACGTACAAATAAATTTCAATGGCTGAAATTTCTTCTGTGACATGTGAGTACTATTTAACAAAGAACTACTAAAAATCAGACCAAGAATATTCTCTATACATCTTGTAGATACCTGTGTGCTAAAAGCTTTATTAGTACCTATTCTTTTCATTTAAGCTCATCAGATATTCACCTCTACGAAGTTATCTAGGTACTGATTATTAGATATGACCTACTTCAGATGTAGAACATTCCTACCTCTGTTACCCTGATGGACAGAAGACGACCTGGATCTGGGATCATCTTTGCCTGTTGTAAAGTACCAAATGAGAGTTCCACAGGCTCCACTGTCTGCTTCTTACAGTCCACATTTACTCTAAAAATTTTATAGAATAAAGACACTAAATACTTCCCTCACATGTGAAAACTCAGGAGTTCAACTTTTTTTGCTTTCATTTGTGTCTCAGGGTGGCCCCGGGGCACATTTATGCACTTAATGACTTTTACTTACAACTATTTTAACTCAATTAGAACATAAAATGACCACACAGGACCAAAATACCACAGAGAAACTGTTTGAATTCCATTATGAGCAAACACAGGAAGACGCATACCAAGACGAAACTGTGCCATCCATTTATTAGAACTCCTAAGAATTAAGGTTAAGTAGTGGGGTTTTTTGCTATGGTATGCCTTCTAAGCTTATTTTTGAAAAATAAATTGGGTACACTATAAGCACAAAGAAAGATTCAAAATATCTTTTATATATACATATATAATATTCCTTTTAGTTGATAAAAGTTAAGAACTCTAACTTGAGTCTTTCAGCCTTGAGTCCCTCAAGAATTAATTTTCACAAAGATTTTAACTGCTCTTTTGGGCACAGTGAAACTGCTAAAACCTTTTATTAAAAACTAAGTACAATGGAAAACTAAGTATAAGTAGTTTTTTATTAAAAACTAAGTACAATCAACTGGAAGTGAAGTATTCGCCTGCACTTTAGTTCATTCCTGCTTTCCCATTTTAATTTTCTCATTTTAAAATATTAAAATGTCTGCAGACCAGTGAGGAACTAGGCAGGTTACCATTTTATCCAGTTGCTTGTATGATCTCAACCTGAGAATCACAGACAGCATTTAATAATAATGAAACATCATATTTTTCTAGCAAAAGCAAGTGCAGACAGAGACTCACTACACTGAATTCCTCATCAGTGTTTTTTATTATGCCTCCCCACCCTAGGATGTTCCATTTCCCACCAGTTTTTGTTGTTATACACCTCCTCCATCCCTTTCTTTTCTGTTCCCAAATGCCACTCCTTATTTATTTTGATTCTATCAATCCTCACATTATCTCCAGTATGAACAGAAATTAGTGTGTACATCCACATTTCCATATGCCAAAGGCAAATTGGTCAAAACCTTAAAAAGAGAAGTGTGTACTTGGAGTTCTCTTAAACAGTAGAACACCTTTAACGAAATATTTAAGACAATCACATTAATTCTACTCCTGCAACAACATTCTACTTATACAAAGTTGACACATCTGGGTTTTTTTGAACCCGTCTCCCTTTGTGACACTTTCAAGGAAACTCCAACTAAATTCAACAAACCTCATGTCAACTTCACACTGGCAAAGAAACACATTTTCCACATGTAATGGAATTACCTTAGAGATTCCATACTTGCGGCTGCCGCACCTTGCAACTGCCTTCTGATATCATCTGGAGAGTGAACGTCCAGCTCAAGAGGAATTTTCAGCTGCGACATCTTGACTGAGAGGTACACTGCAGGAAGTATCTTAAAGCCCTCCATCGGGTTATGAGAGAACTCCACAAAAGCCCTGTTCAGAAAGAACCCCACCAAATAGAATTGCAATAAATGCTCAATGAGTATCCAAACCCAACAAAAAAAAACAAAACATAGAAGCTGTCATGTCTTCTCCCTGTCTTTATCTTAGCAGGCCAATAAACAGTTAAAAGTAGGCTTCTCACAAGCTTTGCCTACCACTCTCATGCACCGTAAAACTTTAATTATCATGATGGTTTTAAGAAAGCTTTCTAACATTCTCATAAGCACATATCAAATTTACTGAGCATATTTATTACAAATGGAAAGGATGTGAAAATGTAGGTGATTAAGAGAAGGATTAAAGATTGGAAAAGGGCTACACAAATTCAACTTTGGGCAGCTGTACTCCAAAATTAGCCAGATTAGCTACAACAGCCAGTCACATGCATTTTGTATAAAGGCAATTGACTCTACGACGAGCTAAATTCAGTATACAAGTTAGAAATAAATACAGACAGATGAGCTGCAGTTAAGGTTCACTGTCAGACAACAGAAAAGACAGAACAGAAGGTGGTCTTTAAATCAGCTACTTTATCTAACGTTTTCCAACCAAAGCATGTAAAACTTCAAAACCACCTTTCTTACTCCAGCAAATACGTTAAAAATAAAGCACTGATTCCAAAAAGATGAGAAGAAACAAACTCATTTTGTTAGTGCACCGTTGACAGAGACATTAATTACTAGATTCAGAAGAAGGGGATGAGACTTAAATTATTTATACTTACTTTGATCCATCATAGGCAATAGATTTTACCTGCCCACACTGTCTAAACAGTGACTGCAACTGTTTATGGTATAAATATCCATAAGGAGGAATATTCTTCAGCTGTTAAGAAAAGTAAGTTAAATCTGGGTACATTCAAATATTTTAATGCATTATTAAGTTCACCTAAATAGTTAGCTTCCTCTTGTGCTTGAGCTGCAACAGTGATACACAACCTAAACCCGACAAATTCAAAGAACGCTACATACTATATTACATTAAAAAAATCTCAAATACAAATCAGAGTTTTGCTGCTAATGCTGCCCTACTACTTTAAACTGGTAGATAACATACTTTTATTACCTAATTCTTTATTAAGTCATTCACCTTCTTAACATACCATGACAGTGGTTCTTGGATCTTTGCCAGCAAGCTCTCTCACTGCAATTTTTTCATGACATTTTCCAAAAGTAAAGTAGTTTGGATAGAAAGCACCAGCTATTACAATCTGAAATCAAGAGAATTTTGTAAAGCACAGCAGATTATATTCAGTTTCTTGAAGAGAGATACACTAGCAATACAAAGAAACACCAACAATTTTTTGTATGAAGATTTTTTCCTGTCTCTTTAAAGGAATTACTGTCATTTCAGACTAAACATTAACTCATGCAAATCCTCCTTAAAATCGTACTTTCATGAAAAGAGTTCAACTTCTGGAACAATTTTACAACTTTTTAAAATTTTTGTATGCAGACTTGCTCTACAAAAAGTACAATTGCTGATACTAAGAGGACCTTCAATTTTAAATAATTTCACATAAAAAAACTACGTGAAACTTGTTCAGTTTCCATGTTACATCTTACAGTACTGAATAATTCAGCTCTGAAAAGTTTACTGCTTAACACAGTTAAACCAATTGCTACTGAAACAATAAATAGGTCTGTGAAAATAGAATTACTACTAATCATGCCAAATAAGACAAGAAAGTCAATTGGAAATTTGATAAAGTTACAATAGCTGAAAGATATCTAGTTTTTCCCTGCCTCCCCGGCCCCAATATCTAACCAAGCCAGTGGAGGCTAAATAGAGCACTTGTAACAAATGATAACATCCTTTTCAAAACTGTTAATCCTTAGCCTTCCAACAGGAACCACCCTTGAGTTTTTTTTACAATTTTAACAAAGATTAGTCTAGATACGCAGTTTAATTCATCTCAGTATGACTTGGGTTTATTTTGATGAACTGTCAGATGGGAAGGGGCAGACAGAGGACCAAGTTGGCATGAATTCTGAACCATTAAAAGTAATATTAGTTGTCCTTCCAAGTTGTCAAAAAGAATTACTTTTTCACCTGCAATCTCAAAACCCACAGAGAATATTGAAACATGGGTGTAATACTAGTTCATCAGTACTCACATATAAAATCCAGCTATAACTTCTGTGAATACTGGCTCTCCCCAGAAGAGTCAATAAAGCATTACCTGCAAAATGAAGCGTTGTTCGTATACAGATTCTTCATCTGTAGCAGAAGGTTGAGAATTAACATACATATTAAATGCTCTGACTCGCTGTTTCAAGTTGTGAAATAATTCGGCCACCTGAAATTTGAACTCTAAGTTACCTATTAAACAGATCAAAACCATCCACAAATTAAAATAAAATCTATTATTAGAAGCCTGAATAAGTGGGCAAACTCCCCTTTCCTTTTGAGGTGACACTAGTATGAATTTCATCTAATACACTCCTTAGCATCTCTACTCAACCTGTTTTCTTGACATCTCTTTATAAAGTAGAATTTTGTGGTTGCAAAGCATATTATGCAGATATGATACAGAAGAAAATTAGAAGAACTGAAAAAAACAGTTTAAAAGATGATATGATTCTCCATTTAAACCATTTTGGGGTTGTATCTTAGAAGCTAAAACACACGCTAACACCAACCCGGACTTCTGCACCTAACCATAGCAGTGACGACAGATGCTGTGCCCTAAGTTCAACAAGCAACCATGACGATCTCAAGTGAGATCAAACTTAGGCCCTACAGCAGAACATGCTCCATTAAGCTTCCGATCCTAAGCATTTCTGAGAAGCTTCCATAAGCAGCTAGTGTTCCTCCACCCACACAGTGAATGCCTTCATCGACCCAACTGATTTTGGGGCATATGCAGAGAAATACAACTCGGAGTCCACTCATCTGCTTCATGTCTACATTTTCCTTTCTGCTACTGGCAGTTTTATGATACTAAAAGTCCTGTTATTTTCCTCATAGGACAACTAGTATAATCAGAAACCAGTGTGTGGCTGCCTCAATTCTGCAAATCCATGTTCACATAAGGAATTATAAAATTACTATCTGAAAGCGTAGCAAATAAAAGACCCCAAATCTTCAGAGTTAGGTTGATGGTTGGACTAGATGATCTTAAAGGTCCCTTTCCAACCTAGACAATTCTATGATTCTTAATAAGTGTTAGTGTAGCAAACTCCTGAAGTATTATGTCATACACAACTTCTTGAATTATCTGAAATTGGGCCAAGAGAACACCACCTACCCAGGAGGCTATCATAAGACTGACCCTTCAGCTCTCCACTTTTACACAATTTCCTTTATTCCCATCTTTTTTTCCTCGATATCAGATACACGAGTTAAAAAACTATTGGCATTTCTCATCCAGATGGTTGCTTAATATGAATAGCTTTTTGGTTTTTTCCTGCTTTTTGAATGCAGGCCCATTGCTCATGCCAAAGGTACGACCCGCTGGAATAACGGGCAAGGCCACGCTCTGCCAACCACAGTTATTCTGGAGTTTTACTTATTCCCCCTCTCAGCATATCACATTAAGCTTGAAGCCCTTTGTGATGCAGAATTTTCATTAATTGCTGCAGTAAAGTTATCAACAAAGCCCCACAAATTTTCAAGTCCACTCCTCTCTATATATCTGTATTTGCTTAAAATTATCCTAACTATAAGACAAAAGTTATGGAACAACGGACAGCAGTCACACCACAAGCACTAATATCTGAGGGACCTATAAAATGAGCAAATAATACTGCAGGTCTCCCTAAAAAATGTTAAAAATACATTAAACAATTAATAATTTAATACCACTTTTTTTATCCTAACAAAAGGAAAATTCCTGGATGTGCCACTCCTACAGATGCCTCAAGGAGCCATCTCTCTATCTTCTGGTTGGACTGGATGGTCTGAAAGGTCCCATCCAATCTACACAATTTCATAATTCTATGACCGCATCAACTTGGCAATAAACAAGCTCCTTAAAGAGTCCATCCCTCCGAGGCATTGCATACTTGGCCTTATTAACATATAAATCATTATCGGAAGTCCATTGTTCACAAGAATGCACACGTGGCTTTGTTAACATTACAATGATTTTCCTCGGCTCTTTCTTTTCTTTGAAACTGTGTATTAATGAGGTTTCTGCAACCACTAGAGAGAAGACAGGAGCAGTGCAGGAAATGCTGCCCAAATGTTTGATCGCTATAATCGTGGCTAACAAACCACTGGTCTGATCTGTCTTAAATCTCCAGTATCTAAGGGGGCCTAACAGAAGAGATGGGGAGGGACTCTTCATCAGGGAGTGGAGCAAGAGGATGAGGGGTAATGGTTTTAAACTGAAAGAGGAAAGATTTAGATGAGATATTAGGAAGAAATTCTTTACTGTGAGGGTGGTGAGACACTGGAACAGGTTGCCCAGAGAAGCTGTGGAAGCTCCATCCCTGGAGGTGTTTAAGACCAGTCTGGATGGGGCTTTGAGCAACCTGGTCTGGTGGGAGGTATACCTGCCCATGGCAGGGGGGTTGGGACTCTGATCTTTCAGGTGCCTTCCAACCCAAACCATTCTATCATATGAAATTTTCACTTGGGGTCCCGATATTCTCTGACTACTTTAAATAGTACCATCCCTCATCCCCCAAACAAACAAAACCTAAAAGTTCAGTTTATTTAAAGAAAATCTACATCTATCTATATATACAGATAACCTACATAATAATGCAGTAGACAAGATCTTAACATTTTTAGAAAATAAGGAAAAATAAGTCCTTCTGCTTATAAAAATGATTTTATATTTCATCTTACCTCTTTGATATTCTTGATATGAATACCGTTTGATCGACCCCACTCAAGCTCTTCCTGAAAAAGAAAGTGAGAAATGCAAAACTTTTTAGAAACTGGTTTCTTCTACTGGTAGTGAGCTTTCTCTCATATTCTTCTGTGATGACACAAATAATAGTTATATACAATTGAGCATTATGCATGTATGAAAATATAAGACATTTATATACATTTCACTAATAAACTACACTTTGGTTACCACCAGTACACCCGTCGGTCATTGAAATTTCTCATATAAATCCACAAGTTCAACTCTGTGTTGCTAATGGTAGAACCTACTTTAAGATGGACTCTTCTTCAAAAAAAAAAAAAAAACAAAACAACTAACTTCTTTATCAACTTCTTTATCTTGATGCATAACTTTATCAGACAGATTCTGGCCATCTTGGCTACTCGTTATAACTCAGTGTATATGTTATGCACTGGCATTCATAAAGCATGTTATGCTCTGAAAGAAGCAAAGAAATAAAAAAGGTTTTATCTTATACACACAAAAGAAAGACTAGAGGCAGTTTTCGTGTGCGTGCTATTGTTTGTGACATGCACATAAAGATATTCCATCTTTCAGGGTTTGAAGCGTGGGGGCACAGATATTTGTATGTTTCTTTTTAAAAAAAAAGAGAAATGAGCATATTAAAAATATTTCTTTTAACTAGAGCTGAATTTCCCTTTTCAGCTTGGATTTCAAACTCTGGACACTGTTGTTCCATCTGTGAAAGGCACTACATAAGGGATTGCCTTCACATTCTCAGCACTGGATTAAAAGACTCACGTTCTCTCAAAGCCTAAGCTTCTATTTACTTATAAAAAAATGTAACTAATAAAAAGGAGGATTGCTAGCAAAAATTCCTTATTAAGAATATAAAATACTCCAGCACTGAAGTCACCAACTTTAAATAGAAAAGGAGAAATAAATTTTAACTAACCTTCGGATGTCTCAGCTCTCCTTTTTCTTTGCAGGCCTGCCATGCCTAAGAAAGAAGTGGTGTAGTAGTCAGGCACAAATTGTAGTGCTTTAGTAATAGTTACTACAAATATTAATGTCACATTTAAAATATGACTTTTTTCCATACCTATACTGAAGCAAGATTTTAACACCAATTTAAAAACCAGAGATGCCCTTGGGCTAACACAGACTACAAATACTTAAGCACAAGATAGTATAAGGAAATCTGAATCACAGTAATTTAGGTTGGAGGAGACTTCTTCGGATCAATTGTTCCAACAACTCACACAGCAGGGCCAACTTAGATCAGGTTTTTAAGGATCTTTTCTGTAAAACCCTGAGTAACCTTGACTGACCTCATGGCTGAACCTGCTCTGAGGAGACTGGACTATAGACCTCCTGAGGTTCTTTTCAGCCTTAATTATTTAACGAATCTAGTCTAATGTGATGCTTGCCTGATTGGTTCCTAATTAGATAGAAATACTTCTCACTCTTATTAATAGTTTTACTCTATTTTGTTGTGAGTGGGCAAGAACTCTGTGGGTCTTCCTTTGCTCGCACGTGAGCACACAAAGTGGTGTGGCTGCAAAATGTAATTCTAAGAATGCAGTACTGGAGAGCTGAAAGCATGGCAGGGTTACAAATGTTGTACAACCACATGCTAAAGAACATGAACTGCTCTAGGAAGACCACTATTCTACCTTCAAGTCAGTTATGGCATGCAATGCTACATCTACAGACTGAAAATGAGTTTAAGCACTATTGGATGTACTGTAATTACATATACTGCCTCAAACTTGCCATCAGCTCCTGCAACTAAATTGGAAACACAGCATTTAGGTCACTGAATTTCTGGACATAGCTTAGAGATTCTAGATCTTTGCGCATTCCAATAGCAGACTGAGCATGTTATGTTCCAAGGCTTAACACAAGTAAGGCTTGACTTGTGTTGGTAGAGGTACAATAGCCACCTGATAACACAGCAACACAAAAGAGGCTATCCACCTAATTTTCTGAGAGGAGATGGACTGAATATTAAAGCCCATGAAAACACTCATGAATAAATAGAAAAATTTGTATGCTTTGATTTGATGCTGTAATAAAGCAGGCTACTTTCAGAGCCTTTCCCTTCTCCTTGCTTTGGGACAACAGTAATAACAGTAAAGAACTGACTGATTCAGATACAATTCTGATGTGGATGCCTCCCAGAAAGCAGGGCTAGAAGAGAAATTAACATACTTAGGATATTAATGAAAATAAATTCATTATTGGGCAGGAAATCCATGACAAATGCCTGCAGAATCCTTTTCTTCTACTTTGAGAGCAAGCCACCTTAGAGTAAATTTTCCAGCTTACTGAGGACACTGACTGTTAGCATAGCTGAATAACCAGACTGCATTTCTCTACCTTGACTGAGGTTGTCTGATCTACTGATTTTAAATAATACTTTTGACATCCACCACTTCCATACCCAAGCCCTATAATATGACAGAAAAACAAATTCCGCTTATTTGACGTCGTTTTTCTTCTAAAAACTCTTTCATTTTTAAATTATACCACTTAAACCAGTCTGATTAGCCTTTACTTCCCTGGCTTGTCCTCTTTCTACTACCAGAGCTTTTGACTTCTAATTCACTAAAATCTTTGCATAAGCAAGGGTTTAAAAAAAAGATGTACTAAGGAGTCACAGAGCTTCAGCCTACTCTGGAAGAAGTCTAATTTGAACCCAGGAGTTTGAAAACAAGTTTTTTCCCTGTTCTTTTGTGACACTCAGCCATGCCAAACACAAAGCCTTCACACCCCTTACACATACAAATATTGCACAGGTAGCTCTGTTTGAATGTTTGTGTTTATTCTAAGGACAACATACTGGTTTATAGACATACCACCTTCAGACTAATCATAGAACAGTTTGGGTTGGAAGGGACCTTAAAGATCACCAAGTCCCAACCCCCCTGCCATGGACAGGGACACCTCCCACCAGACCAGGTTGCTCAAAGCCCCATCCAGACTGGCCTTGAACACTTCCAGGGATGGGGCAGCCACAACTTCTCCAGGAAACTTGTTCCAGTGTCTCACCACCCTCACAGTAAAGAATTTCTTGCTCATATCTCATCTAAATCTTGCAGTTTAAAACCGTCACCCCTCATCCTATGGCTCCACTCCCTCATAAAGAGCCCCTCCGTATGTCTCCTGTAGGACCCCTTTGGGTACTGGAAGGCTGCTACAAGGTCTATAGAATGCTGCTATAACAGGTGATGAGGGAAACATGATCAGTGAGTACATGTGGCATATGTGCCTGTGTGTGCTTTATAAAATTCTGACACTAGAGTACCAAGAAACAAGTCAGCTTTCACCAAAAAAAAACAAAAAAGCCAACGTAATCAAAATGGCATAAATTAAATATGCAGCTGAAGATTTTGGAATCCCCAGAATACTACAGAACACATCAGACCGTCCATAATGGAAAACACTGGATTTTGAATTGTAAGTTCCCTTCACCAAAGGTCTTTCCTAGGCTGCAGCAGCACCACGTGTCACTGCAGGGCTCAGCCTCTGTCCGTGGTGCTGTGCCACCCGCCAGCCACGGGACCAGAAAAATCACATTTGGACAGAACAAAATGGTACAATGTCAGAGCTATGAAGTCTGGACAAAGGACACCAAACTCATTCTGTGCTAGAATTTACCAGCCAAAATCGCCCTCAGTTAAAAGGAAGCTGCCAACATCGCTGTGTCTCTGGCATTTATTTTTGGTTGTTACAATAGGGAAATAAATGCCATAGAAAAGCTGTACATTTTTCAGCCCTGTCCAAAGTGGATTTATGATAAACTTCAGTTTCCTCTGATCATCAGTGGATTGCCTACCCAAAAGGACAGTAGCAGGAAAGCTACAGTCATTCTGGAGAAGATGGAGTCATCAGTTTATTAATATTCATGGACTACAATACAACACCTCCGTCCTCCTTTAATGATACTAATATTCATTTGCAAATACTGCAAACCTACATAGATAATAAGCTAACCTGAAGCAAAACAGTACAGATAAAAGACGCAACTTGCTACCATCTGCAATGTAAACTCTTCGCCATAAGCAAGAAGTTCACACCACACCAGTTCAGTTTGCTTTTGTGTCAATCAGTATTTGCAACCACAAAATGTTCCTGTCTAAATCTGTTCTTATTGAGCTCAAATGGGACATTGTCCACACACCTATTTACACCTGGGGAAAGATGAGATCTTTACTGCAGAACAAATAAGGACCACTCTGGATAATCTAGAACATATTCTTTCTTATGGGAATTTTATCCTGATTACTGCTAATTGTGCAAATTACAGGAGACAAGCTGCACAAAATAAATATGATAAAGCATTTATTAATTTTAAAAAATTAAGCATATTTCAACTCAACAGCATTTAAATACATCCAAGATGTCCATCCCTCCAAGGGATGAAAAACATTTTGCCCCTCAAAAATTATATTTTCCTAAAAAATTCTTGTTTATTAGGAAGCAGAAGTTAGTATGAGTCAAAGACTTTCCTGAACCACTGAAGTCTGTATGTGGTGTGTATCTGCAGTTTGAAAGACATAAGTCTGCAGCAAGTACAATTTTCTTGCAGTCCATGACTAGGCTGTTATCATTCCCTCCTAGAAAGACTCAGAGACAATTTGGAAAGAAGTCCTGAAGCAGCACAGATATAGGCAAAGTATTAAGACAGAAAAACAAACCAAGCCGAGCTCCAAGAGAAGCATGAGAAGGCACAGTGCTAGCTAAGTATTACAGTTCAGAAGACTTCAGTCTCATAACAGGATTTGTAACAGCTGCAGCGGGATCCTCAGTAGCACACAGACAGCAAATATACTACACTAGAAACTTTTTCAGCACCTCAAGTTATTAACTCCAGAAACTTCATTCTGCTTACCAGTTAGCCACATTTTTATAGTAGCTGGAATGACACTGGTAAATTTCTGCAGATTGGAAAGTATCTGCCTCCTCATGTAAAACAGCTCTTTTATTGAATGGATCACAGGGGTCAAAAGAACCTGAGCCTCTGGTTCCCATCTTTTTCGAAATCTACTCCTACTTCTGGCAAACTGAAAACTGAGATAAGCACCACGGTCTCACTCTCTTCCTCCACCCTGAATGCTGTTTTCCACCTGCTTAGAAGAACAAATACTTCCAAAGCCATAGGAATATACCCAGAAACTGAACCTTGCAACTCATTTTTGCCCACTTCTTGCCACCTTAATTTGATGTAAACTTGTGTTGCTCCTTCACAGTGGTAAAGATTAACTCATCAGAACTAGTGGTGTTATACACTAGGACACAAGCTTCAAAAAGTATCACTAAGTAACCAGGAGTAATGTGAAGGTTTTAACAACTGATCCTACAAAGTTGAGAATCTCTAAGTCTATCAGATTTCACTGGGAGATAAGCAGGAAAAAAAAAAAAAAAACTTACCTTAAATGCATTCAAAATTGCAATACAGTCACTCTTACTGTTCCCAGCATAAAACAGTTTGTTCCTGCAATCCAAACAAAAAGAAATATGAACGATACTTTTTTTTTTTCCAAATATTGAATGTATTATACAACTCTGAATGCTACACTACTAACACCTTCCAGAACTTCAATGAACAAGGTCAATATATTTACTGCAATTATTTGATCATATTCACATCTCCTTGTTGAATGTAAACTGTATGGGCAGGATAGCAAGGATTATTTTTTGTTATTATTTAAAAAAAAACATTTTAACCTACACTGCCACATGCTTACATCAGTAAGGCAAAGCTGAAGACTGAGGTGTTGTACCCAGAAAAGCACAAGTTAACTCTGTGATAATAATCAGTTCACACAGAAATAAATTTCAGTATCTCAGCTGCCCTTGAAAAGTTTCATAGAATGGTTTGGGTTGGAAGGGAGTTCCAATCCATATGCCATGGGCAGGGACACCTCCCACTAGAGCAGGTTGCTCAAAGCTCCATCCAGCCTGGCCTTGAACACTTCCAGAGATGGGGCAGCCACAACTCCTCTGGGCAACCTGTTGCAGTGCCCCACCAGCTCACACCCTTCTTTTTGCATTGCTTGGCACTTGGACAGAAAATTATAGACTAATGACATAAGTTATATTTAGTGGTCAACCCTCTGACCCCAAATGTAGTCAGGAAGTTGTAAAACATCTAGGGTAGTACCTGTATCCATTGACATGCTGTTTGAAAGGTACCGCAAATAAATTCCGCAAAGAGAGTGCTGAAGCTACAACAAAAAAAAAATCATAATGAAAACCTGCAAATCATTTTAGAGATATGTTCTCATGTGCTCTTTTTTCAGTTACCTATAATAAGACATTCTTCTAAGCACCCGAAGACATGCCCAAGGACTATCAATTTTCCAAGACGCAGATCCACTGGCAACTGTGCCAATACATTTCCTAAGAAAGTCAGCTCACCATCATATGGATTCTCTTCTGTTTCCACATTAGCTGTAAGTGCTCCCAGCTAGAGAAATTAAAATTTACTCACTTGTAAAAGTTGACAAAGGAAATGTGAGATCAGTTTGTAAGAAAACAAGACAGGAAGCAAGCAATTATCTCAAAGTAACATCAATTAGTATCAAAACTGTAATGAAGTTGAAGTTCTTAAATCAATTTTAAAAGCTTAGTATTTTGAAACCAAAGCTTCTATTACATGTAGCTTGCTTTTTCTAAATATTATAAGTGATACAAATATAATTTCTAATGCACTTCAGAAAAGGGAGTTTAATGCAATGAATGTCCCACCCCATTGCAACTTTACAGTTGAAAAGCAAGATGAGTAGCTTCCTTGTACAGGTCAGAAATGGATCTTTAGGCGATCCCCTACACATCATAAGGTGTGTGTGATTTTGGTACTTATTAATAAACAACTTCACTTACTAAGTTCAAGTTCTCACTTTTTTTTTCTATTCTTTCTCACCACAGATGCTAGTTCACCAACAGTATCAGTACTCCCTGATGAAATTATGTTTTAATGAAATAACTGCAGACATTATGCTCAAGAGGACAGTAAGTAAACAACAGTGAAGAGTGAGAAAAGATTCTCTAGACACAATTCCTATTTCAGGTTCCAAATAAAACCAACCTTAAATGCCCAGAACAACACTTCTCTAGTACATTTTTATTACTTAAATTTTATAAACCTTAAAAGAATGCCTACCTCTTTCAGCTGAAGTATGGCACGTTCAATGTCACCTATGTTGGGTGGAGAAAGAGCTGCTGCCAGCAAGGCTTTTGGTGGCCCCATATTAAGCTTTTTTAATTTTAAGACTGTAGTTCCCAATGGACAACGCTGAAGGGTAAACAATGTTATTATTACTTTCCCCCCATGGGAAGTGGGCAAAGTATGAAAAACAAGTTAAAGTCTACAATTTAGTAAAACCTAAAATTAAGTTTGTGTAATTCAGGATATTTTTATTTTGAATAGATTGCTTATTTCTAATCCACATCCATTTTACTGCTATAATGCCTCTCCTTCTATGAAGACAACTATGTGGAAGGATCTTTTTCAATTATTTATCATCTTGAATTCTACTCAGTCTTACTGTTATTAGTATCTATTAGTATCTATTCAAATTGTATACCATCTTCAGGAAAAGTAAAGTAAGACTTGTTTTTACTATCTCTGCTATGACCACATACATTAAAAAAAAAATAATTAATGTTATATAATGCCTAAAAGTCTTACCAGTATCTCAGGTATGGACTTCTCTGGAATAAAGTCTGTCCAGAATTCCTTGTGTACAAGCCTGTAACAATAGCCTTTGGAAACACGTCCAGCACGACCTTCATGTAAAAGAACAAATCACTGATTTGCAAACTGCCCCTTTCTAGCTATTCAAACCCCATCCATCTACAAGCATCCTGGGCAGCTGAGCAGCACGTGACAGATGATACTGGAGGCTGACCAGTAGTTTGCTCTGTTGCAGCAGACAAGCCCAGCGGAGACATTCCCTCTATATCTTCCTACATAAGGATCTGATGAAATCATTTTGCTTTCATAGAAGCAGTAACTAACATAAGAATTACTTAAGTATTTCACTCAAATATCTCTTTCACATAACTGCCCTCAAATCAGATCACACCTTTCTCAGTTGGAAAGACATGATAAATCCTGCACTAAATTACACTTCCTCAAAACCAGGAGAAGGCAAGTTCTACCAAATCTAAATTAATATAGTAAAATATGTCAATGCAAGTTTTAGCATACCTCCAAACCGAAGATTCTATATATGCAGAGTAAATACACTTTGTGTTTGTATTTTTTTACAGAATGAGTATACTCGGATTTCCTATTTCACTCTACAGCTAACAAAAATCTTCCACGTAAACAACTTCTAAAATACCACGATGAACAGCAAAACATCTTTATGATCTACTACTTATAAAAAACCCCACAGATTCAGAAAGTCTTTTACTGCTGAAACTCACAAGTAGTTAATGAAAACCTTGCAGTACCTGTATCCCCTTTTTAAAAATGGACCATGATAAAAAAAATGAAATAACGAATCCTCAGAGACCTTAAGTTTTAAGGTCCATGAATTTTAACATTTTTCAATAAAATATAAAATATTCTTCCTTGAAAAATAAAACATTCAAGCATAGTTGTTTAATCACATTTTAATACCCTGACATGGTAAGGAATTGCATTTTTTTACTAAGCTATTAATGGCAAAAATTATCTGTGCTTCTTATTGTTAATAAAATGAAAAGCAATGTAGAATTCTCCATGAAGGTTAGCTTCTAAAATTCCTTTCCATTACTTATTTTCATCTTACCTTTTCTCTGATTACAGTTTGTTTTAGATGCCCAGCAAAGTCTCAAACTTCGGTAATTAGTTTCCTTATCACAAACCAAATTTCTAATTAAGCAGAAATCTATTACTGCAATTAAGAAAAAACCCACAACTATTAGTATTACGAAACAATTTATGCTCATGGCAGTAGCAAAAATACAGGTTGATTTTGTGTTATCAGAAAGTTTTCCATTATTTAAAGGTCAATAAAGAGAACACTTGATTTATAAACAAACAGACCCAGGATTCTCTGGATACTAACACCACTGCAAACAGATTTTAACATAAACGTAATAAATGGTTAGTGTGGATGAGAAGCATTAGAAGGCAATAATTTCTGCATTTAGACACACTATACTAGAATTTGCTTAATCTGATGCAATTATTTAAAAATATAGTCAGAATGGGAATAAAAAGCTTAAAGTACTTGTGACATGAGGTCTGATTCTGCTTGTTACTGCATTTAAGATTATTTTTCCCCCTCCAGTAAAGATTAAAACCAACATTCCACTCAGTTGCTCTATTTGTTCATATATTCAGAATTAAAACTGTTCTCTGTTGTGAAAGAAAGAATTCAACAACTGTCAAAATTAAACTCCAATTGCAATGCCTTGTAAAACAGTGACATGTTGCAGAGATTTGGGCTAGCACGAGTAAGGAAAACATCAGAAATACAATGCATGCACAATTATGAGATTTAGAAGACTTACCATACTTAACATCAGGAACTGTTACAGAGCTCTCAGCTATGTTTGTAGATAGAATAACCTGAGTTTTGAAGCAAAAAATGAGCAACAAATGCATACAGAAAAAATTACTCGTATTAATATTTCTACATGAAAAATCCAACTTGCAATGAAGAAATATAGATGTAATAGCAACATAGTATTTCTGCTCTGCACATTAAAAAAAGCAATACAACACAAGGAAACTTGTATATGTAGGGCAGGCACATAGGTAGGCAGGCAATAGACCCCTGTACTAGGGGTCTTTGCCATGGAGTGCCACCAGCAGCATACTACTGTCATGCAAGGTGGAAGAATGGACATGCACAAACAGTTCTTTACTATGAGGGTGGTGGAGCACTGGAACAGGTTGCCCAGGGAGGTGGCTGAGGTCCCTTCCCTGGAGACATTCATGGTGAGGCTCGACAAGGCCCTGGGAAACCTGGTCTAGTTGGGGGTGTCCCTGCTGACTGCGGGGGGGGTCGGACTAGATGGCCTTTGAAGGTCTCTTCCAGCCCAGATGATTCTATGATTCTATGAATTCTGAAGGACAAAACCAGTGTCACACAAGAGTTTAAGGATAACTTCCTATTACTGAGGTCTGAACACCAAGTAAAGCACCAGCTTGGTAAGAAATGCAATTAGTTTGTATCTTGAAAAAACAAAACTGTTTTTGCCTTCACACAATGGTTTGAGTTGGCCTAACTTTTATTAATTTAAATACATGGCTATTTGCTATTATTACTCTAGCAAAAGGTCTCACACACATATTAATGATTTGACAATACTTACTTTTCTGTAGCCAGGAACTGCATTCAAAAATACATTACTTTGTTCCTCTAATGTCACACTTGAGTGAAGCGGGTACACTTGCCACCTAAAGAAAATGTATTAGTGACATATTTACTGATACAAGCATATGGAAATTAACTACACCTCTGTGCTAAACCGTATTACGTACTGAGAACTCATACAGCTGAAGGATTCATGTTCAATTTTAATTGAACTGAAACAAATGTGGTCTTTAACTTACCTTCTGTTAAACATATTTGAGAGGCATGAGTACAGGTATTCTATTTCAAACAAACCTACGGGAAAAAGCAATCAAGAGTTTATTTTCTTTTTTGTGACCACTAACAATTCTAAAACCAGTTCTCATGTCTACTGAAATTCTTAATTGACTTTCATTATTAGGTCTTTTTCACCATGTAATAAAACAGCAGAAGAATTAAACAGTAAATCTAATAATGAGTCACTGAAACACTATGAGTCAATTTTTCAAGTCATTTTCCATAATTTTACACGTACTAAATTAAAATAACAGTATCAAATATACAGGCCATCTGCCAGTGTCCAATTACTAGCCCTTGTTTCAGTTCCTTATAGCTGACAACGTTTACCACATGCTGAATGTCTGGCTTAGGATAAATTTGGGTATTTCAGCCAAAACAAGCTGTTTCCAAGAGCAGGGCCAAGGGAAAAAAAAAATAAATTATCTATTTCTGCCTTAGTCATCTTCCCTTTGGCAGTTCCAGTGCCCATTCTCTGGGGCATGGATTTCATGTCTGCCAGAAGAAATCTTATGACTACAGGATTTTTGCTATGTTTCTGAATATCTCCACAGGCATAAACCTTTCTGAGAAGCCTTGTTTGCTTCTTACTGAGATTTCAATTCCAAAAGCCTCATTTTCAAAAATCTGTTCAACACTGAGCTTTCCCAGTTGCATATTAAATATTAAATTATTCTCTAACTGCAATAAAGGATTTTTGCAATTTTCAGTGAGGCCAAATGCAGTTTAAGCCCCAGGATGTGAAAGTTCTCACACTCTTCAGATGACTGTTACTTGACTTCAGAAGTGAGGAGGAAGGAAGACAAATGCAAGTGGAGGAAGAGAGATATTTTACAGGAAAGATAAGAGAGAAGAATAACTTAAATCAGACATGAAAGAAGGATATGTGATGGGTGGGAAATTGTGACTGAATAAACAAGGAAAACCGGCCAGAAAACTAGAAATGGGGGCAAGAAAAGGAGAAACAGATTCAACAAGAAACCAACATGTTGATAACACAAGGCTGGCTGGGAAAAGAAGTTGCAAGAGAACATGGAGATTGGTCAACTACTGGAGTCAGTCTGAAACTGGAAAAGAAGGGGATAGATAAGGAAGAAAAAAGATGTCAGGGTTGGGGGAAGAACAGGTGAGTTGGGGGAGAAAAAAATAAATGGGAAGGGGCATTTAAAACTTTCAGATATGTCCCTTGTGTGAAACTAAGGGCAAGGGAAAACAATGTCACTAGAACATAAAAAAGACAGCCTGGAAGCCAAATTTACACCACTGCTCAAATGAAGTAAGAGTACTTGAAAATGCAAATAACTGGCCAAATAACAAACGCACTACAAGCGCAATAACAAAGCAATTAACAAAGCTCTATGCAAAAAAACTTCAGCACCTAGAGGAAAACATGCCGACTGGGAGACAGAAAAACATTACTGCTTTTTAAGATTATTATCATTATACTACAGAAAAAAAAAAAGTGTCTTTATGAACTAGAGCATGCAATTAAAGATACAGAGAAAAGAGAACACCACGCTATGGTCTGTTTGGACAGGGCCTGCCAGACCACTTGATCCCGCTGGCAATTGTTCAAGTATCT
>JAOTQQ010000041.1:12179040-12198046 GCA_026546715.1 Gallinago undulata | reverse complement strand
AATATTTCTAACTTAAGTAAATGCTAAATCTTTGCAGCCTCACACTAGTTAATTGATTCCAATATAATTGATTCCAGTATAATTGATTCCAGAGTATCCAAGTTCCCCCCTCACAATGGTAAGAGGCAAAAGAGGAACCACTAGAACAGATGAGGCATTTTGAGTACCAGCCACTTTCAGATTAGAGATCAGAACTGTGAACTAGACTTCCATGCCTTCACACCAAGCCACACACGTGGCTGAATAAAGCCACTTTGAAACAAGGGGTTCTCACAGAAAGCACCAGGTTTACATACAACTCTTCAGGACAAAACATACCCAGAACATAACTGCCACCGTGGATGCAGCACTGTCTTCAGAGGAACTCTTTAAAGACGACACGTACTAATACCACACCAGATTGACACTCCTTTCCCCTCAAGTCAAGTAAGACCTATTAACAGACTCCCTAAACATGCCTCCTACTAACCAGAATGAATCAAGCAGTAAATGGAACAATGCCTCATATTTAATTTATTTTAAGGGCAAAAGAAAATAATAGAATAAACAGAGCACATGGCCCCAGTAAAAACTGTTCTGCCACATGCACTAGGGCATGCTCATTATTCTCACTGGTGATTCACATACTCAGTCATTATGAAGATCAGTTTCTAAATTAGAGGCATCATCTAAGTTTAGTGAAGCCAGAAGGGAACCTCCATATTTATCTATTCTAGAGTAATTTCATGTAAATTATGCTTAGTTTGTATACTCAAATAACTATGGGAAAGTAAGTTAAGCTACCCCAATGATTCCTCACTGTGGTATTTGTAAGTCAAATATCATGAAAGCAGCACAGCTAAAAGCCACGGGGAAAACAAATATAAACACCCTAACCCATAAGAAATTCTCCCCACAGCAAAGCAGATTGTTCCATCGTTCCATGTGTGCTTGTCTTGACTCACCTGTAATGACAGAAAAGTTTAACAACCTCCTTATACATGAGCTCTGCCATGCAAACTTCTATGTTAGATTGCCCAGCTCTAGTCGACTACTCTTAAGTTGAAGTATTTATTCTTCATGTGGTCTGAAGGCAGAGGAGACAGAAGTCAATACCTCTAGCTGCATGGCCACACAATCAGAGATTCTCCACAGGCCTCCATTACTATTATTATTTCCGAAAAAGGCTGCCAAGAAGTACAGGAGTCTTTACATTACACAGCTAGAGCAATCTGTGGAGACCATACAGATAGTGTAATACAGTCATTTAGTTATTGCTTATGGAGCTGCTAGAAAAAGTATTTAGTACTCTCTAAAGAAAGAGGAAAAACGAGAAGTTCTTCTTTTCTCCTCCCCTCCTCCAACATCTCCACAACCAGGTTATGCAGTCTCCCAGCCAACTGCCTAAGTGAGAAACACCTTTGTAAACTGGTAGAATTGGCAATTAATTCAAAACGTAAATCTGTTTGATATTTCCCCCATCTGTATTTCCCCCCCATTTACTTGGAACTGAGTGGAAAATATTGATTACAGGAGAAAGAGGAAGACACTGACAATTTGGAATACATATTTTTGGTACCAAGAAGCCTACAGGATGAAAATAAGCTATCACCAAGGTTTTTTAAAAGTCTGTTCTGTACGTAGCCATTTTAAAATAAAAATAAATAACCTGCATGTCTTACACAGGGATGCAAAGGAAGAGATCCCATTTTATCTACTGACTGCCACCCTTATTACTTACCCAATCAATTTATTATCAATTATTTACCCAGCCAATTTTCAATTAGCATGTGCTCTTGTAAGGCTATTGTTTTGGAATAAAGCTGATCAACCTGGACCTGCCATAGCAAGAAAGGAAAGACCACTAAAATTGTCTGAATTGATTTATAAAAGAAAATCTGTGCTTTGGCTCCAGCAACTCTTGATGCTCCCTCAGTTCAATTTGACAACAGCATCAGAAAACAAGCCTAAAATATGCGACAGAAATAGGAATGATTAATGTAAGAGAAAGCATAAAGAAATGTTTATGTGAAAATACACCCTGTATTACCTAAATAAGAGGAGAAATTTCAAATAAAATTACTAAGTTATAGAAGTAAACAGATGCATTAGGAATTCATTACATTCCTTGCCTCAAAAATTAGGAAAACAAAGTAAGGTTTGAAGGAAAGTTTAAAAAAAGTTCAAAGACTCTTCAATTTACATTTTATATTACATACACAATTAGGGTAAATTCACAGGAGAAAAATCAATTAGCAAACAACTGCTCTGCTGCAGTGGCAAAGCAAATTATGGCTTATTAAAAAGGCAAAAATTACTCATCATTATAACACTGATGTTATGGTCTCATGCAAACATTAGAATGTATTTTAGTCACTAATACCAGCAAAGAAAAAAATCAGAAAAGGGAAATTAAACTATAAAAACACTGTTTTGGTATGCTACAGTAAGAAAGCAAAAGTGCTGGGACTGAAACTTCTAGAAAATTTACAGAAGTGAGTAATGAGATGAAGTGCCAAAGATAAGAGAAATTCAGAAGCTTAAGACCATAAATCACTTTTAAAAACCCAGCACCTCCAAGTTACAAAAATTTACAGACCAAAGGAAGGTGCAAGATGCTAGATGAATGTTGAGGAGAGAACATTAAAAAAAAAAAAAAAGGCAAGAACCTAAAGGTAGTAAAGACTTCATACCATTTGTAATTTTATTACTGTAACTTTAGGAACTGCCTAAAAATTAATGACGGGAATGAAAATATAGCCTTCTCATCCCCCCAGTTAACATTACAAATCATAGCAAGAACTCTAGTTACAAATAAAGACAAACTCAGTAATGCCTTCAGGGAGCAGACCCACTACCAGCCAAAGTCAAGCCCAAACTTTCATCCCGACACAGCACTGCAGAACCATGAGTATATTTAGGGATAGTTGGATGGAACTGTAACTCTCCTCAAAGTTTCCAGGATTAACCACTGCAAGCAACTGCATAAAATACTGCTCTACGCTGAAGTTCTAGTTCCCAACGTCAGCCTCACACGAGCAGTCATCTCTTCCTGAATACAGATCTGAAGTGCATACAAAACTACATGCAATACAAATTTTCAGCTTAAATGTTCTCCTCCCAACAAAAAGAAAAATATCAGTGTCCTGCCTCAGAAAATCTGATCACACAACCAAAGATTAGGTAAAAAAAGCCCACCAAACAAACCAAACTGTTGTAGGTTTCTCATTTAATTAATTTGTACATCTTCCAGTATGCATCTCCTTAAGTTGCAAATACACTACAATGGCTTCATTCTGTACAGCAGTTTACTTTCTGATTTGATACAGTGGAAAAAAAGTGATGACATGTTAACTGTGCTATAAAAGAGGTGGCAAGGGGCGTTTTAATTTCATCTGAAAATCTGTCAGGACACTTCTGTCATCATAAACCTAGCTCCTTTCCTTTTTCATAGTACCACATACAATGCAATGTGAAAACCTTTCAGTTGAAGAGGATTAATACTGACATTTGAATTTTTCCAATGTATAAGTAATATCAGCTTTAATAACGGCCACACACGTCATCCTTTATGTTGTATGACATCTAGAACAAATTTACAGAACCCTTGTTCTCCCAACAGTTCAACACGCCAGTGGAGGCAAAAAAAACTAGGAATGAAAAATACTTACAGGAGGAAAGACAGTCATTAGAAGAAGGAAGAGCAGAAGAGAAGGCATTTCATATACCATGGCTACTGTTTAGATTAATAGAAAGAGACCAGATAACTGGAACGGAAAATGGCTGCTTCAGCGACCTTTAGTGTGCACGAGGCCACCCCTGAATCTTAAGAATGGATATACTCAAAATACTCATCAAGGGAAGAGGGAGCAGGCAACTGACAGCCAGTTGAGAAAGAAGATAAGTCTATGGTAAGACTTACAATTCTGAGCTTTTTAGATCAGTTTGACCTCAATTTGCATCTCTTTTTCATCCTGTTCCTTTAATTAGATTAATGTGTCTTTCGTGGCACACCATAGGTGTTACAGCCTAGCTTCTTTAAACACATTTAAAATGTTAATTAAAAATGCCAAAAGCTATGCAAAATAACGAAAAAGTGTAGTACCATGAGATTGATGAAATTCATCTGGAAGTATTTAATATAGCAACAAAATCCTGAGCAACTGTCAAATAGCTCATTTTTGTCAACACTCACTTAACAAAGGCTTTAGATGATCTTTACTAGAGAAAGACTATTCTTAGCTGTTTAAAAATGACAGTAGAACAGCCTGATCCCCCTCGAATGGGAGAAAAGTCTTCCAGCATCTCAATGGCCTGAAAGTTTAGCTTGATGATAAAAGCAACGTAGTTATTTTTAGCACTCTACAGGCATAAAAATACAGCTCTAAACCGTGACCTACAGCTATGCACAGCCAAGCATCACATCACACGACAGCCTTAACTTTAGCTAGAAGCACGTCTGTAGTTGCTTCAGACTATCGTTATTCATCTCACTACCAACAATACCTTCGGATGGATTTAGCAACAAGCATTTGAAATTGTTACCATCTTTTTTTAAATTGCTGCCATCGGCAGAACTCAAATCAAAGGTAGGAGATCTTAATGGACTTTGTAGAAAGTATTTGAGAGACCATGTTAGGTTAAATGGATTACTACTCCTCTCTGGTACAGAGGATGAAAAAGAACTTTAAAAGCAGAAAAACTTAAACTGTCATATTCGGTACAGAAAGCCATTTTTCAAAGCACAGTTTGAGTAAATGAAAAAAAAGGAAAAAAGAAAAAAAACCTTGTTTTCTTCCAGCAGTAGTAACAGCCTGGAAACAGGATATGCGAGAATAAGAGACCTTCAAGCAAACTCACCTGAAACAACACTGTTCACAGAAAACTGCAAAGGTAATTTATGTTATTTTATTGCTAATTAGTATGCTTGTGTCTGCATCATTTGTAACAAACTGCAATTTAAAAGGCCTATTCCACCAGATTCTTGTTTCCAGGTTATGTAAACAAGAATTTATTTAACATAAAAATTTATACCATAGTTTTAAAAACAGATGACTCAAAGTTCCAGCACTGAACTTTATTTCATCATTTTTTAAACGTAGGGGTTAAGTCAATTTTTGGAGGTTTGGTTTTTTTTGTTTTGTTGGGAGTTTTTGTTTGTTTTTAAACCATAAATACTACCAGGATAAAAAACCTAATAAATATTTCCAAGATGACAGATACACACTTTTAAATGCTGTAAACTTCACAGAGTTATGCTAACTCAGAAATCAGACGATAAACATAAAAGGCAAGTCTTGTCGGATTTACTTACGGCTTGGCGATTATTGTTATCACTATTTATACTGTACTGCAAAGTATTTTAGAATAATTTAGAAAGTTTTCTTTAAACAGCTGCTAAGGAGAAAGTCTACAGGTATAAATACTATCAGTCAGACAGTGTCTGGCTTAAGGAAATAAGCAAAATGTATTTTTTTTTCTCTCCCCTCAAAGCTTAAAAATGCCACTTTTTGGCTGGATGAAATGGTCAAAAAATGATTCCTACAAACCCACAAGATATCCTGGATCAGAAGTAGTTACAAAAACCCTACTGAGGGAATTGAAATGGCACCTGAAAGAGCGTGAAAGATTAGTGCAAGAGATCGAAAATGAACAAAAAGTCCAAAAGACTGGCATGGATTACAACTGGCTGAAGAACTATCAAAATCCTCAAGCAACAATTCCAGCTACTGAGCAACGGCAGCTTGAAGTTCTGTGCTCACAAATCCAGCCTTGCCAAACAGGAACTGTTCTCAGCAGGTAATAGTTTCACATTTCTCTAACTTTGATTACTCTGTCATTAGTAAGATGTTTCTTCTACCTAATCCAAGTTTATAATTGGCTCTGATCTTTCTTCCAAAGTAACAATGACCAGCCACTGGAAAGCATTTTTACAGGTGTTTTAGAAATTACATCTTTACTTTAATATGTTGTATTTGAAGGAAGTTTTTAATCAGGATTTTCCTGGTCTAATCCAAAACAAAGGAAGTCTTACGTGCATAAACACATGACCTCTCAATACTTTCAGTTTTTCCTCTGTTATTTATCCTCAGTACTTATTAAATAGTAACTCAATAACAAAAAAAAAAATCAAATTAAAGCACTAATGCAATGCACTGTTAAACAAAAACCCAGCTCCACTGTCCAAAACACCCCTGATATTTTACAAAGAAAAATAATTCTATGCCTGCATTTTAAATACATTTTCTAGGGACACACAGAATAGTCAGAACAAGCCTATGCGCCTTTTAAAGCCTAGAATATACCTAAGGGCAAAGTCAGTTTAAATCAATTTACTCAGATGGGCCAAAAAAAAAAAAAAAAAGAGAAGCATATCCAATAACAATAGCTTTCAATCCTCATAATAGCTGGACCACATCCAGTGTATTGTTAGAGCTCTTTTCCTCTTATAATCTTTGAGGGGAGGTATGTGGGGAAATGTGGCAGCAAGGAATAAATGACACCAGAATGTAGTCATTTCCTCCTCCTTCCCCTTCCCTCAAAAGGCCAGAGAGGAAACAGAAGAGTTTTTCAACGCTGATGATTAGATTCCAGTTTATGTTTGTTTCTAGATTTCGTGAAGTTTTGGCAGAAAACAATGTTTTACCTTGGGAAATAGTCTACATATTCAAGCAAGTTTTAAAAGATTTTCTTACCACCATGGAGAGAGAAAACCAACAAGAGCAGCTGGTAGATGCATGGAATACAAATTGCTCTGAACATTTCAGCCTGCGTGGAGATGGTTCTAACAACTCAGACAAAGATGAAATCCCCACAGTTTCAAGTTACGTCGACAAAACCACACAAAGTGTGTTTCCTACTTTGTCTCATAGAATCTGGAATCTACCCTATTACTACCCATCAAGTTAAGCTGGTTTGTGTTTCTTTCAAAAAGCTATGTAGACATTTAGATTCCTTTCTTGTGACTGCCATCCACAAATATAAGAATAAGAAATGTGACATGCTCCCCTTTTTTCCAAGTTCAGAAATGAAAATGCTTGATTATAGCTAGTATGCAGCATACAAACTTTAAACTCTCCTTTTATCTTTATAGTATCTTAAATATGTTGTGTTTGAAGGCACGTTTTAACCAAAAATGTAGATGTTTCTGGAAAAAAAACCTCTGAACCATTTTGGGTTTTAGCCATATTCGGCTAGATGTATTTAAACAAGACAAGACTGTTTTCCATTTCAAAATAAAATAGCATCAATCCACAAAGCGTTAGGTTAAACTTCTGTATCTGTCACAAAGCTTTTTGGCTCAATGGGAACTTTATACTGTGCAAGATATATGATTTAATATAATACCAGTTATACCAAATAAGTTGATAAATACTTTTTGGAGGTGAACAGTTATTTCTTAACATCAAGAATAAATTCTAAATTGAAAACAATGTCAGAAATTATAACACGCAGCATGTACTGTTTCTGTATTTTTTCTAAACTGTGCTCTGCATGTGCTGAAAATACTGTGAAGACAGACAACTAAATGAAAATATTGGATATTTACCAGCGTTTAACAACTAGCTCTCTGTTCTTTAAGAAGTTAATGAATGATTTTATATCAAATAGTTGTACTTCTTCACTTGACTTACTGGAGGTTATCCCGAAATCCAGATTCTGCATTAAACCTAAACGTTTTGACCAAAAACTTTTCTAGAATAGCAAGAGTCAAACAGATCATTTCCAAAGCAAGAGCTGATCTTTTTAAATTTAAGTGAAACAAAAATTTCATGTTTTCAGTTGCCATTATTATGAACCCACTGTGATAAGTTTTACAAGACTGATTGGATACGTAGCAGTTGCCGTCACAGCAATTAGAGCAGAAAATCAATGAAAACATATGCCAGGACTCAGTTTGCTGCATTTCCAATTGTGCTCCCATCACTGTATCTAACAAGTTTTTATATGTCTATTATGTAACCCTTCAACTCCAGATTTCCTTTTAATCTGTCTGCCACATTATTAAAAAAATGGGCAAGACACACAGCCCATTTCGCAAAGACCACTATTTTAAATACATGGAGGAAAACTGCTTCCTCCGATATTTTCTTCAAAGATACCAAAGAAGACATTCAGATTTCCTCAGGTTGATAAGAGTGAAAGGTATCCCCTTATGCTCCACAGTTTTATCTCACACCCAAGAAAGAATTTACTAATAATGTAACATAAATTGGGTCAAACAAATGGCACAATATCTTCATAAAAGACAAAAATACTATTTTAAAAAACCTTTGGAAATCTTATAATCTGGAGAACATTTCATGCAGGAGAGTGGAATATAATATACACAGAAGGTGCAACAACATACCCCTAACTGCATACACCTGACAAAGCACTAGAGGACTACAGTAAATCAGTTCCTACAAGTTTAGAATAATAAAACATCGCATCAATACCAAAAATAACCAGCCCCTCCACTTTCCATAAACTAAATACACGAAACTTCGCAAGCATGTGCAAACTCGTATCTGCACTCAGCTGGTATAAACTCTTTGCCCTGCTTTTGTGCAGCTCTCAGTTTGTGGATAAATAACGAAAGAGCTGATCTCAAATTACTCTTCCCTACTGATGTAGAATAAAGAGTATCAGATTCTTTTCATGCAGTTCTAAACAAGCAAGACATGGATCCCTGCATGAGGGCAGGATGGTTCAAAAGAAAGGTTTTTCCTCAGTGATAAAGCTCCCTAAAAAGTTAAGCCTCAAGTACCTTTTCCATAGAAATCAGGGTAACAGGTACTGAATCAATCCTACATTGAGAATTAACATCCACAATGCTCATTTCAGAAAATAACTTTTATTTAGTCAAACATGCAAGATTCCTGCAACATTAATTCATACAAATTAGTTTCTTAAAATGGTACCTTCACAGCTTTCTATTGGAAAACAAGCAAAAAAGCCCTAAAAATTTAGCTTCCAAATTTTAGTTTATGGAAAACAGTAGGCCAGTAAACATGCAAGGTCCACTTACCTTTAAAATCATCAAAAACAGGTAGGGAAAAAACCCATCCAACCCCACAAGATGACTGCAACTTACCCATTCTTCATAAATTTCACTTCAATTTCACTTTAACAGAAGCAAAGGCAGTCTTCTAAGTCCAGAACCAAGGACCATAAACTACAACACATGCCAAAAAGTAGTCACTGAATAATAGCTTAATAAATTATTTAGGCATTGTAGCCAATTCAATGATAAAACCAAACACAATGCTAAGGAAACAGACAAAAAGGCTTAACTACTTTTATATATACTTTTTATTGACGAAACTGATACTAGGTTACTGCATCCAGTTCTTGTGTCCAAATTTTGGGGGTTGGAAAGGAAGGGGAGAAACCAAACTGTGAACTGTAGAAGATACAGGGAAAATTTATCCAAAGACTGAGAAAATGCCATCCACTGAAGACCTCATTTTGTCAAAAACAGAAATGAGAGGTAAACTTTATAGAATATGAGGACTTTGACCTGATCAAAGTATTATGTACTCTCTCTCTAGTCAAAAAGCAGAGAGAAGCACAGAGAAAGCAAATGCGTAAAAGCAAGAAGACAAACTTAAAATCTTAAACATGCTTTAAAGAAATCTGCCAGGTTTACCACAACATGCTATAAGGAGAATCCGTACCTCAGTCTGCCAGCTAAGACAAGCTATTTTCTGGAATTTAGCTTACACTTAGATTTCAACTCTAACAGCAGTAACATGGCTGTAGGTCAGCTATCATTTCCCTGCTGAAGATTACTGAGAACTCAACTGTTTCTTTAAGCACTTTTTATTTACGGCCTACATGATTGGCATGAGGTGACCTGAAACTGTATTATTCCTTACACTAACCCAGCTGACATTTCTGACACAGATGACACAAGCCTCTCCACAGAAAGACTAGTGGTAATAGTATCAAAAAACAGTGATGGCTCCCTGTTTCGGACAGAACACACAGCATGCATTTTTTTTTAAGCCAAACAAGCCGGCTACAAAAAAGAGCTAACTTGATGAAAGCTACACCTATGAAATGCAAGAAATCTGAGAGAATAACTACCTTTCCACACTTAAATCTTTACGTGATTTAATGCGAACCACAATTGTCTTGATAACAAGGAAGAATTTGAGGGTCCAAATTTCTTTTCATTTAGTTAAACATAATCAGAGGAGTTAAAAAGTTAACTAATGAACTACTTAAAGATCAAAATCCCAACCACAATTTCTGAGAACTATTATATTTCCCTAACAAGCTCAATTACTAATATTGCTATTCTAGAGGTAGTTCAGATAACAAGATAATCTTAAAAGCCTTGAAAAATGAAGAACCATTGGTAAAGAAAGATAATTCACTCTACATTTCTTTTTAAGAGAGACATGAGGTTTTTAGATCCCGTTACACAGTTTCAGTAACATTTTGGTAAGATTAATTATTACAAACACTTGTGTACAATAACACACCTGAACCAATTTGGTATTAATCCTACACATTCTTATGTAAAAAATTTAGACAAAAGAAGTAGAAAGAGTGTCTCCACCAACAATTGTGTATCCAGCTTGAAATAAATACAAATAAGCATTTGAAAATTTTGGAACAATCTTGGTTTTCATTTTCCCAAGAAACAAACCAAGAGTTTTGAAGGAAATATTAAAATGTACTATTATCTTACAAGCAGCCTCAACAAAAAGAAATTCCTTTAGTTTCAGCTCTACAAACCCTTTCTTAAGAAGAAACCTCTCTAAGCATTTCCTATTTGAATCTAAACCTCAAGATTCTTCAAGATTTGTAAAAACTCCCTAAACATAAGCATATTCCCAGAATTGTGAAACAGAAGTGTATATGGAAACAAACCATATATAAACAAAACCACCACCTTTACATTTTGCAGCAGGACACACAGCGACCCATACTGCTATACAGCATACAGTAAAAAAAAAAGACACTTACTCTAGGCTGTACCTCCACCTAATTTTGAAAAATACTTTAATATATTAGTGAGCATACAAAACACTTTTTGAGATCAACAACAGACACAGTAACCAAACCTGATCTAAATACTAAGGTTACTATGCACCACCAGAACACATTCCATTTTAGACAGCATCTGGGCAAAAGGGGGTTCCGTTTTATTTTTTTTTCCAACATCCAGGCACTAGCGAGAACTAAATGTACCTGGCTGCTATGCAAACATACACAGAGTTCTTCTCCTTGGCTGTAAGCTCTGCCATCTGGGAAGAATAAAGCACATCCAAGGAGTGACATGCCAACACACCTTGAACTAGCTTTATCGTGTTAGTTTAAATGATTCAGATAGATCCAAAGAGCAATGAATACACACAATTTAGTTAGAAAACACAAAGCAGTAGATTCAGGAATACAGACTGTTAACTGCTGCTCAGATAAAACAGAAGTTCCTACAGGGAAGCAAATGGATTCAGTTTGAAGTAACTGAGAACATCTGCTGTAGGTAACTTCAGTATGTTAACTGCTGGAAAATTTCTGGCTGGAAAGAACATTAGAAGAAGGAAGAAGAACAGGTAAGAAAAAAGCCAAATTTTCACAAATTTGTAGCTTAATAAATTGAACTTGCCAACAAAGTTATAGGGTAGGTAACACCTATTTATTATTAAAAATATTTGCTTATGAATTTTAGCATAAACAAAGGGCAAATCTACTCAAAAGAAAAACACTTTGTTACAAACAATGTATGAAACACTACTGGTTAAAAAATTTACATCCTGTAAAATAATAATTTGACATTCAAGGATCAGCCACTGAAAGCAACACGCTAAAAGCCAGTAATGCTGTTAAGGGATTATGAAGGGAAAACAAAGATCAGCCGTGTTGCTCATTGATTTAATAGCTAAATGTGTAAAAAGACACTCTGTGAGACCATTATTCCCTAAGGAATAGGGAATTCAGGAGTTGACTCCCAAATCAAATTTTATTTACCGCTTGCCACTGCCAAAATTCCTAAGCTACACACCTGAATCAGAATAAACCGGGTCTTTTCTAAAATCGCCCATTTTTCAACCGCACTTGCCAGAATTGCACACCAGCACTAATGCGCTTTAGAGAAAGCAAATCCTATGCAAAGAATCATCTAGGGATGAAGAAGACAACAGAGGTAAGTAGCAAATCAGAGAAAGTATTAAACCCACAAAAACACACCTATATACACACGGACTACAGCCACAATCATGACTGAGGAGGGTGTCGCTGGAATCCCACAACCACCCCACAATGAGCCCGGGCGGGGGTGGGGTGGGGGGGACGGACACTGAGGAGGCCATGCAGACCCTTTCGAAATGCCCTGCACACTCGTGGCCACGGGCACACACACCGGAGAAGGGAGGCCACCGGTGCCCTCACAGACGGCCCTTCACCTCGCCCGTGAGGAGCGCCTCGCAGCTGCCAAGCGCGGAGGCTGCCCCGCACTCACCCCGCAGCCGTTATTGATGAGCGGATGGCATGAGGGTGTGGGGGACGACAAGAGGGATTGCGGGGAGGGACAGCCTGCGCTTCCTCTCCCAGGAACTCGACGGCGGTGACGGTTTTCCCGATGGTGAACCAGTCGCTGATCTGCTCCGCGGTGAGCTGCCGCAGCATGATGGCGGCGGCACGCGCTTCGCACAGCAGATCCCACCTCGCGCGCGGCGCGCCTGCGCCCTTCCCCGTGCTCCCCTCCCTGCCGGCACGTGACCCAGCCCCCTCCGGTGCTTCGCGCCGCCGTCTCAGCGGAGGGGAGGGCGCCGTCAGGGGCGGCTTCTCTCCGTCCTCCACTTCCGGAGACGCCGGAGCAGTCGGTTTCACCTCCTTAACGCCCACAGAACAATGGTCGAGAGTGGTTCTGGAATGCCAGTGGCCCAGAGGAAGCGACCTGCAGGCACGTAGATGCCTCAGCCCTGCTGATCCTGACCCCGCGGCTGCTTCCCGGCCCTCGGGGACAAGCTGTTCTCTAAGCGACGCGCTGTGTAAGGACTAGCGACAAGCCCTTCCCGGCATTGTTCCTTGCGCAGGACCCTAGCTGCGCTCCCTCCTCAGGAGCGAGGTGCAGAGGGGCCAAAACACTGTGGTGAGACGGACCATGGGCTTTTTTTTTTTTTTTTTTGAGCGTGGGCTTTTTCACCGACAGGAACTCTGTGAGGAGCAGGCAAGTGCCCTGCAGCGGCTGAGGGGGTGGTGAGAGGTGATGGGACATGAAGAGCGGCAGCGGTGAGCGGAGCTGTGACTCGCCGGCCGCAGGCGGGAGAGTGAGGAACGCTGTGGTCCTCCGCAGCCATAGGGGGCGCTGCGCGGCGCCGCCGCCTCTCTTTCGGCTGATGCCATGGCTCGTTGGCGCCTCCTTTCCCAGCATCCCCCGCGGCGGTAGCGGAGCCCGTCCCCGCTCGGTGACCTTCGCTGGCAGCTCGGGCCTTCCCCGCTCTTAACGGTGGGTTTCAACCCAAGTAAAACCCTGCTGGGTTTTGGTAGGTATCGCTCGGGGGTGGTCTCGGAGAGGCAGTTGTGGTTCAGGCCGTGAAAGAAGCCGGCGGGGGGTTGGAAGGGCGGCCTGAGGTGCTCGAGTTCTGCTGTTACCGACCTCGCCCGCCGTGCGGTAGTAGCTGTGTGGGTCAGGCCCCCGGTGGGCGGAAGGTTCCCCGGGCTGCGGTGGGGTCACGGTGGGGAGGTCAATGAGAAAGTGAATTCGGCGTCATTTCGGATAGATTTCAGTTAAAAGGCCTGAACAACATCGCACCCACCGTGGCCCTGGGGAGAGGCCTCTGCTGGGTGTGAATTAGAAATAGCATTGCTTATGCTCTGTGTTTTGTAGTGGTGGGAAAAATCCTTTCCTTGCTTTCCGTTCAGTCGCCCTCTTTGTTAATATGCCTTAAAATTTTGTTATAGCAGAATTACTGCTATTATGGCACTAGTCGTCTGAAACTACAAATACTGGGATCTTTGGGGGAGGTGCAGTCTTTGTAATAGCGTTGCTGAAAGCACAGCACTTTCAGGAAATCTATCCACAATAATAAATTTGACTGAAGTGTTTCTCCATAAAGACATGTGTGGGTTTGTCTATAATTATACAATAATTACCATGAAGATGCTTTCATTCTTTAAGATGCATCTAGATTTTTCCAGTTGTTTTGACATTGACTATCCTTGCATCCTTTTTGATGCTTGCCAAAGGATGCTTTACATTGAGTAATGGCAAATAAGTAAGCATTACCTCATAGAAGTTCAAATGCACTTTTCTTTCCTGGGACTTTAGTTTACCATATACTGTTCATATGTGTATATAACGGACTTCATTGGGTTGTAGTAAGTGTAAATAGTGACTTTATTGGGGTGAAGTGCTATATGGAAGACAGAACATATAACATGGCAGTGCAATGTGATGCACATGTGTATTAATATGTTGTATGGGAGTTAGGGTGAACTTTTTTTTTAAACAGCCTACAGTTTTCTGTTTGTCTAAAAAAATCTGCATAGAAAGGAAAAAAAAAAACATTTCTAAGCTTCTTGCTCTTGGGACGTATTTTGAAAGTAAAATATTAATGATAAATCATTAATTCAGTAGCTTAGCTTCATTCATTTTGCTATTTTGAGTAGAAATTACCAGGTTGGGAGAGCCAGCTGCGGGGGAGGGAGGGAAACTAACTTGGTAATACAAGGAAGGAGGCTCTCTAACTTGTCCTCCTGAGAGAATCTGGAAACATTAAAAAAAGAAAGCTGTCACTGATAGAGAGAGATGAGCCTAGCTATTGCTACTCTGTAAATGCTTTATTGAGTCATCTTTGAACCCTTTCATCAGCTGTAATTTATTATTTTTTGTTGTCCTAGCCCATAAATTGTAACCTTGAATTTTCATTGCTTTGCTTTAAGTACTTTTGCACGTTTGGGGATTACTCTTTTTAACCTGCAAACTCCCTGTATCAGGAGTGTGTGTATATGCATATATATATATATATATGTGTATATGTATTAAAAATACAGCAGGTAAGAA
Organism: Gallinago undulata; assembly: GCA_026546715.1. Classification (NCBI taxonomy): domain Eukaryota; kingdom Metazoa; phylum Chordata; class Aves; order Charadriiformes; family Scolopacidae; genus Gallinago; species Gallinago undulata. The sequence goes on along the minus strand of JAOTQQ010000041.1, from coordinate 12,183,066 downwards.
TACCCTTGCAAAACTCACCATTGTAAAAACTTCTTATAATTTTCAGATGGTGCAGACCATGCTTCCAAAGTCATGGAGAGCCATGAAATTCTACTTCACTACTGTGTATCAAGAAATATGGGTTGGTGTAGCATTAACAGCTTATGCTTATTACAAAATTTCTTATGGTGGTAAGTTACACGTTATAGTCTTCGTTAGCTGTTACTTTATAGATAAGGTTATATTAGAAATTTAGTTATTGAAACTATCCAGCAAATAAGAAATTAACATGCTTACTAGAGCCAGGTCTTTGCCATAAAGATTTAAAAGTTTTAACATGCACAATGCAGTTATACTAACAGAAATACTCAAATACCAGTGTAACTGTGCCTACGTTATGAAAATGAGGTAATGTAGGAATTGGTTTTAAAAATGCACATCTAACTTGCAATGTATACCAGAGTCATCTGTAGATTTGTGTTGAAAGGGAATGTAACACTTCTGAACTAGAACTTACTTTGATTAGAAGTTCTTTTAGAATCATTATGTCTTTGGGTTTTACTCAATATCTGCAAAAAAAAAAAACCAATAATGTTGATAAAAGGTTTTCCCATGTGAACATGTGAAAGCACTTGGTTTATTTTGGGCTGCTGCACCTCAAAATGTGAGGTAAATCACTGAACATTAAAATGTGTGTTACTTGGTAATACTGCATCACTTTCTCAGAGGAAGAAACAAAATATCTAATGTAAAAATAATAAATTGGAGCGGCCAGATCATGATCTCTCATGAACAATGAAATGTTACAAACTGTAGACAGACTTAACAGGAAAAGGAACCCTTTACTTTGGCAACAGTTGAGTGATGTTACCTCAACGTTTCTCTAGCTTTGTCCATGAATTTGTGTTGTAGAATAATTTAGATTGGAAGGGATTGAGCTCACCTGGTCCTAACCACTGCTTAAAGTAGTTAGATCAAAGTTAGATCAGGTTGTTTACAGCCTTATTCATAATTCAAAGTAATATTTCCAAGGGTGGAGATTGCACAACTTCTTATGACTGTCTTCCTTATGAAGAATTTTTTCCATCTGTTTTTGTCTGATCATTGTTTAGGAGAACAATTACAATGGGAATGTAAAATAAGCTATTTTATTTACAAAGGAAGGTTTTAAAAATTATTTATTTTAAAAGTATAGTCTTATCACTTCAGTTTACACCTGTATGCTGTGTGTATATGTATCCATACAGTATGTAAGATAGTACCATTCTGTGTATGTTTCTTTTGAATTACACTAGTAGTCTCGAAGGCTATAATTTCTAAATGCATGGAGTCTTGCTTAATTAAAAACAAACAACATTTAAAAAATTAATAGAACTTTTACTGACACGTACCACGGAAAGTACATGTTGTACACTTCTAAAACCTTGTTCAGGCTGAATTAGCAAATCGTAAGTGGTATAATCTAATTGAAGTTTATCTGTAAAAAATAAATAGGAAATAACTTTTTTTTTTTAAACTGTCATTGTTCATCTTGTTTTTTCTTTTTTTTTTCAGGCAAAAAAGCAGTGGCAGATAGTAAGTATAAATATATAATACCCTGTTGCATATTTTAAATGAGTACAGTAAAAATTAGCTCAACATATATTTTGTTTAAATTAGGGATTCAGAAAATGTTTAGAGACTACGTCAAAATTTCTACTTCTGGTTGTATTGATGGCTTTATAACCTAGAAACATCTGTGAATCTGCACAGATGCTCCCTCTGTCTTGAAGCGTCCTTTGCAAAGGTTTAGTAGTAGAATGGAAGTTGTATGCCGTGACTAGAGGGGGAGGAATTATTTTAAATAATGGTAACAACCATTTAATGGAATTAATTGAATCAGAGGATCTCAAGAGTAGCTGCTGTTTTAGGTGTCAAGAAACTAGGAAGTTTAAACTTGTATTTTGAATTGTATTTTTGTATGTTCCATAAAGTAGTCTTTAGATATTTGTGGACAGTTTCTTCTAAAATCACATTGGAATTTAATTTTTCATGAGCTGCTGTATCTCAGTTAACTTTCTGCACCATGATAGCCCATTTGCTCCCAGTTGAATTTGTATATGCAAATACTATTAAAATGTTTAAGTGTTTAATTAGTGAAAATACTGCCAAGTAGACTTAAGGATAATAGCATAAATAAATGTTAATTTAGAAAGAACCAAACCAAAACTGAGGAAGAATGAATGCTTGCCTATAATAAGTGCTTTAATACTTGTGAAAGAGGATTTTTAGTACTGGCCAAGTTTATTTTGTATGTATGTATTTTGAGGGTTTTGTTTTATTTGGCAGGGCAGTTGAATCTGCCAGTTCTTGTGTCAAATGTACACACAGTTACCTGTTTTAGGTTTCGAACTATGTTCCTGAATTAATTTTGCTCTACTGTTTGAACAGTCTAAATCGTATCTTTGTTTCAGAGTCCTCTGGTGCTGGCCATCATTAAAGACCTCTTCTGGGAGTATGAATTTGGTGTTTTGTCATCTTTACTGTAAATGAAGCAAGTTACAATCATAGGGAAGTTAATTCTAAAACTGTACCTGATCCATCTGCTGTAATTAGAGAAAGAATAAATCCATTGAGCAATGAGGAATTAAATGTGTTGGACAAAATATGCTGGAGTGTATTGTTAACCTAACTTTCCGAAAAAGTTTTCTATAGTTCTTCCAAGTTCCATGTTAAATTTTTTCAATACTACTTTGAAAATGACCATGTTTCTGTAACTAAACTTCTTAATAGAATTAACCTAAATTTCTTAGAATAGCATTAAGCCTTTTTTTTAATCATATCTTTTCTGACTAGAACTTTTGATATACTCCATATACTTTTAAAATGCTATTTAATAGTATGCCAAGTGTGAAGACTTGATTCTCAGCTTTTTGTCAACTTGTGGTGCAATAATGAAGGGTATAAAAAGTTCTTTTTAAAACCTTAGATTTTTTTTTTTAAGTAGAGTTCTTAGTTCTGCAAAGTTTACAAGCAAAAGCTGTATTGTTATTTAAACACTATGCAAAATGTTTCCAGAGGTTTTTAAAAAGTAATTTATTGCGAACTATCTTTTTTTGCTCTTCATAGTCAGTAGTGCTAAGAAATTGCTCTGAAAGGCTCTTCCTTTAGTCACAAATTTTACAAAGGCGTAAGTAATAATATGCCCATGTTATATGAGGAAAATTGATATTACATGGATCGTCATCTGCCATTTGTTCTTATGAAAATCTCAGAATTTAAAGGGAATAATGAAATCCCACACTGTGGCAACAGCTCATATGAACTTAAACATTCACCTGACTTCAAAGATTTTTTCCTTTTTTTTTTCTGAAAATTTAGAAGAAATATATGTATTACTAGGATGGGTCATTAATGGTTTTTGCAGATAATTATTAAAGTAACCCCACAGCTAGTAGTATATTTTGGAGACTCTAGTAACCTATGAGTTCTTAGAGAAATTAGTTTTCAGAACTGTACATACTGAATTCTGTACTGAGGATACACAGTGTATAAAACCAGAGTTGGACTTAATGTCATGTTTTGTTTAAATTTAGCCTGATCTGCTTTTGAGAAGATTAAGGGGTTTAAGTCATCTTAATGACTGAATGCTTACGTACATCTTTTTAATTACTTCATTGAAACATCTTAAATCTCTCAACTTGATTAAAGTTTAGCTTTCCAATCTCTCTGACTGCAGAATCTGACCATAACTTAAATATTTTGTATTTGAATACTCAGTAGCTTGGTAACTTTACCTGCTGATGGTAAACATTCCAAACGCTATGTTGCCTTTAATTTCTTCAAAACTTACACTTCTGCTTACGCTAAATAGCTATACCTACTATGGGTAAAGTTACCAGTCATATTTCTCTGAACGTCTTTTTTTAAAGGCAGGTATAGCATTACTCAATTTGAAAAGAATAGGTGACATCTATCTTTCATGTATTCTTGACATTTTTTCCACTATCCACAGTTTTCCTTGTTGTTGCATCTTCCCTTGATACGTTTTAGCTCATTCTTTCATCA
>JAOTQQ010000041.1:12104206-12171681 GCA_026546715.1 Gallinago undulata | reverse complement strand
GTCTCCAATTTGTAAAGGTAAATAGTATTGCTTTGGGATTTTTAAGAACCGAGAGAAGCATAAAAGGCATTTGCATATGTTTTAATACTGACACCAACAAATAAGCACAAACCCTTTCCTCTAGAGCACCTCTCACAAAGAGAACACATCTGGAAGCAAATAATTTGGGTTCTGTATCTGGCTTGATCTGTTTCCGTAACCAAATTCTCTGACCTTATCTTCTTAGGTATTCCCCAAATCACGACTGCTTTCACACAACCTTACTTACCTAAGAGAGGCGATTAACTTGTAGGTATCACTGGCCCCTTTGGCCAAATGACGTAATTTCTACGAAGTCAGAGCAGTCATTTGGCATGGAAATGGGGAAATTTTTCCCATTGGCAATGGGGAAAAAAATTCCTACGTTATTACACACGACCATCTTCCTGCTGACAGTAACTAAAACATTTGTAGATATTATAAGTTTAAAACACCTGCTCTGTTCCTTGACTGATAAAACAGTGGATCCCAAAAAGATTCTTCTTTGGGAGAAGAGAGATTAATTGCTTCACCACACTGCAGGCAGAGTTGAGTCTATGCTTTGTAAAGATTAGTGAAATTTTTTTCTTTCTTTCCTCATTTCTGTAGGAAAATGGAGATGGAAAGGGTTTTTTCAAGGGAAGCAGAAATAGGAGTAGGAAGAGACTTGCATATAGAGAACATACTCTACCTTTTGGAGGTAATTCCTCTTAGTCCAAGGTATCCGGTCTGTCTGGTTGCTGAATTGCCCGAACCTGCATCTGCCAAAAGCAAGGCAAGGTCGGCAAACGTTTGTCCTGGAGGCCATTATCCCCCCAGAGGCACTGCACGGAGGAAGGTCTGCCTTCCCAGCACCAACCTTCTGCACTGTGTTCTCCCACTCCTCCCTCTCAGTGTTCTGCTCCGGCAACGGAAAAGTAGTAGTGGGGTAATATTTATAGTGTTTTAGTTTTTATTATCAGTCACTGAAAACTGGGAGAAGTCAGCTATAAATTATACCTGCAAAAAATGCATGTGCCATCATTCAAGAATCACCAGCAAAAAATCTAACCTGGTTAATGAGAAAGACAATATTTTTCAAAGAACAAGCGTGACAAAAGGTGCCCAACTTCCCTGCTGTCAAAATCAGAATTTCACCACAAATAGTAAGACCAGTACATTTTGCTGCTGTTCTTTTGTTTGCTCAAGTTTGGTATGAATTTGAAGATGATAAACTCCCTTTTCTTAAGATACATAACTATGAGCACGTTCTAGCCTGTTTCCATTTCAGGTCAGCCTCGTTGCAGGGTTAATATTTTTATTCCTGAGTAGACCTTAAAGTTCTCTGTTGAGTCAGAAGTATCAGATTCTTACGTATTTCCAAAGCTGTGTGTGTGAGGTAGAATCACAGTTTACATGAAAAATGTCTACGACAATAGTGTTTTGTCAGCAAGTAGCACTCCAAATACTTGCAAATACTTGCGAATACTTGCAAAATAATTTTAAACTGACAAACCCTTATGTTGTGATGCTAATAGCTTTTTCTTATAGGACCAATTTATTATAAGAAGCTTTGACCTATCACAAAGTTGACACCAGAGCCTGCAAATACACTACGATACACAATTAAATTTTAGTCATGTATATATGAAGATAATTTACACAATTATGTGGTATAGAACCTTACGTTAATAGGTTACGTTTAACATAGAAGCTCGCGTTTGAGATTAAGATGCTATTATCACTTACCCTCCAAGACTTTCACAAACGGTATCTAAGCGCCTCTCAAAAACTCCCCGAGTTTTCGCTCCCAGCTGAGATCTGTCACGGTGTTCTACAAATAAAAGACTGGAAACCAGCCATTTCCAAGAAGAGTTGAAGCGATGGGTGGGTCCGTGTATTTTGTAGATTGGGATTTAAGACTCCCAGCAATATGAGATTTGTCTACATCCCGTGTGTTGCAGCACTAACATATGGTGATGTTTTGACTTCTAGTCGAGCTTGGCTTCTTCCAAGCTGTTAACTTTCATCTTGCTGTTGCAGCTCTACAGAACGAAGAAATTAAACCTTACTTTCAGACACGAGACCAAATCTAGGAGCCTGACGTCAGGGCCCTGGACAGAAACACCTCTCCTGCCGTTAAGGGGAAGTTCTGTACATCAGGTTTCACAAGGAACCCAGGGGTGAAGGGACGCTACAACCAGGGTGACGCTAGAGGTGACGGAGAGCAGCCCCGCACCGACCCGCGTTGCGGTACTCCCAGCCGAGCTGCCGGGAAGCCCCCTGCCCACCTGCGGAGGAGGGGAGGGGGTGGGGTGACACCGTGCCGCGACACTCTGCCCGCGGGAGACCGGCAGCCCACGCGTTACTCCCCCCCAGCTCCCCGCAACCCCAGAGGGTCACGTCACGCCTCGCCCCGCCGCATTCCCCGCATTCCGGGGATGGAAAGCGCCCGGGGCCGCTCCCCCGGAGGAAGGAGCGTCCGCCGGGGGCTCGGCCCGGGGTGGAAGGAGGAGAAGGAGGCCAGGCCCGGAGCGGGGCCCACGCAAAACACGGCGGGAGGGTGAGGATAAACTCCCCCCCTCAAGGGACGAGGGCGAGAAAAGGATGCGACTCCCGGCCCCCCGTGGTCACGTGCGACGCCGAAGCGCGCTCCCGGGCCGCGCGCCCGCGCCTCCCGCCAGAGCCCCGCCCCCGACCCTTCCCGCCTCGGCCAATGAGGGCGCGGCGGCGGTTAACCCCTGGCTGGGCGGCGCGGGCGGAGCGGAGCAGGAAGCGCCGAGGAAAGGCAGGGAGGCCGCCGCGCTGAGGAGGAGGAGGAGGAGGAAGAAGAAGAGGGGGGTTGGGAGCCCGGCTGCCGTCGCCGCCGCCTTCGCCTCTTCCTTCCGCCCGCTGCGGGGAGCGAGGCGTGCGGGAGGCACCTGTCACAGCCGCCAGGGCGAGCGCGGCGTCCTCCGCGGTGAGAGGAGGCGGCGGCGGCAGCAGCAGCAGCAGCAGGAGAGGCCCGGCACGGCACGGCGGCTGCTTCGGCGGGGCTGGCTGGGGGACGGCTGCGGAGATGATGCCGGTGAGTGGGAAGGGGTTGATTTCGCCTCGTCGCCTTCCCGGCCTGACGCCGGGCGGTGGGACGGCTTCGTCTTTTTCCTGCGGAGCCGGCGGCGGCGGATGGGAGTGCGCGGCGGGGCCGTCACCCCCGGCCCGTGCGCCCGGCCGACCGGAGCAGAGGGCGACGGTGCTGCGGAGACACTGTCCGGCTCCCCGCTGGGGGTGGGGCTGCCGGTCACCGCCGTCCCTGGTTTCTTGGCGGGGGGGACACGACCTACTCCCGTTCGTCCCCTCAGCGAAGGGCTGCCGCCCTCCCCCCCGCGCCCGCCTAGCCGCTCTCGGCGTTGCACCGGCCGTGACAGGTCGAGGGGCGCGTCCCCCCGGGCTCTGCCCTCACGTCCGCCTGACGGGGCTCCTTCCCCGCCTCCCGGCGCCCTCCCGCGCCCGCGGCGGTTTCGGCGGGGGGCAGCGGGGAGCGCAGGTTTCGCCGTCCCGGGTATCGGTGGGTGCCAGCCGCCCAGGCCCGGTGTGAGGGGGGGACGGGGGGGGATGGGTTTTCTGCGTGAGTGGGTGTGCGGGGGGAGGGAAGGTATGTTTGTTTGTGTATTTTGAGGTGTTTTTTTCCTTACAAACGCCTCATTTTTCGCCGCCCGGAGTGCGAGGAAGGGTTAAGCGGTCCCGGGGCAGGCGGCTCCGGCCCTTGGGCCGCTTTTTGGGGCGAGCTCAGGTGGCAGCTTCACCTCAGCCCCGCCGCCTCAGAGGGAAAGGCCGTCTTCTTCTCTTTCCTGGGTTTCTGCCACCTCCTTTGTGAAATCGTCGCGTATTTACCGAAGATAAAACCTTTCGTTTCCTTGCAAACAACCTTGATTGTCTCCTGTGACAGAATCTCTCTCCGTTTCCTTCCCCTCTCTCTCCCTCCCCCTTTGGCTGGTGCAGTGGTCAGAAGAGAGTTGTTCTTGATGACTGTTCCTTTTATGACAGGATCCTCTCGAGACTGAGTAATAAACAATTACATTCTCTTTGTTGATTTCTTTTCAAACTCTGTTTGATCTCAAACGTGGGTTTATGAGATACTCCCTTATATGGAGCATCTCCCCTGTTTCTCTAATTCCAAGAGAAATGAGCTTTTTATTTACAGTTCCTCTGCAGCGTTTGCAAGCGAAGCACTGCAGCAGAATGCTTTTCCAATATTAAAGACATCTTTTGCAAAATTTCATCGCTCTAACTTTGTTTCATGACTGAGAGGAGGAAATAAATAGCTCAAGCTAAATGTAAAATTTCAGATTGAAGAGTACAGGTAGTGTTTAAAAAACAGGTATTGTGACTAGCTTTTTAATATGACAGGCTTTGTAACTCCCAGCTGCTGGGTACCAAAATATTCAGGATTTCAGTGGATGGGGTACACTAGAAACCAGCAATAAAGTTCATATAGTTACAGGCTTGTTCTGTAAGCGTCTGGATGTTAGCTTGTAAAAACAAAACCAAGGTGACTGTCAGCTTTTTTAGCTTCCATTGCAACGTGGGTTATGCTTTATGTTCATAAAATTCTTATTGAAAACCTACCACACCAATGACAGGCTAAGTCAGAACAAATTAGCATGCCATTACTATCCTGTGTGGGGGTTTCAGGCTAATATCATAACTTCCGTAGTGCAGTGATTGACTTCTTATAAAAAGTTGGATTGTGTTTGTTTTTTTTAAAACGTACTTGAGTGTTTCTGCCAGTGTCTCGTGTTGCCTTCACAGTTGTTGAAATGTAGCAGTTGTTTAGAAAGTGTTATAAGATTCAGCGGTTTGGTTATGTTTTTGAAAGATACTTCAAAGCATTTTTAATACTGACGGCTGAATTTTATTAAAAACATATTACCTTGCTACAATGATGGTAATGTTGCAGATTAGAGCTTACTGAGTCTGAGTCCTAAAATAATAAGTATTTTACTTTTCTGAAGAGCTTTTAGATGCTGTTATGGACAGTCTGTCATAAGGTAGATTGCAGTATTTCTATTTAAATGGACACTGTGACAGCACCTTTAGTCTTCCAGTTTTTTATCCCAGCTCTTTTATTTCTGGACTGCAAGGATGAAAAAATCCCAGCCCCATTTACTGGAATAATCAACATACAGTATCAAAACAATGGTAACATATGGCTGTAGAACTGGACCAAATGTTTTGGTTTTTTTTACTTGAGCGTTTGTATTCTGAAAAGAGAAGAGCTAGTGATCTAACTTGTTAAGTAAGGTAATTCCATGAATTCGTATTTATTAGAAGCGTTTTTCTTCCCTGATCCTGGGTGTTTTGTGGTTTTGCTGCTTTTTTTTTAAATAATTAACAAAGGTATATAATAGCAAGGGGAAGTACTTTGATACTACTAGACTTCAACTGTTGTAGCAAATGTGTATCACTACAGTTTTGATAATATTTCAATTTGTTAACACAAACTTTCCTAGTTTCTTATGATTTGCATGTATTGTATTTGAAGTAATTCATTGAGGCCATTTTTCAGTCGGTAATTATTTTTTACGTTCTGTACAACCACTTTTAAGAATGAAGTCATATCTGAAGCATAGAAAGTGGAATGATACGTTTTCCTCTCTTCCTGTGTTTGTTGGTGGTGATTTTTTTTTTTCTCCACATGGAGAACAGGGTTACTTCTGAGAGGTTTTCATCAGTTACAATTTCTTTTGTGACCAGGATACCTCTTCCTCTGTTCTTTTGGGTCCTTTCCATATAAGTTCATATTCAAGAAGTTATAATGGTGTGGACTGGGCTTTTCTCACCCATTGTTTTTTGCTTTGCTGACGAGGCACATCCGTCAAACTCTTTTATTGCCTTAAGGACATAAGGGCTATGTGTACGATGAGCTTATGATGCTCACTGAGTATCACCTCTGCTAAGGAACTTAGTAAAATTGCTGCTATAAGTAAGCCTTGAGAATAATGAAGGGTTTTTTTACAGAAAGAAAAAAAAACTTTGTATTTATTGCTTTCTTAATATAGAATGTACAAACCCAGATCTATGTGATATCCTTTCAAACAGGAAATCTTTTGAGTTAAAACAACCACGGCTGTATTATACTTACAAAATATTGTGTGTAGCTCCCCTTTCAGCCATATAATCTCTAACATGTTTGGAGGAGTCTTTTTCCTCTCCCCCTCTCCTGTTCTTTTCTTAAGGTTTTGGGTTTTTTTGGTGGGACTTTAGATTTTGGTTTTGGAAGAGTGTTGGAAATTTTTTCTTAAAGAATGCAATTAATGCTTTTTCTTCTTGGTGGTAGTTCCAAAATTGCCTCCGCGACAAGTATTAGCCATATTCCTTGAGCACTAGGGTGCAGGCAAGAAAAGGCCACTTACGAGGAGTGCTATTTTCCTACTTAAGAAGAGTTACAGTGGAAGAAGGACCTGCAGCAGTTGAGGAGTATATAACACTTCCTATTTCTTAGCTAAGTTTTGGCTATCATTCTTTTACAGCTTACATGAGGTGACATATCGTGCCAAAGGCATGGAACTATGCTGAGTCTGTACACCATCAGTGAGGTGACAGGAGAAGCAATGGTGGATGCTGTGTAAGAAATTGTGATGGACTGAATCCCTTAGGAGGAATAGTATTGAGTATTCCCCAGCACCTAGTGCTGCAGAACTTTAACTTAATTATGAGAAATTACTATCAGTGAGGTTGCAGCCAGCATTCACGTTTTTGAACATGTCTAGGAGAAACCTTATGGGACTTTGTGTGAGGCTTAGCGACAAAGACTTGTTGGATGTTTTTATGGGTAGGATCGGGTGGTTGTGTTTGTTTTAATAGAAGTGAGAGTGAAAAATCTGGACAGTGTTTGGTGATTCATTTCTCTAGTTAATTTTGTGTGACACTAACTTTTCTCTAAACATGAACGTGACTGATGCCTATTTTGTGTTGGAGTAGACAATATACAAGTGGATCTTGAGTGTTACAGTGTTCATTAATATCTTAATTGCTATACATGCGCCTATGAAGACAGATAACATGGCTGATAAAACACAAGCCAAAGATGGGGATCTGCAGTAGTACTTTTGAATTAAGCTATTTTCCAGGTGAATCTAGAGAAAGGGGGCTTTTGTTGTTTGGTGTTTTTTTTCTTGTTTGGTTTTGGTTGTGGGTTGTTTTTTTCAAATGAGTAGACGTTTATCATGTATTTAGTCTAAAACCTTTCCCTAAAAGTCCAAAGCGGGCATTGCTTATTCCTAATTTAAAACTAAAATATTTTCAAATCAGTGTACACTATTTTCTTCCCTTAGGAAGGTCACTACTGATACAATTCTACGTTGTAGGGGTCTGAAGGAAGATGTGTTGCTTTAATACACTTAAATTAATATTAGGAATTTTCAGTGATGTTGAGATAAAATACATTGCATTTAATTCAGATCTGTATAGTTATCAGCAATACTAATATCATCCCTGGTTGCTGAATAAATCTGAACTGACTGTAGAGAATAATTTGCAAGCTTATCAGCCATTATTAATGGAGTTATTTATTGCAACAAAGCTTAAAGGCCATTTCATGTTTTTTTGGATCATGTCACTGGTTTTTTTAGGATGACAGAATATGGCCTATTTTGTGATTAAAAGTAAGTTCATCAGCTTCACCATGTCAACAAAAAGTACTATTCACAGGGTACTCTGATAATAGAATATTTAAATATATTTAATAGATGCATCTGGATTCTTACGGAGCACATGAGAAAATTTTGAGGGAAAGGATGCTCCGTTAGTTTCTCTTCATAGATTATTGTAGATGAGATTGTTGCCCAATGCAGACTTTAGAGAGAACAGGTATTTAACAAATAAATTCCATTCTACCAAATTGGGTTATGTTAATCTAACAAATCAAAGTTAGATGTGAAATGTATATATAAAAAAAAATCTAGCTTATTCTTTCATTTATATTAAGATCACATACAGCTATGAAACACCCTGTGTTATTCTACAAGTTGTCTGGACGTAAAATAAAGACAGTACCTTTTTTGAAGAATGTGCCGTTTAATGCTTGATAGCGTAATCAAAGCTCACATTTATTATCTTTTTTAACATTCAGGGATTTTTATATCTAGTTTTTTTTTCCTTATAAGCTGGAGGCATCTTCAAAAATAAAAAATAATTGTTGAGAATGGAGGTTTGAAGAAGCAAACAAATTATTGGGGGGGGGGGGGGGGGTGGGAGGAAGATTTCTTGCTCCCTTTCCATCATGACTCACTGTTGGAATTTACAAGTCTTATGTGTTTGTCTAAATTAAAAGCTTAGTATTACCATACATGAATTACTAGTGCGGGATAGCTCAAAATACTTCAACTGTAACTGATTATGCTGGTCTGGGATATAGAAGATTCATTCTTGGGCTTGTGTCAGACCCCAGTGAAGTGAGACAAATTTTTTTTCTTAACTTGGAAAATGATATTATTAGGTGATTTCAAATATTTTTCTTCATTTGTGAAGAGCTTTTTCATCAATCTTGAATCCTGTGTCTCCCTGATTCTTAAATTATAAGATTTTTTAAAAGCAAATAAATATCATAAAATACTAATTTTAACATTTCAGGTTGGTACATTTTTCTGGTAGTTTGAAAGTCTGTCAGTAGAATCAATTAAACTTGGAAGCATAGAATAATCTCTAATGTGTTAGGCAATATATCTATGGAATGTACTCAATGTTTTGAGCTTCTGAGAACATTTTTTTTTTTTAATGACAGACAGTAATATAATTATATTGTGCAATAATAGACACCATCCTTCAGAAGTAGACTTGTGTGTCAAAAGCAACAGTGCTACCCAGAAGACAAAGTATAAATTCTATTATAACTCAAAGGACAAGCGAGAACCTGAACTGCTCAGTTGAGGAAAAGAATTGTTTTGAACATAAACTTTCAGTCCCTTTACCCAGATTTTAAGTCACTCTGTCTGTTTTCTTAAAATCTTGCTTAGGAATAAGTACATGTGATGGTTCTTGGATGGGAGAGCGCAGGTTTATCGTTGTGGTGCAGTAGGATGTTGGAGCAACTGAATTCCTTTCAGGGCTGAGGTTTTACAATAGGCATGAGGTGGGTTAACCATTTCCTGTGGTGGGTGGAAGAGGCTGTTTCCTCTTCCTTCCTGCTCATTCCCACCATTTGCTTTGAATGGAGTGCTCTGCTTGGCTCAGCAAACTCATCCAGGTCACTAAAAATGGGGGGGGGGGGAATGTACAGGAGGAAGCAGATCACTGCCTGAGACTGATGGAGAAAAGAGATAGGGAAGTGGAGTCTCTCCCTTTTATTCAGTTTACTTTACTGTGGAGCTGTACCACAGGCCACATACTCTGAATTTTGTTCGCTGGCTATTTCGCCAGCGAGTGGAACAGTGAAACGGAACTGAAGATCTCTGCAGTGCAGTAACGTTGTTACTTCAGAGATAAGTTGTGGTTTTGCCAGTTTTCACGTTTGTTGGGTATCCAGTAACGCTTTATATTTTCCCAGAAACAGGAGCAAGTAAGGGGTATGTAAAATGGTAAAATGTGTGGTCTTTCAGGAAATCTTGAGAAGAAATATAAAATTGGGACAAAAGAAAAAAAAGAAAAACAATAAAATTTAGGTGGCAATCACTAGTCAGCTGTCGTTTCCCCCCCCCACTTTGCAGTATTGCATTCTTCCTGGATTTTGCCTATTATTTTATTATTCTCTAAGATTCATAGTGTAATTTAGCCTAGTTCTTCAATAGTGGAAGTACAAATAAGAGAATATAGTTTTCAATTCATTGCTTTTCTTAGCTGCAGAATCCTGTTTATGTGTGAGGAGACTGTAGCTATAAAAGTAAAATTTTCTTTAAGGAATTCCAACTTCAGCAGTAAACATTCTAATCTAAACTTGCATATGCTGCAGATGCTCTGTTTCACCTACGTATCCTTCTGTCTGCTTTAAGTTTGACAAAAGGATTTTGGCTTTGGCATGACCGAACTATTGTTTGTAAGTTGTGAATGGGGGAAACTGAGACTTCAGTTTTGTGTAGGTGAAGGCGATGTAACTGCAGGGGCTGTTCTAATCCTGCCTCCTCTCTCGTATTGTCTCTGGTATTTACCTGATTCTGTGCTGAGCCCTCTCAGTATGGGAGCTCAGCAGGAAGTTGTTAAGTTGTTTGCTTTATTTATTTATTTATTTTCTTTTTCCCAGCATACTTTTCTGCCAGCTGAACACACTGAAACTAACTCGGTGCAGGGTCAGATAAGCCCTGGAACCAGCACAAAAAAGGGCAGAAATGTGTAGATTGCAGGAACAATGTAAGCAGTGTTATCGGTTTAGGTTGTTGGGATTTTTCAGCCTGAAGCAACTTCACGGTGGGGAATGAATACAGTGAGATATATCTAGATGATTTTGGTATGTAATCCATGTCCCAAGTGGCAAAGAACAGTAACTTATCTGCTCTCTGAAATAAAAACAGTAAGACAGTGCAGAGCAGAGGTCTCTGCCAGGCTGATGTGGGAGAATTTCTCCAATCCTGTATCCCATGGGTTGACGCCACACACACAAACACAGTGCATTGACTAGCATCTGAGTTCATTCTGTGCTCTGCTATTCTGGGAGCCAATTCTTGACACTTTGAGACCAGCAAACCTTGCTTTCCTTAAAAACAGAATGTAGTAGGTCCAGACCTACTAAGGTGAATAGCTGAGAATTGTTGAGAAAAAAGCAGGAGGCAGGGCTGCATTATTCATGTGTGGGAAAAAAGTATTGCCTGCATTGCTCTCTGATATTTAAAGGGAAAGAAATAGGGTGGTTTGAGATTAGCGAAGTTCACCATACCCATTAAGTACAGGTTTACCTGTGTATAAATATTTTTTTTTTAATTTCACAAAGAAGCTGGGTTGAGTTTAGAATAACAGGTAAAGTTTTTGTTGCTGAGGAGACATACTTTGAATGCATGTTTGCATGAGAAAATCCTTTTCTAATCCTGTTTCCTAATGCAATTTGTCTAATTTATGATTGGACACAGTGCTGCTCCTGTTGGCATTTTTATTCCTGTTCTGAAGGTGATACTTTAAACATACTTAGGATATTTTCAGCGTAGTTCAACCTCTTTTTTTCTACCTTTACTTACTACTATAAAAAGAAAATGACTACCAAATCAGGCTTCAGAGCATGTGTCTGCCTATCTTGTAAAATCTTAACCAGTGTGTTGGTCAAAATCTGACCTGAATCTATCCCATCTAGCCAAAGATAGGGGCTTTCAAATTACTTAAATTCAAAACTTTATCATAATATGTCTTTAATAAATTGTATTAGTGTCTCAATTATTTTCTTTGAAAAGCTATGTAAGGAGAGGATATTTATGCATTGTTATGGTGTAATTGATGTTTGTAAAATGTTTGGCAGGCTGTTAGCATTTTGCAGAGAAGAATGTGATTGAGCGTGTACTGTGTGCTGATGTGGACAGCACAGGAAACTAGTATCTCTGAGTTTAAACTGTTTGACTAGCAATTACTTGCCTGAAACTGTAAGTTCCCCACTGACAGTTTAGCTAGCTTATTATTTGGGCGTCTGAGAAAGTACATCTGTGAACCAACAGGATTTCTTACAAATCCTGTGAGATAATTTTTATAGCCTATGAGTATGTTTGATACTTAGCTTAGTTGAATATAACTTAGAAATAGTCAAACAGGGTTCCTGGTGTTAAAGTTTCTATTTAGATACATCAACAGAGAAGATTTTCCTGCTGTGTGTTTAAAACCAGCAAATTCTTGAAATTGAAATTTCGGATGATTCTACAGGCTAACGAATGGGTTAATTACTGTTCAGGCTCCAAACAGTTGGATTGTATGTACACTTTGGGAGATTATTGAATTCTTGAAACAGTGTCTTATAAAAATAAACTTTGAAAGTCATCTCTGTACGCAGCTTTGTCTCTGCGTGCAGCTCTGAATGTCTCAGCATGCCTGATGCTTAATTTCCTTACGTACTGCTTTATTGTCCCAAGATATCTAAATTTCAGAAAATTTTAGCTGCAAGTCTGAGTCATGTAGTTCTGATTGTGGGAAAAAAAGTTCTGTAATGGTTGACCTTCTTTACACTTTTAAATCACGTTAGGATCAATGCAGTTATTTTAAAATCGTAGTACATGGGTTGGTGTCTTTTCTAGCCTGTGTCACTTAAAGTCTTTTCAGACCTTTTTCTGTTGAGCTTCTTGGTGTGCTAACGCTGCAGTGTATTTACTATTTTATTGTCATTTGTCACCGCTTCAGCAAGAGCTTGTTGGATATGGGAATATGCTATAAAAACCCAAGCCTTACATTGAAACAAATCAGTTGCAAGTCTGTTGCTTGCAAATTCCTGACTGCAGTGCTATATTTTTCCCCTTTTTGCCCGCCTCCCCAGATGGTGGAGAGCAGTAGTATTTGGTTTTGTATCACTGATAGGAGGTAAAGTGGTGAAGGAGGATTAAATCAATTCAAAAATGCTCTGTTTCCCCCAGTGTGATTTTTTTAAAAAAAAAATTTTTTTTTTTAGAGTCCAACTCAAATACTTGGTTGATACACCTTAATTTATGTTGCTCATTTTTACCTAAACATACAGAACTTTTGTATTTTATTTACTTTGCCATTTACTAACCTTTAGACTACTTTGATATCCTTTTTATAGTGGATTTTTTGTATTTATGGCAGAAAATTATGGTCTGAAAAAACACTTTCAAGGACATAAAAGATATACTAAATCAAAGGATTTACTGTACAGTATTTTTGTGTTTCTGGGTGTTTTATAACATTCAACCCAGCAAATCTTTGTGATTTGAATCTTCAACACATTAGTGGATTGTCCCCATTTACTGCTGCTCCCTTCCCCTGTCATCTGAAGGTACCAAGTCCTGCTCAAATCGTGCTCTTAGCTCTGAAGAACTGAGAAGCCTTGGCACAAAATTACAAGTCAGCTTGATCTGGAGTGTGCATGTACTTGCTTGTATCTTTCAGAAGCAGGAAAAAGCTTTTTGGTCAGGTTTTTCTTATTATATCACAAATGATAAAGAAATTTTTCAAGCAGTGAGGTCTCAACAGCCTCTTTTCTTCCAGTGCTCAGGGATGAGAGTGTTCTGATTGTGTCTGAATTTCTTTATCAACTTTTTGCCTTCCGTTCAGTCATCCTCCTTGTCCTGTTAAGTATTGCAGTTTTCTTGGGAGAAAAGATATCTTCAAAATATGTGAAAGAATGCAAAAATGTGAATGTTCTCATGTAGCTAATGAGTTTTTATATGTTAGTTTATAAGTTAGTTCCAGTAGTCATACTGGAGTAAATGGTCTGATGTGCTGGGGATTCAGGAATGCTACTGTGCTCCTAACGTCATTTGGAGAGCAGCTGGTAAAATCCCTTTCATACACCACCTTTACATTGCCCTGTCCCCTGGGATTACCCTTTGATTGGAAGAAGGAAGCACGCTCAGCCACAAATCATACTCTGCGTAGGTTATTGAGTGTACAATTGTTGTAGTCCAATAGAACATCACATTTTTTACCTCAGTAAAATAGATTTAAGAAGTACATCAACTTAGTTGTCAGTTTACCTAAGTGGAAGTAATAAGTAAATCTAGGTACCTGTCTCATTAAGTATTATTAATTTACAATTACCTGTGAAAATTTTGGGGTTTGGGGTGTTTTTTTTTTTTTTTGTTTATGGGTTTTGTTTTGTGGTGGTTGTTTTTGGTTGTTATTTGGTTTGTGTTTCTTTTTTTACTTTTCCCAGTTTGATCCATGGATTTTTTGATTGCTTCTACTAGAGAAATGGAAAGAGACTATACAAAAACCAAGCAAGCTGTTTTTTTTAAAAAAAAAATAAAAATCTTGTATGCAAATTCTAATAATTTTAATCTGGAAGTAGTCTTAAGGTATCTGTTTAAATTAATTTTCCACAAATGTGGAAAAGCTTAGGTTACAGAGCCTCTGTGCATTTGTGAACATTTGTAGTTAAGCATGTTCAAAATATATAAATTGTATATGTGCATATTAGGCATTTACAATCTAGCTTAAATAGCACGAAGAAAGAAGTGAAAATATTAAAGGGTAAGAGAGTGGCAAAATGGAACAAAAGTTATTAAAACAAATAAGTTAGTGATACCCTGTACGTGGTGGTGTATTTTGTTCCTTCTGAACTTCTGCTTTTATTACGTCTCTGTGTATTCTTAGTTGCTCACATCCACCATTTTTAATCTATAGCATTACGTTAGTAATTTTCCATTTTCTGTACATATTTGGTGTAATGGTGTGTACATGTTGGGGTACTACACTTCCAGTTTTACTTTATATGATTTTTTTCCTACATCATTCCTTGTGGTTTTCTGAGGTCTTCATGTTAAAATGTTTTAGTAGGATCTAGGATCATTGACTGCATTTATTTTCCTGTTGAGTGATTTATGTAATCAGCATATACAGAGTTTTGCTGTGTGGGAGCTTTGTCAGACAGGATAAGTCCTCTTGGATCTTACGTGATTTTTACATTTAATATAGGATCATAACTTCTGTCTATGACATACTGCATGTACCTCACCTCCTTCATTTAGAAGATTCAAAACATCTTCACATATTTGGGAGGAAAATCCCCTTTTTTCTTTCATTTAGGATTTTGAGGTTGATAGTATGTTAAGCAGCCAGGGGCTGTGGTTTCCTTATCTCTCTACATATATCCTAGATTTATATTGACCTATCTAACAATAACAGTTATAAATCAGTCAGCCAAATAACTGCACTGGGTCAGATACTCAACATGGAGACGATCCGTCCACAGACTATATGAGAGAAAGTAAGGAGCTACTCTGTGCTTGTGTTGTTTTTATTATTTATCTGATTTAATAAACTGCAGGTGTTATCAGTTATTTCAGAAGGGAGGATGCCAGGATAAAAGGGAAGTTCAGTGATACACCTTTATTTTAGTTCCTGCTCTTTTGAGAGAACCCAAATATCCAGTAGTGATGCCAGGCTTTAGAGTTGGGCCATCCAATATAATTCTGGTCTGCAGGTCTGTGTTATGCCTTTCTGTTGCACATAAGGCTTTTATAAGTTTTGGGAATTTGTTTAGAAGGATTCAGGCAGTAGCCATAGTTGGAAGTGTGGTATAGTACATGTTAATATAGGCCCAGCTTTTTCTCTCAAATGTTTATTCATGTTACACTACTTGTTTTTCTGGCAGATAAAGATACGATCCAGTTTTGGAGAACAAACAGATTAGATTTTTCCATTCTTCCAAAAAGCAAAACAACTCTTGCCTTTTAAGAAATATCATCCAGTTTCTCATCTCTTTAAAATTTTCTCAGTTGCTCACAGGTTAATTTTATGGGTCGCAGCATTTTGTAAGCCTGAAAAGATTCTACCAGTTATATTGTCAATAAACCTCTCGGCGTGATACGTGTTTGCCGAGGAGGAAGGAATACTGCATGGGATCAGAATGTTTTTGTTCCTGATAAAAAGCGTTAAGGGAGAGGACAGTACTATTTCTGAATGCTGAAACAGGCTAAATACGGTATCTTACTGATGACTTCTCTGCTGCTGCTTGTAGAGAAAGGGAACGTAACGATACTGTGGATCACAAATGAAGCTTACTTTTCCCTTCCTGCAGTTAATGTGTAAGGTGCTACACAGAAAAGAGCTCATAGCTCTGAGAGGTGGGTTGTTCAAGTTCTGTTGATCTTTCACAGAATGACTTGGATTTTTCTTTTTGGTTGTTTTTTTTTTTTTAACCCCCATGGGCTGCTTGCTCACTCTTTCTCTCCGTGTTCTCTATTAAGGGGATGGGCCAGGCTGGAGAACACGTTTTGCTCCTGCAAGCGTAGAGTAGGAGCTGAATGCAGTGTTGGTGCCATCTCTCTCTCTCTGTTCCCCACTCTGGATCCCGTATAGTGTTGACAGGAATGATGATAAACAGTCACTGTCCCTTGACATGAAGAGGCAATCACAAACGTAGTTTACCGTTTGATACTCTCTGCCGCTTGAATTGCGTCCAGCAAGAAGACAGACTTTGCCAAGAATGGAGCAGTGCTTGAACTATAGTATTTTTAGGCGTAAATATGTGGTGGATTTGTTGTTGCTGTTTGGTTTTATTTTTAAGGCGGTTCGTCTTTTTAAAACGTTTTCGTGATCTAAAAATACATGTCACAGAAATGTTGGTTGGTATTCATTAGGATCGGTGGCTTTTGGAACTTCTGCTCATACCATTGCCCCCTTCAGCAGGAAAATCACTTCCTTCTCTTTTTGAGACAGTCAGAGCCTTATATGTAAATTTATTTAAGATGAATACTTACTGTTTGTCATTATTATAATAGCGCTCAAAGATGACTGCTGCCCTACGAGAGGATGGCAGAGCTCTCCTACTGCAACCTTGCCTAATTAGGTGAAACTTGATCTAGCCTATCTTGTTCCTGTCACAACTGGGGCCTGTCTTGTTTCTTTAGAACATCTTATCACTGCTCGTCATTACTGCTTGAATTCGTATGCCAGTAGACCAAAAATATTCCATTTAAGTAGTTTTTCGCTGTAGTTGTTGCACAGGAACTCTTCTTAGGTTTTAGCTCTACACAATATTTTTATATTCACCGCTATTTGCAGCTGTCCTCATGAAGAATATTTTAAGGATGGTTCTTCAGAATATTATAAAAACATCAAAAGACAAATCCTGGCTACCAGAAAAGACTGGACTTAACTCTAAAAACTGGACAAAGGACAGAATTATAAAAAGGAAGGTGGGATTACTTTACTTTTTGTTTATTTGCTGTGAAATTAAGCGTTTGAGATTTCTTTTTGTAAAACCTAACAGTATATCCTTATAATGGGTTAGAGTGTGTGTGTATATGAGATTTTTACTGGACGATCAGAGATTATTACCTTATGTGTGTTTCTTCTGTATGTGAAATGTCTGAATTTTTTAATTTTACCTTGCATAAGTTGTTTGATTTATTTTTTTTTAATTACGATTATGTATTGCTTTTGATTCAGCCAAAGTGGTGATCTAAGAGTAAAACTGAACAGCCTTTAATTTTTAAACCTGCCATTTAAAAACTAAAGAAATGAACTGCAAAGAGTTATTTTCTATTATGTCCAATTTCCACTCTGATGGAAGGGAAGCTCTGCAGGCTGCCTGTTGAATCCCAAAGGACATATTCACTTCTCACTTTTTATATTTTTGCCAAGCCAGCTAACATTGCATCTAACATCGAATGGTTGGTATTCCCTGAAAGCGATACACTAAACAATCAGTATTTTGTTAATGCTTTCCGCTCAGAGGGAGAAAGCCGTGGCAGTCCCTTCTTGTTTCAATCCCTTGAAAATAAAAGGAAAGAGCAGCGCTGATTCCACCTTACATATGGGTGTGTGGCTGTTGATTTCCTTGTTTCTAAAATGAAAAAGTGACGTTTGGTGCTGCGAGTCACCTTAATTCATTGACAAAAAACACAGTGTCTTTAGTCAAAATTCTATGTTAGTTGGGTGGTTTTTTTGTAGTTTTACCTTTTTTGTTTGTTTGTCTTTTATTGAGTTGAAACGTTGTAAAAGACAAGACACAAATGTCTGTATCCTATAACTTTTTTTTTTTTAATGAGATTATTTTCGATGCAGTAGATAGGCCAGGCTTTTCTGGAATTCAGTGGATTTTGGATGACTTTGCTGTAGCTGTTGACAAGGTCGAACACAAGACTGTAGAAACAACAGCACCTCCCTTTTTTTAGCCTTGGCCAAAATATTTTCAATAATTTGAGAACACTCCGTTCTGTGTTACTAATTCTGTGGGACACTTTTGTTGCATGTGGAGTTTGAAGACTAAGTTGTCTTTCAGGAAAATTAACCCAGAACCTTGTGCTTAACCCTGCTCTATAGCTTTGCCTTGTGTTGTCAGAATAAGCTTTCTTTCAAAGTAATTTACAGTATTGCTAATCCCAGTATGGAAAAACCTTGAATATGACTTTCCTTGGTCACTGGTTCTTGAGACTTTCAGGGACTATCCTGGTTTTGATGGTTTGGTGTTTTAGGGGGTTTTGTTTGTGTGGTGTATGTTTTTTTGGTTTGGGTTTGTTTGGGTTTGATTTTTTTTTTAAATTTTGTTTTGCTTTTTTTTTTTTTTTTTAAACCTTTCCTTTCGGTGACTATGATATTTTTCCTGACTGGAAAGCTGAAATTCTTATGTAATAAAATGGCCCCTGAAGCAGAGTCATCTTGGATTCAGTTAGTTTTGTTTTAATTTATTGCCAGTTCACCCGAGTTTAGTGCAGATTGTGCAATACTATAGTTGTGTTCCTCAGCAACACGTCTTCCCTAGTGATCAGGAAAGTAAAATGTTTAATAGTATTTTTTAACATGTTATGCATATCTCATCAGCTGATGAAATGAAATGGGCAGTTAATATTTGAGGGCTGTTGTTTCAAGCTTGTCATGCATTTGATGCATGATGTGCTGGTTACCTTGACAGGTAGGAAAGATTTAGACTTCTGAAGCTGTGTTTGTGGTCTTCTATGATGAGATGTGTTGTAGTGCCACAGGGTTTCCTCCCTCCTTTTCCCTGGAGTCTATGGGGCAATGTCTGACCCTGGACTGGGGGTCCCCCTTAACTCTCTGAACCATTTGGAAGACCCTGAGTTGGAGATGTGAAGAATAGTACAAATGTGGACAAATTGTGTTTATGTTTTAATAAAACAGAGCTGTCAGAGTATATGGACAAACGGGCTTCAGGGAAGATGACTGCACCTTGTAACTATTGTTTTGATCTGGAGTCTTGCTGTCCCCTGAACTTGTGACTTCTCCTGCGTGATACCGGTGTTCCATGCGTTTGCAAATGCAGTCTCTGCTGCAGGTTTCTAAAAAGAGTTTGGCAAGAATCCATTGTTTAAGGAATTATTATATTAATATGCCTAAACAACTATTAAAATATTTAGTTATAGAAGGGGTATTTGCTAGTTTCTTAAATAGATTAGCAATTTATTTTACTTCTTTATTTAATAAGCAGCACAAGATTGATGTGCCTGCTGGTGTTTGGTTTTTGTTTTTTCGAGGTGCTCTGGATAAATCTCATTGACATCAAGCAAGCAGTACTAGGTGAGTTTTGTCATCCTAAGATTCACAGACAAAAAATATTCTAAAAGATAAAAAGGAGTATCCTTAATGAAACCAGCAAGTGTCTGAAAAAGTGTCAGGGACTTCTTCAGAGATGCTTGGTTTGAAGGTGGATTTTCTGTTCTTGGTTGATAGATGGCAAAGACTCACTTGCAATAGTCCTCCAACAAATCAGAGAATCCTAATTTGCAAGGTGAAAATACTTCTATGTATCGAGTTGTCATGAATTTCATAAGGGGTTTAGGAAATCCAGCATCAACTGATTAGAACAGAGGGTCTTTCAAGAAGAGTCTCCAACTTCCACCTTTTAATAGCAGTTGTGTACATCATGAAAGGTGGCATCTGGCCCACACTCTCTTAGGGAGTGGAACAAAACAAAATTTCAAAGCCTTGTTCTGGAAAGAATAAAAATCTCTCAATTTGTAAGGTATGTTGCCTAACAGAGAAATGTGCTCAGCGAGACCTTGTCAGTGTACCTAGAATTATCCCTGTGTTCCAAAGTCTCTTACGTGGTAACTAGTGTCTTGACAATCCTTTAGTAGAATTACTTGCGTCAAGGAGCAACAACAAGATCTCTTGCTGTTTCTCCAGATGTAGCAATTTAGGAATCAAGCCAACAGATAATACGATGCAGGGACGTTGAACTCGTTCTGTAGCAAGTGCCAAATTGCATTTTCCACTAGAAAACATCACAAAAGGCATGTTTTATAGATTTCTCTAACTCCTTTAGCTAATGATGTTAAATATTGCACTTGGACGGATTTGTTCTTAAATTAATAATTTTACTTGTAATGCAGCTTCTGTTACTATTTTTTTTAACTTGCCCCTTTTCAGCTATAACCATTTTCCTTTCTGTAGCCACGTATTTACAGCCCATGTTTTAAAGTAATTTAACCAACTCTCAGCTCCTGGTTGCTTTCAACAGAACCACCTTCTAAAAGAAGGCATTCCAATGTCAGAAACAGCTTCTGCAATGTCTGGAGAGCTGGCAGTGATTTAGTACCATAGATTGGCTGTGACTTCTGATATAACAAACTGTAGTCTAAAATCTGTTATAGGGTTATAATGTCACTCTTCTGTTTTAGGCAAATGCGAAAACTTTAAAATTTGTTGGGGCAGTTGGTTTTGGTTGTTTGCTGTTTTTTTTTAAGCCCTATTCCTATCTTGCTTCTCTCAGCCTTCAGAACACCCATTGGAGTCCGGGTGTTGCTTGTATTGTTTACACAAGTGAACTTTGAGTTGCTATTGTTTTCATTAAGTATTGTTTTCCTAGATCTCTGGAAGGCTTTCAGTTAACTACTGCAATACCTGCCATTGAATAATCTGTGGCTCTATCTTGCTTAGTTGAAAATATTTGAATACGTGATGATACTTGCTGTTTCCTTCCTGTAGCAAAAATGTTGGCTTGTTTCTGTGCCCTACAAAGTCTGCTGCTGAAAGAGCAAGAAGCTTTAAATTCCAGATCTACAACTGATGCTGTAGCATTTTGTCTTTCAGTAACAAAAAGCAAGACTGTCCTAAGTGCTCCTTCAGCAAATAAATATCAAATAGGTGTAGGTCTTTTGAAATGGTCTGAATTCCGTTGAATACCTCCTGTCCCATATGAAAGCTCACTTACTGAAGAGGGCAAAGGCAACAGTTCTCAAAGTGCTGAGCGGAAATGTCTTGTGTTTTTTGTCAGTTATAAGCCATTGCATACATGTAGGCCTTATAAAAATGTAGGAAAATCTTGTTTAAGCATTTCTTTTAATCCTATGCTTCTGAATTTCTATAAAAGGAGTTAAATACCTTTTTTTAAGTGATTTTTAGAAGTAATTTTATACCCCATCACTAAATCTGTTGATAAAAGTGTTGTTTGGCAAGACTATTTTTTTTTTCTCCTGGTTCTGTTTTCTGTAGCCAGATTGTCTTGTGCAGAGCCTGATGAAGGTGGATCTCAAGGTGGATCAATTAATTTTTTTTTTTCTTTCTGTGATTGCAAAATGGCAAGTTAATGAAGCTAGCATATAAGCTTAGGCAAAAAATGCTTTTGTGAGCTAGGTATAGTTAAAGTACACTTAAACAATATTAAATTTTCTATCAAAATAGAAAATGTTATCCAAGAATAATGTTAGCTTGTTCATATTTTTGAGTAACCTTATAAATGCTTATGTTTATCAGTAGTGAAAGTTATGGTTTAAACATTTGTTAGTAGCCCATAGCTGAATGCTATACATTTTTAGTGTCTGAGACTCGCTCCCAATTTTGTGAATTCTTTTGCAGGCCATATGGAGGTGGTTGGCTTCCAATTTGAAAGTGTAGTAGGAAACATACTATTGGTTTCACAAGCCTGCATTTTGGCAGAAAACTTGACTCATTTTTGTATTCTTTGCAAACTGAAGTCTGTTGGTTGCACTACCTGTGTGAATTTTACTACTCCAGTCAAAAGGCATTGCTGGGCTTTAAATTTTGGCCTGAAATTGAAGCTTGTACAGCTTGGCTGTGAGGAGGACATAAAGAAGTGTGTTCAGAAATACAGATATTGAACGCAGTTATTTCTCACCTCAGATATAGAGAAGGGGAAAAGATTTTAAAGGAAAGAACTCTCCTGATGAAATACAGTAATCAATAATAAATTTGCTGTGTGTCTTGATGCTCTTATTTGTAATAAGACTTGTAAATGTACTTTGTAAAATTCTTCAACAGATCAGGTTTTTAAAAGAATGGTTTCATTCTGAATGTAAAAAAAAAATTTATCGGAATGAAGCATGGTGGATAACTTGTTTATTAGACTTCAAATGTTTTTTTTTTAGTATAGAGAAGTGAAATTTTTAAATCTTATTGTTTTTCTGAGGTTTACAAATAATAATCAACACCATAGATTTATTTGGGATTTGTTTGTTCTGAAATCTCAACAATATAAGGAAACACTCATGACAGGTCAAGAATGGACTTTAGATGGCTTTAATTAAAACAGTTTTATGGTTATAATTTCATAGTCTGGTTTCTTTTAAAATTTAACTGCTCAAAGTTTCATCTGAATAAGTCTATAACCTTAAAAAGGGGCAGCGTTCGTACTGCAAATAAAGTTAAAATTCTGCTTTAGTGCTTGAATAATGCAACTAGAATTTTTACAGCTGTAGCTGATACAAGATTTATGTAATGGCATGAATTCCAGGCAAGCAAACTTGCATGAGATTAATTGATAATTTGTAACCCTGACCATTCTGCGTGTAGGGTTGTGCATATTAATATGCCTCATAACCAAAGGGATGATTTTTCATCTTTTCACAATTTGCTTGCATTTCATTCTGTATTTTTTCAAGTAAATCAAAACCTCAGTCTTAATTAAAGTTCATATTTGATTGGTGGGGCTTTGACATTTCAGTAAGATACAGGTTTGCATGTTTTGCTTATAACTATTGTAGTAGCACCTTAAATATAGCAAGCTCCTGGGAGTCCCAAGTCGGCAAAATCAAGGGTGAAAATTATTAGAACTTCTTGGGAGATGTTGAGATCTCTACTGTGGAAGAGAGATCTGCTTTGAAGAAGTCCCTTTTCTTTGCTGATGTTCTCGTCCTGGTACTGTAGACACCAGCAAATGCTCTGAAATGTCAAAGCACAGGATCATGAAGGGATTTTTTGGAACTCCTTATTAGGGGAAAATGCATCATGAGAGGATAATACCTTTCAATTCCAAACAGAAGGAATGAAGTTGGCCTTTCTATCCTTAATGTGTTTTGTGCTTTAAGTTCATTATGTGTCAGCCTTTTAATAATAAACATTTCCTATATTTGAAGTGTCTGATCATTCTTTGGCTGGAAGAGTTATCCATTCTAAATACCCGATATATTTTTAATTCCCAATCTTATGCTTGATAATTCTTTAATTGGCAGAAGGTAACACAAAAAGTTCTGTTATCCACTGTATCTTTAATATCAGGTAGGCATTCCTATGTCTAGATTTGGGTAATGAGAGCGATGAATAGCACAAAGGGGAAAATGAATGGTTTTCATTTTCTTGGGATGTGGATTTTTTCTTAACCTTTGTTGACTGCTTGAATGATCTTAGTTCTAATCTTTCATAGATGTGGCTTCTCTAAATTATTTTGTTGTCGTGGACATAAAATAAGCTATATGGGGGAAAAGGAATGATCATCTGATCCATTTTTGCCAGGAACCCTTGTTTTGAGTGGAAATGTGAGGTTTAGTTAAAAAACAGAAGTAAAGAGCCAGATGAGTAATTTCCTGTCTTCATCCCCAGAACTCACTCTCTCTGTTTTTCTAGTTGAATATGTTACTATTGCTGTCAGAAAATTATCTCAGACTTGTTTTAAATTCTAATGTTTCAGCATGTCCTGAAACAGTACTTGTCTGATTGCTTTCTGATAGCTTAAATAATTCAATTTTCTGTGAGTAGGGTATCAGGGAATATGTACTTAGAGGAGCTGTTAGCTTGAAATACCATTATTTATTGCCTCAGCTGTTGGAGTTAGTAAATTAACTTGGGTGTAAGGCAGTAGAGGTGGAGGTGTGCAATTCATTTTTTTTCCTCAAATCCCAGTGTTTCAGGACTTGGTACCGTAAGATAATACTCAAGTAAGTTATATTTCTTTAACACAGAATTGTGTTAAAGAATATCTGTTCCTTAACGAATTAAAAACATACTTCATCAGCTGTCATCTGCTGGTTTTATAGTGGAGGTCTAGTTTTATTCCAGTCATAAGTAATTGCGTCATAGGGGAGTGCAGTTAGACTGTTAGATAAGTTTAAGTAGAGAAACAAATCTTTTATTAGCCTGATGGCAACGCTTTCCAGCATATTGACAGCTTATTTGTGTCTGTTTAATAGCCAGAGAAATGAGTGAGATGACAAGAGTAGTTTTGAAGGCAGTTTGGTGTTTGTTGTAGCTTCTCTGACATAGAAAAGACCTGAACTGTGAAGAGAGATGCAGGAGGTTGGGAGGAAGTTAAAAGGAAGAGAAGAGGAGGTGAGAATTGATGGAAGTTGGAATAAAGCCATTGATTTGGTAGCAGGAGTAGTAGAGGAGAGCAACAGCTTTGAGGAGAAGTGTAACATTTGGAGCTTGGTGTTCTTTGTGGAAGCAATATACGATTTAGAAGCACTGATGTGAGCTCATGAGTGTTGGGTTGATCACTTTGATGATCATTGTGTCCATGTATTAAAAGTTTTGAATGAGCGAAATGGGAGATTATCAGCTAAATGCTACAATGGTCATGATCTCATTTTAAAGAATATGGGTTTTAACAAGATGGGTCTTTACAGTTGTTCCCATTTATGAATTAATTTAAAATGAGAAATCAAAGGATTTACTAGTTCTCTTATTCTTCTCCAAAGATCAGGAAACATTTTTTTCATAAAGCTGATTTAGTATTGTGGGTGTACTGTGTATTTCACGTGTATGTTTCACTCATATCCTTCAGCAGCAAATTTCCAGGCTCCATCAATGCATCTTTGTATTTTATCACTATGAAACACCTCTAATTCTTATTCCGCCCCCACCACAAATAGGGACAGCTATGACACTGACTTGAAAATTTAATTAATATTGCAATATATTAATAACGTTCAATATTTTGAGTTTTCCTGTGTATGTTTCAGGACATCTGTTTTCACAGCACAGTGTTTCGGTTCCTTTGGTGTTACTCAGACAACCCGTTAAAAATAAACCCTTACTTAACCAAGTTTGCTTGAGGAGTGGTGTGACAATAGTTGGCTACAAGCACCTTGCCTCCTCCTTAGTGGAGGAGCCTTTCCCCGGGCTGTCTGGCAGATGATATTGTGAGTGACACCCAGCTTTGGAGAAGACAGTTTTGGTGCATTTGGAGCTGTGAGAAGAAAGCGGTGTGCTTGAGCTACAGGAAATATTGGCTTGGTCTTGCAAAGGAGACTCTGAGTTCATATAGTGGTTGAGCTCTCAATTTACAGAGAACTGGCTGAGATGTATGGGATAACTCACATCTCCAAGGCCTTTCTTTCTTTTTCAGCCTGTCTGCAGGTGCAGGCAGATAATCTTGAGTACATCAAAAAAAGTTTCCTGGGTCAATGTTATCTTTACAGCAATAAAAAATGGAAATTTGGAAACCATGTAAAACCACATGATGTCAAGTCATTCTATTTATCCTTTCACAAAAAGGTAACAGGTCTTTCAGACAAATGGTAAAGACACAGTATACATCATACCATGACTTCAGTAAAGCCAGGGTCTCTTGGCATTCTCATAAAGTTTGGGAAACTTGGATGGTATTTTGAAATCACGATCAAGTGTTACAGGGAAACTGTACTTAGAATATTGGCATTAATAATTCTATATTAAACTGGTGGTGTTTAATTTAGCTTATTTAATTTAATTACTTATGTATTAAATTTAACTTCAGGGAAAAAAGGTGTTTCCTATCACCCCTGTGGGTAGGATAAGAACTAATGGGTTTAAATAGTGGCACGGAAAGCTTTGACTAGACTTTCAGAAACTCCTTGGAATAGAAGTCCTGGGTTTATGGGGTGGATGGTTCAGGGACATGGTGGAATTTCCATTCTGAAAGGCTTTGCAGAACAGGTTAAACAAGCATCTCTGCAGAGTAATGTGGGTATAGTTGATCCTGCCTGAGGCCAAGAGACTGCATTAGATGACCTCTTAAGATTTCTTCTAAGCCTATGGTTTTATATTCATATATATGACTCTTTCTTCTTAAATATGAGGTCAAATTCCACTACTAGATTCCACATCAGATATTTATTCTGTTAAAGATCCCACAGTGACTGAATATTGAAGCGATGTCTGAGTCTTCTACAGGGGAAAAATAACATTGTGAGCTGTTCACAGTAGATGGTTACAGGCACTTTAATTATTATCTGTGGCTGCATCCTGTAGCTTCCTCTGAGCTTGTGCTATGGCTGTTACTGTAGCCTCCTTTAATGCTGCTCTTGGAGAAACTCAGGGGTGAATTCTAGTGTATTTACGGCCCTGGATGACTCCTGCTTGTGTTGAAGTGTAGATACTTGAAAACTTCAGGATACAGCGTACAAACTTGGCAGGCTGAGGGAGAGTAGGAACATGGACTTAAAATAGCCTGGAGTACTGACAAGGAGACAGAGAGCTTGAAGCCTGGGCTTTCTTGGAATTTGTCCTGCGCCTACATCTGAAGTAGCTAGACTGCTCTCGCTCAGCATTTAGCTGTTATTAATGCAAATCTCCAGTTTGGTACACGTATATGTCCCACAGATAAGTGTTATGAATGTTTTTAAGAATTGCGTATGCAAATTGAGGCACAACTTTGTTTAAGTGGAGAGGGCTCATTTAATGAAGAGCTTTTAAATAATTAGGTTTAATCTTTGTGGTTCAATATGTGATGCCATGCTTTATTTACTGGAAAGATCTGAAAGAACTTTCTTTGCAGACAAAATTGCTAATTTTGTCACATTCTTTAGGGACATGATTATTACGGTATCTATGTCTTTTAAATACCACTTTATCTCTGCTCTATCCCCATGAGTTTACAGAACAGCAGTGTGACTACAGATGGGAAATTACGGTGCAGAGAGAGAGAACAGCTAAAAGTATCTGTTTAATCTTTAAACAGGACCTTAGGGTCAGGTATGTTTCAGAGGATTTAATGTAACATAGGAATACTTGTCTTTGAATGCAACCTTCATTGGTCCTGTACCAGTCTCGCTCAGGAAAAATTGAATCCCTTCAGCATCACTATATTAGGACTTTGTTTCTTGATAGAATGTTTTTTATCTTTTCCTTCTTACAAGCCCCCCAGCTGTTAACTATGTTAGCTTTTGCAGTAAACTGCATGAAGGCCTATAGAACAAATCCTTTGAGAATATTGTATGAGGTGGAGCTCCTTAATAGAGGGAATGTAGCAAATGAACATATTATTAATGATCATATAATACATAAGCACCAAGGGGGTGAGGTGGGCTAAGTTAATGTGCACAGTTTTCAAGTGTTTGACTTTTGAGCAAGTTACACCTGCTAACATGAAGAAAGATGGGAGTATCTCTGGGTATATGTATTTCTGCACACATTTATTTAAGGTGGAGCAAGGAATTTGAACAGAAGTTTACATTGACCCAGTTTCGTACTAGCTCTTAGTGTTAGGCTTTTTCCTTTATAGATTTCATCCCACTCTTTCTCTTTTTGTTTTCCTTGACGTCAAGTCATCTTGAATGTTGTTAAGGTGGGGAGGGGACAAAATGCTATTTTCTGTTTTGTGGCTACTTTCCAACTGGAATAGCTGGGAGCAGCTACTAGAGGAAAAGGAGTCTGTTCACATTGTGACTTTGAGTGAAGAGGGCATGCTTAGTACTGCTGTGGGAAGGCTGCACGTACAGTCTGATCAACACAGTGAGCTTGGGGCTGGGGCTAAAGTAGAACAAAAAGAACCGACCTCTCAGAGGTTTTTAGCTCTAGCAAGTGTACTAAGCAAATGTAATCTCTTGAAAAATGTTGTTGGTGGGTTGTTTTTTTTTTTTTTTTTTGAGGCTTACCATTTACCAAAGGCTTACAATTCAACCAAATATAGCTGTATCTTCAGACAAATCGCAAAAATGACATCCATCATGCAAAGGGTTGTCCAGGTTGTCCACCTGTGAAGCTTCAGGTCACTTTGTGAAAGCATTTAATAGGTAAATAAATACATACTATGATTTTAAGCATCTAACATAGCCAAAACCTGTTCCTTCCCTCCTGGCTTTATTTTCAGACAGAACTAAACCATTTCTACTGAAGCTTTTAAGAAAAAAATTGTCAATTCAATGCACCGTCACAAAAAATCAACACAAAAGACCAAAGCTTTGGCAAAGTTACAAGAAACTGAAAACTAATTTGATAGATTGTGGTAACAAACCATAAGCATACTTTTCCACTTACAGGGGGATTATAAATCTTACCCATAATCTTATTCTTATAAACTATTTTTTGTTAATATTCTGCTACTTTTTGGTTTTTTTTCTTTCAGATGATATTAACTGTTTTTTTGAGCAACAATGAACAGATTTTGACAGAAGTTCCAATTACACCAGAAACAACCTGTCGTGATGTAGTAGAGTTCTGCAAAGAGCCTGGAGAAGGAAGCTGCCATCTGGCTGAAGTATGGCGTGGGAACGGTAAGTAAAATGTTCAGTAGAAATTGATTTAAATATGCATACCACTTATAAAAAAGGGTAAGAATGACTTTTCAATGTTAATGATTTCAAGTTATACATTTTTTTCTAGCAAACTTTGATTCAAAGCATGATAATTGAATATCTGTAGAGATTAATACAATTCTTTACTTTTTTTTCCTTCTATTTATTCCTCAGTGTGAAGTATTTCATAAAATGCATGTTTAAGATACATTAGAGTTCTGTATTTCAGTTTTTCAAATTACATAAACAAAGTCTTCAGTATCCCCATCTTTAAGGAGAAAAAAATGGGGGGATATTTTCACTTCTAGAAGCCAT
Organism: Gallinago undulata; assembly: GCA_026546715.1. NCBI lineage: Eukaryota > Metazoa > Chordata > Aves > Charadriiformes > Scolopacidae > Gallinago > Gallinago undulata. The sequence goes on along the minus strand of JAOTQQ010000041.1, from coordinate 12,143,119 downwards.
TTATTTCAAATAGGCAAACGGCATATATAGGATGGAGGATGTTTAAATAACAATATGGAATCTCAATGATCTTCTCTTATAGTAAGTGGGTGCATGTCACCACCTGTATTCTTTCCAAACCAATCTCCTCACTACTAGGCGTGTGAACACAACCTGAAATTTAAGAATGGCTATAGATTTTTTTCTTATTTCTGTGTTGTGAATAGCAGATGTTTTGCAGACAGAATTGTGCCAGAACTGGACGTGGTATCTCCAGCTTCTTCATGAACATCTTAAATATTTGACAGCCTCCCTTAGGGCAGGTAGTAGTGCCTGTACCCTATTTGTGTTGCAATTATGATTTCACAGAATAACAGGGTGGGCATTTCTTTTCAGGAGTGCGTCAAAACACGCTATTGTGGATTCTGTTTCTAGCTGGATTCTTGCAACTGTGGGTAGTGCAAGCCCTCTAGGTTATAGTATGTCAATGTATGGATGCGAGTAGAATTGGTGGATGGGTGAGGATAACAGATTCTTATCCCTCAGTTACTAAGGTCACCCTTGTTTAAGCTGTTTGTCATCTGTGTTGGATACGGAGTGATAAGGTCATAATTTAATATTGAATTCTTAAATTTTTCATAGAGGGATTTTGTTTTGATCAGGGGCTTTTTGTCTAACAGACAAAACAGGCATTATTCAGATGCCTTTGGAGTTTTTAAGTATTAGCTATCTAGAATGTTTTCTTGCTGGAGAAACTACTCTTTCTCTTTTTTCTGAGACTGTAACCTCCTTTCAGTAGTTCTAGAGAGTGATAAGGTCTCCTCTCACCCTCCTTTTCTCCAGGCTGAACAACCCCAGCTCCCCCAGCCTTTCCTCATAAGACTTATTCTCCAGACCCCTCACCAGCTTTGTTGCCCTTCTCTGGACCCGCTCCAGCACCTCAATGTCTCTTTTTGTGGTAAGAGGCCCAAAGCCTGACACAGCACTCGAGGTGGGGCGTCACCAGTGGCCAGTACAGGAGGATGATCCACTGCCCTAGTTCTGCTGGCCACACTGTTCCTGATACAGGCCAGGATGCTGTTGGCCTTCTTGGCCACCTGGACACACTGCTGGCTCATATTCAGCTGGCTGTTGATCAACACCCCCAGTTCCTTTTCTTCTGGACAGGTTTCCAGCCGCTCTTCCCCAGGCCTGTAGCGCTGCCTGGGGTTGTTGTGACCCAACCTGTTGAATGGGTCTGTCAAACTTAGCAAAACGTGCTTGTGGCTCAAAGTTTCTTTTAAAACTCACATGGAGGTGCTTTCACAAATCCAGCTTCGGTAGTTAAATACCCAAGTTGATAACTGTATCATTCTATTCCATTGGAAGTGCAGAACCAAAAAGACTAGAGAGAATAAAAGGAAAAATGAAACACTCATGTATGTTTCTAGATCTCTCGAACAGGCCTGTACTGTCAGCAAAAAATGATGTTCTGCATGCTGGTTTTTAAGTCTCTATAACAGGAATTTCATCACAAGCATTTTGTTTGTTGTACTTAAATGTAGGGTACTGTTACAGAATCTGTGTTGGTGACCTCAACTTCCTGCCCCAAAGTCTAGGGTACCTGTATTTCTCAGTGAAACAACCTGAATTCTTTTATAACAGGGCATAAATATGGTACTTTGTCCTACAGCTGCTCCTGAGAGCTAAATTGAACTCCTTCCTCTGAAGTTTTAAAAAATATTTTTGTCTGGAGCAGAGATCTGATGTAGAAAAGAAGGGTCTAAACAGTTAAATGCAACAGTTACAATAACAAACAAACTATGGTTCTGAGTGGGAAGTGTGAAGCAATTTGCAATGAAACTGTGGCATGTTGTGCCAGTAGAAGAGTATTTTTTTCTCTTCTGTTACACTGTTTCTGACTCCCTCTCATCCTCAATAGGGGTCTACGAATGTTATTTCAGAAGACATTTTGGAAAGTTAAATTCAAAGCAAAAGTTAATACAGAAAATGATGGGTTGAATAAACTCATTAGGCATGTCTACTCGAATTCAAAACAATGGCGCTTGTGGATTTTACTCTTATTCCTAGATACAGAAAACAGTTTGTGTGCTCAAAACCATGTCTATTCCTAAACTGTATTGATCTAACAAAATACTATTTCTTCTAATAACCTTCCTCCCCTGAATGTGTCTGTACAAATAAATACTTCATTTTATTTTTAAAGAGACATTTTAAAAGAGACAGACAGAGACCATTTGTATTCCAGAAAAATGCTATTAAAATCCATGTGAATTTGGCCTCAAAAATTATGTAAGATTTCTAGAGTTCAGAGGAGGATTACAATAGCTTAGCTGTTGGAAAACACATTTGTTTATTATATTAATTTTTCTCTGTTTGCATTTGTGTGCCGAAGAGATGGTTGAGGAGTTTCCCAAGAGTTGTAAAATAATTTAGGTATTGTCTGTATTAGAGATAAGAAACTGATTCTTCTCAGAGCTGCATGGCATCAGCATTTGGTTTATTCACGTTTGATTTTTGTATTTCATTCTCTGTTTCCCCTCCTTTCTTGTTTCTTGAGATGAGTAATAGTTGAAAAAGTCAATACGTTTGTGCCTGATACATCAGGATGTTTTGTACCACCTTGTGCTTTGTCAGTTTGAATCTTCCTCTTTTCGCATGGATGTCTCGGGCTATAACAGGAGAAGAAAAAATACCACAGAATATTCTTCCTCATTCCCCAGCTACTGTGAATAGCAGTTGGTGAGGAGGTTGAAAGACAGGTGTGCGTGACACCAGGAACTTGGAGTATTTTTCAAGGGAGAATCGATTTCAACAATTCAGTTCGCCCAGAGCTCAATTATTCACTTCATTTACATCTGGAAGGCCCTTCCACAATTGGTTTTAGTTAGTCTTCCTGAATTTAGTGGCAACACAGAGGCAAGTGACTGTGAAAGAAATAGTTGTTTACTACAAGTGCTCTTCTGCAAACCTGAGGGGGGAAAGAGTCATTCCTGATCTTGCAGTGAACTCCCCAGCTATGGAGATAAGCCATTACTTTGTGTTCTGGTTTCATATATAGCAGGCATAAATTATTACAAACAGTGAGATACTTGTCATCAGTATAAAACCAGATTGTCAAGTCTGAAACTTTATTTTGTTTTCCAACAGAAAAATTTTGTCAATTGTCTTCTAAAGCGTTGATGCAGTATCTGTGTTTTGGCCTTTCAGAATAGTTAAAACTAGTAGAAAGTAGTACAAATTCTCTTTCCCGTTTCTCTCCGTGGTTATTCCAGAATTAGCCCAGCCCTGTTCAGCCATTCAGTTTCTTGGTACTTTGTTATCAAGCTTCAGTTCTTGCTAGGTTTATCTAGCAATTTCTTTATTTGGAAAAAATTCCTACATATTCTTAACTTCTGTGTCATAAAGTCTCTGAACTAAACCATTTACATATTCTTACATTCTGCAATCTTTAGGAGACTCATGCTGCAATTTAGTGGATATGCTTCAAAGCACTTGAAATCTTACCTTACTTTGAAGTTTGAAAAACCTGAAAATCATGTTTATAAAATTCCTTGTCAAGAACTGAGTTGTAATAAGCCACTGACCTTATTCTTGTGTGCATAAACACTATTGATGATGTTTCTTGGGGTCCACCTGAGTGAGGAAAAAGAAAAGAAAAACATCTATTTTTTAAAAATCTATATGTATTGTGATTTTTTTTTTTTGGTGTGTGTTTTAGGTTTTTGGTGTTTTCTTTTTTGGGGTTTGTTGTTTTTGTTTTTTTTAGGAAGCTAGGTAACTAGTCAGCTGATTAATATAATTAGCTGGTGGCTTAAATGACCCCTCCCTGGGAAAGTTGCTAGATCTGTGTCTAGAGCTGTGGCTAAGCTGCATTAATCACTGCACCTGTTTGACGTGACAGATTTTGACAAGACACTTTATTGTGTTAAATGCATTGTGAGTCAGTGATAAAAATGTATTGTTCTTTAAATATTACAATGAAGTATCCTAAAAGTATCAACATATATATACTTCATAATGCGTATAAATTTAGGTAAATTCCATTGTAAAAAGGTGTATTTGTGATCACTGTGAAAAGGTGTATTTGTGATGTGATTTTCACACACACCCCCCCAAGCTTTCCCCAGGATATCTGCTATATCTTTGAATCATTTTGTCTTCTCATTTTGTCAAATGGGTTAAGATGAAATTGATAATGAGTTGCTAGTGGTGTTCTCCCTGGTGGGACGTACTTTGGTTTGGGTTTTGAGGGCAGAGAACATTTTGCTTTGGACAACGACGAACCCGAACTCCACCTTTTGGTTTCCATCCAGGCCTGATTTTCTGGAGTAATCCTGGTTTGGTATGGTGCTGCATGTAGGAAAGCTAATTGAATATCTTCTAGTATAATTTTATTATGATTAGAAGATGCCTTCTTAATGAAAACATTTAAAAATAAATGCAAGTCTAATTATGGAAACAGTGAAAACTTTGCTTTTGAATTGTATTTTCATTTTGAAATACAAAATATATAGTGTGCTGCCTCTTAGTGATAATATTTGCTTTTTTAATTATTATTACATATATAATAATACTTATAATGATTAATAATATTTGATCAGTCTGGAAGAAATAACTACACTATGAGAATGTTTTACATTTCTTTGCGGGAAAACAGACTGCTGCATAGAACTTAGCCTTCCTTTGTTCAGAGATTTGTCAGTAATTCCACATATACTGGAAGCTAATGTCTGGCATGGTGTATTGGAGTGGGAGCACCTGCTCAGGTTCTTAGGAGATAAAATATCAATATAACGATAAGGCTTTTAGCCTGAGTAGAAACCTGGATGTTCAAATTGAATGAATCACTCTAATAATAGAGAAAATATGCATCTGGTGGTGATGGGGAGCAAAGGTGCAAAGAATCAGCATTGGGGAAAAGGTTGTGATGAACAATTCCTAAATTTGAGTTTCTAAACGCTGATATTTTTTTTATGGTTTTTCAGACTGGTTACATACTGCTATTAAGCACTGAGCTACATTACACTAAGAGGCTCGCTTTTAATACAGTGCAACTATTGTCTGTTGGTGCCTGTTTCCTTGACTTTGTGTAAGATAAAACACATTGGATAGAATGAATTGCTACCAAAAAGGTCGTTCTGTTTCTTAATGAGAGTTCTATAAAACTTTGCTTAATTTAAAATAGTAGTGAAAAGGTTTTTTCATCTTGTACTTCTAGAACGTCCCATACCCTTTGACCACATGATGTATGACCACCTACAGAAATGGGGGCCCCGCAGGGAAGAGGTGAAATTTTTTCTTCGTCATGAGGAGTCACCAGCTGAAAGTAATGAACAGAGTAAGTACGTTTATCCTGTCATGTTGTTACCTAAACATCTTTAAAAGATTTCTGAAGTGAGTTTATCAGTTCTTTCAGTGAACTTCAGTAGATATATGTAGTACAACTTCCTTATACCAGATTCATTTTGAACCTTCCTTAGTGGCACGTTTATTCATGTCCCAAATTCCTCTCTCTAGAATAATTTCTACCGGTCTGTTGAGTAATAGTTTTGTAGTAAGATCAGTTTCTTTCTAGTTAATATTGATCCAAAAATGTTGGTGGCTATTAGAGGCTTAATGCATTATTTTTTTTCTTGTTGAGAGAAAGTCCCTATGTTTTGAGAGGGTGGGATTGTTCTTTATGACGTCCTGTTCTTTCAGTTGCCCCAGAGAGAAGATTCAGTAAACTACTTTGCCTCCTTTAGAAACTGAAATCTATTCTACAGATATCATTAGCAGAAGTCACAGTGGCTTTAATTTCTCAGTACTTCATGTAGATATATTTAATAGTGGTGATAATTCGCACCTTGAAAATTCACTGGTCTGCTTGGTTCTACAGGAAAAGTGTTTTATATAAAACATTGCCATATTAAATGGGGCTTTCTTAAAAGACTGGAATAAAAAAAATAGAAGGATTTCAGGTTTCTGATCTAACTAGTATATACTGTCTTTTATGGGAAGTCTTTTGAGGCTGTGCATTATATACTTAATGGCTGTCAGGCTGAAGGATAGGAAAGGTATCTCAAAGCGAGATGTGTGCTCAGATTATCCTTACTCATTTAACTAATCTGATTACTTCTAACAACCGAATTTCAGGTCTTGCCTGAGTCATTATGGCTTTGAGCTGGGGCTTCTTTTCGTATTTCTAAGTGGTTCCTGGTTGCTTTGAATGTCAGAAGTAGCAGGCCAAATAATCTGTGAGGGACTCTAGTATTAATTAGGCACTTTGTAAAATACAGTCATCCTTTGGACAATACAAATTTAAAGTACGTTAAATTTAAGATATACCTCAAGCCACAGTGTTTTGTGTACTAGCAAAATGTTGCTTCTGAACCATGCATGCAAGGCATTTTAATTAATCATTGACCTATGGATCAATTTGTAGATGAAAATTGTTTATAAGGCATTAGAAAAGCTTCCTCTGATATATTAATTTATGATATATTCAACTGAAGCTACTGCTTCAGAAATACGAAACCTTACACAGAAATATGAAACTTCAGTAGTCACGCTCATTACATTCCTTTTCATGACATCATTGCTTAAACACAGGTCAGAAAAGTAAACTACTTTTAACAGAGGAAGTCTGAAATAAATGCTTTATTTCTGCTGACTCCACTGCTTAAATAAAATAACTTAATAAGAATGCATTGGAACTAGCAGAATATAAACTTCACATTATATTAAAATTCTTTAAAATAAGAGATTCAACCTTTTGTGTTGAATGGCATAGGGATGCCATCCAGATGGACCTGGACAGGCTTGAGAGGTGGGCTCGTGCAAATCGCATGAAGTTTAACCAAGCCAAGTGCAGGGTCCTACACCTGGGACGTGGCAATCCCAGGCACAAATACAGGTTGGGCAGAGAATGGCTGGAGAGCAACCCTGAGGAAGACTTGGGGGTGTTGATGGATGAGAAGCTTAAAATGAGCCAGCAATGTGCATTGGCAGCCCAGAAAGCCAACGGCATCCTGGGTTGCATCAAGAGAAGTGTGGCCACCAGGTCATGGGAGGTGATTCTACCCCTCTGCTCTGCGCTCATGAGACTCCACCTGGAGTACTGCGTCTAGCTTTGGAGTCCCCAACACAGGAAGGACATGGACCTGTTGGAATGGGTCCAGCGGAGGGCCACGAGGATGATCAGAGGGATGGAGCACCTCTCCTATGAGGACAGTCTGAGAGAGCTGGGGTTGTTCAGCCTGGAGAAGAGAAGGCTCCAAGGAGGCTTTATAATGGCCTTTCAATATCTGAAGGGAGCCTACAGGAGAGCCAGAGAGGGACTGTTTATGAGGAAGTGTAGCGACAGGACAAGGGGCAACAGTTTTAAATTGGGAGAGGGGAGATTTAGATTAGATATTAGAAACAAATTCTTTACAGTGAGGGTGGTGAGGCACTGGAACAGGTTGCCCAGGGAAGTCATGGCTGCCCCATCCCTGGAGGTGTTCAAGACCAGGCTGGATGAGGCTTTGAGCAACCTGCTCTAGTGGGAGCTGTCCCTGCCCATGGCAGGGGTTTGGAACTAAATGGTCTCTAAGGTTCCTTCCAATCCAAACCATTCTATGATTCTATGAAAAATGAACTTTGCACTAAGAGTGATACTTTACTTCTAGGTGGACGTCAAGCCCAAAATCAAAGAAATGGCATAAATATACCTGTGGAAAAGCGAACAGAGAATGGGGTATGTAATGAATCCTAAAGGTTTTGGATCAGTTCCATTCAAATGCTTAATGTTTTTTAAATTCTCGATTTTCAAAAGCTGCTATGTGGGAATTGGTGGAAAATGATCTTGTTCTGATTTTGTTGCTTGTTTGTTTTTATTATAAAGTTAATGGGAGAGTACAGCATTTTCATGAACTACTTTAAATTTTCTGTCTAGAAAGAAATTCATTTATGTGACAAGAGAAGCGCCCAGTGTCTTATTAACTGCATTTTCTAATTCGTCGTCCTCTGTCTTACTCATCCTGTGTGAAGAAAAAACCAGCTATATTATACTTTCTTACTAGTATTGTCTGCCCAGACATCTTTTCTTGTTTTATTTATCTCACTGTTACTGATTCATGACGTATCCTCATTTGTTAAAACATAAGATTGGGATGTTTTCAGATGGTCGTAGAAGAGGTTGCATATCCCTCAGCCACCTCTTTGTACTGTTTTTTATGCACTTGGTTCATTTATAAACCTATTTTCTTTTACCAAAATATTACTAGGTTTCTAATTTAAAAATATGTATTACATAGCACAGGTAAACTGTTTGGTGGAAGTCAGTGAATCCTGACTTGAAGATTCTCTTTTATTAGTGAAACATAGTATGTTGCTTTCAAAATTACCATGTCTTAAAAACCTCCTTCTCCTGAGCTGAAACTCACTTTGCTTTCTCTCTCTTCTCATCCTCAATACTAATGAAGGCTCTGCAGAACATACTCTGCTCTCATTTGCTCAGAGCCATTCTGCTGCCCTTACTGAGACACTACAGCTATAGTTGACTATTTTGAAACATTTTTGAATGTCAATTAAAGGACTTGAGCTCACCAATTCATGGTTGTATTGTCTCTGTGAAGCACTGTGAGTTTCCTGATATGCATAGGGCTCTTTCTCAGGGTAAAATAGTGCTTTAAAAAGTTTAAAAGCAAACAAATCAGTTTTTTTAAGCTGAGATGGCTTAAAAAATGAAAGAACTAAAATTTAAAAAATAATTGTGCAAATTAAACAACTCTGTGTTTGTATATTGCCTGATAATTGGTATCTAAAATTCACACAGACACAAATATGCAGCAACAAAGTTGTTCACTCAGTGTGAAGCTCTTCCCAACTTGTTTTGTGCATGGCATGTGGGCCTGGTGGAAGGAATTTTTTTTCCCTATTCAAAACAGTTAATCATGGATTGCTTTCTACGTTCCTTCTCTGTAGAGAACAGTAGCTGATGTCCTCTGCTGTACAGCTCCCGTTTATCCTGCTTCCATTGTCACACTGACAATGTAGTGAGATCATAGCACTGTAATGTGCTGGGGGAACATAACTCTTTAATGCCCTCCCCTTAGCTATTCCTCCATGTAAGTTGTAACACACATATTTCATTTGAGACATAATATCTTTGGAAATTAGGACTGGTGTGTGCAGTAGCACTAAAGTTTATGACAGCATGGCTTTGTATTAGTTCAATTTGCTGTTAATATTTATTGGTAAATCTCAGACCTTGCAACTTGAATAACCTTTGTGCCATTCAGTATATATTTTAAAAAAAACCCAAAACCTCAAAAGTTTGTCCACAAAATTAAAATTTATTAGGGAACAGATCACTTTAAAATAAACTTTCACCAGGTTTAGGAAATTATTAAAATACAATACACACTAAAATCTGAAGGGGTTATATTAATGTAATTCATGGTGGGGTTTATGCTAAAAATGGTACAAATGAGGTTTTGAAAGTATATAAAACTAAGATTTTCGGTTGTGCCAAGTTTTAAATCGGAGGGGGAGGGGAAAAAAGAGGTGGCTTCAGGATCAAGGGTTTAATCAGCTTACACTTACGTAATGCATTAGGCTTATTCGTTGTTACTGGCATGCTGAATGTTAGACTAGCCCTAAAATCAATACAAACCCATGGAACATTGAAGACAGCTCAAATCTTATCAAATATTCTACATTCAGGTATATTTTTATGATGTGTACTGCTTTAATGATGAAATAATTGATTTTTACTTAATATCTGGCTAGAGCTCAAAGTGTGACATGCATAGAGAACTTAAAGATGAATGTTTGCTTTAATGTTTGAGTCAATAGTCTTGGAAAAAATGATGGGCAATCTGCCTGGAATTCAATTTAGATAATTCTATTAACTGGCATTTTGTGATATGCAGCAGGATTTTTTTTTTTTGTTCTTTGAAAATATATGCGCTTGATCAGCAATTATTTAAATAATGGTTAGCTTGAGACCACATTATATAAATGCTTAAATTTCATTAGATTATCTTCCAAATAAGGATTTAATGTTAAAAATAGATTACATCTCTTCAAAGAGTGAAATGTGCATTGTTGTAAAAAGAACATTTATCTGTGAGTGCTCATCTGAAACCTTTGCATCCTGCATAACAAAGTCGGAAGGAAAAACTATGTGATATTTTGTAAATTGACAAGTTCTCTTACTCCTGAGGTGACCTTTTGGGGTTTGCTTTTGTTTACAACTTTCCTTCTTGGAAGTGGAATTATGCTGTAATTGGGGCCTGATCTCTTTCCGCCAGCACACAGAGGTAGAGATGTATGGAGATAAGACTGACATAATTTCCCTTTGCCGGGGATATTGGACAGAGTCTCGGGAGGGATTCTCCTCTCCGAGAACAGCTGCTTCTTCCTCCTCTGCCTTCCTCTGCACGTGTAACTGAGCCAGTTGGATTCGGATACGGGTTGTAGCAAGGGAAATTCTAATTAAACATTGGGAAAAATGTGTTCTCGGTGAGAGTAACAGACACTGGAACAGGCTGTCTGGAATTTCTATCTAGCTGAATAAAGCCCCAAGCAGTCTGAAATACTCCAAGCGGGGGTTATTGAACTGGGTGACTTCCAGAGGCTCTTTTCTACCTAAATTATCCTTGGACTCTGATCAGTGGCCATGAAACAGCCGTCATACTACGTTAGGTCTTGTTTTGCTTCCGGATGTCCTAGCATGATCCAAGCTTCATTCCCTGGAAGAAGTAACCAGTGAGACAGAGCAAAGATCGCTGTAACCACTGGGGGTCAGTGGTAGACAGGAGAGGGACTGGGAGCCACCCATCGCGGCGCAGGCACCGCTTCCCAACGGGAAAAGGGGATCAGAGATGTAGGTGAAGGAAGGCCCGGGAAGAGGACTGACCAGATGATGACAGTTGTCCAGATGAAAAGGTAATCAGATCACTGATAAAATTCTTGGAGAGGAGAAAACAAGAAAGCAGATGCAGCTCAGGAGGAAAAAAGGATGGGGTACAGGAATGCGATGGAAGTAACATGTATTGAACTGAATAGAAGTAGACTAGTGTAAAGAAAACAGTCTGTGTATGAAGACCATTCATTCTGTATGAAGGCAATTCATTTGCTATAGTTGGTCGGTTTAAATTATTTTTCTACATAATGCACCTAGGGACAATAAAATGTCAGTTTGCAGTCTCCTGTTCTATTCTCTCTTTAATTTATTTTTGCTCTTTCTAATATTAAAATTGATCCCCCAATTTAGAGAGGCTGGTATAGATAAAGTTTTTTTATTGATAAATATTGGCTGAAGCCTTTGCCAAGAAATACAAAATGGAACCTGATTTTCTCTCTCAGTAGGAAATTTGTGTTAGCTTTAGTGTAAAAGAAACTCATGTACAGGGAGAAAACTTCACTGTCATCCCAAACTGGAGAATCACTTATGTAAATTTTCTTAGTTTTGAAGCTGTGACAAATAGAAAAAGTTGAGAAAACTTTATGCTGATGAGATAACAGAAATAGAGAAACTCACTTCTGTTAAAGTGGCTCGAAACAGGTTTTTACAACACGTAGTCCAACTGTTTTAGCATCAGGAGACTCTTATACTTTCATGCTGGGGGAAAGCTGGCAAAAAGATGTGCGAGGAAAAAAGCAAACAAGTTAATTTTTTAACAGTAATAGTAACCTCTAGATGAGAAACACATTATATATACATGCTTGAAGTTTCTTACTTGAAATGTTGACGGATAAAGAGCTTAGTCTGGAATAGTTGTTGTTCTTCAAACCTGAGCTGCAAATTTAATTTAACGTAAGCTTGTAAGTATTAAGTACTTTCTGTTGGTAACATTTAACAATTTACTCGGGAGTGGCTGCCGTTCACATAAGACAGATTTTAATCAAAGTTGTTTAAAATGAACAAGTAATGACATCAGTGTTGGAAATCTAGATTCTTTCAGGGGCATCATAGCAAATAACTCTATTAAAAGATGACAAAAAGAAATTTAGGCACAAGGAATTTTAACAGTTTGCAGAGAAGAACTTTCCTTGTAGGCTTCCTGGAAACTTTTGGCTACGTTAAAAAAAAAAAACAAACAAAAAAACCCACAAAAAAAAAACCCACTCTGATAATTAAATCAGATCCAAGTTTTCTTAATTTTCTGCTGCAGCTTTCTCTGTTGCTTTTTTGGAGGAGACAAAAATTCTTATACCTGATGCTTTTAGAGTCAAGGGTGTTCCCTCATCTAAGACATACATTCCTAAGATTATTTTTTCCCTGTCGGCGAGGGGAGCCTTGCTGCACCTCCAGCAGCCTTTTGTGCACCATCAGATTTCTACTTCAAGCCCTGGGTCAGCTTAATAGAGTGTGGATTCTCCTCAGACCAACACAGTTCTTTGTCAAATCTGTCTGAAGCATTTTCCAGGCAGCTGGCAGTATCTTGCTCTTCAAAAAATAGAAAAAACCTAATCCAGCTAAAGGGCTTAGGGGAAAAAAAAATGAATTTAGGAAGTAAAAAAAAAATAATAAAAAAATTACAGTCTAAAGCTAATTTTAATGCATACAAATAGCTTTTGAATTCTTGCTGGACTAGAAATCCCAGTCTCTTGACTCCTCAGTAAAGGATAGTTATGTAGGGTAACACTAAGACTAAAAAAATAACTAGGTCTCATAGAAAGTACTTCTGTGAAACTGTTGGGAATTCAAATGGTCTTGACCTCATACCTCACTCTGAGGCCTCTTGTAAACTTATTAAGCAGAATTACATCTTTCTTGGATTTGAAATGTCATGTATGATGTTCTGACATTTCCTGTTCAATCTCAAATGTATTTCAATGCATAACGGACAGAGTGACAAGATGCTTATGTTTTATGAGAACAACTTGATGTTTCATCACTTATTCTGTGCTCATTTTCCTGTTACAATTTATACTATGATGGTGTTAGGTTTTGAGTAATGTTAGCTCTTAATATCTGACCTCATGTATTTTGAGGAGTCTAAAGATTACTGGACCAATTGTGAACAGGAAACATTCTCGGAACCCACGTGAAACACTGCAATATGACCACTTTCTTCCATGTCGTCACATAATTTTTAATTTCTGTCACTCTAGATACCAAGTATCTATCTAGATGGCTATGGATATGAGATATGCTCACAGTATACAGACTTGTAGAATACAGACACTTTTACATACTCACTTGTAGTTTACAGACTTCTTAGTTTTGCTGCTCTTCTCTACTCAAAGATAGTTCTGCTTGATAAGTTACAGGGAATAAAGATGTGGTTTACTAGTCCATTTATTTACCATTTATTCAAGCCTACACGTTCATTTCCCACTTTTCCAGGTCTGACTTTGCTTCTCCTCCAGCTTTGCAGTTTTACAGCAATGCTTATTTGCAAATGTCCATGGAAGGACATCTGTTTGTCTGTGTAACCTCTAACTATGGTACATATTTTCATATATCTGTATTGTGAATTGTATTGCTCCATGTTAACTCTTTTCCCTAGATTTCTAATTAAATGAAGCGTGTGGAGAATTGCCTCCAGTTGTCACTGTATGCAGAGATCCTGAGTTGCTTGGCCCTTATATAAAGGTAGAATAGTTTAGAATAAATGACTGCTTCAGCTGAGGCATAACATTATACACATTAGCTCATAAAGTAAACGTTACTTATAGAGCTCATTTGTTATTTTTCACAAACTATTGCTGTGCTCTTGCAGTCTTTGCACTGGCACTGTGAACTTCAATGCCTTTTGTCACAGTTGGATCCTTTTGCAGTCATATTAGTATCATATTTAGTAAAGCCAAATATTTTAATATTAACTTATTGTAAGGAAGATGAAACTTGTCCTTTCCTTTATTTCTGTAGTTCTTACAGGAGACGTATTGCAAAATTTACTGTGTCAGCGCAGAGCTCTGACAACTGTGAAAGCTCGAGAGTTCAGGCTGTCCCTCTGTCTCTCTGAGCAGGAGGCTCATCTGGTACTTGCAAGGCCACCTAATGCTTTTCAGGCCACCTTTAGAGTTCTGTCTTTTATGTAGCTGTGTCATCTGCAGATTAATGTTCCCTCTCATTTTTTCCACAGCATCTGTGGTTTTTCTTGTGCAGTGCTGCTGTGGCCTCCTTTCTCTGACACACCTTTCCATATTCATTGCCTTGTTCATTTAGTTTCCCATCTATTCAGCCTTTGGACACATGGCAAACCAATTTCCCACCTGTATGTTTTTCCCAGGGAAGAGAACCTTTCCATTCCTCTGTCTCTGTAGCTGTCTCCAGATCCAATTGTTGTTAGGTTTGTTCCCCCTGCAGTCTTCCTCAGATCAAAGCAGAGAAAATGAAAGTCCCTCTGGCTAATTTAGGAGCAAGGGAGTTGAACTTGTTTTTCTTCTCTTATTCCTACTGGATGATCTTACTCTACAGCTCGTACCTTTTCTCGCTTGCTAAAAATAAGCCTATTCTTTATGCAGCCGGAATATTCACGGTATTGTGCTTGGCCGCACAGTTCTTCAGTGTCCTTATGGAGACCCATTTGACTGGATCTCTTGTGTAAGTGCACTGAATCATGCTTGAATTACTTTCTTGAAAGAACGAAGAGAGGGTGAACTTGCATGTACTTCGTGAGTTTGACAAGGTAAATGACAGCTTTTTTGTATTTTTTATCATTCCCAATATCATAATTTTTTGATACATAAATTGTTAACGGGATTTAGTATTTTCTTTAATTTTTACTATTTAAAAATCCTCAGATTTAGGTTTTGGCTTGCTGCAGTCTTCTCTGATTTGCAGCCTCTTTGATTTATGATATTACACACATGCTTTAGCTTTATTGCTGGCTTGTGTTCATCTTGATGCATGCAAGATTTAAGAAAAAGCTGAAGTATATAGGGAAAGGCATGTAGCAAACACTGGAAATTTGCATAAGATTGTGGCATGTGTTCTGACTACTGTTTCCCTTTTATCTTGGGCAGTCTGTTAAGAAAGAGTTTATTAAATTTCAGTTAGTATGGATTTCTGTCACTTTAAACAGTAGAATTAAATACAAAAAGCAGTGCCTTTTGTCATCTTTTCAGTATTCAGCTTTTGCACTGAGTTGGTAATACTACAAAAATACAAAAGGAACAAATAATTCATGTGTTTTTAAAGCTAAAATATCTGTATTCTTACTGTTTCAATTTAACCTGATACCTCTGAAAGAACTGTGTATTGCTCAACATTTTCCATTGAATATGAAAAGTGCAATGAATCAAGCTGATTGTAGCTGACAGCTGGCTTGATCTTGCTGTGATTAGGTCTTTTACTGCTGGCAAAATCCACTAGCCTTTTCCGTTAGCTGATTGTTGATGAATACCGAGAGACAGCTTTTCATATTGATAAAGAATTTGGGGAAACCTTTATTTCATATGGAATAATATTAAAAAAATGTCCTACTTATTGATTGCACTGAGCCAAAAAGCCATGCAAGAACTCATGAGATGTGCTCAGTTGTTGATTTGGCTTGTTCACAAGAAACAGTTAAACAATTAGCGTAGACAAAAAATAATAGAAACATGGAGTTGAAGCACGTTGAAGCAATGCAGATGTTTACAGCCAATGGGCAGTGCTGCAAAATAAAGATGCACTCTTAAAATTACATAGGAAAATAGTGAACAGGTAATAAATTACTTCTCGAAATTTGTTATTTTTACACTTTAGTGGACATTCTATTTAAATACTGTGTAGCTTTTGCACTTTAGTTTAAATTATTGTGGGGTTTGTTATCACATGACCAGGTTTGGCTCTTTGTAACACATTAACTAAGAATCTCAAATCATAGATAAACAGATTTTGTTAGATGGATTTGCTATCATTTTTAATTTTGAAGACATTATCAAAAGCTCGTTACTTCAAAATGTCAATGTCAGCTTTTGCTTTTAACAACCTACATTTTATGGGAATTGCAAGTCATATGCTAAGTTTCACAACATATCTTTCATTTACAGGATACTTATTTTCAGTGCTTTTGTGTTTTGGAAATGGTTTCATATACTGTTCTAATGAATAATATTACATCACCAGAAAAAATTCACATTGAAACAATTAAGGGGAGAATAAACATCCATTTGATGCTAAACATGGTATTCAAGTAGTGATAAGTGCATCTTAACCATTTTTAGCCATCCTATCAAAATAAAATTCTGCTTTTCTAAAAGATCCAGGAAAATACAGTTCCAAGGCTATTTTTGAAAGCACTTATATTTTCAACATGTCTATTACTCAAAATATCTCTGAGTGAAAGGATTAATGTTGTAAACAGGTCTGAAGTTTTGTGCACAGCTGGTCTGTTATTTCTATAAGAATACATAATTTCTTTTAAGGTAAGTTTGAGGTTGATATTTTGATTGAAACCAGCTAGTGGGTATTTTGCTGATACTAAAGTTAATATAAACATCTTCGGGATTTCTGTGGCTGTTTAAAAGTGTCTGCAAGGACAAGGAAGGCAGGCAGTAGTATTTTAAATATATGAGTTCCAGATACTAGTTTCCTATATTGTAGACGTGATTTATAAGCAGCTTATTTCATATGTAGCAGATGTTCAATATATGCTTAAATCCATTCCTAATTCTAAAAATCTATTTAAACATTGTTTTGATATTTTTTTTTAAGTTCTGCCTTTTCTTAGCTGTTCTGTGCAAAATAGACACCAGGTTCACTTGTGGGATTTCTAAGAAAACAATACAGGAAAACAGGACATCTGGAATCTGTGGCTTACGCGGAATAGATTTCAAATGTTTTACTACATAGAGTGACTTATTAGTATCAGCAGGTTGGAGGAATTGCTAATAAGGTAGTGTAGTTTATGAGATGTTAAGATTTTATTAAATATAGATAATGTGAGACTTTTCAGCAAACTGTGGTAGGGTTGAAGTGTGTTTATTCTAAGAAACTGTTAATGCACTTATTTGCACAAATAAAATAACATTTTTATTATGAATTTGAGTAAAGTTACCAGATTCTGTTTGTAATGTTAATTTCATGATTATTTGATTATCAGGAGATAGTACACGCTAGATATATTTTCCTTTAATTCCCAATATTCTGGCTGCCTTTTCTGGGATTAATTAGCTTGTTCGTTTCCATTAAGCTAAAAAAAGGCACGTGCTTTTGTCATTGGATTCTTTAAAATGGATTTCTGCTATCGGCATGTTTCTGACCCAATTAAAAAAAAATGCAACGCGGAGCTGTGGATAAAGCTATTAAACTGGAAATAATGTCATCCATGTCGAGATCAGCAAAAACTCTGGTTTAGTTTAAATAAAACCAGATATTTTCTTTTGTCGTTGTTATATATGAGTTTTCACATAAAATTTTCAAGTTGTCTTCATTGTGTATGGCACTAAGATCCGGTTTTATGGAAAATTTGCTCAAAATCTATCAGAATTCTTAAATTTGAGATATAGCAACTCAGTATGTTTCAGAAATGTGAGGAGGTCAGAATCAATCATCTTCAGCAGGTGCTGCATCCCATGTTCTCCTCTTATAGTCCTCAGCACAGAGAGGCCACCTACATTTCATATAAGAGCTATTTGATACAGAACTGATATAATAAACTCCTGTGTCTTCTCTTTCCCCATTACTGCTCTTGTGCTGAGGACAAGTACCCAAAGTGTGTGCTAATTATTTTTATCAGCAACCTGTAAATCTCTGTTGCCAACTGGGCTACTTAAAGCATCCCCTAAACCATGTTACTTTGATTGAGACTTAAAGCAGAAAAGTTGTGTGAGACTGATGGGTTTCTGCTGCTTGTGTCCAAGTTAACGAGAGAATTAGGAAATCTTTTGCTAGATTCAGAAGGCAAAGCAAGCTCTTCCCTTTTTTTTTTTTTTTTTTTTTTCTCTGTAATGTGGTAGTTGTGCAGCCAGAGCTATAGCTCTTCCTTTGCCCTAACTGTGGCACAGGATTGGTCTGCTGAGATGAGAGTTGTCAGAGCCCTGGGTCCTGTCTGGAATTCACTGGCTCTGACCTACCCCCATTCATTTTATGGTTGTCAGTCTGCTTTGTTCTGGGAAAATGCGCATTTATGTAATATACTTCACTTCCTTTGTCCACGTACTCGTATACCTAGTCCCAGACCTGTCAGTTCTCTGTTTGTCATGTAGCTATATAGATTTCTGGACTTTGACAGCTCTGCAAAAGTAAATTCCTGTTCTAGAGGTAAGTTTTGTATTCCCTCATTTGCCCGAGGAAGGAACGACTTAAAACTGCTATAGGTTTTGGAAAACTTGAGGTTTTTAAGTCTGTGCAGTAAAATCAGAATATTTACTTTGCATTTTTGTGTAAGCATTTTAGGCCTTCTCAGGAGCAGCTCTTGGTAGTTATTTGGCCTTTGCTGTCGTCTCCTATTAGGCTGGTGAAGATGATGTTTGCTTTTTGTCATGGCAAAATTGTGTGCTTTACTAATGAACCCCACATGGGGGAGTAAATTCTTTAAATCATGAGCCCAAAGGAGGAGTTCTTGGATTTCTCTCTCTCTGCTCGAGTTCCTTCCTCTGTCCCTACCCTGCCAGCCTTTGTCAGGCTGGTTTTGTCCCAATCTTGATAAAGGGTGTTATCTATCACATTCTGGCTGAGGATATGGTTACCTTTACTGTCACAAACATTCTTGGGAGGGATGATATGGAGGACCTCAGAAAAGGCTTGCCTTTCTTTTTTTTTTTTTTAAAAAAAAAAAACTAAAAAGCCTATTTGCCCAAAATGTATTTGTACTACAATGTTAGAGTGGCAGCCTATGGAAAGAATAAAGAGTGTTCTGGGTTGTGGGTGGGATGTATGCTGCGTTACCTTTAGTACCTGCTCTGTATTGGATTGGATTGTGGTTGAAAGTAGTGGGATACGAGCAGAAAAACTTTCTGGGTAGCCTTTTTGCTGACCAAAGTCAGAACTGGCCATTCTGGGCTCCAAGACAAAAGCCAAGACACAGAGTTTCTCGCCTCCCTGCACACTGGGTGATTACATCTTATCTAGATTACGTTGGAACCATGGCAATGGGTGGTTTAACCTCAGAATCATCTCTGACTGTGACGAGAGAGAAGGGTGGACCAAAGTACTGGAAGAGAAGTAGTAAACAAGGGAGTAAGGATAGAGGTGATGGAGGGGAATGATAGGAAGAAGACTAGAAAACATGTGAGAGAGTTCATTGTACATGATTCATTGTATAGGAATACACAGAGGAGAACGTAGAGCATGGGCAGTTTCAGGAGGCTTGAGGTACTTAAACCTACACTTTCTAGTGCAGGGCGTTGGGAAGGGAACTGAGGAAGAACTGTGTGGGAGATGGGTGGGAACACCTGTCTTAAAAAGAAGGAAGGAATAGATAAAGGAAGTTAATGGCATGATAGCTCTTGCAAACCTAGAAAAAGATCTGAAGAGGTAGCATACAGGAAATGATTAGTAAATTCTTGTACTGCTCAGGTTTTCTTTTTCAATTAATTGGTTACATTCTGCTTTACACCGGCTATTTGAGTGCCCAGGCGTTGGTGGACCTGAACATGACATTGCCAGTCATTATGGTGACCTGTACAGTTTTTGAATATTTGTTGCTTTCCTTCAAAGCTCTTATTTCTGAAATCATAACAGTCTCAGGGTTTGGTATGTGTTTCATTATTATTTTCAAAGTAAGTTTCTGTTCTTACTAGCGCAAACTTAGAAAATGATCAAAAATTAGTATCTTCATGGCTTAGACGTGAACACAAAGAAATGGATGCGATCAAACCACATTCTAATTACCATCCTTCAAAAAATAAGCTATCTCAAAAGGTCAGTCTCACGGGTTTTCTTTATTTTAATGTTGACATAATTAGATTCCTTTTAAAGATAGTTTTCTGATGGGAGTAAAGGCAAAAAACCACTGGAATCTGCTCTTATTGCTGACATGTCTTGGCTGCAGTACCCTCTGGTTGTCAAAGAAATATTTCAAGTTCAGGTGCAATTTTTCATTTACTATTGTGGGTTGCCAATGAGCAAGGCATTTCATAATAGCTCAGAAACATGTAGACTGAGGAGTTTGTGATGATCGACAGAACAGCATAGCGTGAGGGGAAAAAGAAAGGAAGGAGGAATCAGAAAATGAATTTTCAGAGTGACAAGACTAATGTGCAGAAATAAATATTAAAGGAGGTTCCTTTTCTTAATTAAATGCCTACGGTATGACTTGTTTTGAGGCTGTTTGTAAACTGGTTCCCAAACTATTTAATTACTACTGTGCCATTCATCTCGCCTGTCTCAAAAATATTAATCATCAAATGGTAAAATATTAGCTTGTAGTAGGAGGGTAATGCCAGATGCTGAAACTCCAGTTCATTACAAATTCTGTCTCTCATCATGACCTTTTAAAGAGCATGCTAAACAACATAAAGACAATTTTTTTAAGATTCTTGTCAATATTAAGAAATATGAGGATATAGGTGTAAAGCATTATCATGTGTGACATACGTACACATCCGTAACACTTCCTTAGTGCCTAACAATGCAGGGATTGCTCTACAGCCTTTCATTTAGGAGGCCATCTCTATGTGTAAATGCTTCTGTGAATCAATGAGAAGAAATTTACAATTCAGCAAAACTGTCTGCTTTGATGTATCACCATGTGGCAAATGAATCTTCGGAATCTGGAGGAGTAGGTACTTGTAGTGGCTTTTTAGTGCCTCCTTCAGAAGGCAGTCCTGTAGGAGGTAGGTTTCTCTTGCTGCAGGAGAAAGGAGGAGGCCTGGACCTTAAATGTCATAGGCTCCTGTTTGTTATGAGAGGTGAGTGACTTCATGGATGAAATTGTTAATAACTAGTTTGAACAGCACAAACTTAAGAATGTGAGAAACCAAGGACCGCATTAAAGAGCTGAAAAATGCGGCGCTCTCTTTGCCTTGCATAACCTGAGGTTCTGAAGAAGGAGAGAGACTTTTTTTTTCAGTGCTGCTGTTTGCGTGCAGCTTCTTACAAGCAGACTCCACTAATATGAAATGCTCTAAACGAAGTGATTCAGCTGCGTCTCGTTGAGAGAAAGATTTGGTGGTTTTTGTGCTGTTTCAAAAAGGCTGCTCTGCTGTTTTGGAGACCTGAAATCAGCACTGGTCCGTCTGAGAATAATTGATTTGAGGTCGAAGAGGAATTCTGCTTGGTTTGATTCCTGCTTTTGCCATGTGGATGAGAAAGAACAAACTGCGAGTGAAGTTACAGGTTTAAAACTTTGTTTCCTGGGCTGCCTCTTCTTTTCTTTCCTAAGTCTGGTGTAGTTATTTTATGTGAAAGGGACACTTACTGGTATTCAATTAGGTAAATATGAAAAAATTCTCATAGGGTGTTTATATTTAAATGGTTAATTATCACTGTTTCCCATGGTCTTGTACTTTGCCATGTATAAAAGGTTTTTAGACATTACATTTTCTAAATGGAACATTTTACAGTAGTTAATAGCTTCTTTGAGGAGAAGCTAGTATTTGCGTTCATCTTGTAATTAACCTTCTATATTTTACATAATACAAAACGATGTGGTACTTTTTCAGGCATTATGATATACACTTTCAAATTTGCTTATTTAAAGCAGTAAAAATTCTGAGCTTTTGGATCAAAAGGGTTTTTTGTTTCTGGTGCTTTTACAAACCACTTTTCTTATTGCCATTTTGCATTCCAGGTTACAATTTTCCTATAGGAAATCTGTAATTCTCACTTGGTGAAATGGCTTTTTTACTTTGGAAATATGCACAACCTCTATAGAGGGATATGACTTTTTGAGTCTTACACTTTTAACAAGATTTCTTAGCAGAATAAAGCAACTCCCTACTTCTTAGGCAGTGTTATACTGAAGATTCCTCTGGAAATAGAATGAGCTGTCAATGTTGTTAACTTCAACTGATGATCAAAGCACAATGGGAAGCATTGGGAAGACTTTGCATGGTTTGAAGGGGGAAGATAGAGAGGGAAGCCTTCAAGCCATTCTGAGCCCCTTTTTCCTACAGAGTCCAGCAGAGGCAGCTGTAGAGATTTAGGTATTTTTGGCAGAATGTGGTGCCAGAGGAAGCTAGAGCCTGAACATCTTCTAGGAGCAGCATCTGTTTTTTCTGTGCTATTTTCTTGTCTCAAGTGAGCATATTTTGGTTTGTGGATGGCACTTGGAAAAGCTTCCTTACTTTCTTACCCAATTAGTGCCTTTCAGTCTCTAATTAATAATAAAATGTTTCTTTGATTTATTAGCTGGTGGCCACAAGTGTGTACAGGTTATTTGGCCTTAAAGAATATTGCAGAAGATTCTTGTCTGTCCACTAACAAAGTGTTGAAATAGAAAATTAGTGTTTTGGATGGATTTTACCTTTTGTTCTAGTTCCACTATTCTATATAGCTATAACAGTAAATAAATGCATTGATTTTTTTTAAAAAAAAACCAAACTATTACACTATAAATAGTGTTCATTACTGTTGACTAATAAGAGGAGTTTCAGTTGTCATATCCAGTAAGAATTTCACTCCATTATTTATTCAGCAGGAGATATTAAAAGAGGGACAATAACTTTCTCTAAAAAATTTTAGTCTGACATGTCTATATCATGTGTCTAAGGTGCAGCAGCTTCAAAAGTTACTGTTTGCATTGTATGCAGAAACATGAACTATTAGTTGGAATTCAGGTAGCAAAACAAGAAAAATATATATATCAGTTACTTTAAAACAAATATCATTTTGTTTTCTTGACTGAAGCTTAAAGAAACAGCTCTGTATTAGGCATTGGTTGGAGAACTGCTACTTACTTAAGTAGGAATTTGATGTAGAACTATGAAACAAGCCAAAGTGCTGAGATACTTCAGTATCAACAAGATGTTAGAGGAGAGTCAGATGTCAGAGTGAAGCACGAGTACTGCAGGGGATGTGTCAGACAAGGTCCCCATGGGACTGCAAGTCCATGGGGTCAGCCCAGAAAATCAGATCAGCTAAATCAGCTTTCCTCTGGGATCGGGTTTGGTCAGATCCACAATCTGATGCTTGATTGATGGGAGTGGGGAAGTGTTTGGTGGGTTTGGTGGTGGTTTTTTTTCTCTTCTTTCTTTTTTTTTTTGCTGTGTCTGTAAAACCTCATTCCATTTTGTAAACATTCATTTGAAACAGAGTTTTCCTTATCAATATTCCCAAAACATTTAATTCTCTTTTCTTTGTCAGCAGATAACTACTATCTTTGAGATAGGAAGTGATGTAATTTTAATCTGGTTGAATGATCATGTAGTCATGTAGTTTGAAAACACTACATTGTTTATTGAATTATTGTAATGCAACAGTCCAGCTTTTACACTGACCCGCTAAACTGACTGAATTACATTTCAATACCTTGAAACAGACGTGGGGCTATTCTGACCTTCCCAGTTTTCCAGCATAATTGCTCAAAGGCTGCTGTTTTCTTTCTGTGCAAATTCTAAAGTTGTGGTTAAACCATGCAAAGCTAAAGTTGTGGGGTTTGGTTTTCTGAGTAGCAAAGCAAGTGTTAGGCAAGTGTCAACTTCTGGAATTTATCTTGTTACCCTGCATGCTCTTTCTTGTGCTCGCATAGTAAAAAATGTGGTTGAATTAAAGTAATGTATGGATTTAAATTGTGTTTGTTGATGGAACTATGAATATACTGAAACAATGCATTCATTTTTAAAAACACATAATATTTGGTCGCACACATTGTCACAGCGTTATATAAATTTTAAATAATTTTTAGTAATTGCCTGTCTTGCTCCAGTTTTGTAAATGATTTGTTAGTTTTGAAACGCAAAAGGGATGTTAAAGCCCCTCTAATACCACGTCTTTTCATTCAGAATTCTCTCAGTAATAGCCACTTATCCAAAGGGGATATACTTTACTTTCTTCACTTTGTACGGACTGGTTTTCACAGATTCTTACCTTAAATGCTCCGATCTTTGAATGCGAGAGCTTAGTGACAGCCTTTATATAAGGGTTCTTGTGTGGTCTTGTCCTGTGCTGGGTAAATAATGGTAACCACCAGTTAAAGCTGCCAAGGCGGTTACACTGAAAATACCAGGAATTGAAAGAAGCTTCAGATTCCAATTACTGCCTGAAACGCCTGCTTTCCTGTGTGGTACCACATGTGTCATAGCACTACTGTCTGTTTTCCACTTTTTGATCTTTTTCTGTCCCTGATACATGCACGGTCTGTGTCCTTTCTTTCTGCTCTGAGATTCCTTCCACCTTCATAGGTGTCCATCATTCTTCTTCCTCAGAGGACTGGGGAGGAAGCATTAGTCTTCCTCTGCAGAGTGGGGATTTAACTTCTATCGTCAGAACACTTAATGTACATCAACACATTAATGTACCATTTTGTGTTCTGCAGGTTGGGAATCCACGTGTTGAGCTCACTCTTTCTGAACTTCAAGATATGGCTGCCCGACAACAACAACAGATTGAAAATCAACAGCAAATGTTGGTTGCTAAGGTAATCATTGTATACAAATCATAATAAATACAAATGTATTTCAACGTGCACAAGCATAAGCTTCATGCATACAGAAAAACACACTAATTCATTCTAGAAAAGCTTAAGAAAGAGCTTGAGAAATCCATTATTTACCAGATTAATACTAACCTATGCATTATACAACATAATAGTGTAAATGATACTGTAACAACCTATGTCAAGTCAAATCATGTGTCTTTATAAAACTATTGCTAGGTTTTATTTGCCTTTTTCGTGAGGCCCAGCTCATGGTCAGTGATAGACCAGGCTTGACTCTGCTCATCTTTAGTAGCTCAGTCACTCCGGTAGGGTAATAATGATGTAGGATGAGAATATGGTTGCTTCGTGTGTATTCATGGTTTACATTTCCAAAGTCTCTTGAGATGTAGGAATCGTAAGTATGTTTTCAGAGTGGGAAGTGAGTTTAATGGTTTTGACATTGTTGTAGGTGTTACAATACACAGTGGAGTACATAGGAATCAACAGATCAATTCTGTTCTTTCTTGATGGAAATAATGTAGAAAAAACCCCACATTTTCCTTGCCTTCCCAGTGGAAGGACTATTATCTAGAACTGGGATGTTATCTTACTGTAGGTCAGGTTGTTTAAAATAGTCTGTTGGAGATATTTTGTCATCTTTGGGTAACAGCGCTGGAAATTTGTTTTGCAATAACACAAATTGTTGATAACATCAGGAGATAAATGCCAGAGGAAGCTTCACAGATGTGTCTGAACAAGTGCTCAGGCTGGGATTGTATTTGCACATATATGTGAATTTGATACCTGGTCTAAAATATCTTGAATCTCTGCTCTAAAACAGATTTGTTAATTTAATGTTAAGGGTTTTTCTAGGAGGACCGATATATATTTTAACCAATACAACTTTTTCTGATATCTAGAAATAAAAAAACCCAATGATCATAGTGATGGGCTTTTCTAAGTAGTTTTCTTTTTTAAGTATTTTATTTTTTTTAAGTATTTTTTTTAACAAATGGCTAACAGGTACCTCTTGTGTAAAACTTCATTTTGTCAGGAACAACGTTTGCGTTACCTGAAGCAGCAAGAACGCCGGCAGCAGCAGTCCGTTTCTGAAAGCGAAAAACTTCAAAAACTTAAAGAACGTGTTGAAACCCAGGAGACAAAGCTGAAAAAAATCCGTGCCATGAGAGGACAAGTGGATTACAGCAAGATCATGAACGGCAATCTCTGTATGTGGAATTTTTAAGTAATTTATTTAATATAATTTACTCGTCACTACATGACTAGCAAATAATGCTATATTGCTGGTCAGTATAGCATTGGAGCAGGATTTCAGATAGAATGTTTTTTGTCTTAAAGAGGATGCTCTGTTTCGTAGGAACTTCTATATGAATAACTTTTTTGTTTATGTAGTCTGGAATAAAGTCAGAATAAGTCTGTTCTCTAACTACTAGGCAATGTTATGACCAAATATTATTCCCAAACATACATATTTTGCATAGGCATGTGTATATTAGATTAAAAATGAGTCTGTTGTTTTTATCAATACCTGTAGAATTAAAAAAATTTACTTAATTTTTTTTTTATTATCATTTTTGTCTTGAAAATTTTTAGCAACTGAAATTGAGCATATAAGTGCCATGTTCCAGGAAAAGCAGCAGGAGCTACAGGCTGCAGTGTTAAAAGTGGATCAACTTACTCAGCAGCTGGAGGATTTGAGGAAAGGGAAACTGAACGGGTTTCAGTCGTACAACGGACAAATGACGGGACCTGCAGCAGTAGAATTAAAAAAGCTGTATCAAGAGCTACAGGTAAATAAAAGAGAGGTGCTATTTGGATGATTGCTATAGATTTTTAAAAGTTGTATTACTGCTTTTATAGGTGGCCATTTGGTTCTGGGGCATCTCATAAAACTTAACTACTGTTAACTTGTGAGGTTGTAGTTAGCTTCTTTCTAAAACAGAATTTTATTAGCTTTAAAAATTATTTTTGTTGTGGCTCATGCACACAATGTTACAAAGCGTGCAAGTGTTCTAAAGGGCATTTCTCAGCCCCTAATACTGAAACACTGAATGTTGACATAATCTACTATTTGTTTTCTCTCTTGAAAAAAAAAATTTAAATTCATTTTGGTACTTTTCTATTTTACAAAGAACTGGGTGTAGCAAGCTCACTTAGATGTCATCTTGGAGACATGACTGGACAGTGAATAAAAGCAAATTTAAAATATATTATGAAAATAGAGCTATAATGTCTGGTGTGAATAAACAATACATAAGAATTAAATAACAATTTAACAGAATCATCAAAAATATAAGCTGCACTACATAGTGTACTGTAGCTGCAGTATATTCACACAGTGTTCCCTGTAGTATATATCTTACTTCAAGAAGATTGTTACATCTAAAGTGTGCTTCTCCCGTAAAGAACTAAAATATTCAATTTACACTGCAATTTTGTCCAGTTTTTATAGAATATTTAATTTTGTGCCAATGTATCAGGATTTAAGGGCTTATTTTATTTAATCATGTGCTTTATTGTGATCAAGGCAGCAGCTGTAATAAATATTTTCATATTTATAAATTAATTTAAATTTCAAAATTAGTCTCACTCATTTCTTTACATGAGCAAATAGGACAAACAAACTAAACCATCACATGTTTTCATGAATTAGGAATAAGGGTCCTTTTTCTCCTCTTCTTTCCCCTTCTCCATTTATTCAAGGCATATCTGCCTTTCCAGAATTTTTAAGTGCATAGGTATATTTAATAGGTATCCACTAGTTTATTAGGATCTTTTTTTTCTGTTTTAATTTAAGAGTTACCATGCTACTCTGATAGGCTGTGTGGAAACATGACATCGGGCCAAGTTGCCGATCTAAACTGCTTTGGGTTTTTTAACACTGTATTGAAAACAGACAGAATGAAGTAACTGTCATAACAAGTGCTTTTTTCTTTTTTTTTTTTTTTCTTGAAGATCCGTAACAGACTTAACCAGGAGCAGAACTCCAAGCTTCAGCAGCAGAAAGAACTCTTAAACAAACGCAACATGGAGGTGGCCATGATGGACAAGAGAATCAATGAGCTTCGTGAACGACTGTACAAGAAAAAAGTTGAGGCACGTCAAAAAGAAAACATTCCTGTAAGATAAACTGTTAAAAGGGCCACACTTTAGTTTATCCAGAGCCTGTAAAAACTTCATAGATCTCACTTTTTCCCAGCCAAGCAATAGGATTACGTCTAAAGAACCCTTCATAAAAAGCGGGCTTCTTATAAATTTTTTAATGTTTTCCATACAAATCAGAAAATGGTTAGATAGAATGTGTTTTCTTTTTCTTTATGGCACAGACCATACTATATTAAAATTTATAGTAGTTTCTATTTCTAGGAAGGAAAGTGTGATTATGTTCTGTGTTTCAAAGCATGAAAGCATAAAAAGTTTGGGTTTTATTTAGTATTGATATTCCAATATGGAAAATTGATAAAAATATAAATGATCTGATAAAGTTAGTCTTAATGTCTGGAATTTTGAAAAGAAATCAGTTGCACAGTAGACCCATTTATCTAAGGACTAGAGAGATCAATTCTGGCTTTTATGTACATTCGTAGCTGAAGGTATTGCTTTTAAAAAAACCCCATAGATATTTGATTATTTAAGAACTCAGTCCATTTGCCTAAGAAAGGCACAATGAAAGGTCTTACACGGATAAAGGTTTCTACAGGAAATGTGTGTGCTGTGGCTGAGGAATTTCAGTTTTGAGGTACTGATTTTTAGGGAATAAAACTCGTACTTTCTCTTTTTTTTTTGGTGGTAGAAGCACCGAGTATGGTAACTTAATTACTGAAGTATCTTAGCTACAGTGCATTGTTGTAGATAATTACATTTAGACCTCCTATTTTTGCACAAATGCCTAGCTTAAATGGAAGTTCATGTTTCAATTTGATTATTTTTTTTTTAGTTGAATCGTATTAATGGAACTTCTTCACCCCAGTCATCCTTGAGCGCTTCGGGAAGGGTGGCAGCAGTAGGACCTTACATCCAAGTTCCAAGTGCTGGCACTTACGCTGTACCAGTAGATCCAGTTAAACCACAGTCTCTCACCATTGCTTCTAGCTCAACGCACGGAAGATCAAAATCTGGTAAGCACTTAAGTGTGGTGTTTAATAATACACAGACTTTGGAAAGGATTAATAAAGAAAAGGAGTAATCTTAGGGCACCCAGTGTTGACATAATTTTTGCAGGGGAAGAGGCAAGCTTGAGATGTCTTGATACCGTTCTGGCAATTGGACATGAGTCATTTGATATGACATGTATTTGCCTCTTTCCATGAATTTTTCTTGGGAGACTGAGTGTTTTCTTTGAAATTTTACAAGCTGGTGCACTGGTAAAAGTACCACATGTTCCTTTACAAATTCTGTATTTAATAGCTTTTGAATTAGTCTGTATATGTATAATAATGACATCAACTTCGTGACAGGCTATATTATAAACAACTATTTACAGCATGTTGCTTTTCATCAAGTAAAACAAAGCTAGTGAAAAGGGAAAATAATATTACTTCTCAGATGGAGACTAAATAGGAAAATATAATAAAAACTATGGGAGGTTTTTGTTCCACCTGAGATATGAGAATTTGTGGTGCTCGAAACATTTCTGAAATGGAATAACCTTAGCATTGATGCTGTTTACTTGTTTCTGCCTTCATTAGTGCAGGAGCTGCCTCTCCAGAGTATTCCCCAGAACTTGATTTATTAAATTGGCTCCCATGTCTCTCATAATTAATAATTCCATCTACATTTAATTTACATTGGAGAACTGAAGGAAGCAGGTCATGACATTTGTGCCTTAAGTTCTCATTCTGGCAAAGCTCAGCTCTCTGCTCACATCTTAGAAAAAAAACCAGAATTTTTAAGAAATGATTAGCTAGGAAAATGTGCATAATACGAATGAAAATGCATGATCCCATGGGTCGAACCAGAGGACTTAGCTTACCTGGTCTCCTAGGAGAGATCTAAAAATAAGATTGTCAATGACCACTAGAGAAAAGCTTTTGCAATCTTCATATACGTTGCAGTATTTAAAACTGAATACTTCAGCAAACTGTTCAGCTTGCTTCCACGTAAGGAGAAAGGTACAGAAGGAAGACAGTCTGAACCTCTCTGTAGGAAAGAATGACAGAAATGCCCCCTCCAAAAAAAACCAAGATCAGGAGGTGATACTGTCCAAGCAGAACTTTAAAAACCCCAGCCTTTTCCATTGATACTAGTCATTTAACATTGATACTAGTGATTTAACATTACCTTGAGTTTAATTCAAAGGCTGTACAAACCCCTTCGCTGTGGGTTTATGGAAAAGTCTTAACATTTATGGAATGACTTAATTGCAGGGCGAAGTGACACATTTGCAACAGTTTTGTTTTCAGACACATTAATTCCTCTTCCACGTATGGGAACCAACAGCTCATAACTTTTAAGTTCACCAGCTAAAAATAATTCACTATTTTGTAAATATCAGCCTCAGAAGATCTATATACCCACTTCTAGACCTGTTTCAGGAGGTTACAAGATCTCTAAATGATACCTTTTTGATTCTATGAAAGTAATTATTTTACCTTGGGTTTTACTTTGTATTTATTACTCTGAATGTACTTGAATAAAATCCTGTAAGATAGATTTATGGGAGGAGAAGCTTATATGTTCCCACGAAGAAAAGAACTTGAGAATTTTTTTTCAATTGTCATGCTTTTATTTCTCATTGTCTGAGTGTTCCTGTTCTAATTTCTCCATTGTCATTGTTATAATTTTTCCACCACTTTTTTTCTTTCTTTTTTTTTTCTGTGTAACTGGATCTGCCTTGGTGTGTCCGGTAGAGACAGACTGTGGGTGTGTGAAAAAATCTCCAGACACCTGGAAGGTTTCTGATTTAGACATAATAGCGGATCCTATTCTGTCACCTCCCACTTCTCTTCAGTCTGCTGTTCACAATGTCATCCGCCTGGCACCTACTCTCTTTGACACCCAGCACTGTGAGTCCGTAGAAGATCTCTGGCTAGCTAAGAACTCAGCTTTTAATATGGTCATCTGAGCTCTTGCAGACAGATGCATATTAAACAGCATCTGTAGAACTTGCGTTGGGGTCTGGCATGCAGAAGATGCTGTTGAAATGTAAAATCGTTGAGAAGTTGCTTTTCGTCTCTGAAGGAAACAGATTTGCAGCAAATTCATCCCTGGAGTAGTGTACTAGGGATGAGTTTTCTTCACTGAAAAACCTTGATGTTTTCTAGTTGTTATTAGAAAATTCACAGTAATCACCAAAGCATGTTTTATTCTATCTCAGATTAGATAGTTCAGCTTGAGTTACTTTGTGGGAAACTTTGAGTTTCCACGTTGCACTGGCCCCAAAGTTGGGATAAAAAGCTCGCTCTGTCCAAGTCAGTGAGAATCTTGCTGACTTCCACTGGACAAAAACATTACACTTGGTTTGCGCTTCAGTTGCCACAGTAAGACCTACCAAAATTTTTAGGTAAAATAAGAAAACGCTCAAACCCTTTTGTGTCTGCATGTCACTGTCTTATTTATATGTGGGCGAGAATGTGCAGGACCTCTTCAGTCTAACTAAAGAGAGCAGAAGGCAGATGTTGTTGAGCTGCCTCCTCTTAGCGGAGGCCCTGGCACCTTACACTGCGTCTGCAGTCCTGGAATGTGAGGGTCACGGAGGTGGGAACAGGTACCTCCTGATGTTTATGTAAGTAGAATGAAACAGAAGTTAGAGAGAGGGGAGAGAATTTGAATTTGCTTCCACCGTTATCTCAGAATCTGGGGATGAACCGGCTAATGTTTGGAATTCGAAGGATTACAAAAAACTTTTGTGTAATTCTCTTTCTAATAGAAGAGTGTGGGCTTGTATTTGCAGGTAAGATAATTAAATTCTTTGGGATTTTTGCTGCTGTTTCTGTAAGTGCTTTCCTAATAGCTAAACTTAGGTAAAGATGCTTTCATGTTTAGCGTGAATCAGTTCTAACACCTTTTGCTAATCTTCAAAACAAAAGTTTTACTGAACCATAACCTCACTGAAGTTATGGAACATCCTGTGAATTTTGTACGGTAAATGTTAATTCAGTGCATACTTGGAAAATTTGCCATTATTTAGGGTCGAAGTGTTTAGACAGTCACTTTTAGTGTTGCTCTTGATAACCAGGTGATTAAAATCAAAAGCGAAAAACCCAACATGTCCAGTTCTTGGATGTAGTGAGTACTAAAGCCTCATTACTTTACTTCCTGGCAGTTTTTAAGTGTGAAAAGTGATTTCTGGATGATATACTATATTCTCAGTGTAAAAGTATGGAAGCGTTAACAAACGCCACACATTCATCCATTCTAGTTTTTATCCTCCAGTAAAGTTAGTTACGTGTTACGTGTCATCTTTACTGATCCTGTGTGTTCTGCCAAGATAATTACAGGCAACAGGGAAGGAGAATCAATCACAGAATGGATTGGGTTGGAAGGGACCTTAAAGATCATCAAGTTCTAACCCCCTGCCATGGGCAAGGACACCTCCCACTAGAGCAGATTGCTCAAAGCCCCATCCAGCCTGGCCTTAAATAATCTTTGGTCTCCTTAGAGTAAGAGAAACCTGTAGTTTAATCTTTTAATGGCAAATCAAGGCCTTAGGATCTAACTGGGGATCTATTTAGTTACTATAAAACAGAACCAGTTATCAGGCTATTTAAACTCTCTTGCTTAGAGAACAGAAACTAAATAGATTCACACAATTAATAAAGTATCAATGCATCTAGAACGTCATTAATGTTTTGTTACCTCAGTTTATGTGCATACAATGAAGATAAAAGCCTGTGACTTGTATCTTGACACTGTGAGTTGAAGTTGTCAGTTGACTTTATACATTTCTTTACAATTAAATCTCTGGGGCAATTCTAATCAGGTGAGGAAAAACAAAAGGTAAGTTAAGTGCCACTGCCAGCAAAGGAGTGTGGGCTTTTCTTCCAGCCCCTTGTTGAAATGACATTTTACATCCTGGAGTGAGTGACAGAATTGAATAACCAGTTTAAATTTGGAGTCGGTCCACTCAGAGCTTATGTAGATTTAACATTTGGCATCATTGGCAGCGTCTCTGCATAGTACCAAAGCAACTATATTGATGAATTGTTTCTGTAAGGATTTTTGTTCTGAACTTGTTTGCCTTCTAATAATAGAATATGCAGTGCTCAAACCATCTTTTTTTTTTTTCTATAAAAATTTTCAATACAATTAGAAGGATTATGAACAGCATATTATGCGCAGTGATTATATGCTTTCACTATTGATTTCTGAATCATTAAGAGTGATTTATCTCATTTCTGGAATCAAATGAATCCTGGTGTAATCTAAGCTATTCCATTTCACGTTTTGTTTTGCCCGTTTACAGTGGTGCTGTGGATTATTTTAAATATAGTGGTTTTGTCTGTTTTAAAGCTAATGACGGGAATTGGCCAATACTCAAGCAGAGCTCAACCCCTGTGGTGAAACCCCCTCAGATCTCCAACACAGACTGGAAAGAATCAAGCATGGACACCGCTTTAAAACAAGGAACTATATCCAGCCAGCCTCTGCCAACTGCAGTGTTAGGAAGCACTGATAAGCTGGTGGGTTTCATCTGCGACATTCTTACAGATCTGCTGTGCTGAAATTATGAACCTTTGATTCCATAGCTGAACTCCCTTCAGTTACACAGACATTCGGTTTCCCTGCTGATAATTATTTCAAAAGACATAAAGAAAATTACCATTGTACTCCTGTTCTTTCTGTTCCTACCACATTACAATATTTTCTGTTTTCAACTTCAGCAGTTTGTATTACTTCCTGTTCTTCTACGTATCTGGTTTCCCCTTTGCTTCTCCTAATCGTCTCCCTGACCTTCCTATTTTTCTAATTCAAAGCTTTGTTACTCTTTTTCCGTCGTGTAGATTATAATTTTTCAATGTGTTCTTTTTCTCACAAAAATATCACAAAAGAAGTAATTACATCTGTCCTTGAGTGAGTCCACTGGTGGTGGTGTTCTGGTACCTTGTGAATTCTTTAAGACTAATATTTAAAGAATAAGGACCTTTTTTTTAAATAGTTTTGGTATAGACTGTGTTCTCACACGATATATTATCAAATAAATTATCAATGAGATACTGAGATCCAGAACAAGTTATTCAGGCTTTGAAAGTATGCAAATAGTTTTGGATTCATATTAATGTATTATAGCTGAAGATGCCTTTAAACAGTGGCCTCTGATGTATGATGAGGTCTTGTGATAAATTCAGGTGGAATCATGTCTAGTGATTAAGGAACACAAATATTTTTATACTGGCTCCTTTGCTGTCATACAAGATGACTATGCTTTGCTGAATGAAGAATATTCTTGCTCACAAGTATTATTTTTTTTTAGTTAAATGTTTTTTACTGTTCTTACACAGGGCCTAGACCTGGGGAAGGTGCCGCCAACGGTTCCTGGTGTAAGCAAGCAGTTGCCTCAAAACTATGGGACCTATCCAAGTCCAGTTCCCTTGGGAACAGGGTCTACAAATTCTCTGGAAAGAAGGAAGGACGGGAGCCTGCCCAGGCCCGGCACCAGTATCGCCAATCGGCAAAGACCCGTTCCGCTTCCGCCGCCAAGCAACGTGCATCAGCCCAGCTCTTCCCAACAGATTCAGCAGAGAATTTCTGTACCTCCCAGCCCCACGTACCAACCTTCTGGCCCCCCCTTGTTTCCCGGAGGAGAGGGCAGGCCAGAACTCCCTCTGACTGTGGCAATCAGGCCTTTTCTAGCTGATAAAGGATCAAGACCTCAGTCTCCCAGAAAAGGGCCACAGACAGTGAACTCCAGTTCCATCTACTCCATGTATCTTCAGCAAGCAACGCCACCAAAGAATTATCAACAAGCTGTATACAATACGTTAAATAAGTCGGTAAAAGCAGGTAGAATATATTTTGCTTTTTTTCCTTTGAAATAGACTGTTAAGATCTACTTATTTGGCTTAGTTTACTTTCCGTATCAGAATGAAAAAAACTGTGTCTGAATCTGTGAGAAGAGGAAAGATACTTTTATGTGTGCGGCATGGCAGAAAAATTATCCCATATATTTTTGGGATGATAAATAAGTATACATTCAGTTACCTTTTCTTTAAAACAAAATACAATTAGAACAATACAGTCTGGATATTTTACTGTCAGAAACAAGTTAAAAAAAATGTGTCTAGAGAGGAGAGGTTTTCTCTTCTCGATGGTTTTTCTTGAAAGAGGAAAAACATTTCAAGAGTTACCTGTATCTTATAATTCTAAGAAGCACCACTGTTACCAACAGGTGAGTATTTATTTCTGTTTGGATAGGTACTAATATAATTAATTTGATTTTGTTTTTCTTTCTGTCTGCATTAGTAGTAGCAACAGAGATAGACACGGTTTATTTGCAAATATTTTATTATGTAACTTGGGAACATTTCTTCACTTGTTTTTCATCTTTCTTTTCTTCAGTTTATGGAAAACCTGTGTTACAATCTGGTTCGACTTCTCCCTCACCCTTGCCATTCCTTCATGGCTCTTTACCTGCCCAGACTTCCTCACAGCCACAATCCCAGCCTCAGGCAGAGGTCTCTGAAAAAGAACAAGAGCTGGAAAACGCTCCACCACCCAGTGAAAACAGTAATGTGGAAAACATTCCTCGTCCTCTCAGTCCTACAAAGCTCACGCCTATTGTGCATTCGCCCCTACGGTATCAAAGCGATGCTGACCTTGAAGCTCTAAGAAGAAAATTGGCCAATGCTCCTAGGCCATTAAAAAAGAGGAGTTCTATCACTGAACCAGAAGGCCCAAGTGGACCAAATATACAAAAATTATTGTATCAGCGCTTTAATACACTAGCTGGAGGAATAGAAAGTGCTCCTTTTTATCAGCCAAGCAACCCCCAGGACTTCATAGGCATCTTAGCTGATGTTGATAATGGGAACGCTAGTACCAATGGCAATATTGAAGAACCTATTTCCGTGCAACCTACTGTTCCTCTTCCTGATGAGCCGCCCCCTTCGTCAGATGCCAATGATAATGAATTACCTTCTCCTGCTACTGAGGAACTGATCAGCACTGAAACCACAAATCAAACGTCTGAGACAACTGAAGATAACAACAACAATCTTGCTATAGTTCCTTCTACTGAGCAGTCACCCAGTCCCACACCGGAGGTCAGTTCTCCAGTAGAAGAGGAAGCTCCTTTGCCACCCGCACTTCCTCCTCCACTTCCTCCAGTAAGTAACAAAGCAAAAAGAGACAGTTTTGTGACCTATAGCATTAGCTGTGTGCTTAAGCACCACAGGAAAATGGTAGGCTTATGCTCAATGGTATGTCTGCACTTCAAGTTTCATGATACTAAAAGAAAAGAAAACCAGGGGGCTCCAAGGAGAATTCTGGTGGATTTGTTTCCTTACTACTGTAGCTGTTTAATATGGAAAACATGCACACAGGCAACAGGATGGTGTGTATGTACTTTAAGTTGTAGAAGTTCTTTTGGGATATGCTCTTGGTGTAGAACTAATTCTAGAATCTGAGGTTCCGTAAAAATTACTTTTTTCACTTCCCGGGGCTTGCAAAGATAACTATTTGTACGAAACTAAGGGCTAGCTGTGTCAGCAGGAAGCTTTCCAGTTTGCAAGCGAGCTGAAAGAACTGTTCTGGGAGGAGTGCACTCTTTTGCCCCACTCCGCAGAGAGATGCAAGACCAGAGCTGACAACACAAACAGCTCCACAGCTGACTTGTTTCAACTGAAATGTTTTTCGAATGGGCTTGTCACATAATTTGAATCACTTTCCAAGTCCCTTCTTCAGCTGCACCTAATATCTTTTCAATATTTGTCATTACCAATATCCTACAGCGTATAGAGTCACAGAATGGTTTGGGTTGGAAGGGACCCTGAAGATCATCTACTTCCAACCCCCTGCCACGGGCAGGGACATCTCCCACTAGACCAGGTTGCTCAAAGCTCTATCCTTGGCCTTGAACACTTTCAGGGATGGGGCATCCACAGCTTCTCTGGGCAACCTGGGCCAGTGTCTCACCACCACCACAGTGAAGAATTTCTTTCTAGTATCTAATCTAAATCTCCCCTCTTTCAATTTAAAACCATTACCCCTGGTCCTGTTGCTACAGAATGGAGAATTAAAAATAAGGAGATAACGAGATTTTATTCTTAGTTGTTGGTATGACTCACTTCAGCATTGGTTTCAAATAATGTCACTTTTTGATTCGTGTAGGGACCTTGTGTTCCCCTGACAGTTTGACTGGAGTGTGCACAGGGCCTTGTATCCATTTTCCATGAGCAAAAGTGGGCCAGGATGCTTCTGGGAAAATGGAATATGCTAGCAATGGATATTACTCATACTGTGAGTGGCTTATTTTCCAAACTGAAATAGCTGTACAAAATAGGAGCATAAATGAAAACAGATCTTGCAGTGCTAGAGACTGAAAGTGCTCTGTAAAAGCTGTAATTAATAATAGATTTATTTTTTTTTTTCTCTGGAAAGTGACAAGGACTTTCATGTGAATGATTCAGAATATTCTCAAAACACGTTTAAATGTGTTCTGGATCTTGAGAATGCTGTTTCAGATAACACCAGCACATAACATCACATAAAATAGCTTTGTGTTCTGTACTTTTCTTTCCCACAGCAAAACTCGTGACTTGTCAGTGCCGACCGACAGCAGATAGTTCTGCTAATTCAAGGCAGAGACTCCTCTGAGCAGAGACTGATACTCAGGCTGAACTGTGTGGTGCCTTTGAGTCTTAGCAAGAGTTTTGACAGTGGCTCAGCCAATCCACCAGAAACACACTCAGCTCATATTAGACACAATTAAGATCATGGTGGTCAAAGCCCATGGGCTTAAATACTTTGTTCTTTGGACTCACGTTAGAAGCCTCTATGTTATATTCGTTATATTGACAAGCTTTCTTTTCTTTTTTTTAACTGACCAAGATGTAGTTAAATATCAAGCCTTTTATTTTGAGACTTTATAATAGAAACATTTGCATAGCCCTAATTACCTTTTAAGGAGGACGAGATTCTTGATCTAGTTAAAAAGTACTAACTGAATAATTTGTAGTATTTATACACCCTGAAATGACACCTTCCAACCTTCATCTCTACTCAGACAAAACGCACCAACTTGAAGAAACCCAACTCAGAAAGAACGGGCCACGGTTTGAGAGTGAAGTTCAATCCCTTGGCCCTCCTCCTGGATGCTTCTTTGGAGGGAGAATTCGATCTTGTACAACGGATCATATACGAGGTGAGCTTCCCAACAATGGCAGCCTTTTTAAATAGTTAGAAAAGGGAGGAAAAAAAGTGCTGAACTCTCTTATGTTTTCCATAGGTTGATGATCCCAGTAAACCAAATGATGAAGGAATCACACCTTTGCATAATGCAGTATGCGCTGGGCATCACCACATTGTCAAGTTCCTGCTTGATTTCGGTGTAAATGTAAACGCAGCAGATAGCGATGGGTGGTAAGTGTCAAGATTCTTAACTCGGTGTCTGGGAGAAACACCATTTCAATGCACATTTGAAATTTAGTCAAGACCTGTTTGGGGAACAGTTTCCTCCCCTTTTACCCCCAGCAAAGGAGCCTTTTCTAATCCCTGGGTGGTGGTAAATTCAAATGCGAGGTTATGCTGTGTTCAAGTCACGTGCAAGCACACTGAAAGCATATACTACCTTGTGGTTTCACTTAGTGGTGTGGTTGCAGTTCTTGTCCACGTGCTGAAATAATTAAACTGGAAATAACAAATGACAAAAATTAATTTGTGCAAGTTTCTTCCTCATATAACCCACCTCGGATGTTGGTGGTGCTGAAGAATCCAGCATAGGGGTAGATATATAGCACTTCTGAAGGGTTTGGAGGGGATGGGAAACCTGGCTGGGTGAATCTCTTTAGCCCTCACCTTCCTTTTACCTTTCAAATTTCCTCATCTTGGAAAAAATACTGTTTTATACACAGCAGCTTTGTAAGCTGGAAAGAATCAACGTTTTTGCTAACATCTCTTTTATCATATTTGCCCTTTACTGGAGTCCGGTAAATCCCAGAATCCACTCCAGTTGCTTGACAGATTTGGAATAATGCATCGATGTACTATAATCCTAAAGAACAATCTCCTTTAAAAATAGATGGGCTAAGTCGAGATGGCTGTAGCAAGACAAAATAGTTAGGATTTCCAGAAGTTTCTTTTTTTTCATGTGTACATTTTTGCTTTTTTCAGGACACCTTTGCATTGTGCTGCTTCTTGCAATAGTGTTCATCTCTGTAAACTGCTGGTGGAATCCGGAGCAGCTATTTTTGCTTCAACTATAAGCGATATCGAAACTGCTGCAGACAAGTGTGAGGAGATGGAAGAAGGTTACATTCAGTGCTCCCAGTTCCTCTACGGTAAGCTGTGACATTACCTTACAAACTCTTTTAGCTTTTCTAAAATT